>CM048922.1:34507663-35707663 GCA_026686955.1 Epinephelus cyanopodus
AGCGCAGTAATAATCGGCCTCCAATTATTTTCTCCGGCGGGGGGCCATACATACTGCACACACACACCCCCCTCCCTCCCTACTGTCTTCTCCTGGCCTATATAGGTACAGAGCACCATTAATGCCACACATTCTTGAAAAAATGTTTTGCCCTGACCATTGTAACATGACCTCATTTTGAACAAGAGTAACATTGTGTCCATTATTTAGCAGCGATCTTTTGATTGACCCTTTCTCAGAAGCAGGCCCATTTCCTGTATCCTGTTGTGCCAGGTCCCACCTCTTTTACCTGAAAACACCCTGCTCAGTGCAGATACACAGCAGTATGAGTGTGTGTGTAGTGTGTGTGTTACATATTCTCTGTGAGCTCTTTTACCCTCCTGATTTGTAAACAAGCTCTCATTGTATCATGTGAAAACGTTGGAGAGCACACAGCATCCAGGCTCGGACGTTCTGGTGCTGCGAAACAAGTGCGGCTTTATTCTGCAGGCCGGTGGCGACTCCGCCCGGAGTTTCCTTGAATGGCATCACACAGTTACAGCTGTTTTAGCTTCCACTCACCTGCCTGTCATAAAGCCTACGTCAGGCTGAGGCTGTTCATGGACTCCACCACATTTTCATATGATGAACAGGGTGAAGCTAAATTTGCCTGCATCAAAGAAGTGGAGTGAGAGTCTATGCCACATATGGTTAGTTTGTGTTTGTCCCTTCCTCATTTCTTTGTGTCTATTTAGTTTTGACACCAGCGATCCAAATTCTGAGCTGGCCTGTAAATCTCCTTATGTGTGTCTTTAGCTCTCAGCAGAGTCGGTGTGTTGCTGGACTGTGTGGCTTTGGCAGTGCTCCCCCAACTGTGCTGGCTCATTTAATATTTGCTTTCTCAGCATTCGTTTTAACTTGCATGGAATAACAGATGAGTTGGAGCATGATCCAAAGAGTATGAAGGTTTATACATTTTTCATAGTTTCTTCAAGCACTGAGGTGAACCTAACCAACAGCATGAGCCTGATAAAACCTGATTCTGAACACAGTTCGACCAAAATCTCAAGTCAGCTCAAGTTCCTGAATACAACATGTTGACTTATCAATGACTGTAACCTGACAGGGAGGAATACATCACGCATTCATGCATGAGCATTAAAAAATAGTCCATGCATCTTTTATTCATCAGGTTAACTGTTTAAGAGGAAGCGACGCAGATGCAGGTTTAGAAACTGCTGTGTCTAATTTGCAGCATTGTTTGTTTGTTTTAAAGTGGCCTATATCCGCTCTCGTGTGTGCACAACCGTGTAAAAGAACAAACAAGAGTAATTGGTCTCAACACTTCACAAACCTGAACCCTGTTTCCTGTGGCAGTGCGCCCACACTCACATGCTTTTTACCTCTTATGTAAGATTGTTCTGTTTAGTTTAATCTAGATCTAGTGATCTTGTTTTCTTTTGGTGTGTGCGGAAAAAGATTTAATTCTGAGACGTCACCGTCAAGACAAATGTTGGCCTGAACAAACGTAATTTGGTGGCCACATGGGGAGCCAGAGGTCACGGCACACTTCACACGTTAGCCAAGAAGTTCAGTGTGTTTGCTGTTGGCAGACTCATGGCAGTGTGTACACATCTGGAGACAGCCAACACACACACACACACACACACACACACACACACACGTCTCTGTCAGGATAGTCAGCACCAAACAGAATCTCTCTTCTCTTAAAATTTACATTCAAAGCTTTCCATTTGTTCTGCTATGATTGTTCCTGCTTTGTCTTTTGTGTCTGATAAATAGCTCGACATAATTTACAATTGCCTGCACTCACCTATCTATATTGAATTTACTTTTTCGAAACAGTTTGGACAGAAGTGTAGAGACAGTTTCATTGCTATTCTGTTGAGAGGAGACCAGCTCTGGCCCCTGTTTATTTCGTGTCAGCTGCTGCATTAAACATTTCTTGCCTGATATCAGACAGAATTGTCAACTTGGTGGAGAGGGTGGATTCAAAGGTCTGGAGCCAGGCGAAAACATTCCAGCAGGATATCAAAGTGTCAACTTAAAAGAAAAGGTCCATACTGGATCATTTTTATTGTTTTGAAATGAGGTGTTACGCATCCACATCTTTCAGTTCTTTTCTTGGTACGATAACTGTCTTTTTTTTTTTTTTTTTTTACCGTAGATAAGCAAATGTACACAGTATCATAAATGTCAGTTTTAATACCACAGTTAGTATTTTTACAGTTTACTGCTGCAACCCTACTCACTATTAAACTGTAATATTGTATTAAATTAAGATATTTGTAACATGTCCTAATGGTTAGTACTTTTATCTCAGATAAGATGCCCCAACAGTAGGACATACTGGATGGAGTTTGAAATTTCATTGAAAAATGTCTTCAATAAGTATGTTTCCAGTATATAAATACTCCAATATTAATATAATTGGATATATGGATGGCTAAGTGAGTTTTTGTACTACAGTACTGGAGGTTTTACAGTATATTGTAGCCCATTTAAATCCACCCCGTAACATAAATGGTGGTGCAGTCACTAGTATTTCTTTTATCTGTTTTTTTAGTTTTATTCAGAGGTGGGAAAGTGTAAAAAATACTGTGTTACAAGTAGAAGTCCTGCATTCAAAATCTTACTTACATACAAGTGTTAGTGTCAAAATATACTTACAGTATCAACAGTAAAAGTACATATATATATATATATATATATATATACATATATATATATATACATATATATATTAAATATTAGAATGGCTCTGAACAAATGTCTGCAAAAAAAGCAACGTAATCTGCTTACTGTTTACTTCTATTGTGCAGCGCCCTCCATTGATGACACGTCCTTGATTACAAGGGTTCCACCCAAAACTGGTTTGCTAGATAGAAGCACAGTTGCTAGAGTCCCGAACAGAAGCGGTTAAAGAACCAGAGCTAATTCGGTGGAAAAGAGGTATGCAGGGCTGAGGTCGGGCCTGGTTTGCTTGTCCAATGCGTCAACAAAAATGATTCGCTGAGATTCAAAACATAAATGAATTTTAGTATTGAAAAACAATCAACTTATTGTAACATGCACAAACCTGTAATCAAAATAATGGTAGTGACCAAAAAAAGTGCTGTCAACAAAAAATTTGGTGTCCCACTCACCCTCTCTCCTACTAACCACACACACAGGTGAACAGATGCTCATATCAGTCATGAGTGTCTCCGCCCATATCCATGCCCAGAGTAGTCTTTTCTTTGTCTCATCATGAATAAAGCCACTTCTTATTTAGAGATTAAATTCTGACCGCCTTTAGCAGAAGTAAGGAGCAAAAGAATAAATCATCAGAAGAGCTTAGAAACCTCTGAGAACAGATAAAGTTGAGACTTGAATTTGTTCACTGAGACAAATTTCTGAAATTGTACAGGCTCATTTATTATAAGCCCATCAGGTTTTCTTTTGGATCTTACTTTTATCTCAAGAGCTCGTTATTTCAGACAAATAAAGAAGACTGCAGGAAGGCTCTTTCTCAGTTATGTCTAGGAGAAACAGGCTGGACAAGGAAGACATCTTATTTTGAATTTTCCTCTCCTCTGGGTGTGACACAACTCTGGCAATAACCTCAATCACAAAATAATAAATAACAATATCCCAAACACTAACAAAAACATATAACTGAACAAAATGTAAACCATCCTAAACCTTAGAAATGTTGAGTGAGAGTGCCGTTAGTTGATATATAATAAAAAAGACACTCAATACAAGAGATTACATCCTATAATGCTAATTTCAGTAGTCTTTATATCAATTATGGTTCCAGTTGGGTTGCCTTTAAGGAATATAGTATGAAATGTGTTGAGAGTAGTAGTAATTTATGCATTTGACTTTGTAAATATATTGAAAAATGGTCAATATTGCTCAGTAACATCACACAGACACAGAATGAGACTGCCCCCCTGTGTTAACTGCTGGTTAGATGTTAAGAGGAGAAATTGCCTCCTCAGTTTCTTTCTTTATTGTAAAGATGCTTTAAATTATTGCTTAAAAAGAAACTATTAACTCTGTTTTGTGGCTGTAGTGTTACAGTACAATGTGTAATAATGTGTGGACTAAAAATAACACACTGTGCAGGATTATCTGGATATATGAAATGACCATAGAAACAATTCCTTTGTTAAACATTAAAACAAAAGTCAGCTGCTCGGTGTAAACCTCAAATGTATTCTATTAATATTTTAAGCTCTTTGATGTTCTCCTGTGGAAACTATTAATTCAAGCGGTCCCTTTCATCTTTAAGCGCTCTAACCAGGCCAAATGTGTACATGCTTAAAGTTTAAGAGGAGCCTCAACGCTCCAGTCTGTGTTTCCTTAGAAACATCTGCACTCACAGCCGCACCCTGCCAATTACACTCAAGCTAGTCAACTGGGTTACAATCCCATGTGCAGTTTGTGGTGGAGCTGGGATAAATTACAATGTATTCCTGACCGCTGTTTCCAAAAGCCAGGCTAGAGCCAATGAGGCAGTAATCAGCAGTGGTGAATGGGAGATCACTGCGAGTAATTCAGGCATCGATTGTGGGAGGATGTAGGAGAATATCTGGCAGACATCGTTATCTAGTGCGGAGTCATTTCAAATAAACATCAATCACATAATGTAATATCAAAACCAGCAGGGAGCTCCGCCTCGCATCCACTCTTGGCATCTTTTTATTCGTATAAACCCAAAGAGAGAATGTTAAATCAGGACATTCAAGGCAACCAGAATAACACACCATCACTAAATCTGATGATAGTGTGAGCAGGGCTGTAACCAGAAACAGTGGACCCCGTGAACTGAACAGCATTCTGGGCCCTGAGACTACCTGCTACCTGTGTGACACATAGATAGGCGAGACCCTTAAAGGCACAAAATGTAATGTCTGCCTTTAGGGTTTTCTCAAACAAAACAATAACAAAAGATGGATTTTGATGACATTGTGAAGTAACGTGGAATCATTGGAGTTGTTTTTTTTTTGTCAGCATAGATTGCCATTGAAAATCTATCTGATGTGACTCGGGCAGAAATCATATTCACCAACGAGATGATGTATAAAAGTCTTATTCATGTTATTGTAACAGAATTAATAAGTAGACTGGCTGCGACATTAAATGCTTACAAATCAGTAATAAATAATAATGATAATAATACAAACACTGACAATGTCCACGCTGCATAATCAATTACTTTACCTTTTGATCCTTGAAGGTTATTTTCCTGACACCTACATACTTAGGAAAGATTCTGAATGCAGGACTATAACCTGTAAAGAATATTTTGACGTTGTATTATTGCTGCTTTTACTTGAGTCAAAACTTTCTCTACCACTGCTGCATTTCACAAAAATGTACCCTTGACCTTTTAAAGAACAGGTATTGAATTTAATTCGAGTGGACTGAACAATAGCGTATTGTATATCTGTGTTTATTTGTTCACTGTGTTCAGTTGTATCTGATATCTCATGACAGTGTCAAGTCACAGCTTTGTAGTATGAGAACAGGACTGTACAGGGAGGCGATGCACCATGCGAGGCTGTGATCTGCATTTTAATTCAGAACAATAAAAATACTGTGTTAAAGCAGAGACGCAGTAGTAAAAGCCTTGAGTGTCAGCTGTCTATGAAATTAGCTTTTTATAGTGGGAGGATTCAGAAGTCTACAAGGTCATTAAACTTGTCCTCAGAAGGTCTTCAGATACTCTGTGACAAACATCTGTGTCTCTCCAACAGTGCACAATAGGACACCTGCACACATTCACTGTTTCCACTGATCAAGTGCCATCCACAGCCCTGTTTGATATTGTGGTTTTCACACTGATCTCTCTAATTAACTTTCATCATCGCACTTTCACCACCACAGTTCCCTGCCAAAATCTGTTTTAGTCTGTACAGAAAAAAAAATCCAGTTTTTCCTCTGTTGATTGCAGTTTGTTAAGACATGCAGCTGCCCTGTCAGATTTTTGTTTTGTACATTTCAACCAAACTGTTTAAAAACCAGAGCAGCCTGATGTAAAAGTATGAGATATTTATAAATACACAGATGAGAACCATGAAATTTATTTTAGTCCAGACCCTTCAGGGGCAATTTCTCAGCTACTCCCCAAAGCTCGAGTAAGATTTGTAGCAGTGGAAAAACAAAATTCAGTTTGCCCTCATTTTTTAATCTTTTTTATGTATTTGGTGTGCTGAATTTATCGTGGGAAGTCCCTGCCCACTTAAACATGTCCCTCCTGCTGATGCTGAGTGGATTCAGACAGGACTGACGTTGGGATGTAAGATTATTACCAATATATGGAAAATCCTCTTGCCTCTTGACAAATGGCAGCATTTATCATTTAAAGGTTTAGTTTGTAGGGCTTAGGGCCACCTATTGGCAGAAATGACATCTAATATTCATAACAATGTTTTCAGTAGCTTACTGTGTTCTACAGTAGCCCAGAACGGACACAACAGAAGTTGGCTCTAGAAAGGGTCGTCCACATTTTTGCCTCCTACATGCTAGAAGTTTCATGTGGTTGCAATTTGCAACTTCACCACCAGATGCCACCAAACCCCACACACTAGACCTTTAAACAGTGGTCATGAAAGTTATGGTGGAACGCAGAAGTCAGAATCATTTGTTGGTGGGCCTTAAAAGGTCCAGTGTGTTAGATTTAGGGGGAATTTAGTGGCACCTAGCTGTGAGGGTTACATATTGCAACCAGCTGAAATGTCTACTGGCAAGTATTCCTTCATTGTTCAGAAGGTTTTTACTGGGAGAAGAATTATCCACAGAGGTCTCCTCCGCTCCAAAACAAGCTGTGCTCACCTTTTTTCTCTAATAAATTAAAATGCAGGTGTTCAAGAGGTTTTCGACCGTGACCCAAATTATCCACAGAGGTCTCTTCCTCTCCAAAGGGGCCTCATCTTCTATGCAGAGAATTCACACTAAATGTTTGCGCATGTACAAATGAGATAATATTCTGATTTAATATAAAACCGTGCGCATGCCTGCCAGTACGCAATTTCCTTTTATAAATCTTGAGTCATCTGAAATTGTGCGCACATGGATCAGCCCCATATCCCACCCTCTACATGCCCACATCCAACCATAAATAGTCAGTGCAAAGCTCCACATGAATGTTGATGCATTGACATGAGCCGACTGATCAGTGGTTCTTATTGGTGAATCATGGCAGCGACCAAGAAGAATGAGTTTTTCTGACACACAAATTGAGGTGCTTGTGGCTCGAAAGCACTTATTGTTTGGTGGGGTCACATTAAAGAAAAAGAAAAGAAAAGGCAGCAAATGGCAAACATGTTTCTGCTGTTAATGTGAGTTCATCAAACAAGACTGTCCCTGAAATTTAAAAAGAATTGCACCCCGTTGTCTTTGCTAATTTATAAAATCCATACTGTATGTGAAGGTGTTGAGGATGTGCTGCGTGAGGTGACTGGAGGAAGCAGAGTGTGTGTGGCAGCACTGCAGTGTCTCCAGTGCGCTCTGTGCGCCTGACAGCACAGTTGTCTTCCCTGCAGCGATTTTACACACAAAAACTATCTGAAAGCTAAAATTGCACTGATGATATATGCACAATATCACAACTGTTGATGCAGTGTGCTGCATTTATTTAATGCTGTTTGATGTTATCTTTGAGTTCCACGACCGACAGTGATAATTTAGTCCAGGCAACGTGGTTGAGGTGAAAATGACTCAGTATATTCATGCTTATTGTCATGCTTATTATCGAGAAAATGAGAGCCAGACTTTGCTGAGTCCTGCCACCTGCCACAGCCTGGCATCATCCAGCTGCTCTCATTGGCTCCACAGCTGACCACAAGTGTCAGCAGTCTGGTCCCAAGCCTCTGCGCTGACCAGGTAGGGAATGTGATGGTGAGACAGCACTGATGAAATATTGAGTGGTATTTGATTTGAGATTTGAGATTTGATTTACTTTATATAATTTACAATCAAAAGGTGCTTATGGAAAAGTTATGGCTCACTGGCACGAATAACACAGCTGCATTTGAATGTTTATGAAGTGGATCTATAAGAAACGTGTGATATGAGGTGAATTTAAATTTGCGTGAGAGACATTATGTGTATAACGATTCCTCTCAGTCTGGCTTCAATGCACCACCACACCATCTGTGTGGCCAGTTTTCCCATCTCCAAAATGTTGGTGTGCATGGGTCAGAGTTTCCCTAAATTTATGCACATTTTCTCATCAAAGTTTTTTTTTTTAATAACTCCCAATTCATGCTAAGAAAATGCCATACGCACATTTTAAGCCCTTTTTTGGGTGTAAACAATGCTTATAAATGAGACCCCAGGTGATTTGAACCAGTATAAACACTGAATAAATCAGTTTCACGTTAGAAATCAATGCTTCTCCAGTGCTGTTTGGCATGTTGGAGATGTGCTGCTAGCCCAGCACCTGTGCTCACCTTTTTTTCTCTGATAACCTAAGATCCAGATGTTCAGTTTTTTTAGTGGGAGCAAATTATCTGCAGAGGAATCTTCCTCTCCAAAACAATGTTCCTGGTGATTTAAAGCGGTAAAAACACTTCATGTTAATAAATTAGTGTTTTTCAGACGCTCTTGCTGTGAAGGGGCTGCTAACTACAGTCGCTGACGTGAAAACGTAACACATTCTCACTCCGACCTCGTCACATATCGACATTTGGTCATGGACTTTCCACCTCCAGATATGATGTAAAAGGTACCCTGGGTGTGTTGGTTGTTGACATTCTGGGACATGGTGTCAAGTTCTGCCTGTTACATGCATTGTCTTCTTGTTTTGTTTTGTTTTCACAGGAAATTTAACGTTAATATACAGTCTCTTTGAAAATAAATGCACTACGTCTGTACAACACCGCAAATTTCTTTCAATAACAAACACACATGGTTGATTTTGGGAAAAAAGAACAGGGTTTGGCTTTAGAGTCTTAAGGGAAGCGAACACCGCTCTCTCAGGTGAAAGTCATCCACCATCTGCCCCAGTTGGATTTTCGCCACCTTAACTTTTGTCCTTGTCCCGCTGCGCTTCTCTCTGACACCGCCAGGCACCGTTAAACTATAAGAACAACCAACCACGTATCATGACCATGTTAAAGGACACCTTTTTTTGTTGGTTTCTGATGCTGCAAGTCACCCAAGTGCCAGATTGCAACAACTTTGGAGTGAGACCAGGCTTGAAAACACAAATGGCCCTATCAAGAGCCAGTCGTTGGTTTGTCCGTTCTGGGCTACTGTAGAAACATCACGGTGCAACATGCCGATCTAAATGGCTCATTCTAAGGTAACGAAAACACAACAATTCTTACTTTCAGGCAATTATTCACTAAAGAAAACATAGTTATTACAGTATATTTAATGTCTGTGAACAGACCTAAATCAGTGGTTCCCAACTGGTGGTTCGTGGTCCAGAAGTGGGTCACAGGTCCCTTGTGAATGGACTGGCAGTGAAAAACACACTTTATGTTGGAGTTCAGTTAATTTCCTGCACAGAGCTTTCATTTCGATCTGCTGATGACATTGTTAAATGCAGGTATGACGCTAGATGTATTGAACTGTGTGGACCTTCAACCAATGACTAAGGAGAAATGTTGACCCAGTGGCTGGACCAGTTGGTAACCACTGCACTAAATCCAACAAACTGGACCTTTAATTGAGACCAGTGGGATTTCCCCTCCCCTTTTCTTTCACCACCTTCTTATGCAGTGATGAAGCTGTATGTAGTTTTTCCCGTTACTTTTACTCACAGCCCTCCTGTTCCTCATGCTCAGTCGTTCATTTCAAGTTTTTTGAATCATTTTCTTATTTTAATCGTGGTGAAAAATAAAACTATATAAACAGCAAAGTAAGAGAAAAGGAAATGACATAATTGTATGCTTATTTAAATGATTGGTTTGTGGAGTGACAGGTCAGCTACTCCAGGGCTACCCTTTACTGTAAGAGATGTGATCAATAAATGAACAGTGCAGGAGGGAGCAGGATCGATGCTCTCTGATGCCCTGCAGCTCTACTGGACAAACCCCCCACACAGAGGGTCCATCACACAGAGGGCCCACTGCCCGCAGGCGCGCACAGAGCTCCCTTTCTTTAAGAAAAGGCAGAAAGGGCGGAATTCCTTACGGTGGATGCTGCAGTGATGAGAAGCCTTTTCATCCGGCTGTTTTTCAGAGTCTCCACTGGCTGCGATAATTACAGGGCCCGGGGCTGCACTTTGAGCTCGCTGCGCTCATGCAGGCTCTTGAGAAAAAGCCGCGCGTCTGATTCTCACGACACAGATATAAAACCGCACACAAATTCACTCACACACGCGCGCGCACGCTCCTCGCGCACCGCTGAGCCAGCGGAACCAGTCAGCCAGCTGCTCGGGGGACATTCCTGTCGTGTCTCCTGCAACTTCAGTCCAGAGAGTGACACCGGCGGACGGCGTGAGCTGGTTTGAGGGCATTCTCCCAGTCAGACCAGTTAAGACTGGAGAAGGATGTGGAGCGTCATTCCTGCTGCTGCCTGACGGCTCTGAAACTTTTGTCGGTAAACACAACGCGCAGAGGAGCAGAGGAGGAGAGGAGGGCGCAGGACCCGCTGCCTGTGTGTCGCTCACCGGAGACGATGGAAGGCTCTGACTAGATCCAGTGCGGCTCGGAAACACCATGGCAGTGGACGGTAGGCGCTTTCTGTGGTTACTTTGATCGAAATTACCTTTTAAAATAGCTGGAAACTTCAACTTTAAAGCACACATGGAGCTGGATAGTTCAACTCAATACGCGTGAGACCGGTTAACCAGGTTTGTTAGTGGTCGCGTCAGTTGGAAAAACGCCTGCTGTACCATCATGTCAATATGTACATAAAGTGTGAGGTCATAACTGTACATTAGATCTACCTCATACCTTAGGAAATAAGATTAAAGCTCAGTAATTTAACCGTCAGTGCCGCATGAATGCCTGTATGGACATTATAGGAACATGATGGCGAGGTCTGCTCATGGTCAGTGTCATGGTGCTGAAACGGACAGCGCGCCAGAGGACACCAGTATCACCAGTCTGATAGTGGGACTGCTGCTGTAGCCAGTTTGCAATTTTTTTTAGGTTACTCTTAATTGGATAGCCACTATTTAAAGCCCATATCTGTAGAATTAAATGTGATTTACAGCCTTTATGTCCCTTGAATGCGCTGTGAAAAGAAAATCCTGTTGAAATTGGTGCAGTTTGTGTGTTGCTTCCTGTTTAATGTACACTACAGATTCAACTCCAACACCAAGTGAAACATACTGCAGGCAGGAAACACTTCACAGCATGTTTAGCGAAGATTTTTGTTCATAAAAGAGTTTTTCCATCCGGTGCAGGCAGTTTATATATGCTGGTTAATGAGGACTTTTTCCTCCCATGCATGAGGAAGTGAAGAAAAAAAAACCCCGTCTGACAAGTGGTCTTAATTAAATGTGTTTTAATCCGGGATAAAGGGGCACATTTATGGTTACAGCACAGCCTTGGGGAGCAATAACACTGTGAAGAAGAGTTCATGCGTACGCAGCCTTGGAGTTACACCTCAAAGAAACAAAAATGGCACACAGAGTTTTATTCGTGATAATCTGATGCCGCTGGTTTGCCTTGATGATTGCAGGACTCGGCTTTGCTCCGCTCTCAGCGGGAGACGATGAGTGACGGAAAGGAGAGGCACAGAGCCAGAACACCAAAAGACACCCTTTCATCTCCTCAAACCCTCGTCCCCTCTGACAGTCGCTCTCGTTATGTCCTCTTTTCAGATTCTCCTCTCAGTTTAAGATATTGAAAATGCAAGTTAATGCGCCAACACACACGCACACAAGCGCAGCTGCACACACAGCTTCAAACACGGTAAGAAAATTCTTCAAATCTGGCACATGAATCAGTAATGACCTGTGGCTTTCTGCCAGGATCTGTGCCAGTAACAGCGTGTTTACTGTAGTTCCACACTTTCTTTAATTACTGGATGTTGGGAAGCCACCTGCTGTTGAGTGGGTTTGGATGTTGCCCGCAGGCCTCCTCGTAATGATGAGAAAGTGGCTGGTCTCACAGCTCCGACATTCACCTACAAGCTCCGCTCAAAGTGATAGTGTTGTTTGAACACTGACTTCCGTGAATTACCCAGGAGCTTCTGTGGGCTCAGGTGACTTGAACCTAATGCCTGCTCAGTATCAATAGAGCAGGTATGAGCAGGTACTTTATGATGAGATCATCCCTGAATGACAGGGTGTCCAGGTGGGTTCAGCTCCGGCTTTTGTTTTCAAGGCAGGCAGAGTTGAAGGAGTGTTTTCACAGAGCCTGTCTTATGCTGTTTTTACAGTGTCAGTAGTCACACATAGATCCAGCTGTCTAATCATTATACCTCTTGCTTTTATCTCTCCAGCGGCATCCAGTTTCAGCTTCTGCAGGCCAGCTGTGGAGTACAGGGCTCTGCCTGAGGACTTCAAGCACCAGCTGAGCCGACGGACGGGTGGGAATCTAACCTGGCATGACGGGCGTGGGCAGAAAACCGCAGGGGGCAGGACAGTGAAGCTGCTGCAGCAGCCTGGCACAGAGGGCTTGCAGGTACTGAACACATACATCACCCCAACATCTTGAATAGCACCCCCGGTTCATGAACTGATGTTATGGGATACCCCTCAAGTTTTCTCACTCTCTACAGTCAAGGACATGTCTTTTTTTTTCATCCAAATTAAGCTTGATGGTACTCAACAAAAGGTAATCAATGTCACAGACGGCGATAAACCGAGACGACCCACTCTAGATTCATTTCCTGCATCTGTGCCATGGGTTTTGGCTCAGGGCTGCCGCTTTAGGAGACTCGCAGCAGCCCTGACTCCATTCATTCCAATGGGAAAGGTGAACGAGTATAGAATACGACTGTTTCCTTCAGCCTTTAGTCACTGAAGTAAATATTGGACCAAGTTTTCACAAGCCCAAAACCTTCTAAACATTCTGAAACCAACATGACATTTACTACACTTCTAAATAAGGTGGGGGTATGCAGGGAAATATGACCGGGGCCCCTTAGGAGACCAGACTTCTATACTATTTTGTACCTTTGGCGCAGCTTGTTATGCATTATCTTTTCTCACAGAGTGTCTTTGTCGGTGTGTCCTTGGGGTTGTTAGCCATTTCTTGGTGTCATTTGTGATTTGAACACTCCCTATGCTATTCTGTGTCATGACTGAAATCACAGACTAACATATGGTGCGGTGAGCTGCTGTGAGTTTCAGCAATCTGGTAATTAACCATAAACACAACTGGACCCGTGAAAGAGAGACAGCTAATGCTAACCATACCTCCCCACCCCCTGACAACACAACACTGACTCAGTAGGTGTTGCAGTAACGTGAACCAAAAGTAACACCGTGTGGGAATCGGTGCTAATGTTTTCAAGCATGTGAAAGAAGCGAGGGGAAAGCTCGCACAATATAAGATACTGCGAGGATACTATCACACACCATTAAAATGCCACAGAATGAAGCTGCTGAAATATATTTTTTGGTGGAAATATAAACCTGAAATACACCATATATAAGAATGAAGTGTGGTCGGACCACTTTGGATCCAGGTGTTTACTGCGGGACTGGTCCAAAAATACCAAACATATCCAAGTGTGCATTTTCTGTTATTATAGCGGGGATAATAACAGTCTGTCAGGTTATTTTGAGACACTGGAAGCAAACAAAGGCCCCAGAGCTGAAACTATGTGTTAGTGCAATGATAGAGGCAGCATCTTATGAATGTATATTCAGTAGAATAAGTGGAGATCAGGAGGAAGGGGTGTCTCCCTGGTGGCAGTTCTGGGTTTACATTAAAGTAGAAGATAGGTCTGAATAGATATTAGGCTCCTCTGTGACGATGTGATCCTGTTGTAGGACTTAATATTTATGTCTGACATTTTCCTCGTTTTGTTTTTTCTTTTCTATGTGGATTTATTCAGTTATTTATTCATTTTAATTCAATAAGTTTTATCAGCATGACATTTCATATGTGTGGCCAAAGCACAATTACAGTTTCAGACAGTGAAATCAGTTGACTGCGGTGGAATATAATAGGTAAATTGTTCAAGAGACAAATAACAACATTGTATTAATACAAAATTAAAGACATACCTTTTAAAGAAAAAAAAAATGCTACTGCTATGTACCAAGCCTTTCAAACACTAATAGAAATTCCAAAAACATAACCAAACTACGATTTCACTTTCTGAGTAGAACACAAATTTAACAGCATGACAGACATCTTAAATCAAAAATGGTACGTAAACATTCTTTGGGCTTGTTGGAAAAGGAGGAAAAAACCTCTTAGTGTTGTAAGATATATGGGTTTTGTCCTTTTTTTGATCAGTTGTAAAATATGCACAACGGCTGCAGTGTCAGCATCCTCTTGTTTCTTAAAATCTCTTCACACAAAGAGTGAGGAGCATTTGAATTTCTGTTTGACTTTAAAGGAGCTCCATGTGATATTCAGAGCGTATCTATGATTCAGAGTTCGTCTGCACACGGCTCTCAACATGAATCACTGAATTGGTGGCGAGCAGCTAACTGGCTAACAGTGCAAACAGTGCTGACAGAGCTAACGGTGTAAACAGGGAGGGAACCAGATGGTGGGTGTTAGCTTCTGTGATGATGCCGTCCAGATATTAACAGTAACCGCCATATGAGTGCAGTGCAGAGCGGCAGTGATGAGCTAGCCGGTGGGATACACACACACACACACACACACACACACACACGCACCACTGGACCGTCTACCACAAAGAAAACAGAGAAGCTCGGATTACAGCACACACAGACTGAGCCAGACTTTGTTCTCTGCCCAGGACGCCATCACTCCACTGTACCTTGCATAGCAAATAGTGGTTTGCTGCTTTATTGATTATCTAATTAGTGGTTTCCAACTGGTCCAGCGACGGGTCCAGATTTTTCCTCAGTCATTAGTTCAGTCTCCAGACAGTTAAATATATTCAGCGTCATATTGCGTTTTGGCCCTGTCATCGAGCTAGTTTGCTGTCTCTGTCGAGTAGCTGTCCATTAGTCATCAGTCCTTCAGCAAGAAATGGCACTTCAAAATAAAACCTATGTGCTAGAAATTCACCATACTTCAAAATAAAGTTTGTTTTTTACAAACTTTTGCGAGTCACTTGTGGTCCATTCAGAATGAACCCAGACCCACCAGTTGTGAACCACTGCTCTAAATATCATACAGAGCTCATTTAAATCACTAAGTACAGGCATTTGAGTTTCCTTACTTGGGCTGATCGAGCATATATCCTAATATTAATATGTTATACTATGAAAATGTTATTATGGTCCACATTAACTGTAGTGGCGGCACCATTTGGAATATATTAGATATGATTATAGCCACATGACAATAGAAGCAAGTAGTTCTGCTACGTGTTTTCATATTTCCTTTTCATTTTCAGTGTCCCTGTATTCCTACATAAAGTAACGCAGATACAAAACACATCTAATACTTACTTGAATCATCATTAAAATAAATATATTCATTGCTGAGTATACATGGAAGTGATCCTCACCGGTGTTCAGTAACTCTTCTCTCAGATTTCTGTGCAGAAAAGTCTTGAAGAAAAGAAATCATAGTCAGACAAATGTGGCCGGTCACCACATATTGTTGCAAATGGGCACTTTGTTAGCAGAGAATGGAAGTGGCTCTCTCCCCAGCGGGTTGGTGGGCTCTAACAGCCTTTTAGTATGGCTTTAAATAGCACTGGCCCTCCAACACTGGCGCTGTGCTGAAGCAACTCTGAGAGCTGTTGACTGAGAGCAGACAGACACAGAGTTTAGTTTGATACTGAATTTTTGATATACAGATTGTGATTCTTTTTGCAGGGTGTGCAGAGCCTTTGTTTTTATAGATCTCTTTATGTGAAACATCGTCAGATCCACTTCCAGCAGCCTCTCTGTTCCAGTCTCAGTTTTATTTTTTAGTTGATATTCATTTTATTATCTGATAGCGGCATTGTCTGCTCACCCAGTCAACAGAGACGATCCATTTGTGCTGCGAACCGTCCTCATTTAAAGCCTTTAGTTACAAGTCAGAAAGCGCGTGTCTTTGTCTTCACCCCATGAAAGGCTCTTTAAAGGCGGCAATGAGCTGCAGCCAAAGCTGCAAACATAGAACTGGGCTGGGCTGATAACAGTTGTACACAATGCGTTGTTTGTTTGCTTCAATCCTCTTGGATGCACATAATGTAGTGGCCGGTTTATTTTTGTTTTGAGGAACATAAACTTAATCAGTGCTGTGTGTTCGGAAGACATGCTGCACTGGAACATGTGAATAGCTCTTTAACTTCTTCCACAGACGTTTTAACTTCTTCTTCTTTTGCTTTTCATCCCTCAGTTAGTTTTATCTGCTCTTTTTACCCACTCTGCAGCCACAGACTCCTCACTGGTTTATTGTACATGTTGGTTTGAGAGTGACCATGTGAAAATACTCATTACAGTCTCTGTCAGCAGCACAATAACATTCAGAAAGAAAATAATAATCATTTAGGTCTTTTTTTTTAAGCAATAATGCAAAACATTTTTTAATCCCAGCTTTTAAATAATGAGGATTTGCTACTTTTTTGTTTTATTTTATTTAAAAAAAGTGAACATCGGTCTAACAAAACAATCTGTTTGCTCAGTGGGCTTAAGAAAATTGTGATTTTCACAGTTGTGTGACATTTTATTGGTCGGACAATTCATCACTTACTCAACAAAATAATCAGGAGATTACTTAATAATGGAAATCATTATTCGCAGCCTTAGTAGATTGTGGGGATTTTGGGGACATTACTGCATTTTGGACGCTGTCTGTTTGGCAAACATAATTTATTTGAGATGTACTGAGGAAACTGTTTTTAAATCAGATGTGCTAGAACCATTACAAGGACATTAAAATGACTGCAACACAGTATGAGAAGTGTTTGTCCTTTGTGTGATATGAAGGCCCAATTCAGAAGTGACTAACACACAAATCACAGCAATGCAGAAATACAAGCAGCACTTAAAAACTGAGTGTTATAAGATGAGGGTCTGAAGTGAGATACACTGAGCTCACAACCAAAAAGTGGAAGAACTGCACTGAGTTGAACTGAGTTGAAAGGTAAAAGTAAAATGAAAGGAAAGGAAATCTGGTGGTTTGAGTATAAATAATTTTTATACGTGGTGGCAGGAAGTTTAAAGATAAAAGCAGAAACTTAAACTGTAGGACAATGGTGGAGTGGAAGTCAGGAGGCAGAAAAACACTCGACTCAAACTTGCTGCTCTGAATGTGTCTACGTTTGTTTATTTATTAGTTATTTTGATTCCCATTAGCTCCATGAACTGTGACAACAACAGCAGCTACTCTTCCTGGGCTCCGCATGTATTCACAATACATGATGCACATAATTTATGACATGACATCTCTACTCATGCTAAAGCTCAGCAGTATAAACTACAGAAGCCTATCTAGTACAATAGATAGATCTGTGCAATATTACCACCTCCTAGAGGATTGAAATATTAAGTAAGCAAATTACACCAGTCATATATTCAGCTGCTGATTACCTTCTTGTGTAAGTTGGATTTTGAGCCACTTTATTTTCCAGTGAGAAAAGATTATTGTTTTTTCATCAGATCATATAATGTGAACTGGTTGTAGATATAAAGATATTTAATGGATGGATGAACACAAATTTACACAAAAACAATTAATTACAAAATAATTATACTGATACTGAAACATTAGCCCTTAGAAGATAAATACTTCTACTGAGATGATATTAAAATAATGAGAACTGTGGGCGTCTCGTGATGTAGTGGTTAGCACTGTTGCCTTTACAGCAAGAGAGTTCCAGGTTGAGGTCCGCCTTCTGTGTGAAGTTTGCATTGAGTTTGCTCTCCGTGTCAGCGTGGGTTTTCTCCAGGTACTCCAGCTTCCTCCCACAGTCCAACATGCAGGTTAATTGGTGACTAAATTGTCCGTACATGTGAATGTGAGTGTGAATGGTTGTCTGTCTCTATGTGTCAGCCCTGTGAGAGGCTGGTGACCTGTCCAGGGTGAACCTCGCCCCTCGTGCAGTGTCAGCTGGGGTAGGCTCCAGCCCCCCTGTGACCTTTTACCAGGATGAGTGGTTACGGGAAATGAATGAATGAATAACTGGAATTGTATTTTAATAATATTCCTTAGCTGGGACATACTGTGTTTTTCTTGAAAAGTAACATGTTGGTCTTTATCAGATGGAGTCATCGGTCTGACACATTGCTGAGACCTCCAGCACCGTTTCGTCTCCACTCTTAGATCCAAGCCAGCCTTTCTTTCTGATTTCTTTTTGAAGCACCACTTTGCTCCAGTTGAGAAAATCTTGAGTAGGAGAAACACTGAACTTGCTGAATTTTTGAAACTGATTGAGTGATCAAAGGCCCAGTTTGATCAGTCCGCCATAGTTTTACATCCTGTACATCTTTTAAGATTAAAGAGCTGGATCTCATGATCACACTGGCCTACATGCTCCTCCGCCTGCACTGTAACTGTTGGAGGAGCTGCCGCTGCTGCATGTTCGATCTTCCAGACAACTTAGAAGTTCCCATCTATGCAGAGCGTGTTTGATCTGCATGCGCATATGGTCGCAGTCGTCCCTGTTTGCTTTGATGAAGTTGAGACCTGTTCTTGATCTTATAGAGCCCTGATCTTGTCAGGTCCTCGGGTATAGGCCCATCTATACCTGCACCCCACCATAAAACCACAGTTTGTCATTTTGATGGGAGCTTTAGAGCTGCGGGAAGGAGGGATGTTACCTGACAGAGCCAAGTTAGCAGTTTCCCCGTTTCCAGTCTTTATGCTAAGCTAAGTTAGCTCTAGCTTGATATTTACCATACAAACATGAGAGGGCTAACAATCTTCTCATCCAATTTGCAGCTAGAAAGAGGATACGTGAATTCTTGTAATAATGTCCATCTTCTCTGTACTTAACTGTCTGTCTGTCTGTCTTTCTGCAGTACCGTTCCAGTGACAATTATGGGATATATCACACGAGCCCAACACAGCCCAGTCTGATCCGCCCCGTCGTGCTCTGGTCACAACAAGATGTTTGTAAATGGCTGAAGAAGCACTGTCCGCACAACTACCTAACCTACGTGGAGGCGTTCTCCCAGCACGCCATCACAGGTCACACTGCTCAGATAATCAGAAGACATGCAAAATAAACGTGCATTAAAGAATTACAAAATAAAAGTCACATCTGATTTTTGCTTTCACCCTCCAGGCCGTGCATTGTTGCGTCTGAACGGCGAGAAGCTGGAGAGGATGGGACTGGTGCAAGAAACTCTTCGGCAGGAGCTGCTGCAACAAGTGCTGCAGCTTCAGGTGCAGGAGGAGGGGCGCAACCTGCAGCTGCTCAGCAGAGGTGAGGGTGTGTGTTTTTATTCTGTACAACTCTACACTCAAATCTCGACTGTAAAGGAATAGTCTGACATTTTGGGATGACTCTTATTCACCCTCTTGCAGAGAGTTGAATGAAAAGATTGATAACACTCTCATGTCTGTACATGAGATATGGCGTTACAGACAGCAGCGTGTTAGCTTAGCATAACAACAGCCAGTCAATCCCCACAGACCTCCATGTTAAAGTGCCCAACTTTACAGCAGAAATAACCATGTTAACAGCCTGGTACAGAAACAGTTTTGGTCTCTGTAGCTTATTTCAACATTTAAAACATTATTTTCATATAACTTGCCTGTTTACATTTTATTGAGGCTTGACGTTACACATAATTAAGGAGGAGCAGGCTGTTTGTCAATAGCGTAATTTTCAGATTCACCCCTTGCTCCCCCGTAGCACCAGCCTTTCACCCTAATGTCGTCACTTCTGGCCCCCAAAAAACAAGATGGCAACAGCGACCTATGGATGATGTCACAGTACCATCCATTATTTTTACAGTCTGTGGTTTAACCTGTAGAAAAAAAGTGTAAAAGTAACAGTTTACTGCTTTACAGGGAATTATGTGCTGGACTGTTTCTTGGCTTGGACCAGTAACTTCCTGGAGTCTCCGCTGGTTGCCTGGCAACTGCTCAGAGACAGAAATTCTCTGACAGATAACCCCCCCTGAAAGATGACAAATAGAAGTTTTTTCAACCCAGTTTTTGTAAGAATTAGTGAGATATAACATGTTATTTCGTGAGCTGAAGAGGTGCTGGTAGGCGTATCTGGACAGAGTTAATCTACCAGTTTCCCCCTTTTTCCAGTATTTGTGCTAAGCTAAGCTAACCGGCTTCATATTTACTATACCAACATGGAAGTGGTGTCAATCTTCTCAGCTAACGCTGGGTTCACACTGGAAGCAGAAGCGCCACGCGAAGCGTTGCCCGCTTCCTTTCAGCAACCATGTTAACAGATTGGGTTGTTCACACCGCATACCCTGTGGTGCTGAACTCTGCAGCCAGCTCGTGATCTGTGGCGACAGTTTCTGTGTCTGATGTTTTTCCCACACAAGCTGCGAGCCAATCTGGCAAGAATGCTGATGATGCTGATAATCTATTATGCACAATATAAAGGATGTACTATATATTACATAAATGATCTGAATCATATAAATTATAGAACATGCACCCCATACTTACTTATTCCACATATTTGTCAACAGAGAGCAAGAAACGAGCGCACACAGCAGAGAGCAGAATCGTCTCTTGATCATTAGGGAGAAATGCGATTCAGGGGCCACATGTATAAAACTGTGTAGATTCACTACTAAAACTATGTGTGCTCACAAAACGGAAATGTGCATATCATATGTCGCTGGATTCAATTTTATAAATCTCAATCATTGTGGTGCTGGCTGCACACGTACAAGCCTTATTTCTACACTCACAGTCCGTCATAAATGGATGTAGAAATGCCCTTAAACATGTATTTTTATATTGATGCTTGTGCCCCTCCACCACTAATAAGACCTGTCAATGAGAAATACGGCAATTAAGGTGCAATATCACCACGGTGTCGCATCGGAGAGGTTTTTCAACAGTGTCAGAGCAGCTGTCATTTTGCATGGCTGTGGCTTTTTGTAGAGTCTGTACCAATAATTCATCACATTTCTGCGAACCATCATAGCAGTAAATTTTCAATCATCATGATTCTTATTAAACATCAGAGGGACAATAGGTATTTCATTCATTTAGCTCCCATGTTGAAACTGACTTCACAAAGTGTGCCACAATGATAAAAATAAATGTCCATTAACCAGGACATGAATGTAGATAAAAACAAGAGCTGTGTCTCGATTCTGGGGCTGCAGCCTTCGAAGGCTGAATTTGAAGACAGATTGCGTCAAATCAGCATGACCGAAGCCGTCCCATTTCAAAGGCTCCCTCAAATGCAGCCTTCTTTCCCAGAATTTGGAGGATGCAACGGATGAATCCTTCGTGGTCCAGCCTATCCCAAGATGCGTTTTGCGCCGGTGACAATTATATATTAAGTTAACTAACAGTTGTTAACATTACTATTAGCAAAAAGCACACAGCTTGAACAATCAATAAGTTTACCTGAAAACGGTCCGTCAGCCTGAAATATATCAAACAGCAGTGTCTCTGGCAGTGAATCATCTCCTCAAGTATCAAATAAAAAATATATATATTAACAATCTCTGGGTCCATGATTTAGAGCTAACAAACGTACTACCTTACTCCTTCGTTTGGAGAGCTTTCGGTTTGGCTGATGCGGTCTTCAAAGGACGTGGCTGATGTAGACCACCGAGGCCGCGTCCTTCAAAGGCTGCAGCCCCTGAATTTAGACACAGGTAATGAAAGAAATCACTCATAAATAATTTTAAATCAACTTTATTAATTCACTTTTGATTGACGTTTAACAGCGCAATAAAATAACACAGTAGTGGAACTGACTAGGAACCTAATAGCAGTGTTATCTGTCTCTCAGTTTATGGTTTTTGTGCATATATATCATTAGTGCGTCTGGCCCTGGTGTGAACAGCCAGGCCTCTGCGTCCAGTGTGAACACGGCCTAACTCTGCCTGAAAACAAATAAATCTGTTCCTGAGTTGTTTTAAATGTTTGCAAATATCCACAAACTATTAATCCTTCTGTCTTTCACAGGTTCCTTTGGAAGGATATCGTAGCCAGATTGCTGGAAGATGTGGATGCGGTGGAATTATGGGATATTTACTCAAATAAACTCCAATGTGAATCAGATCTGTGGGATAAATCCATCTGATGAGCAGCGATATCCAGAGTTATGTTGCTGAGAGGAAGTTGGCAGCTTTTCACTCTGCGTGATGAACAAACATAATCTCTACGAACTGACTATGAACTGTGATGAAAAAGCTCCGAGACAATCCGTCAATTTCTGGCTCTGTTCTGTGATTAATTATTATTAACTGTTTCTGTCTTACTTTCTCTACCTCTCTCTCTCTCTGTCAGACTTTTTTAATGTCAGAAAACACAACAGATAAATAAAAATATCAAAATATTAGTGCTTTTTGTTTTTTGTTTTGTTTTTTCAAATGCCTACTTTAAGGTCCGGGTTGTGTTCGTTCCCCTTGAGAGAGCAGCTGCGAGGGAGCACGTGATGACGGACTACATTTCCCATAATCCCATAGCATCGTAAAGAAGAATCCATCCATGGCTTTAACCAGCCGACGTCGGCTCGGAGGTCGCAGGATCCCCATGGAAACGGAGTGCGGGAGAATAATGTCGTCCCGCTCGGACAGGTACATCATGCTATCAGTATTTTCTACCTGTGTTTGAATTCTCTGTGCCAAAATGTGATTTTAAGTTTATATAGAGTCTGCAGCAGCGTGCTGATCCGGTCATGTAACGCTAACCACACTGACTCCCCCTCTCCTCCTCCTCCTCCTCCTCCTCTTCCTCTTCCTCCTCCTCACACAGCACAAACAGACGTGTATCGTCTTTAATATTAATATTATAAAATTAAAAGCCCTGTCTGTAAATATATATTAATGATATGTATAATGTGGAGTCTGAATGGAGGCTGTAGCTTCATCAAATGCGCTGGAAGCATGAATCTCATCAGAAGTAGGTGAGCTGCATGTTGACATCAGTCCTGCGTCACAGGCTCACTCATGAGAAACCTCTGGAATATCCCTGAAATATACTTAAAGTTATACTTTAACAAGGCAGTTTTTGACTCTCAGATTTTTTTCAACATTATTATTATGTTCCAGTTTTCTAATATAGAGTGACCTTAAAAAATGATATGTCCAAAAGCATGCAACACTCCTAAACTACATATAAGAATGGGATCCTTCTCCCTTGTAACCTTCTGTGAAACATGTTTCCCAGTCTGTGTGTAGCTGCAAATAGACAGTGTTAGAGGAAGTATTAAGATCATTTACTGAGGTAAAAGTGACAATACTAGAAGAAGAAGAAGTTTTTAAGGCTTTATTATTTGTAACCCACACAAGACAATCTACAAATACTTGACATTTGTGGGTTGTATTTCCTACAGATTTGTCGCAGTAAGAATTGAACAAAATTACGCAAACAAATGGGAAAAAAGTCACAGGAGGCAATTCACAAATGTGTAATTATGACCTCACGTGTATTTGCTATGGTGAAACTCTTTACATTTGTAAAACCTGTAACATTTTGATGTGAAATTTAAGTATGTGTTTACAGAGTAACTTATGTGCATTTGCAAATCACGCTGTATTTTGTGGATTTTACTTCACGCAGCTCAGATGTAAAAAGTCATGTTTATTGTGGATCGTGGTACACATTTGTAGATGGTCTTGTGTAGGCTACAAATGATTAAGTCCAATAAAAACTTCCATTTTATTCCGTTAACTTTTTCACTCTGTTGTCATACACACAGGCCTGAAACACACACATGCACAAACAGGACCTATACATGCATTAAATGGAGAGATGTCAGAGCGAGGGGGCTGCTCATGGACAGGCACCCTGAGCAGTTGGATTCGGTGCCATAGGGTGCTTCGGCAGTTCCTCAGAGTTGGACTGGCACCTCTCCAGCTACCAGTCCATGTTCCATAATGGGGCCAGACATCACTTTGGCCGGCAACCCTCTGGCTCCCAACCCAGGTCCCTTTGGACTGAGCTACTGCCACTCCCTACTACACCATAGATATACATTATAGGCCAAAGTCAAAGCCTTTAATTCAAAATTTTACTTAGGTTAAAGAGTGAAGTGTTGGTAACATATGTACATAAAGTCTCAAAAGTAAAAGTGCTCCTGCCAGTGTGATGTTATCATATTATTGCATCTTTATAGATGATTTAATATTGCATTTGGTTTTGGTGTGGTTTGCGCCTTAGCAGTCATTGACCCCGTTCTGTGATTTCACGCGGTCTTTAGCTTCGTGGCTGAGTTGCTGTTGTTCCTGAACGCTTCCACTTTCTAACAACATCACTTACAGTTGACTGTGTATCCAGCAGGGATGAAATTTCACGAACCGTCTTATTACACAGGTGGCATCCTATCACTGTACCACACTTGAAGTCACTGAGCTCTTCAGAACGACCAATTGTATCACAAATGTTTGCAAATGGAGACCGCATGGCGAGGTGCTGGGTTTTATATACCTGTGGCAACCGGTCTCATTGAAACACCTAAATTCAATCATTGTCAGGTGTGGCCAAATACTTTTGTCCTTGAAGTGTATTTCTGTTTCTCTGGTGTTGTAGAGATCTGATGAGTTAACTAAGAGGAAGGATCAGCTGAAAGCGAACGTCTCGTCCTGCCTTTGCTTACAGGTACCTCTATTAATACCAGCCAAGCAGCTCTTTGCTGTCAGAGTTACAGTGATCCTCTTAGTGTCTCTCACACACCCACAGAGGGGAAGGAGGACACATGGACATCAGCACTGAAGTAGAAGAAGTCTGATTTTTCATGATCGTTTATCATCCGCAGACACAGATGTGTTGATGCACGCAGTAAAAGCAGAGTAGAAACAAACGTGTAATTTACGCACGTCTTCAACTTTCGTCAGTGTTACCACGGCAACAGGCGAGCTGGAGGGTAGGAAGTTGTCGTCTGAGGCAGATATGACTCTGCTGGACTGTGCAGGAGCCAGAATCTCTGGCTGCTGGTCCCTGAGGTCTGACCGCAGGTAAGATCTCTTTGTGTTGTTGTTTTCTCTCAGTGCAGAATGGATACTAGTTTTCATCCTCACAGAGCTCAAGCACACTGTGTGAGTGTGTGTGTGGGGGTTATAAATATAGTCTCTAAAAAGGGGTTGTTGAGAGGTCAGAGGAAGTGCAGGATGTAGGTTAGTGTGCAGGGATTTTGGTGTGTTTTGTTTGTGCTCAGTCACAGTGGGTTGCCTGTAGTGTCTCCTCAGTTTGTGTGCACGGACAATATGTAGTTGTGCATCACGTACAGTAGGAAGCAAACAGAATCACTAATTTAATTTCTAATTACTGCCTATGGGAACGCTGGAGTGCCTAAATGTGGCAGCAGATTGTGACGCAACAGCTTGGCGGACTTTTACTCATTCCAGAGTAAACAGTTGTGTGAGAGCCTAATCGTAATTACAGGGGTTTAAACTGTGATTTGTTGGTTAGAGTATCAAAGAGTGGCAATAAGGCGGTGGTGGAAGAAGTTCTCAGATCTGTTACTCAAGGAAAGTACCAATGCCACAGTGTAAAAACACTTCAGTTTAGGCAGCATTTTGCTCTTGATTGTGGTGGAACAGTTTTATATAAGGCTGCAACTAATGATTATTTTGTCGTGGATTCATCTGCTGATTATTTTCTTGATTTAGCCATTGATTGTTTGGTTTGTAAAATGTAAGAAAACAGTAACTAATATCCATCACAGTTACCCAGTGCACAAAGTGACACCTTCACAGTGCTTTGCTTTGTCTGTCAACAGTACAAACCCCTAAACTATTCAGTTTAATGTAATTTAAGACAAGTAAAAAACCAAAATTGCCACATTTGAGGAGCTGAAACCATGAAACGTTCGACGTAAACGAGGAATCACTTATAACACATAATCATTTATGGTCAAATTGTATACACTGTTGGTTGGTTTAAATATAATTATACAAATAAAATATTTCCCTCTGAAATTTAGAATAAAGTGTCATGAAGCAGAAATGCCAAACGTACCTCAGATGTGTATTTAAGCATGTGGACGCCGCCCACTGCTCAGAGGGAAACTCATAAACAGTCACTCAACAATGTGTTTGTGTGACATGTTTTCTTCTTGCACTGCAGATTTTGGCATATTTGAAATTGCACCTCAGCACTTTAGTTCAGACAGAAATATGCAAATACTTCTTTCAAATAATTTTCTTGCTTAAATGTACTCTACACACACATGAAATAGAGTTGCTGATTATTTTTCTCTCATTTGACCTACTGATGAATCAACTAATTGGTTCAGCTCTGTTCTGTACTTCACTGTCCTGTTTATATCTGTTTAAAATCTAAATCAAAGCTTGACATGTGCCACTCATTACTTCATATCGGTCTGCAGTTTCAATAGTTTGGAGAAAAAACATCATTTGACAAAATATTTTTACAGTAAATCAAGGTCCATTTCAGAGGTTTTTCTGGATCTTTTAATCAAATCTCATGGCCTTCATCAGTGGATGGAGTTTGCTTAGTATAGCAGCGATACAGTGAGGAAGCTTTGATGAAGACTGTGGTTTAAAGCTTGATACAGTAAATTGATTTTGGGGTTAGGATTATTTCTCGAACCCTTTTCAAGTTCAGCATACTCAGTGTTTAGTACTTTTCATGTGTTGGATAATACCGAGGCGTAATGCATTGACTTTTGAAAAAAAAAAAAATGCTGTTTTTCTAATATCATTAATTCAGTAAAATAAGATAATTTTTTTCCGTTAAAACTTTTCTCCAAATTCTGAGATAATAATCCTGTTAATTCAGAAACACAGGACTTTTTTTCAAGTGAGTGCACAGCCCAGTGGCCAGAAGGAAATGATGGCACTGAACGACTCTGCAAACAATGTAAACATTACATTTGTACATTTTATACATGTATCAGTGTTTCTAAAGTGTCGTAGTGCTGATATCAGTTATATGAGCTGAATTTGTCATCAAGAGATGGAGGGGATGGTGGATGTTGAGACGGCTGCTAAGCTGCAGACTAATGTTTGAGACCAACAAGCAACAAAACTGTTTTTTAGTGAGACGTCGGCAGCATTTTAAACCTAAATATAACACCTTTCTACCCATAACCATGTGATATTAGTGCCTAAACATAACCATACATTAACCACAGTCAAGTCAGCTTTATTTATGTAGCAGATTTCATATGACAAGCAGAAACTCAGTGTGCGTAGGATACACACCAGACATGAAGATAATACATAAAACATTGTTACATAAAAACAAGCAGGACATGATCAAACCAAACAAAATAAGAAGGTATTATCATTATTCTTTAAAAGGGGAGATAATAATAATAATAATAATAATAATAATAATAACAATAATCCCTAAAAACCAATTAAAATACACTTAAAAAGCAAACTAAAAGCTTGTGAAAAAATATGTTTTTAGTTGGCTTTTGAAAGAGAACCCTTATAGCAGACAGTTGTGCATGTGGAAGAGAATTCCAGAGAGTGGGACTATAATGACATAATGAAGCTGATTGAGAGTTGATTTTAGGTACAATGAGCCGACCTTTATTAGATGATCTAAGGGTTCTCTATACTCTGTGTGCATGTCAACAACATAGGAGGGAGCTAAACCATTAGAACATTAAAAAACAAAAAGAAGTATTTAAAAGCCAGTGAAGATTAGATGAATTAGATGATAAGATGTTTTTGTCATAACTGTGGCTGCTGCATTCTGAATAAGCTGGAGTTTATTTAATGTCTGCTTTGTCAGTCCAGCAAAAGTGCATTACAGTAATACAGTTTACTGGAAATGAAAGCGTGAACCAGCTTTTCAGAGTCTGACCATAGTGTTGTTGAGTGCAAATGTTACATATCTGTAGTTTGCAGAAATGTGGTGTTTTGACATTTATTTTGGCGCCTGGATTGGAATGTAATAAGTGTAAAATAAAAACATGAAAGTAGCAGAGGACTTTTATTTCGACAATATTTAAGACATTTACATCACAAATTGGTGAATAATGAACCATAAAGCAAGAAATTGAGTGTTTGATGCTCAAAATTTTCTGGCGAAGGACCTCAAACCCTCCATTTCACGTGTCCCCCCAAATGTTGAGAGGAAACATATTCCCTTGCCTTACACTTCTGTATTATAACACCTGGGTTTTGTTTACAAAATATATCGTTATGTGTCATCAGACTATCATCAAAGATATAAGAAACGATAAAAGAAATCTGGCAGCATATAAAAAGTACATTTCACCAGATCTCTTATGTGATTCTTTGATCTTGTATTTGCATTGTGTTTTTAATGTGTGAGTGTGGCAGTTATTTGATCCCTCACACAGTGTAACACTCTGACTGTGTACACTGTGTGTGTTCAGGCTGTAACCTGCCCCGCTGTGTGTTGTTTTGCAGTGGGAGCGGGGAGGACTCGTTGGACCGGCTCCTGCCCCCCGCTGGGGCCCCTCGCAGGAAGAGCACTACCTCACTGAGTAAAACTGAGCCTCCTCTGCTCCGCACGGGCACACGCACCATCTACACCGCCGCAGACCGCCCTGGTATGACGAGCACGGAGCGCAGTCAAAAGAGGCCTTTGTCATTGGTATGACGCTCGCTGATGATGTTCTCACTCCTTTCTTCTTTCACCACCTTCGTGCCAAAATTGTGGCTTTGAGCTGCAGAACCTGTCCTTTTCTGTCCCCTTATACCCATAAACACTTTACTGCTATCACACATGCATACCGCCAGACAAAATTAGACACACTCTGAAAAACACACATAATGGGCCATTGAAATGCTGTGTGGATCTGCAGGGTTGTGTGGGGGCAGCGCCTCAGGGAAGACCACCGTGGCCAATAAGATCATTGAGGCTCTGGATGTGCCGTGGGTTGTGCTGTTGTCTATGGATTCTTTCTACAAGGTGAGAGGTTCATGCATCTTAGTCTGTTTTTGTCCTATTTTATTTGGCTGTTACCGATTATCTGCTGGTTCATTGTGGGAAGAAATGATCTTCTTTGGGTGAAGCAAATTATTACCTCCGCCAAGGAGGTCATGATTTTGTTTTATTAATTTTTTTGTCTCTCAGCAGAATTACAGAAAAACTACTGGCCCGATTTTCATGAAACTTGGTGGAAGGGTGTAACATGGGCCGAAGAAGAGCCCATTAAATTTTAGAGGGGATCCAAATCACAGGGCAAATACACAAATTATTTTTCACTTTCATTGGAGGCCAGCTTCGGTATTTTTCAACCTGGCCCCTATTTTTCCATGTTTTTATGTCTAATGGGAACAACAATTTTTGAAATTGGTCCAGTATTGAGTGAGAGCACTGCAGCCAGCAGTGGCAAAACAGGTTGCAATGTAATTTTAACGGGCAATGCAATGCCAATCATCCAGCAGAAGAGCTTGTTTTTTTCCACTGATAGGCTCAGATTGATATCACAAGTGTCTGAAAACTTTATGGAACTCAACTCTTACCAAAGTACTGTACAAAAGGAATAAAATGCTAAAAGCGTATACATAGGAGGTGACAGAACTGTCAGGTACATAGCTTACACATTTAGAGACACATGGAGTTTTACAAACAGTAGGTAGAAAGGCTGCCGAGCTGGTCAGAAATCCCTCTGATGGAGACGGTGGGGCCAAAGAGGACCACTTCTTATTTGCCCTCATTCAGCTGAGGGAAGTTCTGTGCCACCCAGTTCTTCATGTCCTTGAGGCAATTAATGAGACTGGCAACACTGGACTTAGACTTAGACTTAAGAGGGCGATACAGCTGTGTGTTGTCAGCATAGGAGTGGAAGGAGGTGTTCTGTTTTTTAATGATTTGGCAGAGAATAAGCATGTACAATGAAAAGATAATAGGGCCTAAGATGGAGCCTTGAGGAACCCCACAAGAAAGAGTTGCTAAGGAAAGGATCCCTACAGAGACAGACCTTTGTTAAAGAGTAACATTATTTTTGCTAAACCAGAAACAGCCCCGAAATCTCTATCGCCAAACCAGACTCCATTTAGATAAACAATATTTTTATCATCTTAAAACACACTTCATTCAAAGTCAACAGAAACAAAACAAAACTCACAAAAGCCATCTTGGTTTGTCTTTCCACTGTTCCAACAATCACTAACTCCACGTTGGTTGAGATACACCTTTAATTCACCCAGTTAGATGTTAAAATATGTGGGGGTGTATATGCTAAAATAACTGTTTATTTAAATAGAGTCTGGTGGGTTTGCCAATGGTGATTTTTAATCAGAAAGGTCTGTCTCTGTAGGGATCCATAATGTTGTCAGACACTTACAATAATAATCTGAGCCTGTCAGTGGCAAAAACAAGCCCTTTTAGTGGACATAATTTCACGGTGCACAAATGCCCTGGGTAATTACATTGCAGCCTGTTTTGCAGCAGCTGTCTGTTGTAGCCCTGTCACTCAGTACTGAACCAGTTTTAAAAAAAATGCTGTCTCCATTAGTCACCTAGACACAGTAACATGAGAAGATAGGGTTGAGATTGAAAAATACAAGAAAGGGCATCTGGCCTTGGCGAAATCTTAAAATCCAATAGATGGTAGTAAATAGTGAATAGTGACAAAACAAAGCCTGTAGAAATTCGATGACTCCTCACTCGCAGGTGTCAGTCATCCTTTGAGGTCGCCTACACATGTAGCTGCTCAAACTTCATACAGACAGCAGTCGTCAGAGAACAGGGAGAACAGGTACAACTGTGACCACGCTTTCCTTTCGAACTAAGGTGTGGCAATGGAAACATAAACAATCACGTCATGCAGCTAATTATACTCTCAGTCACATTCAAATGTGAATTGTTTCCAATGAACTCTGCCAGACGTAGTCATTTAAAGTGGACTCAGTTGTCTTTGATAACAAGCTGTTCATGATGTTATTTCAGGCTAAGCATTTGATATAGGCTATTTGTAAAGTCTTTTCTGCTTTTCACAAATGCTGCATGCTTAAAATGTTTCCACTTCAGTAGCACGTAATAAATGCACAGCTGAGATGATGAAGCTTCAAAAAGACACAACCATATCTGACATCATTCTGAAACGTTTGGAAATGTATCCAGACATATAAAATGGTTGCAGTTGTAGATTTGCATATCATAAAAGACGATCGACCTTGGTGGAGGTCTGCGTTCTCTGAGTGCCCTTGTAGTTTTACATGAATTGAAATACACCTTCAGTCACAACCTCAAAGAGCTCTTTATCCTGCGCTGCTGTCACAGTTTGAGTTAATAACCTGTTGTAGATTACAGCCTGTGAATGACAATGTAGATGTTTTGTTCATGCAGGGAACTAATAAAAACTCAGCATGTACCTGCAGAACAGGATAAAGGGGGAACAAATTTTTATTTAGGAGAACCTAGAAACAAATTACACTGATAGCACTATTATTACCTCTGTGCCCTGTCGTAACAACTGTGTTGAAAACGACAAAACTTTCACTTTAATATCACTTATGATATATTGATTTTCTCTCAGTTCACACCTGAAAAGGGAAGATCTTAAGGCACTTTTCTTAATGCTGCATCTATCACTATGACAGGACATAAAAGCCTCAATTTAACTTCAACTTAAACTTTATTGTCCACAAGGGGATTTTTTTCCCCTCCTAAAATGCGGAACACCAGCTTGAACATAAAACTCAATAAATACATATAACAGTTTTGTTTTGTTTTTTAAAGACAATGCTAAATATCCCCCACAGGAGCTCACATAAAACAATGTACAATGACATCAAATATAAAACCTAGGATACATCCAGCGACTGTCATCCTGCCCAGTTGTCCATAATTAAAGAGCATCATCAGATGTTGTATAGAGAACTGCTCATCAGCCGAATTGTTTAACAGACGGCATGATAAATGGAAAAGACAGACTATAAACAAATTAACTCAAAGGCTGTGAGGGAAGAGAGGGAGAGCTGAGAGCTTTATTGTTATTGATGTTCAGTGGAAAGATTTTTTTTTTTTTTTGGTCCATAAAGGTATAGTATGCAGAATTTATCTTTAGACTCATACAGAAGTAATCCTCTTCAATCACCACTAGAGGTGCGTGGTTGTGTATTGATCTGAAGAGACTCTTATTCTCTTCTTTAGTAGTGTTCAGGATGTTTATAGTCACAGCGACTTTATAAAAAGGTAGCAGCCAGGTGCCAGACCACAAACAGCACGCATGCAAGAGGAAGCTACTAAAACTGCGGACACAGCTCCCAAAAAACACAAACATAGTGAACAATATTGAATCTAGGGTTTCAGTTTCGCTGGCGATACGGTTTGCAAACAGTAAATCCTGCATAGTATACCTTTAAAGGAGTAATTTGACATTTGGGGAAATATGCTTATTTACTGTCTTGCAGAGAAATAGTGAACTGGGTGAGAAGATAGCGATCCATGCAACTAGTAGTAGAAGTAGTTACAGCACAACTTGTGTTTACATTTTAGTTCGTATATAGCTTGTTAATCAGTGAGCTTTAGAAGTGCTGGTAGGTAGATTTACCTTTATTTTTTTAACCTGTGGACCAAGCAGCAACTTCCAGGGCTGAAAAATGAAGCTGACGCACAAGTGCCAATAATAAATAAACATGTTTACAGCCTAGTACACAATCAGTTTTGGTCTATATAGCTTATTTCAACATTCATGACAACTGTACAGGGAGCGAATTTTTACATAAATCACCTGTTTATATTTATTTAGGCTTAAAGTTACACATAATTAAGGACAGGCAGCTTTGAGTGACAGGCTGTCTGCCAAAAGTGTCCTCATCTTCTCAGTCAGATTCACCCCTCGCTCTGCATGGCCAGTGTCTTGCCTAAATATGGTCACTTCACCTCCAAAAATCAAGATGGCAGCGGCAACCAATGGGTGACGCAAAAGCAAGTCAATCCCCACAGACCCGCATGTTAAGATGGTCAATATTACAGCAGAAATAAACATGTTTACAGCCTAGTACAAAAACAGTTTGGGTCTTTTTGGCTAATTTTAACATTCAAAATGACTGTATGGGGAGTTAATTTTTGTGTAAGCCACCAGTTTAAATGTTGTTAAGGCTCAAGGTTACACATAATCAAGGGCCTGGTTGCTCTGAGTGACAGGCTGCCTGCGACCCACCCCTCGCTCCTTCATAGCTCCAACTTCTCGTCCAAACATGGTCACTTCTGGCTTCAGGGAAACAACTTGGTGACGGCCAAACTCAAGGCTTCAAAACGAGAGTCAACAAACCTACGTCCATTATACAGTGTATTGTTTGGACGGAGCCAGGCTAGCTGTTTCCCTCTGATTCCAGTCTTTCTGTTAAAACTTCCAGCTTTAGCTTCATATTGACTGTGCAAACATGTGAATGGTGATGATATTATCATTGAATAAACAAGTTGAATCTTTAAAATCTCCAAACAGGTTTCATCAGTAACTTCCTGTACACCTGCTGTGTTTTACAGGTGTTATCCCCAGAGGAACAGACTCGAGCAGCAAGTAACGACTACAACTTTGATCATCCAGGGGCGTTTGACTTTGAGCTGCTGGTTGCCACCTTGCGAAAGCTGAAGCAGGGCAAGAGTGTGAAGATCCCGGTGTATGATTTCACCACACACAGACGGCAGAAAGACTGGGTGAGGTGTCTCATTTCTGCTGGAAACTCCTCAGTGATGATTTCCCTCAAAGACTTTGACTGTTTAAAGATTTAACATGTATCCTGTAATTCTGCAAAGAAGAGACGTTGAACGCAGTGATGAGGCATTGAGTTTCCCTGTGGATTGATTTTTAAAGCTAGAAAATATATTCTAGACTTAAATAAAATATTGTTATTTTTAAAAGTTGTTTCCCAATGTGACATCCTGCAGCTTTAATCTGAAAACAGCTGAACTGGCTGTTGATGAAGCAACTTTGAAGACTGTTGTTTTTCTCTTTGTGCAGAAAAATGTGTACGGTGCCAGTGTAATCATATTTGAGGGAATTATGTCTTTTGCGGACAAAGAGCTTCTTCAGGTAAGGCAATATGTTTTCTTTTTGAAGAATTCTTGAGTGAAGTAAAGCAATCACCAGCAGGTATTATTGTTGTTTGAGCAGCTGCTTTTGCTGAAGTGAATATTATTGAACCGTTCGAGGCGCCTGTGTTTGCTCTCCCCACCTGCAGCTCCTGGATATGAAAATCTTTGTGGACACAGACTCAGACATTCGGCTGGTGCGCCGGCTGCGCAGGGACATCACAGAGCGCGGACGAGACATTGAGGGCGTCATCAAGCAATACAACAAGTTTGTGAAGCCGGCCTTTGAGCAGTACATCGAGCCGACCATGAGGCTGGCTGATATTGTTGTGCCGAGAGGTGAGACAGTGGGACTTCCTCTCTGCTGGAGAAACACTTAGCCACAACAGTCAGACGCGCTGTTGACTGCAGAGATCGTACCAACAACATGTCCTTGTTTTCCCCTCTCAGGTGGTGGGAATATGGTGGCCATTGACCTGATAGTCCAGCATGTTCACAGCCAGCTGGAGGAGGTGAGTAGGCAGAACACTTCTTGTTGATAGGAGGGTGGCGCCACCGTGTGTTGGAAAGCTGTAACATACAGACAGAAAGAGAGTCCCAGATGTTTGTACACACAGGGTGTCTACAGGTCCTTGAAAAGTCTAAAAATGTTCTAAAATTAATTTTATAAATATTGCACCTGAAAAACCATTAACTAGTCGTTAATGTGAATTTGTTAGGTCCTAACTGCCACAAAAATGTTTTATCTAATTTCATTTACCATCTTTTAATTTCTTTTCGATAAAATTAGTCAAGCTTTTCTGCATTAAAGTCCACATTTATGCTGCTTATAACCTTTAAACCTACCACTGAACCTGACACAGTGTTTTTTTACTTTATACTTGCACTTACTTGTTGGCAAAATTTAAATTAACCAAACTCACAGTAATGACCATATTCCTACGTAAAACCTGCCTCTGCATGGGGCCATGTATGTACTACTTAGCTTTATACTACTAAGTGATAGAATGTGACAAAGATGATTTGTCCAAAAGTTATTCTTAAATTAAGTTAAAAAATACCTCAAATTTAAGTGTGTGATAACTGCAGGGACCTGCTTGCACTCTAACCTGCTTATGCTAATTATTAAATCAGAATTTCTAATCACAAACTTTCAGACTATCACTTTGGAAAGCAAAGTTTAGTTCAGTTCAGTTTTGTAAATGGGACATACAGTTTAAAAGACTTCTTTGAACATTTTTTAATCACACAAATGTAATTATCATCAAAAGTGCGATTCCGTTAAAGGAAAAGTCTGGTATTTTTTATATTCTGCTTATTGTCAACAGATCCCATAAAGAGACCAAACCTAGCAGATTTCTGTGTGCCATAGATCTCTGCTGTCTAAGAATTATAACAAACACTGAATAAGGATGGGTGCTGCAGTATTTTATTGAATACCAATTAGAAGATTTCATGTCACACTGATTGTGATTGTAGATCTGTATTATCACTGTGTCATTAAGATGTGATGAACAAGTACTGACACGCACACTGAAATCATTTCACCTAGTTTTATATTGAAAACTACAAATAAAATCAGCAGCACTTTTGTTTGCATATATAGAAATATTAGCATAGCCAGCACCTTATGGAAACATATGAAAACCATGATGATGACGACGACATTGAAATAAGCTTAGGAAAAGCTACAGTGCCCGGCTGAATGGGGAAACTATGAAGCCTTTGTAAAAATGAAACCATATAATTGTTACTAGATTTTAAAGATTTACGTCATCAGCAGGAATGAATGGTTTTGGAGCTTCTCACTTTCTTTACTGTCTTTCTCTTACCCTCTTTTAATGCAGCGTGAGCTCAGTGTCAGGTACGCTGCAATGTATTTTGATACCTTCTGTGTCTTATTGTGACTGGAGATTTTGTGTCAGTATTGTGTACCGACTGAGTTCTTTCTGTGTGTCTGTCGTGCTGCGTTTAGTGACTTGGTCTTAATGATAACTCAAGACACAATAACACAGTAAAACCTTGTGATCCTAACAACCTCTCCTCCCTCTCAGGGCGCTCCTGGCCTCCGCTCAGCAGACTCAGCCGCTGCCTCAGACGCTCAGCGTGTTAGAGAGCACGCCGCAGGTCAAAGGCCTGCACACCATCATCAGGTATCCACCTGTGCTCAATTAATACGGCGTTGAGTCTCTGTAACAGTTCATACAATGAGACCTTTTCTCTTTCCGTAACACAGGAATAAAGAAACCAGTCGAGATGAGTTTATCTTCTATTCAAAGAGATTAATGCGGCTCCTCATAGAACATGCACTAACGTTTCTACCGTCTCAGGTGGGTAGACTGTAAAGTGAATGTTAAAGTGGCTTTAATTAATATTTACTCAGGACTACTTTTATGTGAAAGGTGTAGTTATAAACCCACAGAGAGTTATCACCTGTCATCTGCAGTTCCCCTCAGGTCTGTGTATCTTTGTTATGGTTTTACACCTTGCCGTAGTTTTACTGTTTTGGTTCACCCTATTCTGTAATCTGTGTGGTTTACACGCTCCCTCCCAGGCAGCCATCAGTTTGAAAATCAACTCGCAGAGACATGAAACTTGCTTGAGATAATTACAATAATGACACCCTGGCTGTTATTATAATTATGGGTTTGTCGCAGTGTTTGTCGCATCACAACGAAGCTGAGACTATTTTGAAAACTTCAAACTCAAGCTCACCGCCTCAAGAGTCAACTTCTCAACATCTTCAAGTTATCTTTTTCTCTGTATCCACGTTTACTTAGTTTCTCTCAAGTGTTTCTAAAGACAAAGCCTCAAGCAGCCGGCTCTCACATGTCAGTTGTCATAGTTTGAATGTACCAACAACAAAGAGTTTTCAAAACAGTTACAGCTCTCAACAACGTACCTGACAGGAAATGAAGGTGCCCGCACGCTGCCTGTGATGTGGTGTCTCAAGCAAAGTTCAGGTCTCTGCAAGTTGATTCCCAAAACCACCGGATTTCTACAAACTATCATACAAATGTCTGTGGAATATTGTTGGTGTTAAAGTTAAAGCTGTAGTTGTAACTTTTTAAAAAATAACCTTTTGTCTATTTGCTGAAACTCTCACTACACCCACTAGTGATGCATGGGGCGACCCATAACCTGTGGGTCAGGTGGTTCAGTTACTTGTAAGAAAGTATTGTAGGTTTTGGGTGGGTGGGCCATTTAGCTACAAAGCAGCATTCTGAGTAAGTTAATAATAACTTATAGAAACATTGCACAATAGTCAACCTTCCACCTTTTGTGTGTGGGGGAGGTCAGTCCGACATGCAGACAGCAGGAGAGAGGCTGCAGCATAATGATTAATGACACCAAAACTTTAAAAAAAGTGATGATAAAGGAGCTGATAACATCAGAGCTTATTAATACAACGGTGTGTCATCGTTTTGCCCCAGGGCCATTTAATAGCGGGTCTGGGTACTCATCCCTAGCTGGGCCACTCAGAGGTGCTTCTTGGCCGGATGTGGCCTGTGGGCCGGCAATTGAATAGGCCTGGCCTATGTTAATGTGTGTGGCCATGCTGTAATACTGTGTGGATGTAGTGACAGTTTCAGCAAATATGACAAATGGTGCACTGTTTATGGTGAGTGTGCCAAAGACAGTAATACAGTTTATATACACAGAAATGCTCCACATTAACAAGATAAAGTTCTTTATATACACACAAAAACATGCATGAATAGTTAAATTTGTATCTGCAGCTGTGGGAGTTGTGTAATAAAAATAGATTTCTTTGTATCTTCTGTCAGTCGTGTGTAGTTCAGACTCCACAGGGCCATGAGTACGAGGGCCGCAGTTACAACGGCAAAGGGGTGAGTGATGCTCTTGTTTTACAAGGTCTTGTTAACTTCCAGTCGAGTGTGTCCGCGGGGCTTCTGTCATCACAACCTGCTCCACTGCCTCGTCTCCACAGATCACCGGTGTGTCGGTCCTGCGGGCGGGAGAGACCATGGAGCCCGCCCTGAGGGCTGTGTGCAAGGACGTCCGCATCGGCAAGATCCTCATCCAGACCAACCTTGACTCAGGCGAACCGGAGGTAGATAAAATGAGTCATTTTGGTACCAAACGCTCCTCACGTCAATATCTTTGACACGTGCATCATCTTTTTAAACTTTACATGATCAGATAGTGTCACGGAAATCTCATCAAATCATCATCAAATGTTTTGATTGTTTTTTGATTTTTTCCTTCTTTCTTCCACATGATGTGTGTCTCCGTGGTAACTACCCTTCCTGCTTTCGTAACCATGGTAACCTGTCTCCTCCTCTCTGGCCTCGCCAGCTGCATTACCTGCGTCTGCCCAAAGACATCAGCGAAGATCATGTCATCCTAATGGACAGCACAGTCTCCACCGGCGCTGCTGCCATGATGGCAGTGCGAGTCCTGTTGGTGGGTGGATATTAACATCATTATTCTTCCCCTCTCCTCTTGGCCGGTCACATGTGTTTTATTACTCACGTGTGTGGTTATTGATTGGAAGTTTATTTTTGTCCCGCTGAGATTAGATTAGCGTTATTTCTGCGAAGTAAAGTGTCAGATATTTCCTTCCCTTGCTTTCCACTTATCCCTGTGATGATGATCAGGGGCTGACAGTTGTTGCTGTGATGTGTGTGGCTGAGCAGGATCATGAGGTGCAGGAGGAAAAGATTGTGTTGGTGTCGCTGTTGATGGCGGAGCTCGGGGTGCACTCTGTGGCCTACGCCTTCCCGAAGGTCAAAATCATCACTACGGCTGTGGACAAGAGTCTGGATGATTTGTTACATGTAATTCCTGGTATCGGTAAGCCATTACATGCACGCACTCCCTCATTCTGTATGTCACACATTTTGTCCAAGTAGAACTTATTCGCCTTTTTTAAGTCTCTAAACCTCTGAATAACTTAAATTGGAATCACAGATGACGTACAAAACTATAACTTCTACTTCATGAGTTGTTTTTAGCACACGACCCCGGCCTCAGTGTGCATGGTTTTTGCTTTCATGCACGAGATAAAAATGTCCACGGTCTTTGCAGCAGATAAAAGATAATAAACCTTTGTGTTTCAAGTTGACAGATTTCATTTCATGTCCCAGTAGATTCTAATTTTATGCTTGTGTCACTTCAGATCTGGAGCGAGTAATGCTCTCGATCAGCACTGTAACTAAACTACACAATATGCATATTGGATAGGCCAAACTGTCGTCTGTAAACATAAATAATGACATACAATTACATAATGAAACATTACTTGCAACGGTAGGATGAATATTCAGTGTGTTATGTTACACCAATTAATTAGTCTCTCTGTTTGTGGATCAAACACGGTTTCGTCATTTACGAAAACCATCTCTTGAGTGTTTATTTCCAAGTCTTCCAACCTTTGCAGCCATTAAGTTTTACTGTGCTTTCATGCTGTTTTTCATTATTTTCTAACCCGCTGATACACAGCAGCTCTGGGTCCACTGTCGTGTGTTTTCAGGGGACTTTGGGGACCGGTACTTTGGGACAGACGGGTCCGACAGCTGGAGTGATGACGACCAGGACCAGCCGTCATACTGACACACACATCTGTGAGCCACTGTGAAAGAAAATACAAACACTACTTGAAAACTCTCGTTATTGTGCATCCTCCTCTCCAGACACAGACCAGCAAAAAACATAAAAATCACTTTGTGTACTTTACATGAACTTTTGTACTCTTATACAACACATGACTGTTGGTCAGGTTGTATGCAGGTAGAATATTCTGTTGTATTTACAACTGAGTGTTCATAATTTTCATATGGATGGGTGACAGAGCTGAAACGGTGCCATTACTTTTAAGGTATAACAATGCAATAACAGTGTTATTATATACTAAATGATTTTATCCAGGATTGCACCAGCTGTTCGTGAATCCGCTCACAGTAATTTAATTTAAGTAGTTTCAAACTAAATTTCACCATTATACCTTAACTACTATGGACTTTATATGTAAATCAGTTGCTCGCTAGCATCTGTAACATTGTGCAATGTAAACAGAAAGTCACTTAAAGCTGTAATACACTTTACCAAACAAGAGTTTACATCTATGCCACTGGCTCTCTGAAGCTTTTAGCAACATGCTAATGTGCTCACAATGACAGTGCTAATGTGCTGGTACTTAGCAGCCAATCCGGAAATCCATCGGTAAAAAAACCAAAACAAACAAACCCAAATTTTTTTTCCTTCCTTTACCTCTGGAGGCACAGCCCGGAGTTTTTCGACTAACGGAAGTGCAGGGGCCTCGGCGATCGCTCACGCCCTTGCTTCCGGCGGTGCCCCCAGGGAATCGCCGTGTTACTTACAAAAACCAGCAGAGTTTAGCTATTTATCACATTTTTCACGTCATTATATCACCGTGTAGACTAATCTGATGTTTGTTAAGTCTATAAACACAAAGATTGAACAAACGTTACTATTTCTTTGTGCACGTTTTGTAATTAACATGGTTATCGTAGATTAGCTGGGCTAACCGTTACCTGTTAACGATAACTGTTAGCGGTGTCTGTAATAACCATAGACTGTATAAAAATAGGGTAATAACCCAATAAAGCGGATATCTTAGTTACAGCATGATTGAGCCAGCAAAGCAGTTTTGTGTTGCTATGTGTGGTATTTATTCAGTTATGGGAAATCACGATGTCTAGTCGGATACGACATGAAACTACACCAGTTAGCTCAATCATGTTGTAACTCAGACATCCGCTGGAAAAAAAAAATTCACGTTGATGAGACAGCGTTTTGGGTGGAGCGGTCGCTATAGAGTGCCCAAGTCACGCCCCTTCCGATGAAGCTCATGGGACCTTAGATCGGAAAAAAAATGGATGGCAGTGAATGGGGAGAGAAATATTATCTTTTGTTCCCGTTTGAGTTGCGACATGAAATCTAAATATGTTGTTAATGAATTTAAAACATAAATTTTAAGGTCAAGAAAGTCATACTTTGTGGTAAAACTGTTGAGATATAAGCTTTTTAATTAGGAAGACTGACGTCATAGCTTTCGCTCGCTTCCTGCAGCTTGGCCTCCCTGCTGAAATTCCACTGTTTTATGATTAATCGATTTATGATTGAAGATGTCTGTGTGTTTTGTGCCAGGTTACAGTTACTCCGAGCAGCTGGAAGCGAGCAAATGCTATGACGTCACATGTATACGTGACCGCCTCCTGTGTAGTTTTTCTAATTACGTTTTTTCAAAAGCTGATATCTCAACAGTTTTACCACAAAGTACGACTTTTTTGACCTTGAAATTTATGTTTTAAATTCATTAACGACATATTTGGATTTCATGTCACAACTCAAACGGGACCAAAAGATAATATTGCTCTCCTCATTCACTGCCATTCATATTTTTTCCGATCCCATGAGCTTCACCGGAAGGGGCACGACTTTGGCACTCTGGTTTCACTTGGCAGTAGTAAATATGTGATTATGCTAACTTAACCGACTTGAGTGTGTTCTACATTGTCAAATAGGCCTGTGTTGTTAAACTGCTGGGTTTTTACTTTTCGTAAAATCTTACCCCAAAACCCCTCAATTATAATGTTAATCCATTTGAGGAAAAAAATGCGGCTAATTATAATTAGGCTAATATTTAATTCATGAACAGTTGGTGCAACTGGTTCAAGAATATTCTCTGGTATAAATTCACTCATACTTTGCTCTAATAAAACATTTTTATATATGTGATAAATGCACATCTACAGTAGAGTAGAGATTTTATATTTAACGTGTACCACAAATCTTAATCTTGTAGGTTTACACATTCACAATAAAATGCCTACAGAAGTATATAATAAATCTTAAATTCAGGGTAAAAGAAAACATGTTGGAGATTTAATTCAGTTTTCTGTCCTTACTGCCTCTTTCTACTTCTACTGGACATGTTTATGTGTCTGTGCTGATCGTCCAGCTGTGGATCACATCATCAGAACGAGGTCACGGAGGGTCACAGGCGCACTCCTGAATATTTTCCACGGTCCTCTGACTCTCAGGGTTCAGATACGGGCCGCTCGGCTCCACAGTGTGATGCACTTTAAAGCCTGAGGGGGTCAGTATAGCTCACATTTAGCTTCTCTCTGTGATTTATAGTGTGTCTCTGTGAGAAATAACTGTGTCTTTACAGTACAGAAGAATGCACACAGACTCACCTGAAACACTTCATTTACACAAGTTAAAATAATGATATCTGGTGTCATGAATGGCAGGTTTACAGTCTTGGAAACCTTCTTTTTATTCATGATTGATGTGGTGAAGGATACAGTGTTGTAAAGCTCAGTGACAAACATGAGATAATGGTATTAATGTGATTTCAGGGCTACAAAATGAGCAATAAAAACCTGGAGCCTCGCCGTTTTCCCTCCCCCTGTTGTGTTCACACGGTTTACTCCAGACAACGAGCACACCTCGTGATCCGCTGGTGATAATAGTGATTCCCCCAGCTGGTTTGTGACCTCACGCTCAGTATTATCTGTCTGATCCTGGTGTCTTTTCGCTCGTCATGTACCTTCAATGAATCTGGCAAGTCTCATTCATGTGTTTATTCAGCCATTCATACTCCTCATAGTGAGATTAACACATCACATAAGCTGTGAATGTTGTATCATCTTCACACCTACAGCATCTCTCCACTCCTACACGTTTGTTTTGGGCTGTTTTTCTTTTTTTTTTCTCTCCCCCCCGTGTGATAGCGCCTCACCGAGCGGGTGACACTGTGATCACGGATGTCATACGACGCACGCTGTATTCTCCAAGACAGCAGAAGACTCGCTCGCCCATGTGACTACTGCCTCAAGGTTAACCTGTTACCATGGAGACAAGCCCGCCAATGAAAATTCAGCAGACGGTTGCGATGTTGACTGCAAGCTTTTTGTTTTAAGGGGTGACCTATTTTTTTTTTCCTTTCCTCCCCCCCCCCCCCCCCCGACCACCACCACTACCACCCCTCCACAGCTACTCAGACGCAGACCCCACTACTCTGGCACATGTGCACGTGCACACACACATTCACACAGATGAGGGAAAAAAAGGCTACTGAGACACACGTGCATGTCGCACTCCATGTGAAATGAGGTTGTAAGGTTGTACACAAAAGCAAGGGACAAAAAAAAAACATATGAAATAATACATGAAACACATTTTTAGATCTTAATTTGACCCTGAGATTATCAGTGCATAGGTATGTAAAGATTTTTCTTTGATACGAGCTGAAGATGTGAATCTACAGGCAGCTTTAGAGATCAGAAGTAAAGGTTTAAATTAAAAGAGAGTCTTTGATCCATCTGCTGACAGCAAAATTAACTCTTGGTGATATTTAGTCTTTTATAAAGAATGTCGTCTTCAACGTCACTCAGCGAATTCCGCTGTCTTTCACTTTTTAATAACTGACACTATGAGATAAAACATCTTTTTTTTTAAAGTGCCACTTTATTACAAAAGTATAAACTTGACTGACATTTCATGAATAGTAATCTTGATATAAAACATTACAATCTTTTGCACTTTAGCACTTAATTACACGCTTTGTCGAGTACAAGACCCTGTAGTCTGAATAGCAAACACACAACATTAGCTGCCACATTTAACTTAGCTGTTGGCTTTTCCAAGAACACACCGTAGCTTCATGGCTTCAAAAACAACAAACAGAATTACACTGAAGAATTTACATTGCAGCTGTTTTCCGCAGTTTTTGTGTCACAAGATAAGTCATTCCAAAAACACAATTAAACATAATAGAAAAAGATAGATTTCTTGACACTGATGATATATTTATTATTCTTTCTCTTTTGTAATGTACATACACATTGCATCAACATACAGTATAATCACATTGTTTGCTGGGGATATTTGGTCAAATGAGATCGTCGTTACTGTCCAGGATTCGGGTGTAAATTTCCGTTATCTTCGGGGGGTGATGCTCTGCCGCTTCGTTTGCTTCACATTTTTGTCATTTCTGCAATATTTTTCACACTGATAACAGAGAGAGGAGTTCATCGATGGAGTGATGATGGGACATGACGTTTGCTAATACACATCAGTTCTACTGTAGCTTTCCAAGCTGCACTATGGTGAAACCCAAGCAGATTCATATGACCACAAGGCAGGGACTATGTAGATGAACGGTCCACAGACGTGAGTGAGGACTGAGCAGAGAGGGAGGCGTGTATGTGTGTGTATGTGTGTATGTGTGTGTGTATGTGAAGGCGGGGGGGTTGAGTGGACTGTCTCCACCTTTAGGACTCGAGCAGTTCTCTTTTGTTTCATCTGTACCGTGTGTGTGTGGCGAGAGAAAATTAACTCTCCTCTCCGCTGCACAGAGTCCCACTGAGCCAAACACATCCTTAATCTAACTGGCTTTGTGCTCTACAGAGAAATAAAGCAACACACTAAAAATAAATAAACAACCAACGACAATAGAAAAGAAAACATTCATATAGAGGTACCACATGACAGTGCTTGATTTTTTGTTTGTTTTTTTTATCCACTTTTTTTTAAGCATGCAACTTGTAGCAGGCAAAGTGCAGAAACAGGATCAACAAAGTAAAACACTTCATTTACAGACGGCAGTGGAGACAGTGTTCAGTCCATGTCAGATGAAACAAAACATGACGGAGGGAAGTATCCGGTCGGTTTTTCAACATGATGATGGTCTAAATTAGTCGAAGCTTTTTAGGAGGAATGCAAAATGTGTGCAATTCTTTTTTTTAATAATACTCTCATAATTGTTTCTCTTGGTCCCTGAGCTTTCAAGTATTTTGATTAGTAATTCATTCCTTTATATCATTTAAATTCCATCCTGAATCACATCTTGACCAACTACAGGGAAGGCCTGCTCATGATAAGTGCTACCAAAAGATTTCACACGACGCTGTGTGAAGTCCCACTAGGACTTTTTTACCCGCTAGAATTGAGGAAGAATTTAGGCTTTTTACTCTTTTTGTGCTTTGCACATATTTATCAGTAAAATAGAAGTGCTACTGTTACCTACAGATTGCTCTGCGATGGTCTTGTGCTCATTTATTATTCACTACCTTTGGATTCCTTTTAAGGTTTATAGATTGGACTTTGTGTTCAGCCCAGGTCATAACAGATCAACATTATTGCCCCGAGGCCTCGAGAGCCTGTGAGAGGCGTGATGTTATGACTTGAATGTAAACAGTATGTGTGGGTGAGCATGACAGGGGCTCAGCCGTCACTCCTTGTGGTGTTAGCTCAGCTCCTTGTGTTGGAAGGATAGGGGTCACAGTGCAGCCGCCGCCTCAGAGCCCTGTCACGTACATCTCCATGCCGTCGTTGAAAGTGAAGATGGTGGTGGTACTGGAGGTGGCCGAGCCCTGCTTCAGGTCGCCGATGCTCTCGTACAGGTTCTCCCCCGGCAGCAGCAAGGCTTTGGCGGGCAGGTGCTGTAACTTGGGGGTCTGCTGCGTCGGCGGCGGGGGAGGGGGCTGCTGCTGCTGCAAGGGCTGCTGGGCTTTCTTCCTCCTCGGCCGCAGGGTGGCACATGTGTTGGGGGGCCGCTCTCGCTTCCAGGCGCCTCCGCCTTCCATGTTCTCATAAGCCAGATCGCACTCCTCTGTCCCGATGGACTCGTAACAGTGGTCGTCGAGGGGCCCTCCGACTGCTTTGCCCTCTTGAAGGGCCCATGTCTGCGGTTTTACCACTACACTAAACCCCCCGTCCCGGTCTCGGTCACGGTCACCGCGACCCAAGGTCCGGAAGCCAGGATTGGCTGGGGGAGACCCCGGCACAGCTCTCTTCTTCTTTCCCGGTTTACACACCTTCGAGTACATCTCAGCCACCTGCAGTCGAACAACACCACACTGAGGTCATGGACTTGACAGGAAATGTGCTCATTAACTAACTTTATTTGACAAGAATATCAAAACCTCTGTCAAGTCTGTACGTTAAATATAAATCTGGAGCCAGCAGCCGGTTAGCTTAGCTTAGCATAAAAACTGGAAACAGGGGGCAATAGTTAGCCTGGCTTTGTTTAAAGCTAACAAACAGTACCAGACACTCTAAAGCTCACTCATTTGTTTAATGCCTATGAAAACCAAAAGTGTACAAATGCAGACTGTACTCGTGCACTGTTTTTTCGTATACCTCCGAAAAGTAATGTAACCTAATTGGTATGTAACTCATGTAATCATGAGACAGTAATTTTTGTTTAACCTGCACGATGATCAAGAGTAAAGAAGGAAGTAGTATAAAGACCAAAAGTCCAAGTAGGGAGGCAGGTCGGGTGACTTTACTCGAGGAGACTGTTGTTTGGGACTGTGTGAAACCAAGTGAACTTTGAGTCAAGGTAAGGTACATCGCCACCATGTGTCTTTGCCCAAACCAAACCAAACTAACTTTAAGTTAAACACGTAAAATCATTCGTAGGCGCTAATTCGTTGTGTATCGCATGAACTATTGTATGTGAATTTTTGTAATTGATGATAAGAAATGTAGCGGGAGTATGTTGAAAAAATGACAAGTTGTGGTTTTCAGGGGGTCAAGTGCAAGTTGCATGTTGTTGTAGACACAAGGAGGTCAGTACATCCTGCCAAGAAATTGTCTGACACATAAACCCATGTAACACTTTGTTTTTGTACAGATAAAACAGATAAGTAATGATTAAGAGGTGCTGGTAGGCGGATTTTGTTCACTTTCCCCCTGTTTCCAGTCTTTATGCTAAGCTAAGCTAATTCATACTCACCAGACAGACATATTCAACTGCAAAGTGAATAAGCATGTATTCCAAAACATTAAATTATTACTTTAACCTTTTTAAATATTCTGTCTGTTTTTCCCACGCTGTTACCTTTATAGGTGAATGCCTCTAATACGTTTTTATGACACAAGAAAATGAAAAAATGATAATGAAACTCTAAAATTATGAGTTACATTATTCAAATACTGCAAAAACATATTATTTTCTGCTGTCTTTGCTTGAATTATGAAATAGAGTCGCAACTTGGAGAGCAAGTTAAAAACGTCTTTATTTTGCAGAATATTTCTGTGAGGATTTTGAAATACCCTCAGAAAATGTTCACTTTTAAAACTTCTTGGTGTTTAAAAGATCGTCGAAAATTTAGCCTTACTGTAAACATGTGCTTTGATCAAATGCACTGGTAACAGTGTGCGTGAGTGACACAAACCTGGGCTGGGTTACATCTGTTTAATGGTGATATAACAGACACACGAATACGGAAACTATAAATCAGTCAATCTAATATTAAAGCTACTTAATTGTACATTAAAGGGGAACATTGAGAACAGGAAGCGTCAGCACAGTAATTTAACTAATAAACCAGGCTGATGCAGAGACTGAAGAGTCCTCACTCACCACAGCAGCAGACGGTTGTATATTCTCCACTGTGTGAGCACCAGTGGTCCCAGGGCTTTATTTTGGTGCATGAGCATGTCCTCATCCTCTGGAGGCTTCCAGATGTACTGCTCTCCGTTGCCCATAAACATCACTTCCTGTCAACAGAACAACAAATTAGGGCAGAGCCTGTCACATGTTCATCTTCTTTAAGTATTTGTGAATATTAAAGCTGCTTTTAAAAAACCTGACGGAGTTCATAAAAGACAAATTAACCTCTTTAAGCATGCAGACGTTGTTGTAGCACAGAGCAGGCGTTAGACATGTATTAGATTGATTTCATACAGTATTAAACAGATTTTCCCTGGAAGGTCGAGCTAACGTGAGGAACCATGTGCTTATGTTCTGGATGACTCAATTTCAACATGTTGCGTCATCCACAGAACATCAGTGGCCAACAGCCCTGCGAGCAGACAGCGTACACATGTAAGCCTGTGAACTGTGCGTGTTACTGAACTCAGGTCACAGCAGATAGCGCGACCTCGCTGACCTCATGCAGGCAGCAAATGGTCTCCCACTGTCACCTGGAGGGGAGCACAAAGCCTTTATGCCACAGTAACAGCACAGTCTGCCTACACTCCTGCTGCTGCGAACATATGGAGGAGGTGACACTGCTGAGAGCAGAAATACCCCAGCATCACCAAGAAGTCTTCGACAAATAAACACAGCTCACTGCCCGCACTTCAGAGTAATGTCCACAGAAGTGCTAACATATCACAACACCGCGCGATGAAGCCGAGTGCAGAGAAAACTGCAACGCTGGCACAATTACAACCGTGTAGATCCTCTGCAGCATCAACAGGAAATCTGACAGAAATACTCTCCACTGTACCTGGACGACGTGCTGCATATTAATGTGTCTGATACTGATGCTGACAAAGAACTACAGACGTTACATTCATCACAGACATTTTTTTCACGTATCAGTGCAGCCAGCAACAAAAATCTGAGCCTGACAATCAGAACAAAGATTCCAGAGATGTTTTAAAACCAAACTCAGACACTCACTGCGTTCTGAATCACATACTTTGTCTTTTTACTTAATGTTCGCACTGCAGCTGCCCTTACAAAGTATACACTGTTACATAGAGTATGCACACACTGTTGTAACATTGTGCCTTGAACTTTGACCCTCTCCTCATGTATCTGTCGCATACCTTAGTGCAAATTTTAAAGTTAAAAGCGATTTGGAACACAGCAGATCTTAACGTTGCCACTTAACGCTGTTTGCCGAACCAGAGTTGGAGGTCAACCCACAGAGCTCTGCTGCTGTTACTTTGCAGTGTATGAAGTTTTAACTTCAAGTTTGCAGATTGTTTGTGATTGATTACAGTCATTGCGCCTTCTGTCAGCTGTCAATGAGCTGTCATCTATTTGCGGCTCAGTCGATTGACATATCCCCCTGCGCAGAGGATTGTGGGTCAGAGTAGCCATAAAAGCATTCTGCTGCAGAATGTGCCTGGATGCATTAGAGCATCCTGGGATTTTGGCATACTGCATTTGACTACTGTTTATTGGAACATACTAAAGCTTACTCTGGCATACTAAATAGTATGCTAGTATGAGTAATGAGAAGCACCATCTCTGTGTGTTTGAACCAGACTAAAGGGCCGCCTTCAGACTGACTCCAGCCCTGCGTGAAAACAAACAGCCCCTTGAGGCCAGTCTGACAAAGCAGAGGGAAACAGCAAGAGAAGCCGTCTGCAGTGCACATTCCTGGTAGATTTCTTTGTAATTCGAATGCCATATTTTACTGCTTACCTGGCAATTGTTGCAACACAGATTATCTAATGAGCCTTCAGAGGTGCAGATCTGTTACTTAAAGCTGTAGCTGGTAACTTTACTAAAAAATAATCTTTTTTCATATTTGCTAAAAATGTCTGTGTATTCACACAGCACCAAATGAGAAAGATAATCTGTGAAAAACATCATATTCCTCTGCTCCTGTATTTTCTTGCAGTTCTTCTAAAGGCCTTACTGCAGGTGAATGGAGGAATCTCTAACACAGCTGTCAGTCATGTCGAACTGTCAAACTAGGCAGCGCTGATCAGATAGGAATCAAGATTCTGTCACTGTGCTGCCTGTTCCTCTCCTCAAATGTTTTTAGAAGCATATTTTAGTGTACTGTTTTGCTGTAAATGAGAAAGTTGGTCTGGCTGGTGTTTGGTTCCTCAGTAGCCTGTATCCAGCAGAGGGGCCAGGTCACAAACTTCCTAATTTTGTTTCTGCCGTGCTGGCATCTGATTCTAGTGAATTCCATTAGGCAGTAATAGGGGAGGAGGGCACTTTGACACTTGATTCAAAAAACTTTATTTCCCTTTGTAGTATAATATTTGGCAGTATGGCTCCAGTGTGGCTCTTTGCCTTTCTTAGGCCTACGCAGAAAGCCTCTTCCACACGCCTACATAAAAGCCTAAGGCAGAGAGAGCAAACCTCCCTGCCCTTCCATGCGCCTACATGGAAAGTCTAAGGCAAGGAGAGCAGCAGCAAAGACACCCCAGGAACAGAGCATCACCAGCATCATTGACAAACAGAAATGACACTCATAAGTCAGACACAGCATGAAAAGGAGGAGCTGGGGTGGAGGCGGGTTGCAAAGCAGCTTGCAGAGGAAGCAGCAACAGTAGGCAGGCTGGAGCAGTTTAAATAGGGCGCCCTGAATGAGATTGGCCAATTGGTTGCACAGAAATAAATCATGTGATCTATCAGCTGCTCCATCAGTCGACTGGCTGTTTGAGATCAGCTGATGTCCCGCCTGAACTAACACTATGCTCAGTTTCTTTCAGAATATAGTGACAGTTTCAGCAAATATGACAAAAAGTTTTTTTTAAATAAAGGCACCAGCTGTAGCTTTAAATTGGACTTTATGGATTGTATTTCACATCTCATGTGTACCTAAAGCAACACATCCAGCAAAGCATGTCTTCAGCTAACACGACTGTTTTCAGTCTGACCATCTGCTAAGAGTCTACAGCCAGCTCTTTGAGACTGTGCTTTGAGCTAAATGCTAATGTCAGCCAGCAAACATTCATCATCAAAATTACCAAAATCTGGTCTTTCCAAAATTCTCCTGACAAACTAATTTAACCAAAAACATAACTTCTGTGGTGGAAGTAATGAACTGACACTTTTCAGGCCTTTCTGGTGAAGTCAGTGCACAAGGCATCAACTTACATCTTTGAATGAGCTCATCCGCTGCTCCGCTCAGACCTCTGGAGAACCACTAGCAACCAAACTTAGCTCCTCACTTCATCTCCCCCTCAGGTCATCGCTTCCTCACTTTCTTCAGCTCATAAAGCTGAATCCTGTTCACCTCTACAACATTACGAGATGATGCTGTTCAGGCTGATCGGAAAAAGATGTGCTGTTATTGCCCTTTTGTTTTGAGAGGCAGCAAATACAAAGGCACCAAAATTATGTGAGGATTTTTTTTCTCTTTCCATGAATAACCAGTTTTTGTGTGGGCATATTACTTATTTCCATACTATTTTTCTGCACTTTATCTCATCTCTTCCCGTCTCTATAATCAATAAAGAGTATCTGTCACTTGGAATTATCTGTTGTAGATGTTTAAAGTTGCTTACACATATTCTAAATAGAATAATGTTAAAGTTGGGGTAGGCAGCTTTACTTTGGCGTCATTCTGCAGAAATCTCTAGATAAACTTTGAGCATATTGTAATTCACGTGGACTGAGAAAAACTAGACTCCTGGACCTCTGCTTGGCTCTACTTTCAGGCTGTAGAAAATCTTTGATGGGAGACTTCTGGCAACACCTGATTCACTGGCAGAGAGTCCTGCAAAGAATTTTGCTCTTTCAGCACTGACAACAATTGTCTACACTGCAAAGCAGCTCAAAAAAGGAGGATAGACATATCAAAAAGAGTAAAAAAAAAAAAGTCTGACAATAAACAAAATAAAATCTATCAATATCTGTGAAGACTTTCAGAGAGAGAGAGTGAGCAGCAGCTCCCCAGATGGACCCCAGTCAGCGGCTATAGCAAGCAGAGCAGACCCCAAATCCATGGGACCAGGGTAGCTAAGTAATTTTGGTCTGATTTGTTGTCTGATAACAGAGCAAGAGCCAGGGGAGGGGCTGAGCGTGCTACTCCACTATGAAATAAGATTAAATTAATGATTACTGTGTGAATCACGTGCATATACTCGTGGTCGTCTGATGGGATGGGCTTAGGATAGAGAGAGGTGAGCTGTGAGAGTGCACCGTGTCCTTGTGTTAAAATGTTTCTTGTCAAACTACTGAACTGTATCCAACTGTTTTGTAAACTCTTAAATCATTAGATAAAAAAAAATAGTCCCTCTACCAACCTTTGGAAATGCCGGGACATTGAAAGCGTCCACATTTCTCCGGGGCAACTTTGTACTGTGAGGGTGTGGTGGAGGGGCAGGATGTGACGGCGGGGCATGTCTTGGAGGTGGCACTGGCGGCTCCCCCATATCCGTCCCGCTGTCCCTCTTTTGGGAGCCTTGTCGGCCTTCCTCAGCTTCCTAACGCAGGCGTACTCGGCCGTCTCTGGAGGATGAGGGGGAGACATGACCTGGGCCTCGGGTTCGGTAGCCCTCCTTCTACGTCGCCGTCTGGGTCTGGGGGCGCCGGGGTGTTGGCGGGTACGGCCGGAGGGGCCGGGGTGTCCGTCTGCCCGGCCCTGCCTACCATGGCGTACAGGGCATCATCAGTACGTGTGGTGGAAGAGCTTCGGCCCACTTCAGAGTAAGTGTGCTCTCGTCCTCCAGTCCCAGAGGGGATCTGGGGAAGCTGCCTGCCTTGAGAACGAAGGTCAGAGTTAGACCTGCTGGGCAGAAGGTCCACACTGGCTGGACCTTCTTTTTAGATGCCTCTGAAAGGCATATACAGGCCATCACCACCATGAAACAGAACTCACACACATTTACTCCTCATGTTCTGGACAAACATTTGTGAACATGAATAAATCTCTCGCTGGTACAGAGAGACAATCTGGAGCTGACAGTAAACTGGGAGCTGACGTAGATGTTTAAGAAAACACGTCCAAATTGACTTCATTCCACTGCAGTGGAAGCAGGACAAATATGAAGCAGGACATATGCTTATATTTCTTCAAACCCTCTCAGGCTACTGTCACTGTGCCCACAAACACAGTTCCCTGTTGACTGTCAGTGATGGAGCTCCAGGACTCGTCTTGGCTCTCTGATTTCTGTCTTTGAGAGAGAGAAAGATGCATGTTCAGAAATCAGGACTGAACAGTCGAGTGGAATAAGGCTGAGTTCAGTAAATGCAATGTGAATTCTGTTTCAGGGTAAACTGCATCAGGCTTTGCACAAATTTAGGGTCAGATCAGATTCGGAGCACGTGGAGGAGAGTGTGCAGTGACAAATGTTTAACATTTACCTAAATATTTATTTGCATTTTGGGGGGGTAGCTACTGTTTTTGTGGACTTCAAGGCTGGCATTAATGGGAGGATGAGCCAAATCAGAACATGCTACGGTAACTTGTCATGCTATTTATCTGATAAATTCACCAATTGATTTTCCATGTTAGGCCATCTCATGGACTCCATTGATTCTGTTGTATCTCCACTGTTTTTTTTTATTTCATGCTTTCAAATGTGCTGATAAATGACATGCTTGCAGTGGTGGATGAAAACATAAAGTACATTTACTCATGCGCTGTACTCAAAGAAATACTTCATCTGCAAAATGACCGTTTGTATATCAGTTTCTACCCTGTGTAACCTTGAGTTCACAAAGAAAACTTTGTTTTTATCGTTTGGCTCCACAGTGAATGGCCTTATGCATTATAGATGTGATCTTCATAGAAAGTGTTTTGATACTTCAAGACCATTTTGCTGATAATATTTATGTACTTTTACTTAAGTTGCGTTTTAAATTCAGTACTTGTGATATTTATGGTACTTCTTTTGTTTCAGTAAAGGATCTGAGTACCTCCTCCACCACTGCATGTCTGTGTGTTTGAGAACGTTCCCCTTTAATGATGCCAAAACTGCTTTGTCATGCAGCTAAAGCAAGACCAGACGGTTTGGTTCCATGGAGGAGTTTTTCACCAGACGACAGAGAGAGGTACCGTTCACAGAGCACAGGTCAGGATATGTATGTGAAGGATGCACTCACTTTTGCCATTGCAGTTCATCTTGTTCATCTCAGTGTCAGATTTACTGATGGACCGCAGCTTCGACTGTCTGAGTATACCCTGACACACACACACACACACACACACACACACACACACACACACACATACACACACACACACACACACACACAAACACACACAGAGGGCCAGTTAAAACTCTAATTAAGACTGAAGAGGTGTCCTCTGAATGATATTGTTCCCTGGTGAATTAAGTTGCTCCAGCTACTCGGCTGTAGCACAAACAAAACATCGAGCAGCGTGTTGCCTGATACCTACCATGTCCATGAGACGGTGTTTTCCACCCTCGCCGGGAACATTGTGTGTCTTCCCCTTCCTGTAAACACAACCGCTCTGTCACACAGGTTGACACTTACTACAGTGATGCGCTTCAGTGTGTGTGTGTGTGTGTGTGTGTGTGTATGCGTGTCTCTGTGTGCAGAGTTTGAGTCACTGTCCATGTCTGTCTGAGTCATCTTCTGACTCTGCACGTGTGTGTGAGAGAGAGAAAGAGACAGATGAATATGTGTGTGGTGGTACATTACTCAAGTACTGTATTTCAGTACAATTTGAAGTACTTTAATTTCGACTTGAGTATTTCCATCTTATGCGACCTCATACTTTTACTCCACCTCATTTATTTGACAGCATTAGATACTTTGAAAAATTCAAATTATTATCACAAAATATGATTCAGCAAATACATTTTGATATATTTTTATAGATGGACTTAATCAGCAGTATATAAAGTAATTAAAATTAGCCCGACCTTTACCAGCATTAGTGATGTACACATTAATACATAAATATTTATAACCCAGTAATAAAACACTGAGTATAGTAAGACTTTAAATGCAGGACTCATAACAAAGAATTTCTACACTGTGGTATTACTACTTTACTGAAAGGGTCAGTTCACCCCAAATTCAAAAATACATGGTTTGTTTTGGTGTGAGTTGCTGAGTGTTGGAGATATGAGCTGTAGAGGTGTCTGCCTTCTCTCCAATATAATGGACACTCAGCTTGTGTTGCTCAAAGTGCCAAAAGATTCATTTGAAAAACTCAACAGCAATGTCTCTTTCAAGAAATCATGACCCGGTGACTCAAGATAATCCACAGACCTTGTTGTGAGCAGATTCATGTGGGAACTATTTTCTTTCTACCAAACTACACCTGCCTACTGTGCACAGAAGGAAGTGCACATCTACTCAAGGACGAGAGGCTCATACTCGTGACGGTGTTCTCTTCTGCTGAGCTGTAACATTAGGTGCGAGGTGAGCTAGCAGTAGATGCACGCTTCCTTCTGTGTGATGATACGGTGGGCGGATGTAGTTCAGCAGAAAGAACATAGTTCCTACATGAAACTGCTCACAACAAGGTCTGTGGATTATTTTGAATAACCGGGTCATAATTTGAGGAAAGAGACAATCACTATGTTTACATGACATGACATGACATTGGAGAAAAATGATTTATTGTGTTAATCCGAGTAAATACAGATTTTTAAAATACATGTAAACATGTTAGTCCGTCTGAAATTGTACTAAATCGAATTTCTCAAAGTCAAATTAACACACCCTGATAATGCATTTGGGAGTTGAGTTACCTCTGCATGTTTACAGTCAGTCAGACACCAACTGGCCAAGGTGCTCAACACATGCTCCACAGTGTCTGCCCGGGTTTCAACCCAGAAATTGAGAGTATTAAATGTGTAGCAGAAGAAGAAGCCAGTAACAACATGACGAAATCTTCATGTAGAGCCGTGAATTTTTGGAAGGACACAATGTACTGCTGTAAAGTTGTCCCAGTCTTAACTGAAAGCTGAAAGGGGGCATATCGCCACCTATTGTAGCGGAGTCCGACATACTTTGGTTGATAAATCAATTCCCTTCCTGAGCTTGTATACAGGGACAAGGACAGTAGTCCAATTAAATGGCCTAGTCAAGCTATAACTGTAGCTTGACTCAACTGTGCATGTAATGCTGTTGAGTTTGATGTTGTTGTTTTTTGTTTTTTTGGCACTTTGAGCACCACAAGCCAAGTGCCACGTAGTTGCATTATATTGGAAAAAAGGCAGACATCTACAGCCAATATCTCCAACACTCTGCAACTCACACCAAAGCACTCTAGACTGATAAATAGCACTACAGGTAAGGTGTCCCTTTAGGTCAAAGCTCTGAATCATCCTTCTTCTTCTAGTCACAGAGGACATTTTACTGCAGTTCCTTTCCTTTATGTAGATACTTTAAGTACATGTAGCTAATAACACGTCTTAACTTTTACTTAAGCAGGACGTTTGTTTGTAGTCAAGTATTTTACATTGATGTATTGCTACTTTTACTTAAAGGGGAACTTATCCCTGTGGTGTAAGGCAGTCCAAAAATATTACTAAACATAAAAAACTCTCTCCTGAATCCAAAAACTGAAGTGCTAAAACTCAAATTTGTGATGTCATCAAGTATAAAATCTGGAGCTGCTCCACAGACAATGAATGGTGAAGGATGTTATAGATGACACTGAGAGCACCCAGGGGAATGTTCTGAGTACACGGGTACACATACCCATTCATTGTCTATGGAGCAGCTCCAGACTTTATGCCCTATGACATCACAATGTTGAGACTGACTTCTTTGATTTCTGGCTTTAAGAGAGAGAAGCTCGTGTTTACAGCAACACATTCTCACTCCGACCTCGTCACATATTGATGTTTGGTCATGGACATCCACCACTGCTCCCACCCACTTTACTTGGACTTTCGCCGCCTTATCATTTGTTTTTGTCCCGCCGTGTTTCCCTGTTGACACCAGCCGCGTATCATGCCAACGTTTAAGGACTGCTTTTTTCGTCAGTGTCTGACGCCCAAAGTCTCTGCCCAAGAGCCGGATCTGACGACTTCGGAGTGACACCAGGTGGTTTACAAATATTGGAATTCTCAATTTATTTGTTGATCTCCTGTAAGTAAAGGATCCGAGCACTTCTTCCACCACTGGTGTGTGCACGTGTACATGAGCATATGTGTGTATCAGTGTGTTTGTGGTCATGTGTGCACGGCGCCTCACCTCTGGCAGCCCACGCAGAGCACCACGATGAGGATCGTGACAACAAAGGCTGAGGCAGCAGCGATAGCACCCAGCAGCAGGACCTTGCCGTAGGGAGGAGCCGTGAAGTTCAGCCCGTCCTGCATGGAGGCCATGTGGGAGCGCTGACGCTCACTTGCTCTCACACACACTCACACTCACACCCTTACAACTCATCCACGCAGGGAAGTGCCACGGTCTCACTGGGATCTGCAGCGAGAAGGCACAGAGTGGCGCTTAATTACAAAATTATCTAACCCTTTACAAAACATTAAGCAGGTTAACAAAGCAGCAGAACCAGAAGTAAAATATTCACAGTGAAGGGAAGCAGCAGTTTGAGGAGAGGGAGAGTGAGAATTCCCGTCCAGTGCTGAAGCAGTGAAGTGAACAGACATTACGCCTCCGGCATGTGCTTCTGCTTTACCTTGTTGGAGGGATTACTGAGCTTTGTGTGTCACACTTACATAGACATCAACAGCATACCTGCAAAGATTTTCAGTTATCTAGGTCTGCATAGCATAAAAGTGAGCTGGTAAAGTAATCCATCGATCATACATTTAACTCTCTGCTTTATAAACCAGACATGAATCATCTCAGCACTGAGAGTCAACTGCTGATCTGTTTGCCAGGTAGCTGCTGCCATGCATATGTGTAAATACATATTTCTGATGGTTTCAACCATTCAAACAAGAACAAACATACATATTGAGAAGGTACGATGAGTCACAGCCAAAGCTGAACATGCCAGCAGGCAGAGTAACCTGAAACACTGACGGAGACGAGTCTGAAAGCACCACGAGCAGACAGAAACATCTTTCCTGCTTCTCCTCCGCTCCTCTCTGCTTGCCAGACGATTTCACGTTTTGGCAGCGTAATATGTTTCAAATAAACAATAAAAAAATAAATAAAGAAAACACACGGAGCCATAACAAAAAGACCAAACAACAAGCCTGTTCTAATCTCTGTCAAATCATGCCATCTGTCTGCTGTGACTGTGTGTTTTCATGTGTGTTTATTTGTCGCTCGTCCATCAGCAACAACACCAGTGAGCGGCAGACTGCAGGAAACATACCGCCTGGTTTTGTCCAAAAGTCTTGTTGTTGTTGGGATGATGATACTTAACTGTCTGTGTATGTCTGTCCAAATGTCTCTCGTGTATTTGTTCAGTTTATAACGACAGATTTTCTTCCAAGGAAAACACTCCATGGTGGATCTTGTACTTTTAGACTTCTTCAATCCTCCTCGCTATAACGATCAAATCTGACGCTGTAGTGTTATATATTCCACACAGATCCTCCTCTGTCCGCACAGACTATAATCCTCACAGTTTAAATTACTTTAACAACTTGTCTGTAGTCTGAAAAATGTGTATCTTCTCTGAAGGTCTGCCAAAACCTTGGACACCTCAAGACTAGTGCCTTTTTTTTTTCCGGCTCAGATCATTTATCTTCAGCTCTGCAGTAGGGATCTGTTAAACGTAGTGAGGTCTTATAAGGATTCAAGCAATCTGAGCTTGTTCTTGCCTCTTTATCTCTGAATCATCAGTTCATGACCTCCTAATTTGGTTAAACTTAATTTGGGGTTCATTATGCTTCATTCCAGACAGATATTACCCACTTAAACTGTACAAATATTATTTCAATCGGCCGGATTGTTGCACACCAGGGGGGTCAAACTCATTTAAGTCCATGGGCCACATTACAGCCCATTTTGATCTGAATTAGGCCGGACCAGCCTGTAAATAACAAAGCCTTCAAATCCCTCTCTTTTACTGCAAAGAAGAAACATTACGAGTAGCTTTACATTCTGAAAAGTCCCATTTCCACCAAACACTTTCAGTATAGTACCTTTGGAGCCAAAAGTAGCCCCTCAGACATGGCACCTAGACCCTAGTGTTTCCACTGCAAACAGTACTTTTAAATGTGGGCGGGGTTGTTGTCACTAACTGCTCCGTCCAGCACTCACTGTATTTCCTCATTATCGGTGACACAGAGGGAAGTCTGCACCTCGTTTATCATCCACAGAACGAGGCTGCACGCCAACATTTTCAGAACAAACTAGAACAGGCTGCAGTGAGAGTCTCTCTCCATGGGATATTTAAAAATAGCAGGTTTGTGCATTTAGTCCTTCCAAGGCAAGCTCAGGGGTTTAGTGTTGCTGTAGCTCACAGGAACTACGCTCTGCGATGCTTTTTATCTCTGAATGAGAATTAGAATATGCAGTTCACATAACCTGGTCGAAATTAATATATATAAACACTTTTAGATCCACTCATTACTAAAAGTGTGTGTCGTATAAAAACTAAAGTGATGGCCAAAGTTCTTAAAGTGAAATTTAAAGTGTGTTGATTGATTCACACTATCACCTCATGCACTGAGTAACATTATAAGTTAACGTTCCATCTTAAAACTCGCCGGCAGTCGGCCCAGTGAATGAAGTTTTTTTCTCAGACTCCAGCTGCTGTGAGAGGCTGCAAAACATCCTTTCATTTTATAGTTACAGTCGACTAATAAAACTCTCCACAGTATGAACAGCGGTTACATGAGCCTCAAAACCAGCCACAACTCAGCCCTGAGCAGAGTGACTATCCTCTACTGACCAATCAGACTGCAGTGTTCGGTACGGAACAGTTCCATTGGTACCATCCACAACTTTTCACAGTGGAAATGGGAAGAAAGCGTACCGAACTGTACCATACTGCTCGGTGGAAACGGGGCTAAAATGTTCAAAATTAATTAACAACCTATTTACGAAACAAATGATGAACAGACTGAGATGAAGGCTGAAAGATGAAAGAAAGATAATTTCAACAATATGTCTCTTTTTCAGCAAACTCACTCTCAGAGTATGACTTTGGTGTTGATGCTATTTTGTGCTATTATGTTTCCTCAGACCTGCCAACAGTTAATTTATCTTCTCTGTTCTTAGTTGTCGTTGCAAGATGTTGTATTTTTTGCCTTAATGAGTTTGATAGTGGTGCTGAATATAATATTCTTTGAGTATACCAAGAACACTGGCTTCCTAGTTACCTCTGAGAGGAAACAGAAACTGCTTCATTTAGCATTATATGTAATTGGGAAAAAAAAGTCACTGAGTGGGTCAGACTGGACCTTTTGGTGGGCCAGTTGTAGCTCGTGGGCTGTATGTTTGACACCTCTGTTTTACACATTCAAGAGCGCAGGTTTTGTTTCAACGTAGGGGGGACACAATTGGAACAGGGGGTTTAGGAGTCCTCTGCCATAAACTTTTAGGCGTCAAACACTTAATTTCCTGCTCTCTGGAGAATTTTCATGAACCAAATTGTGTATTTCCTGCAGCAGTTTATGTTGTAAATGTATTTAACTTTGTCAAAACAAAATCCCTCTGCTCCTGTCATGTTTTTTTGTGAGGGACAAATGCACGTCTTAAGTTTTCCCTGCACCCTTCCAAAGTCTACACATATGCACACGTTTATCTTATATCCACATATTCCTTGACTGTAGTCAGGTCTGCTCATTTAGGCAACACCCAGCCCAGTTATGCAGAAACTACTTTTGCTATTTAGTCCATTTTCTGTCACCGGAGTACGGACATATTTATGTATATGTATAAATATAAGTTAGCATAAAATATCCTCTGGAGTCTGAAAGTGTTTGGGCCCACAGTATGTTTTGTGCACCATCCTCACAGAAATAAACCCTTCTGTCCGTCTCGCCAATATATTCTCCACATCTTGCCAAGACTGGCTGCGTGCGCTCTATGCCCAACAGATTTGCCTAAATCTGGCACACATCTGACCAAATGTAGCACTATTTTCCTGTTTTTAATTTTACACAACAGCCATTTTCTGACATTCCTCCTGCACCATCTCCTCCATATGTGACATGCATCATCTCTGGACTTCCATGACTTTAAAAAAAAAAGAAGAAAAGAAAAACCCAGCAGACACTGTTGGACACATTTTTACTGTTCTGACCATCCAGACTGCATGATGAATCTACAGCCATGCTAGCTGCTCTGTGACGCTGTACTTAGACACAGTGTTGCTTTGAGCTAAACACTAACGTCAGTCATGCCCCTGTGAGGAAGAAAGCTGAGGCTCTGTCTTCATCTGTGCAGCGCTGCCTCTGATACAAACACTGCCTGACACTATTCACAGCAAATTAAAATAATAATTTCTTGCGATCACGTGATTCACATCCTGTGCTGCAGCTTTGAAACAACTACAGAGATGCTGAAGATAAAAAGATAAATCTCACTCACTAAAATTATACTAACCACTCAGACTGTTGCACACTTCTTTATGTTTAATCCATGTATGAGTACAGCCAGGTGCGCAGATTGAGGCCACACCCATTCTCACCTGCCTGGGTGGGCGTGTTGATGTCTGTGATTGACTGCAGCTTGTACTGACAGGAAGACAGTGAGGACCACACCACCATCCGACCACACTGAGGTGACATCTAAGGTACGTTTACATGCAGTTAAAATGTGCTGCAGCTGTGCAGTTAATTATCTATGTAATGAGTTTGTGTTTGTGTTGCGAAGAATGACGTTTCTGCATTACGCTGGTTTGCTTGGCTGAAGCAAAATAAGTTCTTCGTCTATGGATAGATAACGGACTCTGTTGGACTGATGTAAAACTACAGTGTTGTGAAACAAAAACATGTCTAAGTCCCCCTCTAACATGTTTTAAAGTATGTAAAAATACTGTGCTATGATTAATATTTTGTTTACATGGACTTCCCACATAAGTTAAAAAAAACAAGTTGCTGGAAGCAGATCTGTTCATTCTCTCCAGGGCCTTAGGACATGTGCCAGGCTTTGAGGACAATTTTTGGACGACCAAGTCTGTCATGTGATACACTGATATGGCTAAAGAGACGTCTGTAAATCAGTGGATACATTTTTTTGAACGTCACAACCCCTGCAAAATGACTCATATGATCTGTTTGGTCCGATTACATTTTGAAAAGTCTACAAAAAGCCATTCAATTAAATCATATCATCTCCATTCAAGCTAGGAGAGCACTGAACTGGAAGTAGCTGGCTTGGCTGATGAAAGTCTCTACAGCGCCTGCTCTATTGGCCCCACAGTGCAGAAACAGTGCTAACCATGCAAGTCATTTTATACGGTTTCAGGTTTCTTTGCCGGTGTTTTGTCAAAGTTTGTTCCCCCCTTTCATACGACTTTCTGTATTAGACAGCAGTTAGTGTTTGTATTAGTGATGCACCTGATCTTGTTTGTCCGCTGTGTTTGAATCTCAAATTTTTGTGAAGTGCACACCGCCATCAGTAGAGGAATGTGAAAACACCTCTCTATAGTGACAAACTTTGCACAGATACAAGTCAGTATAGTCAAGGTCTGACATTTTAGGGGGCATAAACAGAAAAAAAACACATTCTGAGTGGACGGGGACTTTAAATATAAGTTTCTCCCTTTTTGGTTTATGTTTTTTTAAAGAACAACATGGGACACATGATTCACAGAGAAGATATGTTGCTGTAGCAGACAAAAAAAAAGTGTAATTTAATTTTAGTTGGACTTTAACGTTCAGCTCAGAGGAGGGCATGGTCTGTTATAGCCGCTAATGTCCTTAGATGTTGATTTTTGGTTGAATTTAGGTTGTAATATGATGTAAGGTGACTAAAATTCAATGCCAGGACGTCCAATGCCAACATCAATTTGATGTAGAATACGGATTACGGTGATATTTTATTGGTTTTACGTTGTGTTGTTAAGTAACTTTAGTCCAACATCTTCCAACATGTCATGCCAACATTTCTTGATGTTGTCGTAACATAAGGAGAACAAAACATAACGTCTGCAAAATGTTATAAAGTTAATGTCCACACAATGTAAAATTCTAACGTCATTAGACATTTAAAATATCGTCAACCTGATTTTCATTCCAACCAAATCTAAAGTGCTATATCGTAGGCAACTGGACTTGCTTGAGTTTCTTGAAGATTCTCTCCTCCAAGAGGGTCCTTCAGTTCCGATGTACTGGTGCAGAGTCGCTGGTTTTGACCCATGTGTGGGTGTAAACCTTGCGACTCCGCCTGTGACTCATGTTAAAGATCTTGGATGAGAGGTGAAAGGTCTTCAAGAAACTTAAGCAAGTCCAGTTGCCTACGATATAGCACTTTAGATTACCACCCAGCCAACATTTGTATGTGGGGCCCATGTGGGTCGTAAATGGGCTGAAAAATGGGCTCTATTTGGGAATGTCCATAGGTTCCATAATGGCCCCATGCCAGTTGCCCACATGGGTGGATTTACCTAAATTGGCCCCATTTGGGTTATGCAAGCACTGCCTGGGTACCAAGAGGGTATGGGTCCAAATTGGCCATCTTATCTGGGGCCAGCTTGGGCAGATGACATGGGGTCAATATGGAACCTGTTGACAATCCCATTGGTGGCCCATTTTTCAGCCTATTTAATACCCACATGGGCCCCACACACAAATACTGGCTGGGCATGACCTGGATGACTCAAAAATCTTCACCATTCCAACCAAAATTTAACAACTGTCCGACGTCTTTCTGATGTTATATTACTGTCTTGTGCCAGCAGGGCCTCTACTTTAAAGTTTAAGTTTTGGAATATTTACCCTGCTCTTTTACTTTCCTCTTCATGAATGTTTCTTCTTTCAGAGCATATTCTTTGACTGACTGTACTATTGTATGTATCTGCAGAGATAGGACAGAAGTTTATCTGACTCCTCATGGCAGAAGTTTTGCAGACTTTTGCGGGTAATTTACATTTCTTTGAGGAGATCCAGCCATGAACCCAACTGTTCTCAGCATGAAATCCAATTTGCACCACATTTCATACGCGGGTAACTTGGTGCTTCTTTGCACGCTGCATGTATTTTTCTTTGTAAGTTCAGGGCATCCTGACCAGAAACAACTGCTTTGTTTCCTGATTCAAACGAACCTCACGATATTATTAATACAATCCAGTGCAAATGTTCCAGCTCTGGATATCCAGCATAATTACCTGCTCCTTTGAGTCTGAAGAAAGTGATTGCAGCAGCGAACATGTTTTCTCAGCATGTCTGTCAAAACTATTTTGGGTATTTTAACAGCAGCCAGCAAACATGTCAATGATTTCTGTGACCTGCATTTAATGCCACCAGTTCATCCACCGGCTCCACCTTCACCACAACACTTCCAGAGTGAATATTATGTTGGATTTAAAGAAGCATAGGCACCTGTGAGGGAACAATCATTTAATTCACAGTTGCAACAGTGTCAGTGTAATTATATCTGTGCTGATTTGACAACAGAGCCGAGGAGTTGGAGATAGTGAGGGTAATGAGAGAGAAGAAAGGGGAAAGGTGTAGGTGTGGAGGAAAAGAAAGGAGAGAGACGAGGGGAGGAAGACGTGCGTGGGAGTCCTGTGGCAGGTGTTTGAAGACGCTGAAAGCAGATGATGAGAGGAGGCTGTCACATTTCCCAACGAGGTTTCCCGGCCTTCCTCCCTTCCTTCCTTCCCCTTCCCTGTCTCATTGAGTGTGTCCACACCTCCCCACCCATTCCTCTCTCCCCTCAATCCCCCAGCCTCCGCCTGCGGTGTTCAGCCAGAGTGACGCCTCAGCACTGCAGTGTAATCTCTGGCCCTAGAGCTGCCTCACATGAGCCAACCAATTGGACGTAGCGCTCAGAGCAAGAGAGAGAAATGGCCCTCCTCCGGCTGATTTTTCTGCTAAACAAAGCCCCCATCTCCGTCAGCCACAGAGAGCCCCCCACCTCTGCCTGTGGCGCTCAATGTGCTCATTACAAACTACCGGCAAATACCTGCAGGTGCAGATTTGCCAGGTGTTGCCCTGACCGTGCAGCACAGACCAGAAGGCTACTTACACTGAGAGGAGGGCCATATGTGGCGAGGAAACTGGAGCGTCATCGATCATTAATATCTGGTTTCCTTACTGAATCTCATGCATCATATCATCAATTAAAACAACGTAAAGTAAAAGTTAATGAATTAAAGTTCCTTCTTTACTTTTTGGAACAGTTTATGCAGCAAACGAAGTCTGTAAATGTTTGCGAGCTCTAAAAGCGAGTAAGTGGACCTTTGAGTCTAGATTATTTTGCTGCATATAAAAAAAAGATTTCTACTTATTCCTCTGAGATATCTTTATATTTTTGAGTTGGGGGAACACAGGAGACTGCTAATCATCATTATTGATCGAGCTGCCAACTATTTCTTCAATTAATCATTTGATCTATAGAACCGGAGACCAAGGAAAAATGTCTGTCACAGTTTAGATGTTTTGTTCAACCAAAAATATAAAAACACTAAATTTAATTTAACATAAGAATGAATGAGAATGTGAAGCTGAGACTGATGAGTGTTTGGCACTTCACTGTAAAGATTACTTAAAAAAAGCAATCGATTATCAAATAGGTGCTGATTCATTTTTACAGCTGTGACATTAACGATAAGTTGTCTACTAAATTAATCAACTGATTTATTTAGGGAACACTGATCAATATTTTTCACCATTTTCTGACATTATATAGTTTAAACAACAAATCGATCAATCAAGAAAATAATCTACTGTTTAATCGACAATGAAAATAATAATTTCTCAGTCAATCGCAAACTTGATTAATCATCTCACAGTTGCAGCTGTACAGGACACTTTTTGTTGGGTGCAGGAGCGAATGAAAGTACCTGTAGAGGTACGACAGTCAATTAACCGATGAGTCGATAGACAGATAATAAATAAACTACTAAAGATGGATGAATTAAGTAGTTTTTTTTTTAAATAAATTGCTAAAAAAAATCTGATGTAATGTGTTGATTTTTTTTCCCACAGTCAATCCGTGAATCATCTAGTCTATAAAACGTTGGTAAGTTTTCAGAGCCCAGTGTGACGTCCTCTTAAAGGTTCTGTACGCAACATACAGAGTATTAATGCAGCAAACCAGTATTTGCTATGTGATGATATGGAGGAGTATTGGCGTCCTGAGCAGAGAATGAAATCACGCTGCCTCTGCGTTTGTTGTCATCCGAGCTACTCTGTGGTTTGTTGTGGTAGACAGTGTCGCCATACGTGCATGTTAGTGCATGTGTGTATCGCACTAGCTAGCCCACCCCTGCTGGTTTGCACTGTGCTCACACAGCAGTTACTGCGATTATAGGGATGCCATCATTGTGGACCCAGTCTCCTGTTCCCCCCGGTTAACACTGTTAGCTCTGTCAGCACTGTTGTTAAGTGCTGTTTATGAATTTAACCGTAGACTGTATAAATCATGGATGAAGCTTCTGTGACGTCTGCTGTTTTGAAGCCTCGAGTTCGGCATTTCAGCCGTCGCCATCTTGGTTTTTGGAGCCAGAAGTGATCATATTTGGACAAACAGTGTCGCTGTGGTGGAGCTGACTCAATAGCTGTGTCTCAAATCAGGGGCTGCAGCCTTTGAAGGCTGCATTTGAAGACCGATTGTGTCACATCGGCGCAACCAAGGTCGTCCTATTTCAAAGGTTCCTTCAAATGCGTCCGAGAAATGCAGCTTTCTCTCCCAGAATTTGGAGGATGCAACGGATGAATCCTTCATGGCCCAGCCTATCCCAAGATGCACTGCATCGCGGTGACGATTATATATTAGGTTAAGTTAACTAACAGTTGTTAAATAACTGCTAACTGTTGTTAACATTACTGTTAGCTAAGAGCACACAGCTTAAACAATCTTAATTTAATAAGTTTACCTGAAAACGGTCCATCAGCCTGAAATATATCAAACAGCGGTAAATTATCTCATCAAGTTTTAAATAAAAAATAAAAATATAATAACAATCTGTGGGTCCGTGATTGAGGGCTAACTAACTTACTAGCTTACTCCTTCTTTTGTCAGGTGCAGCTGGTTGCTAGGTAACAGGATTGCCCAATAGGTCGGAGCGAGAGCAGCTGGTGATGCCACCAGGAAATCCTCCGCAGACCAGATCGTCCCATTTCGGAGACCGTTCAGTTTGGCTGAATTTAGACACATCTACAGACTGTAGCAACGCCTTGCAGACAGCCCTACCCTTAATTATGTGTAACTCTGAGCCTTGATAAATTGTAAATGGGGGAGTTATAAAAGAAAGTCACCCCTTGTACAGTTGTCATGAATGTTGAAATTAGCCACAGAGACCAACACAGTTTTTGTACCAGGCTGTAAAAATAATATCTGCTGTAGCGTTGGGCATTTTAACACAGTGGTCTTTGGGGATTGACTCGGTTTTGGAGCCAGCCTTAAGTGGCCATTCAGTGAACTGCGGATTTTGACACTTCCGCACTGGCTTCACTATTTAGCCTCGGAGGCTGCCACTCGGATTTAACGCTGTTAGCTGCTAGCTCAGCCACGTTCATGAGAACCCTAAACAACTGATATGCTTTGACTTTCACGTACAGCCCCTTTAATGTTTGTTTGGGTTTTTTTTCAATCAACTGCCCAGATGCCAAAGGTATTTGGTTTATGATGATATTCAACACGGAAAATTTCTCACATTAGAGATGCTGGAACCAGAGAGTAGACGACTTAAATGATTAATCGATTATCAAAAATACTGTAGTTTCCAATTAACTTTATGTCAATTGACTTATCAGTTCATTGATTCTTTGTTTCAGCTCCAAAATCTGATGGTTCTCGTCAGTATTGGCTGTTTCCTCGTCTTTTATTATAGTAAGTTGATTCACTTTGGATTTTGATTTGTTCGTCAGACAATATAACACATTTTAAGACGTCACTTTGGGCTTTGGAAAACAAGTGATGGAGATTTTTTAGCGTTCTCTGGTGTTTTTCAGAGTCTTGGGCTGGGCGATATAAAGAAAATCAACAATCACCATGTTGTCGATCAAATACCATGATTTTGATATTGTGACAATATTGTAAAGGTGCTCTGACAAAATATTTACACAATGGGATTTTTGATAAAGAATCATGAGTAATGTGGATGTAAAGCTTAAGCGGGTAAAGGGAGATAAAAGAAGAGCTACAACAGTCCAAAAATGACATTCCTTTGCTGTAACACAGCCTTTAAAAGCAGGAAAACACAACACATCCAATATCTAAGACGATATCTAGTCTCATATCACGATATCAATATAATACCATACATTGCCCTGCCCTATAACACTAATAAACACTGTTAATGAATTAATAACCAAGAAAATACCCAGTGACTGTGCCCCTGGATGCCTGGAGGAATGAACGTATCACCTGTTGACATGGATCTAATCTCACCAATTAAACGTCTTTAAAGGAAACTGAGCGACAAACTCGCCTGATCACATCAGGCAAAATTTAACAAACAACAATTACATATAATTTAGTTTCTTTTTAAACATAATAAAGACTCAAACTCCTTCAAACAATAAAAATAATGTTCCCTGCTTCCGCTCAGGGCAAACAAGGAATTCAATTGTAATCCTCATTAAAAATGTATTTTTTTTAGGAACACACTGAGCCCTACAGTGTCGCAAATCAACAACCGGTAGGCTTTTTAATTTTCTAGGAACATGCACTGGATTTACATGTGTGTTCATTATTAATAACACTGGAGCTCGTCTCAACAAACCCAGCCAGCCAGCCAGCCAGCAGTGGCCTCTCTGCCGAAGCTGCTCAGGTTTTTGATAAACCACCTGGGAGTTCATGTGGAGCAAAAACCTCACCCTCTGTGTGACACAAATAACAGCAGTGTGTGTGTGTGTATGTGTGTGTGTGTGAGAGTGAGTGAGGGAGAGAGAGAGGGGGGAGAGGAGACTGCTATTGTGTGAGAATGTGAATTAGGTCAAATGTTTGCTTGCAACAACGATTAACCATGCCCCTGTGAGGAAGAAAGCTGAGGCTCTGTCTTTATCTGTGCAGCGCTGCCTCTGATACAAACACCGCCTGACATTATTCACAGCAAATTAAGGGAATCATTTCTTGTGATCACATGATTTCACATCCTTTCCAGCTGCTGTGGAACAACAATACTGGAAGTTAAAACAAGGGGGGGAACCATCACCATCATCATCATGTTTTTACACTGTGCATATAGTCTGTAAAATCCTCCCCGTGTGTGTATGTGGAGGCTGTGTGTATGTGGCTCATGATGGCACCCACTCAAGCAGGCATCAATCACACGCTGGGTGACGGTTCTGCTGCCCGGCTCGCCGCGCCTCTGGGCTCTGTCACCTCAAACTGCAGTGATGCTGGTGACAACAGGTTACAAACCCAAAGAGGACGCACAGGGAACACATGCAGGGTGTGAATGAGGAGGAGGGGGAAATGCCCGTGCAGGTGGAGGCTATAGAGAAAATGAAAAATTCCAGGTTGATGCAGTGTGCTTTTATCATTGTTTCATTAAGCCTGTAGCAGCAGATCTCTCCCCTCTCTCCTCCCTTTTTCTTCTCCTCTAATCATCAAAGCGTTTCCGATTCATTTCCAGATCAAAGTGAGGATGGCAAAGGATGTTGTGTCCCTGAGGTCAGCTGGCAACTTACACGACAAAGCCCCACACCCCCTATTTATGAGTAAGGGAGGGTGAGGAGGAGGAGGAGGGAGGATGAGGAGGGGGGGCTGCAAATGTTAACGGAAGGTCTAACGTTAATTATCTTTATGCTTCACAGTCGGCACACAGAAACCCGATTGGAGGCTTCCTGCGCCTTCCTCCCGTCAAATCACAATGAAGTTCTCTGATGATTGCGTTAATTTGGGGGCTTTAAATCACAAAAGGCAATGCAGTAGCGGCTGAGGTGGGTGCACACGTGTCTGTGTGTTAAATGTATGACCAGAGGAGATGGAGAGGAAAAAAGGCAGGGCGAGCACAAAGAGAGAGAACAGGCAGAGCGGGTGCGTTATGTTCCCTGGATGGATAAAGGGATGCTGAGCTGCGTGTGTGCGGCTTATCGAGCTCGATCTATAGGCACATATGAATGACCCCCCCACTGCCTCCATCCCCTCCTCCCTCCAGCCTGTCACATAGCCACGGGCACAGAGCATTGCGCTATAGCATCCCCCCTGTACTCACTCAGCTCAGAGATTTTGGGAGGCGCAGCGTCAACCCTGGTCGCTTCCTTCAGTTTCCCCTCGGACCAGGCGCTCCCCGCGAGCATAATCAATCACAGGCGATAACTTGGCTTTCTCGGGCTTCACAAAACACGAATGCAGCATATTGCATGTGACATCCCTTTTGAGCGCCCGCTGACCCGCTTGTGCGCCCTGTCCGCGCGCCTCTGCTCCCCAGCCGGAAGGGAGGCTGGGAAGTGTTTAACCTGTCTGCTGCTGATGCTGCTGATGCTGCTGCTGCTGTATCTCCAGTATGATCTCCAGGTTTTCTCCTCCACGGTCCCTCAAGCCCCTTCCATCTGTACTCGCATCCCCTCGGCTCAGCTACTGTGCTTCCATGTGACACAGGCAGAGCTGGAGACCCCCCAATTTTGAGTGTGTCTTTTGATTCTAGCGTCATCCCTCGGATGGATGAGGAAGTGCGGGTGTGGATGTGTGTGTGTGTGTGTGTGTGTGTGTGCGTGTGTGTAATGAATGGGATGAGTTTAGGAGGGTTTCTCAGTCCCTACTAAAGGTGCACGAGACTCTGGTTAATTTCAGAGACAGATAAGACACCACGTAGTCTGTAAACTACAATTTTCATCCTCAGAGTCGAATTTAAGTCTTATTTTGCACAAGGAATTTAAATAACCTGTTGAAATTGGTGTGTGTTTTGCAGCCTTACTCTCCTGTAAATATCCTTTTCTAAAAAACATATTGCCAAAATATGAAATCAGCATGTTCGCCATACAAATACTGAGTCTGTTTGACTTAAAACCCCTTAAAACCTGCAGGAAGGAGCCAAAGAAAGCAGCAACACAACAGATCAAACAGTTGGCTGCAGCCTTCATTGATCTCTATAAATATGGCAGAGTTTATAGTGGAATTACACTGGATCAATATAAACTTCACATGACCCCTATAAGAGCCACTAATAACCCAGTGTAACCCCTCATAATGTCTCCCTTTTCCCACTTTAATGGAAGTAAATGTACAAAGTTAAACTAATATTAGTGTGTCTGACAGATTGTCTCATTTATCTGCGACATATTTGAGTCTAAATATTATGAAAAAATATAAAAGTAGGCCACTAATGTCTCGCTTTAACCTTGCCACTCTCACACACCTTTGAAGCTACTACACCTCCACCGCTCTCTACCACCACCTACTGTTGTATTCAGAGCATTGCAGGAGAGCAACCGCCTATCAGGGTGCAGGAGACGGTGTTGCTGTATGAGGGTCGATCCGTGCCACACTCAGGGAGAAACAGGATTTATATGGGAGAGGTGTTTTTAATACAGACTGTCCTGTCAAGATAAATTACAGCATCAGTCGTTTCAGCAGAACAGGAAGTACAGACAGAAGAAAGGTTACAGAGAGAGGAGGTCTGGTCAACAAAGCAAGAGACTGCTTTTTGTTTTCTGTTTCCTAATGACAGTCAATATTTGTCTCTTTTAACCACCATCCTTCCCTGACCTTAACCACCAGTGATGATATTTTTCTGATGAATCCATTAATCATTTAGTTCACTGACAAAGAAAATATAGACAAAGCACATCACAAGTTCCAGGAAACCATAGTGACGGCTTCAAATAGCTTGTTCTGCTCAACCAACAGTCTAAAACGCAAACATATTTATTTACAATTATATGTGTAGTTACCAACAGCAACACATCCTCATTCCGATCTCGTCACATATTGACGTTTGGTCAGTGACTTTCTACATCCAGACACGTCGTGCAAGGTACCCTGGGTGCATTGGTAGTTGACGTTCTGGGACACCGTGTCAAGTTCTGCCTGTTACATGCATTGTTTTCTTTCAAAATACACGTCTGTTTTCATGGAAAATTTAACATTTACATACAGTCTCTTTCAAAATAAAGGCACTATGTCGATACAGGAGTTCTTTTCCTTCAACAAGAAAACCACGCAGTTTGACTTTATAAGCTCACAGAACGTGAACACTGTCCATCAATCTGCCCTCCCGCCCACCCCACTCAGACTTTTGCCACCTTATTTTCATTTTTGTCCCACCACGTCATCATGCCGATGTTAAAGGACAGTGTTTTTCGTTTATTTATGATGCCACAACTCATTGCCCAAGCACCAAATTTCAACAACTTTGGAGTAAGACCGGGTCGGTCATCGTTGCAAAATTTGGTCGTGGTGACACTAATTGTAGCGGGAACTACCACAGAGGTTCTTTTGAGTACTTTGGATTTTTTTTACCAAAGCAATGACATTGCAATTTTGCAAAATACAGTCACAAGGTGTGTAGCTGAGATCAAAATGATTGCTGAGTTCGAAGATGGGTGTGTTCTTATAGCAAGGGGGCTGGAAGTAGTTTATACCCCTGGGCAACATCAGCTTTAATTTGTGTACTGCTGAATCACGGCTGGTGTGACTGACTGTGGCTCTGAGGTACAGCAGGTTGTCCATTAATCTGAAGATTCGGGATTCGATCTCCGGCTCCTTCAGCCTGTATGTCAAAGCAAAGTATCCTTGGGCAAGATACTGAACCCCAAATTGTTCCTGATGAGTGGTATACAAGTGCAGGTCTATTTACCATCTCATCACAAGATGGTCTCTTGTTTTTTTTATGTTTATTTCTGTATATGTACATTTAGAGCAACAACAACAACAAAAATCTACAGTCAATTTCCCTTTTTTCTGGTTCTGATATAAAGGAAGAGAAAAACAGGAAATCCTCAAATTTCAAGAAGCTGGAACCAGAAAATGTTTGACAATTTTGCTTGAAAGAAAAAAAGATTGATTATCAAAAAAGTTAGAGAATCATTTTCTGTTGATCGACTACTTGAGTTATGTTTAGTTACTTTGGTTTTGTTTTCAGCTCAGACATCTTTCACAGGAAGTTATTGAGTCGTAAGTTTAGCAGAAATAAGGGAAATCAAAAAACGTTTCAGTTTATGCATTTAAAACATGAGTGAAAACACTGGGGGGGGGAAATCAAAGTCAAAGGTTTTTACACTTGGCTGACGTGACAAACTACAGTGGAAGCAGACTCACTCAAGTAAATCATGATGTACCTTAAGAACGCTGCTCCTGATCACACCTCTGTGTCACTCCTGCTTAGTCATTTTTAGTGCAATTACTTTGAATTATTTATTGTTTACTTTCTTTGTCTGGACGTGTTTACAGTATGTCTTTGTGCCGCTGCAACACTGAAGTTTCCCCTCAAAGACTCTTATTAAGTTTACCTTTGTGACTTATGTGTCCCTCAAGCTTCTACTGAAGAGTTAGAAAACAATCAAATGTAAAGTCAGTGTTCTACCACAGCACTGTAGTTTAGTTTTGTATATTTTAGATTCTTATTTATTATTTTTGTATTCTATATCTTGTGTTTTTAGCAGATTTTCTTGGACATTCAATAAAAAATGTCGCTTAATTTGTATAGAAGTCTGAATAATATCAAAACAGCTCCTGGATTTTCATTTTAAACCCCCTCCCAGTATCCAGAGACTGACTTTGTCCTTCAGGGTTTCCCCCTCTCCAGCTGATGGAGGCACTAACCGCCCCTCATACAGGCTCCCCTCCCCCTCCTCCGTGGTTCCCACACACAGGGACAGCCTACGTGTTTTCCTCATGAGGTAAAGTGCACCCTGCGTTTTCTCACACGTCTGGAGATCATGGACCTGAAGCCTCGCAGGGTTTACGCTTGTGTTTGAGCATTTATAAAAAACATCCAGTCACTTCAGTGTTGTTATCCACATCTTCATCATCATTCTCCTCTCATCATTATCAGAGGGAAGACGATGGGCTGCTGCTCGGCACGATGCATGCTGATCCTCCTGTGTTGTCTGCAGTTGGTAAGATGTTATTTCCTATGATGCTCACACATAAACACATCTGCTTCTGTCTGTTATCTATGGTGATATTTAGAAACTTCACCTAATAAAAATCAATGAAAAGCAGACAAGTAAAAGCAGTTTATTGAATTAAATACATGAAAAAAAGATTTGTTTAACAGAAAAGAAAGTTCACGTGTTGCTGTTTTTAAGTGCTTATATTTTATATCTTCTGTGATAGTATAAAACCTCACATTTAGATTAAAAGCTGCAATATTTATGTACTTAAATTCATTTTAAACATGTTTTTGCTGTTACATTTGTTGACCTTCTGTTCACATCCTCATTATTAATTCAGGTTTCTGCATCTGCTGCCAACTAAAATGAAACATCACAAGTTAGAGGTTGTTCCAGCCTCTTAAATGTGATTTTTTGCAGGTTTTTCTTGGTGTTCTGTTAAAATAGATTAAATATATTTTGAGTTTGGAGCTGCTGTTTTGAAAAAAAGACGTCACCTTGAGCCCTGGGAGATTATGACGAGCGTGTGTCACCACTTTGTGATATTTTATACAACAAACAATTGTTAGATCAGTGGATACTCTTAATAAACATATATATTTGGTGATTTATGTTAATAGTAAGCTTGTTTTAGTTAGAGGTGCTTAAAACAGCAGTGCCCACCCGCCCCTACACTCACCACAATGACGGGCTGCACCACTTTGTCCCTTCTCTGTCTCTGTGTTTCCCACCCTGCCCCCCTTCATGACTGATGGAGCCTCAAAGGACATAACAATAATAACAGGTCTGTCTTTGTCCCCGATGGCTCAGTCGCCTTGACAACTTGTGAGAATCAAAACTACGACCTTGTGGGACGCAGGGGGGGAAGAGATCACAGTGTAACGAGCCGGGGCAGCACAGCCTCACCTGTAACTGTCTGTTATAAGTCATCATGTCTCTGACGTCTGTCTCCTGACTCTGTCCAGATAACTGCTCTGGAGAGGCAGGTGTTTGACTTCCTGGGCTACCAGTGGGCTCCAATCATGGTCAACTTCTTCCACATCATCGTGGTCATCCTCGGCCTGTTTGGTGTCATACAGTACAGATCACGCTACGTCATCATGGTGAGGGAACTGTCTGGTTTAATCTTTATTTGTTAAAAAGTTTGTGTTAAAGTGCTGGATTCCATTTGTTTTGACTTGTGAGGAGTAGTTTGACATTTCTAGAAATATTTGCTTTCTTGCTGAGTGTTAGGTGAAGACTTATATCACAAGGAGTCAGTTTTGGCCGAAAAAAAATCTGTGTGGAGCTTCGAAACATATTTGAGCCTGATAATGAAAGTAGCTAAATTAGCCTGTCAACACTAATGAGTATAAAGTGGGCTGTTTATGATTATTTGATATTATAACTTTGCAGCCTTGTTGTTGAAAGCAAACAAATCTGTCCTCTGAGACTTTTCCTTTTGTGGATTTGGACCCCATAGCTAGCCCAGGTAGGGAGACTCAAGATGAGCCACCACTACTGAGGTTTGGCAAAACATAGATGAAAAGGCAGCAGGCCGTACAGGTACGGTGCACATTTTAGTTGACGAAATCTTAGTACATTTTCTTATTCTGTGTATGTGACAGCAGGCTGAGCAAAGTACTCCAGACGTCATTCTCTCTAGCGACGCTTTCCAGCTCCTCCTCTGGGATCTCAGGGCGTTCCCAGGCTATATGAGATATAACATCTCCACAATAATGATTAATGAATTATAAAGTTTTAAAAAGTAACTGTATTGATTTCCATATCGCAGTAATTTCATGTCAAAGCCACAGGGAGACAGATAGATGATAGTGAAATGGCAGCACACTCTGCTCACTCACACAACATGAGAAAAACACGAGAAAGCAAAGAAAAAAATCATGAAGTCATAAAGAGAAACAACTGCTGTGACATGCTGAGTAAATTAACGTATTATTGATCAGATATCTGAGGTGTGTTTGTATATAGTTGTGTGCATAAGGGCAATGCACATTACTGAGGGCTGATGTGAGGGTTAGGGCCCTGAGCTGCACTACAACCACACTGAAGGACTGTGACTTTCATTCATGCACTGTAACAGTGTTTCTGCCTCCTCAGTACCTGCTGTGGACGCTGTTGTGGGTCGGCTGGAATGTCTTTGTCAGCTGTCTGTACTTGGATCTGGGCGGCCTCTCTAAGGTAAGTGTAATGGTCACATAAGTGTCAGATAATTAGAGACCCACGCAGCTTCAGCTCTAAACACAGTGTTCAGCTCGTCTCATGTGTCAGGACCTGCCGTCACATGGGCAACACTCAGCTCACAGTTTGTTTCTCTTTTCAGTCACAGAATATTTACAGTGATGCTGTTTATGTCTCCCTACAGTCTGTATTCAGAAACACTGAACTGGCTTTTCTTGGACTGTATTAATGATGGTAACAATATTTAGTTAAAATTTGTCAGTGTTAGAATTAAATTATTATAATGATGATTAATAATAGTAGTAAAAGTTGTTTCCGTGTTAGAGGGCGTATGCAGGTCCTTAAAATGTCTTCAATATAAATAGTCTATATTTGAATTTGTCTTAATTGCCAAAGATTTTATTTTCATTTATTAATCTTTTAACTTATTTTTGTCAAATTATTTGAACTCTTCTGCATCATACTCCAGATTTGTGATGATTCAAATCTTTAAACCTGCCACTGAACCTCATATCGTCTTTTTATATTACACATACAAATGCAGATTAATCTAACTCACTTTAATGACTTTATTCCTACATTAATCCCACCTCTGCACAGGACGGCATATATACTACTCACCTGCAATGCTTGAATAAGAAAAAGATGATTGTCCAAACATCGGTGTTAATTTTTTTTTGGTAAAAATCATCTTTAAAGGGTCTTAAAAAGCGTTCAGTTTATACGTCTGATACCTGTAGACAGCTGTGGTTATGGCAGGAGTTAAAATAATAAACTGATTATATGATTAATCAACATTAATTTCTCATTCATCAAGTAAAAAATGCAAAACATTTGTAACATATAAAGTTTTTTAATCATTGAGTTGTAATTTTTAACCTTGAGGAAATAGTTTTAAGACATTTCTGGGTCTGCTGATAATTTCTGAGTCAACATTATTGTTGATATTTTGAACAAATGAATTAAATAATGAAGCTATACTTTAGTATTGTTTCTGCTGTCTTTCACTTTGGTCTCTTAGCAACCTGTGACTGTTAATTCTACATTCTACATTGTATATTCTGTGCATTACTTTGCACTTTACTGCTTGTTGCATCATAATAAAACTTTAAAATCAGTTTTTCTATACATATAATAAAATTTGGAATAAAATGCAATTTCACAATCGAAATATTTCTTTCTTCTAAATGAAAAATGTTATAACAACCAGTCTTTATCCCAGCCCTCCTAATTATGTCCCTGCATAGGTTTTAAAATGTTTACACTGTTTTCTGTATTCTCTGCATTAAGTATTAACTTTTGCTCTGTCCTTGATATATGAAGAATACTTTGTTGTTTTAACTTGTCACTGTTATTTTTTTCTGTTTCTTTTAATCTGTTTTATTGCTTTTTCTGTGCAGCTCATAATGTTTTTCATTGCTCTGTGGTTTTCTAGCCAAAAACCATAAATAAAATGAGACAAAATGAAAAAATGGATAGCTTAATTGAGGATGAAAATAAGCATTAGTTGTGGCCTCAGACAGGAAGCGAGGCACATACTGAATAGGGTTGGGAACCACCAGAGGATCTACAACACAATATTATCACGATACTAAAGTCACGATACAATTTTATTGCAATTTTCAATATGTCGCGATATGCTGAGTAGTGCAGTAAAATACAAAACAATTTATTCCCTTTTTTTAACTGTAAATTGTGTCCCTGAAGAAAAAAATTGTCAACATCTGTTTTATCTAATAAGGTTAAGTTTTCGGTCTGTTCATCTCACTTCAGCCATGTTTTTTGCAGCAGCAAAATGTATCTAGTGGACTGAAAAGGCAATCGATGACATTATTCTAGTAGGCTACCTAGAGTTTAATTTATATTTGTCATATTAATCATTTACATGATAAAAAAATCTATACTTGGCACTGTGTGACGATGCCATATTGGCACGTAATAATATCGCGATAATATGTTGTATCAATTTTTCCCCAACCTCTAATACTGAACCACATCATGTTCACACCACACCTGATCCTCACATCACATTTCTCTGCCATTTTTTTTAGCAGTAATTTACACTCTCTCCTGCACACAGTCTGATTAAGCAGAAATACTGTTAAGAGCCTGAGAGCTGAAGAGTTTCCTGTGTTGTCCCTGCAGGACAGTGACATCCTCTCCCTGGGAGTGTCCTCACATCACTCATGGTGGAAGGACAATGGGCCGGGCTGTGACAGCGAGGGCCTTCCCTCAGCTGGGTGGCAGAACCAAAAGAACCCAGAGCTGACCACCGTGCTGAGCTGCTGGCTGGATTACCAGTACATCGAAGTCCTGCACTGCATCGTCCAGCTGCTCCTATCAGTGAGTCTCTGTCACACGTTAATAAGAAACTCATTCATCACATTAATGTGTTGTTTTAGTGACATCAAAGGAGAGAAAATGGCGACACAAGAGGCTTTTAAAACTTCAATTGAAAAGCTTATTAGACCTTTAATATTGTTTTAATGTCAATAAGTATGCGTCTGCACACACAGGAATGGACTGTTGCCTAGCAACAGCAACTCTAAATTGGAAAACAGGCCTGGAACATTTAAAAATGGCACCACGTTTTCACACTGATGTGTAGTGGTAGTTAGTGTGTTGCTGAGCTCCTCAGCCACGACTGTAATTTCTGATTACGGATAAATTTAATTTACTGAGATTCTGTATCTTCGAGTTTGTGACAGTAAGTGACTCAAATCAAAGCTGAAGTGGCATCAGTCTGCTGGATCACCCCAACGTGCATAATGGCTCTGCCTCTTTTCTGTACTGTTTGTTTAGTCACAGTTTCCTCAATTTAATACAACTTAATTATCCCTGTAAGAGCAGCTGTGCAGCAGCTTGCCACCCAGACCAACAAAATACGCTGCTGATCACAAAACTAAAAACACTCAAGAGCTGTGAGCTTAAACTCAATATGTGGAACTGATCATAAATAACTGTTGATATTCAAACAAAAATCTTAAAACATCTAAAATCATTACGTTGGCGATTACGTTGATTTTTATACATTGGGGTCAATTATTCTGGCTAACATTTGAAAAACATTGTATGATACTGCAACAAAATCCCTTGTTGAGTTTAAGTCAAGCGGCACTCACAACAAAAGGGTTCCACGAAGGGGCTCTGCCACTGTGGTTCAAACCTCAGCATGGGTTTCTCCCAGGTGCTCCAGCTTCCTCCCACAGTCCAAAGACATGCAGGTTAATTGGTGACTCTAAATCAGCCGTAGGTGTGAATGTGAGTGTGAATGGTTGTCTGTCTCTATGTGTCATCCCTGTAAATGAATGAATGAATGAGTTTAAGTCATGTCAGTTTTATTTATAAAACCCAATATCACCAGTTTGCCTCAAGCGTGTGAACAGTCTGTACAGCATACAACACCTTCTGTCCTTTTTTCAACTCTTACCTCGGATAAGACGCTTTGAAGGGGAAATAATGGAAGAAAGTTGCCTGATATCAGCCATAACTGTCATCTCTTTACACTCCCCTTCCGTCTGTCATCAGTCAACCTAAACTCAGTAAGATAAGATAACATAAGATAATCCTTTATTTGTCCCACAGCAGGGAAATTTGCACCATTACAGCAGCAGAGGGACAGAGTGCAAACAGAAGCATCAGTAGAAAAAATAAAGTACACAGCAGTATATAGTGTATATATACTGTATGTAAGTATGTAAAATAAGTAAACTATAGACACAAAGAGCAGTATATTAAGCAAACAGTATAAAAACACAAAGTAATATAATAAGGAAGCATCAAAAAGAAGCAGAATATAATGAAGAGACAGCCTGAATCGCTGATTTGTTGACTTTTACAAAACTGATATTGCACCTGAGTGATTGATCGTAAGCAGTAAAATAAAAGCAAGATATAATAATAAATAGACAGGTTGAGTGGCAGAATTTACATTATTGGACATATTTACATTATTACATGTATCAGTAGAGTGGGTGGATTCAAAGGTCTGGACCCAGAAAGAGCAACTGAGGAGGATTATTATTTGCACCTGTGCTTTTCCCACTGTGATGTGTCAAAACATCTTCTGTAAAATATTTATTTATAATAACATAATATATTTATTTGTTGTTGTTATATATTCTTTCTTCCTGGTAAACCTGTTTTTTATTTGTCTTTATTTAACTTTGTCTTCATTTTACTTATTGCTGTGTATCATTCTTGACAGATAATGCTGCTAGTCATTTGTTTTTACAGACTGTTTTTTTTAGCATTTTATTGTGTTTGTAATCATATCCTATGTATTTTTCTTGCACATATGAGTGTGAATTCAGGGCATTTGTGTAAGAGAGCTTAATGCTCAGTCAGTTTTTCCTGAATAAAAAAAAATCATGATGATGATTTAATGTTAACACTGTCAAGTGAATGTTTGTTAGGTATGCTTTATGTTGATTGTGCTTTGAAGGCATAAAAGAAAGAACTGTAAAAAACAAAACAAAACATGGTTCACGTTTGTACATGTTTGTGTTAATTCCTGTAGCTCCCAGGATTTGTTTATGCCTGCTACGTCGTCAGCACTTTCTCAGACGAGGAAGACAGCTGTAAGTATGCGTTTGATCAATGAGACACACTATATCTTTTTGAATATAATTTATTTTACACACATTTTCCATTTTAAAAGACATTTTTAGTGTTCCTGCCATCCCATTTGTTTTTACACTGAGGTTGATTTGCTTTGTGTCATTTATTTATGTTGTTCTTTCCCATTTTAATTCAGTTAATTTCATGGGTGAATTTCATCATCCACCCAAACCCTCTCACTTGATCTTCTAGTGTGACGACCTGCAGGTAGGTTTAGTGGCATGATTGCCATTGCCTCTTATTTTCCACCCATCCTGTCTCTGTTATCATCCACTTTGTTTGTTCAACACCTCAAACACAATGTCTTCTTTCTACATTTTGCTCAGATTATAAATAACCACAAAACTAAAGTGGTCGAGGAGAGCTGAGGATGAACCAGAGCAGAAAGGGCGTCGGCTTTGAAGACTGTCACTGTGAAACTGCTTCGGCCTGTATGTCAATAAAAACACCTGTCACAAATGATGAACCTCACGGTGCACAAACTGTCACCCTGTATAAAACGTGCAGGCCTTTTTATGATGTTGTTTTTTTTCCGGAGGCCTCAAACACTGTAAATCTATTTAAATCTACCTCTGTGTGTGTGTGTGTGTGTGTGTGTGTGTGTGTGTGTGTGTGTGTGTGTGTGTGTGTGTGAGAAAAAGAGCTTGAAATCACTAGATATGAAGCACTCAAAAGAAAAGTGTGATTCAAAAGATGTAAATAAGTCACAGTTTCTTTCACATGTTTTGTAAAATGTATTAATTATTAATAATGTGTCATTTCAGTTAGAAAAATGTGACCATCCCAACATGTGTAGTGTACGATATAATCCAGTGAAATAAACCACCTTCACACAACAGCTTGTTTTGCAGTGTTGCATGCATTTTTTTTTATTAAACATGTATAAGATTTTTGTTTTTTTTACTGCCTTAAACAACTATGTGTTCTCCAAAGTTCAATCTGCATGCCTTGTTTTATTTTTGTGTATTTCAGGTAACCTTTTTAACATTTTTTTGTTTTGTTTTGTTTTAATAATTCAAATTTCTACTGACGGTGCATGACGGTTCTAGATGTCAAATGAGACTAACAAAAATAATACAAATGGTACTAAAGATCCATACAAGAGGGGGAACAATCCGCCAGAAAACAGTCCAAATAATGAAATTAAATTTGACTAAATAAACCCATTAAAATTGACAGTGAAAATAATATATATAAGATAAGGGAATAAATACAAAAACTTTTTTTTTACCATGAATATTTATTAATTTGCTCTGTTATCTTTCTCTAAATTAAACTAAAAAAAATAAATGCTGCAATTTACTTCTGAGTTTTACAGAAGTAAAAATAGTGTATTAACACCGGTTTATAGGTTTTGGACAATGCTTATGTCATAGTAATTTTTATTTGATTTAATTCAATTTAATTTTAATTTCAAATTTTGTTTTTTATTTATTTTAATTATGTTTTTTAATCCGTAAATTTAATGTAAACACTACGTTTCACTCCAGCCTGCTGCTGCTAGGTAGCCGCGGACGCATCTGCTACGTCACCGACGTCACTTCCGCTCCACCAGAACCCGGATGAAGCTGCCATTGGGGCAAGTGAGCAGGGCCACCGAGGCTGCTTGGATTTTAATTTAACGGTGAGGAGGGGGTCGGAGCGGATTGAAGCCCCGCTGGATTAATGTCGACAGGGCAGCGCGGAGTGTCAGCAGCGGCTACGACGAGCAAACGGTCCGCTCCGAGCAGAGACACCGGCTAACGGCTGCTGCTAACTGTAGGTAACTGTTAGCAAAGTACCGCGGAGCAGCTTCTCCAGCTATTAGCCTCAGTTTCACAGCGGAGGACTGTACGTGGTGTCAGCGTCGTTCAGGCTAACACAACACCTGGTGGATGAATGATGTCTGCCGCTAGTATTGACCCTCAGGTAAGCAGCGAGGAGAGACGCTTTATTCCCCACAGAGAGATGTGCGCTGTGTCTATGTATGTATGTGTGTGTGTGAGTGAGTGTGTGTGCAGCCCACTCTGAAGACGATGCCACCATTCCTGAGCTAGTCAGCTAACACTAGCCCACTGACAGGGGAGGTTAGCATGAAAACTGTTATCTGCTGGAAACCAAAGGCCTGGACAACATCTCGCATGTTGGCTCACGGGCTAAATCAGTGTTTTTCTCACTGTGTGTGTGAGTCAGGTCTCCAGAGAAGATGAATACGCGTGTCAGTGTGCAGCCAGGATAATGTGTGATGCTTTGAATAACACTCGAGACCCATGCAAGCGTTGTGTTTTCTCCTTCACATGCATTCATCCTTTACTGTGACCAACAAGACATCGAAGGGACAAGATGCGAGCAAAGGTAAGAGATCATTCCTGTATCTAAACACGTTGCACAGAAACCATTTAGCACTGCACACAGCTGACACCTGGTACCTCACATCTGATACAGCCCACACATGTTTTGTTGGGGTTTTCCCTGTGTTCATGATCCAACTAACATCGCAAAAAGAATTGATGAATTCAAACTGCAAAATAATAAAGAGACGTGGATGGTTAAAATAATTTCATCCACTGTGGAAATATTAATGTTTAAAGTCAATAGCACTGTCTTGCCTGTAAATTTGGTGGCTTAGCTCCAGTATAACCTCAGCAGGCTTTTAGCTGCAGGTTTCAACATATTGACCCGTGGAAACATACATTGAACATTTCACAGAGGGGGGAAACATGGCTGAGAACATAAAACCACTTGAAAGGTCTCCTTTATGTGTCATAGTAAGAGGATATTGAGCTAGGGAACATAGCGCCCTGGGAACACAGACACATTTAGTTTTATGTCAGAGAAACCTTGTCAGTGTCTACGTGGGGTTAAAGCTGTAGGGGGAAACTTTTACCAGAAAGAAATCATCTGTGAGAGAAATCATATTCCTCTGTCTTCTCTATTGACTTGTAGCACTTCAACCTGCTTCACGGCATATGACTGAAAACACCCAATCAGAGCTGAGGAGTCTCTAAATCAGCTGACCATCATTTCAATCACTGCTCGTGAACTGCGGTCGGGCTGTCAAACTTGGTTACTATATGGCCTGTTTCTCACCTCAGATGTTTTCACGAACATATGTTAGTGCTGTGGTTCCCAACTGGTGGGTCGTGGTCCAAATGTGGGTAGCAGGACTGCAAGGGCCTGCAAATATGTTGTTTGTAAAACCTGCAATTTATTTTTAAGTACAGTAAATTTTCAGCACAGAGCCTTGATCTTTAAATGCCGTTTCCTGCTGTAGAGAGAGTGACTCAACTGGACCTCAAACTCATGACTAAAAAGAAATCTGGACCCAGTGGCTGGACCAGTTGGGAACTACTGTTTTAGTGCACTGTTTAGCTGTAAAATGAGAAAGTTGCTCCGACTGATAGTTTGTTCGTTTGTTCGATAGTTAGTGGCATTGGGGTCACAACCCTTCTCATTTTACAGCTGAACAGTACACTAAAATATGTTTCTGAAAACATCTGAGGTGAGAAATAGGCAACGCAGTCACCTTGATTCATATTTGATCAGCGCTGCCTAGTTTGACAGTTTGACCACAGTGCATGAGCAGGTTGTTTGTAGTGCACCGTGGTTGATTCTAGTAAACGGCTTTAGCAGCAGTGAGAGGAGGAGGAGGGACATGATTTGTTTCAGACTACTACTGTGTGGATAGAGTGACAGTTTCAGCAAATACAACACAAAGTTATTTTCATATAAGTTACCAACTGTAGCTTTAAATAATGTCTTTGCATCCTCACATATTTATATCCACGTGTTTGCTAGATATATGCAGAAATGAACATACATCACTGTTAGAGCAAACACCTTATCATTAAAAAAAACCACCCTGCACTTTTCCAAAGGTCAGCTCCTCTAAAGGTTACGTTTTATGCAGCTGACAGGATGATCTATTTTAAATCACCATAGAATTCATGTTGGCCGCACATGGACTTCTTTTTTTAATTCCCTGACTATAACTTGAGTCCAGCTATAAGTGAATGGAGTGCACACTGCTCAGTTGCTGGGATCTTATTAGCGTTGTTAAGATTAACGGTAAAGTATGTAGGATTGTTGGTTACTGTTTGTAAACATGGCTGTCAGCAAAAATGAAATAAAATGCCAATGCAAGATTCTCATTTGGTGTTTTGCCTCATTATATTATTTTTATATTTCTGCGCTGTCTATGATTCCCTGCTGCATACCATCTGAAACCTGGTTGCGATAACGCTCAGGGTTCACCTGAGGGCAGTGAGGATAAAGCTCTGCCCACACTGTAACTAACTGCACTCCCTGAATATTTTTGGAGAGATGAAAGAGTGATTCCAGAGAGAAGCAGACAGAGGGGTCTACAGTCTGTGTTTGAAGGATATATCCAGGATGTCAAACTGACTCAGCAGCAACAACAGGTTAAAAAGACAAAGACAGTTAGAAGCTAAAGCCGAACTATAGGCTACAGATCACAGTGTAAAAGTGAACCACCACATCACTGCTGAAATTCAGTGTTTAATATTATTATCCCAGGCCCAGTATTTGTTCTGGTTGTCTTTAAAAATTGCAGATGCCATGACTCCAGGTATTCAGACACCAGCATTATCAGCTCGTCCATCTTGTCTTCTATGTGCTTTTGTGATGCCCACTAATTGATTGGTGGGGCTGAAGTTCAACAAGGTGAATTCAGCCAAAACTGCTTCCCCTCTGCCATCTACCCTCATTAAAATGACTGGAGGCAGCGATTAACCATGTGGCGGCGTGAAAGCCCCTTAAATGTCCCGAAAATGGAACATAATCCAAAAAATAAAAAAAATACAGGCAGAGTCTCTGCAAAAAATCCACCAGCACACACTTCAGGTGGTTCATAAGTGATGTTAGAGGGGGTTACTTCTGTGTGAGTCTATACATTGTTTTTTAGAAGAAACCTGCAGAAGACATTTTAGTGTGAAGGGGAAGTCTGTGATATTTTAAGCTTGATCATCGGGTTGTTTTGGGTGGGATGTGTCATAATGGATGTCCAGGTTTGTCAACAGTTTGTTTTTATTACAGCCTTTCCAGTGTCAGTGCAGAACGGCTCCCTCCACCAGAAGGATACAGTTCATGACAATGACTTTGAGCCTTATCTCACCAACCAGTCGAACCAGGTAGGGAACTCATTTTAAATGTCTTTTGTGACACCGTTATGTTGTGTAACTGTCACCACATCCTGTGATGAATAATCTAAACTGTTTCTGTTTGTAGAACAACAGCTATCAATCCATGACAGACCCGTACCTGTCCAGCTACTATGCCCCCTCCATTGGATTTCCTTACCCCCTCAGTGAGGCTCCTTGGTCTACAGGAGGTGACCCACCGATCCCCTACCTGACACCCTATGCCCCCCTCAGCAATGGAGACCATCACTTCATGCATGACACGGTGTTTGGGCAGCCGGGCGGGCTCAGCAGCAGCATCTATCCTCACAGGTTTAACTTTTTCCCAGAGAACCCGGCCTTCTCGGCGTGGGGCACCAGTGGTTCTCAGGGCCAGCAGACTCAGAGCTCAGCCTATGGGGGCAGTTACAGCTACCCGCCCAGCTCTCTGGGAGGCACCTTGGTCCCTGATGGCCAGACAGGTTTCCATAGTGACACCCTGAGCAAGGCTCCAGGTATGAACAGCCTAGAGCAGGGAATGCTGGGCCTAAAAATAGGTGGGGATGTGACAGGAAGTGGCTCGGGTGTGAAGAGCGCAGGCTCTCTTGGAGGTGGCAGTGTAGCTGCAGCTGTTGCCACGGGCAACGGCGGCACACCAATTGGAATGCCCCCTCCGAAACCCACATCGTGGGCTGCCATTGCTAGTAAACCTGCCAAGCTGCAGCAACAAAAGACCAAGAACAAACCTGGCACCCCCATAGCTGGAGGAGGTCTGCCTCCACCCCCCATTAAACACAACATGGACATTGATACATGGGATAATAAAGGCGCTGCTACCAAGATGGCTCCTCCTTTGCCCCCCATCACCACCACCATCATCACCAACAGCACCAGCCCCAGCTTCACTCCCATGCTCCCAGTCTCCTGCCCCCTCTCCAACAGTCCCTACAGTCTGCCCAGTCCCTCGTGCAGCAGATGACCATGCAGGGTCCTCCACCTCCCCCTCCACAGTCTTACCAGAACCACAACTCTGCTCCAACACCTCAGACTCGCTGGGTAGCCCCACGCAACCGCAACTTGTGCTACGGTGGTGGAAGCTTGGACAGCAGCGGCTCCTCTAACGGCGGCGGTGTTGGTAATGGAGGTGGAGGGGCGGAGGCGTGCCTCCAGAGCCGGGATCGGAGTCCCACCCGGTGCTGGAGAAGCTGCGAGCGGCCCACAGCTACAACCCCAAGGAGTTTGACTGGAACCTGAAAAACGGCCGCGTGTTCATCATCAAGAGCTACTCTGAGGACGACATCCACCGCTCCATCAAATACTCCATCTGGTGCAGCACGGAGCACGGCAACAAACGTTTGGACTCCGCCTTCAGAGCTATGAACTCTAAAGGTCCCGTCTACTTGTTGTTCAGTGTCAACGGCAGCGGCCATTTCTGCGGCGTGGCTGAAATGCGCTCGCCTGTGGACTACGGCAGGGCAGGCGTTTGGGCACAGGACAAGTGGAAGGGCAAGTTTGATGTGAACTGGTTGTTTGTTAAGGACGTGCCTAATAGCCAGCTGCGCCACATCCGCCTGGAGAACAATGACAACAAGCCAGTCACCAACTCACGTGACACTCAAGAGGTTCCTCTGGAGAAGGCGAAGCAGGTGCTGAAGATTATCGCCCAGTACAAACACACCACCTCCATCTTTGATGACTTCTCCCACTATGAGAAGAAGCAGGAGGAGGAGGAGGTGGTGAAAAAGGTATTTCCTTTAGACCTAACACAGCACACTTTTAATTAGAAGATATTTAGGGACTGTATGAAAATGATGGTGGTCGGGGAGAGACCTTTTTACAAAAGAAAAACACTCCCCTTCTGTTATTAATATTTTCTTTGGATCATCCCCCTGAGTGAGAATATATTTCAAAATAAAATGATATTATTGAAATGCTAAAATTTCTTTTAGTTTAAGATCAAGTACACAAGCTTGTTGTAGCACAGTCCTCCAGTATGCTTATGTGTTATTTATGTACCCCTATTTAAACATGCAATTTCTTAATTAATCATTATTTTTAGCAGTGTCCACTGTCCAACCCCACCATGCACATTAGAAGTCAAATAAGCAAATTCCAAATTAATGGCAAACATTTATGAGAAATGAAGCTTCACCAGATTCCAAATAAATGTGATTTTTAGGAGTTGATGATGTTTTAGAATATTCAGTCAGTCACCTCTCTGTTATTAAACTTTTCTCATAATTCTGAGTGGCATCACCAGGCATGTTAACCAGGTGTGTTTTGGTATCGTCTTAACTACATGTCTGTGAAAATAAAGCCCTGATACAAAGACAGGACTGCTGCTTTCTGCACACAATAAAAAATTCCTTTATGACGTGTGGCACACATGAAAGCCATCTTGTCAATTTAACTGTTTAATCTCTTTTTTTTAATTTGATAAGTGTTCGGACTGCCAACAGTCGTCATTTAGGGCCATTAGTCGACTAGTCGTCTGCATGTTTACAATATTAATGCAATCATTAAATGATATATTTTGGGCAACACAATGGTTTGAGTTGAAGGTGTGAGAAAGAATAGTATCAGTAACATTGTTAACACTGTGCTACATTACAGAGAAATACAAAACCGTACTAATGACCCTTCATTAACATAGGCCTATATTTTATCCACAAGTGCACGTCACACACTGAGCGAGCCGCCTGTTAATGATGCTGTCTGCAAAGCTGTAATGATTGTGCTAAGTGGCTAACTGTCTGGCCTTTTATGTGCCACCTTTCAAGAGCGCGGTGGCAGGTTGCGTCTGAGGTTGCTAAGCAACTCTGACAAGCATCATATAGCCTATTTCCCTGAAACCCTGAGTGCAGAGCTGATCTTCTTCCAGGAGCTGTTTGTAAGTGTGTAGGCCTGTCGTCCGCAGGACAGATGTAAAGCTCTGGGTAGCCCTGCACCAACATGATCAACTTTTCCGTATTTATCAGACTGAATATTTACAGAAGAAGGGAAACATATCTGTCGGCTGTGATTGGTTTGTAACCTGACTCCTGTCCGACTGCTGAGCGTGGCCTCTTCCTGTGTCTGTCCTTTCAAATTAAATTCCCACATGGTCCAGTCATATAAGTTTTGATTTATTTTGGCAAGGCACAGCTCCTAACAGTTTCACGTTTGCTTATTTGTTTGTTTTTGTGTGTGTGACCAAGCGACCAATGAAATCTTGCCGACTAATGACCTTTCTGGTCGACTAACGTTTGGTCGACTATTAGGGGGCAGCCCTAGTAAGCGTCAGTCTTAATTGTAAGGTGTCTTTTTACTTACGTTTGTATTCATTGTTCATTGATTTTAAATGATATTAAGGTTGTTGATGAAATATTTTAACAGTGTGGTATTGAAATGATAAGATATCTATTTCTAATGTGACTTATCATTAAGGCTTTGCATATTTTTTAACAGAGCTATGAGCCTGCCTCAATACAGAGCCGGTCCCGAATCGATCAGGTAAAATTCGTCTTCTGATGTGTTTTTCTGATGTTTATAGGACTGTATGACAAATGTGTACAAAATCAAATATGAAATCATCAAATTGATCTTTAATTCAATTCACTTCTGCTTATTAGCTTAGCTCCTCTTTGCCTTGTTCCATGTCTGTGTTTATCAGACCACAAATGAGACAAGTATCAGCTAGCCACCACAGGGTCCCTCTGCCTCGTTCCCCGCTACTGTAGGAGAAGAGTAGGCAGCAGCTCAGGAGACAGACCTTTGGTTGGCAGCTGTAGTGACTCAAATTCAGCCTGCGCAAACACCCCAGCACCAGGTGTCACAGCAGATTGATGGCCAGCAGCAGGACAGGTTCTGATCTGTGTAACGGCGGGAAACTAAAGTTAGCTGATCCAGCGGTGAGTCGGGACTGCCTGGTCCCCTGGAGCTGGGGTTTGTACAGGCCAGATTCAGGTTGCTGTGGTCGCTGACATTGGGTCGGTCTCCAGAGCTGCTGCCCGTTCTCCTCCAAGCAATTTGGTCTGTAGTAGCAGAGAATGAGGAAATGCCGATTCAAGCCTCTGACGTTCACTACATAAACGTGAATTTGAAGCCACCGCTGTGAACCTATGGCTCCGCATAGCAAAGGGCTACATTGTAAGCAACACGTTCTGTCCAACTCTCAAATGTTTTCTTTTTGAGAAGTCGGTCTTCCTGTTTTTTGGTTGCTTTGCGGTGTAGTGAGTTGTTGTCAATGCTGGAATAGCAACATTCTCTGCAGGATTTTCCACCATTGAGTCAGGCAACCACCATCGCATTTGCATTTGTAGAACAGCCAATAGGAACACCTTCTCTCTGAAATGATCTGTGATTGGCCAAAATTTCCCGTTACAGGCTAGATTTTCTTAATTCCGAAAACAGAGCCAAGAGGAGGCGCTTAAGTCTGGTGTACCGTCAGGTCACTAGAATTACAATATGCCTAAACTTTATTATGGGATTTTTGCCCAGTGACACCAGAATAAACCTGCCTACTTAAAAAAACCCAACAATATCATGATCAAATTATCTTGATATAATTCCACATAAAGTTTATTGACGGTAATGCTGAATTATCTGTTCTTGCTGTAGGTTTCTTTATGATAAATATGACCTCCTATAATATGTCTTGGAATATTACACTTGTAAGTGATCTCGTGTTGACAAATCTTTCTAACAATTATTATTTTTTTGTTCTCTGTCTTTTTCAGGATCGCCAGAAGTAAACAGCAGACGGCTGTCGACGAAATTTAGATTTAAAAAGAAAACCCAAGGACATAAAGAAATTGAAAACTAATATTTTTTTCTATTTAATTTTGTTGACTTTGGCCCACGTCAAACTTTTGACCCACGATGCTCCTGGTTCCCAGTCTTTAAGATGCGTGCAGGGATGAAGCTAGTTCCACCAGTCGAATCGCTTCAATAATATATATTTTCTTGTTTTTTCTGTATTTTTTAGCCTTATAAATCTCTATCGCTACCCCCCTCCTGGAACTTGCATTCTTAACTAAATATAAGTAACAAATATCTGCACGTCTGTTTTTTGAAAATCTCTTGACAACATGCTGCTGATATTCAGTGACTGTTCACTTTGTGGTTTGTGTGTTGGAGAAATGTTAAGTGCTTGTATCGGTTAATCTTAAAATGAGTGAACAAGACTTTATTGACAAATGTCTGCTATCTGTTTGTGGCCAGTTGTATTTTATATTATCAGATGATAAAAAAAATAACTTCTATAATGCCCCTTTTTTCACATGAGGGGCGTTTTACTTTGGTGGAGGAATGTGTACTCTGAAAGTTTCTGTATGCATAGACATAATCGTGAAAGGTTGTGACGTTAGAAAGCGTAACTGTTAGGAAATTATTTTGAATAATGTATCACCTGGCTTCAATTTAGAATTAAGGTAGAGAAGATGCGGGATTTTGTCTCCCCTAGAGCGGAGCCTTAACATTTCTTTTCAGCACTAAATTTGTATTTTTTTCCAGAACTGTACCTCAAAATTTTTCAGCTAGAGATTCAGGGAAAAGATGTCTAGAGATCAAACGCTCTTAAAGGTGGTCCCTCTCTTTCGTATTTAACGGACGGAAATACAAATATACTGTTCTGAGTTCAGGTTTTTATCAACACGAAATTTGCTTTCTGTCTTATTTCCCTGTTAATGGTGGCTTTTGTTTCCCTGCTGTAGAGACAGGACGTCTCTGTTTATGAAATTCTGGAGGAAATGTAGCATGTACTGCTTTTAAAACTTCAAGCCAGGCCTGTCTCTTTGATTTTCTTTTGTTCGTTTCTCGTTCTTTCTTAACATAATTATAATCTCGGCATCATTTTCATCGCTATAACCTGTCCACATCATCCTCAGACAATGTAAGCTTTAATGTACTGGCATTTCTAACTGAGATCGCCTCAAAATGTTTAACTGTAGCATTATACTTAACTGATTTATTGTCAAGTGTATGAAAACCCAGAGACTAGCCTATATGGTATATGTTTGTGACTCTTTTTTTTTTTAAAACTTGCTTGCTGTATTGTGTGTATGCAAGAGTGAAAGAAAAGAGAGGGAGTATGATTGTGGAGCAATCAGAGTTATATAACTGGTATTGGATTATAGAAAATTTATGCAAAAAAAGTTTTAAAGTCACCCCTGAATTAAATATCCATTGTATCAGAGGTCACTATCACATTCTTAGATTTGATCATGTTCATTATTAAAGATATACTTATCTGTTCTCTGTGGAGTTTTTTTATTGTGACAAGGATTTTGTGAGTGATCAATGATCGTACGTTTGCTATGAAGGGATTTATGTTGTGTACAGTATGAAGCACTCTGCCACCAAATATGACCTGTGTGTCACATTTTCAAACATCATTGCAGCCCAGTAGCCTAGAAAAATGTTGGCAATGTCCGTTTCTGGTAGAAAAGACTCCCACACACAGTATAACTGGCGGAAATTATGATTTTAATGCTGCAACATTTCAGTGATTAGACCATCAGGCAAACAGTTTTGTAACAAAGAGCCATCCTCAGTGGGAGTGGCTGTGAGTTTGTGATTGGTCACATTACCCACGTGCCCAGATTCACAGTCATTCAGGTCACGGTAATCATAAGTACTATATCGTAGGCAACTGGACTTGCTTGTTTCTTGAAGACGTTTCACCTCTCATCCAGGAAGCTTCTTCAGCTGTGAAACGCAGAACTTCAAGACACGCAAGCAAGTCCAGTCGCCTACGATATAGCGCTTACGATTACCAAACATCAATCACATTTTGGTAACAACTTGAAGGCTGTTGGGGCTTCAACCAATTATTATAATAATCGTTGATAAATCTACTATCATTGGATGCACAGGCAATACATTCTCACTCCGATCTCATCACATATCGACGTTTGGTCATGGACTTTCCACGTCCAGATACGACGTGAAAGGTACCCTGGGTGCGTTGGTTGTTGACGCTCTGGGACGCCGTGTGGATGGGCCCAACAAACACGGACTTTCACCCAGGAGAGCAGTGTTTGTGTCCTGTAAGATTCTAAAGCCAAACGCTGCTCTGTTTTCCTAAATCCAACCACGTGCGTTAGTTGCTGGAGGAAAATAAACGTCAATTTGTGGTGTTAGCAGTCCGAAACAAGGTGTTTATTTTGAAAGAGACTGTATGTTAACGTTAAATTTCCTGTGAAAACTTGAGTGTATCTTGAAAGAAGACGATGCATGTAACAAGCAGAACTTGACACGGTGTCGCAGAACGTAAACAACCAACGCACCCAGGGTACCTTGCATGTCGTATCTGGACGTGGAAAGTCCATGATCAAACGCTGATATGTGACGAGATCGGGGTGAGAATGTGTTGACCTCTCTCACCCAACCTACTTGGACTTTCACCACCTTAACCCGCGTCCTTGTCCCGTTGCGTTTCCCCCTGATGCTGCCGAGCACCCAACTATAAAGGCAACAGGCCGCATATCATGCCAACGTTAAAGGATGGCTTTTCTCATCAGTGTCTGATGCTGCCCAAGCGCCAGATTTCTACGACTTCACAGTGAGACTGGGTTGGAATCATTCGCAAGACCCCACCCCACCCTACAGGCCCAGTGCAATCATACTGCCTGCACTGTCTATATTTAGGCCCCTGTGTACAATCATGCAATAGATTAATCAACAGTTAAAATAATGAGAATCAGTTGCAGCCCCAACAGCCTATAACTTGTTCCCAAAATGTAAATTATACAGCACAGTTTATTCAATAACCCTGCTTTTAATTTATGCATCAGCCTTTAACACTTCAAAACCTGCAAGAGACACACTGTAGTTTGGTTGAATGTTGGTGACAGGCAGTCTTTGTTCCTGTGAGCACAGGCTTGTGTCTTCTCTCTCTCTCTCTCTGCAGTAGTTTTCAATCTCTCCATCTCCATGAATGATGCAGGACGCTGAGAGTGTGATTCCTCTCTTGGCATTCACCGCGTGCCTTAATTGTATGGCTAATAAATCAAGGTCCGCCGTGAACACGAGGAGCGGCAATCCTGCAGCCTTACACCGGGGAAAGTTGGAGCTTTAAGAGCATCACGGGATGAGACACACACACGCGCACACACACACAGAAATGACTCGACAGGCCTGAGCGCCATCAGCGCAACACAAGGGTATATGAAATGTCCTCAGATATTCTGCATTAATACAAATATCACATATTAATCATCTCTGTCTGCATCAAACACACTGCTTCTTCTTCATCTTGTCCTTCATCATCATCACCTCCACACATTATCGCCGTCAGCACAGCTCCACTTCCTCCAGTGCTCTGCAGCTGCTTCATTCCGCAGCATCTGATGCTGCTCAGGTCTCCGTCTGACGCTCCTCACTGGAAACATCCCGCATTATCATCACACTCACAGAGATGGAGACGGAGGTGAAGCAGGCCAAACAATACCGAGCATCGGTGGATGCAGGCGGACAGGCCCGGCGCAGGTGTCCGGTGAGGCTGTGGGAGATACAGACGAGCTCCATTCCGGTCACACCTGTAGGATAAAACACGGAGCAGACTCTTCCTCCTGTTGTGTTTTAATATCAGACATTTCTCTACATGTAAAGCCTCCCCGTCCTCATTTGCGTGCTCCGGTCCTCATAGGCTGGAGCAGTAACGTCATGACGCACTCCGCTATCAAACGCTGGATGCTGTCCCCGTTAAACCGTCTGTCACACCGGGTTAATGTACCGGCTCTGCTGCCGGCTCTGCTGCAGACACTGCGGGATGGGAGCTGCGCTGACCGGGGTGCTGAAGCTGGACCTGCTGTGGAGGGGAATCAATGGATTACTCCGATATATTTCCACATCAGCATCCTTCTTTTTGTTTTATTCATTTTAATTCATGTGCAGCAACTATAAGACAGAAAAGGGGAACTCTGTGTTTTCAGGAGGACTGCTGCACATGTGTAAAAAGTTAGTCGTACACTGCTTATAAAAAAAAGATAACATCTGTATGCATCTTTGTAGTAGTTCAAACTTTGACCTTTTTGAGTAGATAATATAAAGTATAATAGAATCTGACAAACCAAATTATTTTAGTACAACTAACACGATTTGCTTTGACCTCAAAAAGCTTAATTTCAAAACATTCTCACTGCAGCCTCGTCACATATCGATGGTCATGGAGCTTCCATGTCCAGATACAGCGTAAAAGGTACCCTGGGTGCATTGGTTGTTAAAGTCCTGGGACACTGAGTCAAGTTCTGCCTGGTACATGTATTGTCTTCTTTCAAAATACACTTATGTTTTCACAGGAAACTCACTGTTTCCATACAGTCTCTTTCAAAATAAATGCACTAAGTCAGGACAACAACACAAACTGACAGTTTTTTTTTTCCCTTCAGCAGCAGGGTTTGGCTTTATAATCTTACAGGACATGAACACTGCTCTTCTCTATTAAACTGTAATGGCAACCAGCCACGTGTCATGCTGACATGAAAGAACCCCTTTCTTTGTCGGTGTCTGATGCTGAAAGTCTCCGCCCAAGCACGGATTGGAGTGAAACATAATTTATCCAAAAGTTGTTGTGATATTTGGTGGTGAGATTGTTTTATTTAATACATTCTAATTTGGGAATTTTAATTCATAATTTAGAATATATTCCTAATTTAATTTAATTTAATTTAATTTATGATGCGCACTAGGCAGCAGCTGTTTCTGACGCAAAGGGCAACAACCCAACTCGTCAAATACTGTTGCTTTGTCCAACCGCATCTCACTCCGACTCATTCCAGGGGGACTTATGATCTTTATTTTGGTTTAGGGGAGGAACCTCTCATTTTTACAAATTCAAATGGCCGTATTTTGTATTTATTTTACCGCAGATTTGTAAAGAAAACATGCCCTTCAAAGACATGTTAAAGTACAGTCTGATGCGCTGACCAATATTAGCCTATATTCTCCTTGATCTGACATTTTCAGCTTAAAACAGTTGCTACAGTTGTGAAGAAGCCATCTATGCCTGCTGGCATGGCTCACCTGATCTGACGAACATCAAAAGAAACAAAAGGAAACAACCTTTTGTTTTCTCATGATAACAGTTGTCCCACTTTCACAAGAAAACAAAGTCATTAACTTGTGGTCTTAAAATAACAGCATTAAAATAAATAACTGAAAACAGAGCCATTCTCAGCCTCTGTAGGTTTGACGCCAAATTAATTCAAACCATAAACAGCATATCAGTTCTCAGTTTTTACACGTTAAAGAAACATATGGTTTATTCTTCACTAATCTTTTTTTCCTCCAACCAAATGCTTAATTGTAGTGAGCAAATAGTTTTGTCTTTAATCAAACAAGCTTGTGTGATATCAGAGTTTAGTTTGATTTAATGTCCTCATATTGGATTATGATGTCTTAGGTTTTTTTTTTAGAGATTATGAATTTGTGTCTTTTTTGTGAAAACCAAACACTAGGGGGCGTGTTTGATGTGAAACTATTAATGAGAAAAATTAATTTAATACTGTGCTCTAAACTCAAGAATGACCTTCCACACGAATCTCCTCAACTGTTTTTTTAACATTTGACCTTTTTATCATCACCTTGACCTTTTATTAAAACACAATATTAAGTTATAAATAACATTTAATACTGCAGACAAGACGTAAAAGCAGACATGTGATGCCAAAGGTCCAACACACATACATGTATTAAAATATAATAAATCAGTTATTTTCTTATGCTGCAGCCTTGTGCTGAAAAAAATACGTTTCCCAAAATCAATTTTCACTCACTACTCCATAAAGACAAAGTGAAAACAGGTGAGGTGAGGTAATTATAGTCCCTAAGGAAAATTTATCTTGGACTCAAAGGCTCTAGATTTTTATGCAAATGTATTAACAAGCAAAAACTGAAACATCCGACTGACATGAATATTCAGACCGTTGTGATGCTTGAAATTTAGCTTCTGATCATATTTGAGATCTGTTACCTTGATTAGAGTCCACCTGTGGTCAATTCAACTGATTGGACATGATTGGGAGAGGAACACACCTGTCTGTATAAAGGTCCCACAGCTCACAGTGCAGATCAGAGCAAACAACAAGCAGCCTGCAGAGCTCAGAGACAGGGTTGTGTCAACGCACTGATCAGGGAAGGGCTACAAACAAATCTGCTGCATTGAAGGTTTTGGAGATCAGACTCTTTCTAGAGCCTGGCAAAACTGAGCACCCTGGAGAGAAGGGCATCAGAAAGAGAGGTGACAAAGAAACCTCTCCTCAGTGAAAGACGTCACTTGGAGTTTGCTTAAAAGCACCCAGACTGTGAGAAACAAGATCGTCTGGTGTGACGGCCTGAGGGTCTCCAGAGAAGGTCGACAGAAAATCACCAAATCCAGGTGTGCAAAGCTTCTTGTGTCATACCCAAAAACTCTTGTCTGTAATCACTGCCAACACCGTCACGTCCATGTGATATCAGAGGGGGGTTTTTTTAATAAAGTTGGGGAAAAAATCTAAAATCCTGGTTTTGCTTTGTCATAAATACAAAATTTAAACGATGTTAGTGGAAAAATGCATCATGACAAAACATGAAAAAAGTTAAGGCATCTGAAAACTTTCTGAATGCACTTTGTTATTCATAACTATTTCATGCACTGGTGAGTTCCCTCTCATAAAAACAAATGTTTTTTTTCTGTCTGTCATCATAAACACAGATTCTTAAATGAAGAACACAACGCTTGATCAAGCTTTATCAAAATCTGTTGTGCAGGACTCAGAAAAGGGAAGACAACCGACAACGATAAACAAGGTAATTCATTAATATTTAATATATTAAAAAGACCAATCTGTGTACAAAAATGCGACAGTTTACAGACACTTTAACCAAACTGTACATAAGCACAGAAACACATTTTTTTAAATGCTCAGTTGGACTAAATATAATATTTATGAGTGTTGAGTCCTTTTCAGGCAAACTGCATGTCTTTGTTTTCCCCTCACTCATGAATGACACTGCTCCAGTAGATTTGAAAGTTTGTCCAAAGTAAACCTAAAGCTAACAGATATGATCATTAGTGCTCACATCCAATTTATAAAAATATAAGAACACCAAATCTGCAGGAGAAAATATCCCCATCATCAAATGCAACATTCACTCCTGTGTGAGTAGCGCTTGCTAAAAGCCATAGCAACCAACATTTTCAGGAAACTGTTCAGCCTTAAAAAAGTATTTAATCATGGCCTTTCCATGACAGTTGGCTGCCTTGTCCTTTATACACACACAAAAAACAACTGTAAGTTAACAACAGTCTCTTGTCACCAACTCTGACAAACAGACATTCTCTCTTAAGATCCAGACGTTCATTCTAAGGTAACAAAAACACAAGGATTTTTATTTTCAATACAATATACATTTAAGAAAACATACTTATTATATTAAATTCTGTTTCTGCCAATAAGTCCCCCTGAATCCTGCACACTGGCCTTTTAACATGTTTTTCAATGTCACCAGCAGCTCTCATTCTCTCATGTGGTCATTATAGATGTAAACATTTATGTGCGGACATTAAACTGTCTACACTGAATATTTATTCAGTTATAAATATCTGTACAATGTACGACTCACAGTAAACAACAAAAACTCAAATTATGTTCAAGTTCCTTCATTTTTCAGAGCGGATGTTTGCACTTTTATGACCAGCAACATTCTGATTCCCTTGTCAAAATAATGACAGAGAAATTACAACTTTATTCCATCCAAAACAACCATTTCTGTTAAATACTGTGCTGTGTTTTAGTTTTTCTGTCGTTCCCAGCCAGGTTCACCAAAGAATAACTCAGAATTGACTCTTATTTTCTACAAACTGTGACTATAGATTGAGATTTAATGTAATGTACAGTGTCAGAAATCAGACAAAGACCGGTGTGTGCAACAGAAATGTCCAAGTCAAATCACAATGACCTGGCTGTAATCTTCCAGGTCGACTCGACGGGCATCTCCAAAGATGATGTAAATCCCGAGGCCTGTGGCATTTACCAAAGTGATGAGGGAGAACATGTTGGCCCACGACAGCGTGACCTCTATCAGGTACCCTGACAGAGAGACCATCACCACTCCTGTGTGACACGCACCAAAGAAAAGGACAAGAGGCATTTAATTTCAGTGCGAGAGCAGAGTGTCCGGTATACTGCAAAAACATGTTGGATACGTACCAGAGAAAGCACCGAACATGTTCATAAAACCTGTTGTAGAAAAGAAAAATGAATCAACAAAAACAGAGATAAGCAGATGGTTATGACAACAAAATATAGACTGCTACAAACTCACCAAAGAGGGCACCAGCACAGGACGGGGCGAGATCCTGTACATTCACATTCACACCACTGAAACACATAGAAAATCATCACATAAACAACTAAATCTGCAGCACACTGAAAAAAGAGTCGCTCTGTTTTACCACTTTACAATACTTTTACTCCACTACATAGAAATGTAGTGGAGTAAAAGTGAAAGTTGACAGAAATATAAAAAAAGAAACTTGTTTATCTAGTTTAAATACATTAAATCCGAGTAATGTTATTTAGCTAAAATATGGTTATACTATATTATACAGTCAGATCGTCGTGATGACTCGTTCAGCTGTTTTACTTTTTCCTTGAGTTGCTGTAACATGTGAACATCCCTGGTGTGGGATTAATAATGTCTTATCTTTATTCTTATCTTTGGGTAGGATAGGATAAACTATTTTATCTCAGCTTATTTTAGATTATCTCATCTTAGCTTAGTTTATCTTAGCTTAGTTTAGCTTAGTTTAAACTTAGCTTAACCTTAGCATAACCTCCTCCCCTCTGTAATTTTTGGTCTGGAATTTGTCTCAAGTGAGTTAAATAAATTGAGCTTTTGCAGTGTATTTTGGAGAAACCGTATGTGTGCTAGCTTGGCTAACAGACTGCTAACCGGCTAACAGGCTATTTTCTTCAATTCAGTTGCCTGTGTTTACTGTCAAGTGTTTGATTAAAAAGAACTTGTGTATCTAGTTTTAACACATTGTGAATCTAAGTAACGTTATTCTAACGTTAAAATATGGTTATATATTAGGCTATATACAGTCAGATTGTCTTTATGACTCGTTTAGCTGTTCATACCAGGCAGGTCAACATATTCATTTATTTGTTGCCATGTAATACTGGTCCTGTTTTTGTCCCAGTAATGTTTCAAGTGCATATTTCAAACGACTGGATGGTGAAAAGCGGACAAATTTAGCCTCTTCCTCGTGGCTACATTAGTTTCTATCAGGTTCCTATCCATTTGTAAAGAAATGCACTTCCTTGCGTTGGACACTAGAGGCATCATCCATACATGTACGGATCAACGGACACCAGTCACAGTGTGGTTCACCAATGATCGAAGGTCATTTACACTTTTCTCGACTGGAACACAGATTCAGAATCAAAGTTTCTACAGTATTTTCCTCTGTTATAAAACACTGTGGGGACATCGACTAAATTCTTCTTTTTGGGGCCAATAATATTTCAAATATAAAGAATGCATTTGGTATCAGAGTTATACAGTTTTTATGTAAAGTGGCGATAATTGAAGGAAATTAAAAAAAAAAAGATGACTATAGCTGCTGATTCCAAACTCTTGAACTCCAGTGCGGCCTCTTAGAAAAACATCATCCTTTAAATATTAGCTTAGCCAAATTTACCCACAAATCTTTAACACGCAACAGATCAAATACACAGACAGGATCTTTTTCATAATGTAACGTACCCGAGCTGAAGGTGGACAGACCGATGGCAGCAGAGACACAAATCACAGCAGTGGGATATGTGACAGCTCTGGACAGAGGCATAATGAACATGCTCATAACACCCATGGCAAAGAACTGAGGGGGGAGGAAACACACAGGTCAGATATTTAAAGGCACAATTCACAATCTAAAAGTAAAAATAAAAAAGTTCATGCGAGTGTCTGATGCAGTTTGTTGAGACCGTTAATCAAGTCAAGCTTTTCAGTTCCTCAGTTTAGGTGTAGCTTTTATGACCAGAATAATTACTTCCTTTTGTGTTCTCCTACAGAGGTGTACACGTAGCCCAAAATGTAACTTTGCATTCACAGTACTTGAACTTTTTTTGCCTCAGGGAGGCGTGTAATTACATGTCTGGAGCACATGCAAAAATTCCACCATGAGCTCCTCAGCAGGCAGTTGGGAGAAACCTTTCATTGCATACACACTTTCCACCTCCTCAAAACACAACTACAGTACACTGAATTATTGTTTAATCACAACAGTCTTTCCACACTCACCTGCATTATCTTCCTCACCAGTTTTACACCATATCCTGCAGAAAAACAACAGCTGTAAACATTTTTTTTACATTAAAGATACAGTAAGTGACCTCTAAAGACATGAAACAATAAAATAGTAAGTTTAATACCTTGGTTGATGAAAAAGTCTGAGATATATCCTCCGATTAGTGCTGATGGAATTGCAACAAGCCAAGGAACCACATTATACACCCATCCCTGCAAGAACAGACACGTTGGCATTTCAACAGTTGACCTGAGGTTGTTTAAAGCCTAGAGTGTGTCGACATGGAAAAATCTACTGTACTGTGCAGCAGGTTTATTGGCTTAAAGAACACTACCGCAGATCCTTCATTCCAACAGCAGTCAGACTTTTTAACAAGACAGCACATCATGCAGCACTGTCTCCATCACAAACCACTGACAACAAAATGTGTATTATATTTATTCAAAATCATATGTAAATTTTATTTTTATTTTATCTAATTTGTATTTTTGTCATGTTTTCTTTCCTTTGGTGGCACTCAGACACTTTCTTGCTTTCTCCATTTGCTTCTGATTCTGCTGTAACATGTGATTTTCCCTGGTGTGGGATCAATGAAGTGGTATCTTTAGCATAGCTTATCTTATCTTAGTTTATCTTATCTTAGCTTATCTTAGTTTAGCTTAGCTTATCTTAGTTTATCTCAGTTTATCTTATCTTAGCTTACCTTAGCTCAACATATCTTATCTCAGCTTATTTTATTTTAGCTATCTCAGCTTACTTTATCTTAGTTTAGCTCAACATTTCTTATCTTATTTCAACTTATTTCAGTTTATCTTATCTTAGTTTAGCTTAACATATCTTATTTCAACTTATTTCAGCTTATTTTGTCTTATCTTATCTTAGCTTAGCTTAGTTTAGCTCAACATATCTTATTTCAACTTATTTCAGCTTATCTTGGCTTACTTTATCTTATCTTATTTTATCATAGCTCAACATATCTTATCTTATCTCAGCTTATTTCATTTTAGCTTAAATCAGCTTGACTCATCTTATCTTAGCTTATCTCAATTTATCTTATTTATTTTAGCTTAGCCAACATACTGTATTGTATCTCAGGTTAGCTTATCTTATTTTATCTTATCTCAGTTTATCTTATCTTGGTTTATCTTATCTTATCTTAGATTACCTCAGTTTCTCATTTTAGCTTATCTTATCTATGTATCTTAGCTTAGTTTGTCTTAACTTGTCTTTTCTCATCTTTTCTCTTAGCGTAGCTCATCTCAGTTTAGCAATGATAACATAAAGTGACGAAATCAAAAAGGCCTACCGTGGCCTGTGGAAATGATTCTTTGAAGAATGTCGGCAGCCAGGACAATAAAGTGTAGAAAGAGCTGCACAAGCACATGTGAGCAATCACCATGGCCCTTGGAAAGAAGATGACACAGACAGAGATTTAGAGATGAGGTTAGGATAAAGACTCAAACGTGTGTTGGTAAATAGTGAAGGATTAAAGAACATGAGCTGTACCAGACAGGTGGTTTCTTAAAGAGACTCAACCAGGGTGTTCTTGACAACCTTGAATGGAGGTCGCAACTTGTTTTCATCTGCTTGGGGGAAAAATCTGTACCTGAATCACACATTGTACATTATGTTATATTGTTTTATGTCATAAGAGCTGCAAAAAGTGATTTTGATGAAAGAGCCCTGTTTTAAACTCAGACTTGGTTTCGTGTTTATCTGATACTTAGAATAACAATCTGAGCCTGTCAGTGGCAAAAACACTTTTAATGGACGAAAATTGATGGTGCACATTTGCCAATAAGGATTACATTACAGCCTGGTTCGGGATACATGATGGACTAGTGAAGTTACTGTACCTCTTAATAAATACAACCAGAGGGTGAGTGCCCAGAGTCCAGCCAGGAAACCAATACTGTAGAACATGCTTTCCCAGCCGTACTGGTCCAGCATCAGGGACCCCATCCCACCTGCTAACAGTGTTCTGAAAGAGTAACAAAGAAAAGGTGTCACCAGAGATGGACGGTGTGTGTATGTGGAGATTAGTGTGCACTGTTCTTTTTGAAACCACATACTAACACTACTCTTACTACTATAATTACGTAAAATTGATTTTGCAGTGTGTTTCAGCCGCATTTGATGTGGATTTTGTGTATGCGATAAATGTGTTCGAGATTAGTAAGAGAGATGAGCTTACTGGAAATACTCATCTGCCCCAGAATGCATTGTGTCTCTTTAGATTGCAAGGCAGCCATCAACAGAATGTGTACAAATGTGACACACATACAATGTACTATACAAAACATATTTTACACCAAAATATTAATTAATATTAAGTTGCCCTAAAATAATGCTGGATAATATTAAATTTTGTGTGTGTGTGCGTGTGTACAACATACCCAAGATGGCTACCACTGGTCATGGCGCTCATTAAAAACCCTCTCTCTCCTTCCACCACACGCTGTGAGCAAATACTGGCCAAAGACGGGAAAAACACACCTGTAAGACATTAGAGGACACACTCAGCTTCTCTTTATCTGTCACTGTAGAGTTACACCGGAACAATTGGACTGATTGTCGTGGTCATTTGACTAGCACAATGAAAAATGGCTATTGTTGTATTGTTGTTATGGTTATCGAAGGAGGCCATAAAGTGTGTCACACTCACTAATTCAAGAATTCAATTTTGGCCTCTTGATGCCTTTTAAGTGATCGAAGGTATTTTCATCTTTGCAGAGAGAGCAGATGTATAAGGGACCGTGTTAGGGGTAAGGCGTTAAAAAACAAGTTCTCAGATTACCTTTTTGTTGTAAGGAGTAATGTAACATGTTAGATATGCAGTTTAAGTAATCAGTTAGTCCGTTAGGCAACTTGTGGCTCTTTAGACCCTCTCCAGTTGCTCCCTGTGGCTTTGACATAAAATTATATGGAAATGAATAATGGTTATTTTTTTTAACATTTAGATTTATATTTGTCATTTGTTGTAGGCCTCAAGTGATTATTGCATTCTCCGACTGTAAAAACGTGTAGCCACACATCAAATTTAACAAGTGTTTTAAAGTTTCAACAACTGAAATGTGCATCATACGTCTACGTCGTGCTGCCTTTTACTCCAAATTTTGCTGAACGTCAGTAGCGGTGGCTACTCTGGAGTCTCTCTTGAAAGGCTAGCTATGGATTCCAAATCCACCACAAAACTTTTGGCTTGGAGGGAAATAGATGATTTAATAATGTGTGGACAGATTAATTTGCTGTCGCCACCAATGCTGCAACATTAAAGTACTAAATAATTATAAAAACAGCCCACTGCACAGAAGCAACCTTGTAGTAAACCATTTAGACCTATTCAAAATGTTGATGGCTAATTTAGACTTAATGGGTCGTTACTTTTATTCAAATATATTTTGCGACTCCAGACAGATTATTCTTAGTTTCTTTTGGAATTAAGCAGTCTGTTAATTTTAACTTGATATCGTACTTCCCTGTTTTCTCTCTGTTCATTAATGGCATGTTTGTTGAGACATGATAACGTTACTGTAGCTGCCTCCGAGAAATGTTCCACATTTGGGAAGCATGCTTTCTCACTTACGGCAAGAGTAAAATGAAACATTAGATGCCACTAACATGTCTGTACAGTAGGCTATTCAATGTGAGAAAGATAAAGTAGCGTGGCTTCATACAAAGCTGGAAATGGGGAAGTGGCCATCCTGACTTTGTTTAGAGGGAAAAAATTTGCCTATCGCCACCTCTGGCTGGGAACAGTGACTTCCTGTTGTCTTTGGTGTTTGCTTGGCAACTGTTCCAACTCAAGAAATACATCGGCATGTGACCGCCATAAAACCACAGCTTGCTGTTTTAACACTAGTTTTCGTACAGCTCAAACAAACATGATACAGCGGATGAATTCATGAGCTTTAAAGCTTCCTTTGGACAGTCAGGCTAACTGTTTCTGCCTGTTTCCAGTATTTATGCTAAGCTACGCTAATCAGCTGGCTCTGACTTCATGTTTAGTGTACAGACATAAGAGTGGTATTGATCTTCTCAGTTAACTCGAGGCAAGAAAGTAAAATATATATTTACCAAAATGCTTAACTTGCTGATTTCAAACGGTACAGTACTCACCCTGCATTACTCCCATGAGAAACCTGGCCATTGTCATGAGAGCGAGGGTGTGTGAGCTTAAGTGGGCCAGAAGAGGAGTACAGGCTGTGAGCAGAGCCCACGAGACTGCAGACATGAACAGGACGCGCTCTCCTCCCACTCTAATACAATTTTTAAAAAAAAACATTATAGAGTTATTAAAAATGTTATTAGCTCCTTGTTTGAAGTCATGCTGGTTGTTTTACCAGCTGAACTGCTTACTTGTCGCTGGCATATCCTCCCAGGATCTGTGTGCAACAGTAACCCCAGAAGAATCCACTCAGAACCAGCCCAGAGTCGATCTTACTCCAGTGGAAAGAGGCTGCCATTGACACCGCACAGATCGGCATGGCCATCCTGGCGCAGTAGAGGAGGCAGGAGCCCATAAACAGCATCACGATCCATTTTCGAGCCAGTGGTCTAAGAGCATGAAGGGAAACGGGTTCGACTTAATGACATGCACATAATGAATCTTTTACCTTGCTAGCTGCTCTACAAGCCTGTGCTTAGGCAAAGAGGTGCTTTGAGCTATTTGCTAACATTAGCATGCTAATGTTCTCACAATAACAGTGCTAACATGCGGATGTTTATCATAATTTATTATAATATTGGCTAAGTAGCACTAAACACAAAGTATAGCTGATGGGAATGTAAATAGTTTTGCAGGTACAGAGCGCCCCGGCAATGAGTCCTTAAACCTGAAGATGAGTTAGCATTTTAGCGCTTCAGGTTACCACGTCTCAAAATCGGTGGGTTCTTTGAATGGATTTTTGTAGCATGCCTGAAATAAAGTCTGTGGTTAAGCTTAAGAGACTTTCACGTTTAGTTTTACGACAATAACTCAGTTAATACCGTACTTTTTTAAAGCTATTGTGTGTCCTAAATAGACTGTAGTCGGGATGTTAAGTCATGTCATCGTGGTGTCGTTTGTAAAAGCCAAACATCTGCTTTTTACTTGTGGCGATTGCATTTAGGCTTTAAAAATCATAAAAGTGGTGTTAATTTGTGAAGATTGTCTCGCTGAACAAAACATTTGTTTGCCACAGAACTTATTTTCAGCAATTTTTCAAATTCCAATTTAGCAATCTCATAGGCATTTTGTCAAGGGAACCATGGCAACACTAATTGCGTCAGCCTACAGAAACATGTCATTCCTAATGCACTCTATACAGAAGTAATCCCTCTCTGTCATCACTTATGACCCACTAGACGTGTGTGGCAGTGTGTTTGACTGCAGAGACTCTGTCCTCTGCCTGTATCTTCTTTTCTTCTTATTTTCTGTGTTTGGGACGTGTATAAACATGTAGTCTATGCCCACAGCACTTAGGAGAGGTCGGGACTGTACAAAAAGGTAGCAACCAGGTGCCAGAATATAGGCAGCTGCCATCCAAGAGACATGGTGTCAAAATAAAATGCAAATACAGCAAGGCGAGACACTAAACAATAGTGAATGCGAGGTTGGCTTTTACTTTCACTTTCACTGGTGAGTGTGTTTACAGACAGTAACCAACAATCCTGCATGGTGTACTTTTAAGACCTTAACAAGAATGAATCCTCTGGGGACCATGACTTTTTGTACCAACTGTCCATATCAAGACATTTCAGTAAAAATCCTAAAATATAACCAGCTAATGCCAACCAACAGACTGACAGTCAGTGTGTTTCCATGCACAGTTGAGTAATCGAGCTACTGTCATAGCTCCACTAGGCCATTTAATTGGACTACTGTCCTTGTCCCAGTATACAAGCATGGGTGGGGAATCGATCTATTGACCAGAGTATGTCTGACTCCGCTATGATAGGTAGAGATATGCCAGCTTGTTAGTACTGGACCCTTTTCCGGTTGACCCTTTATGTCACAGACTAAACAATCAACAGACAAATTAGCTGGCGGCGAACTGGCACCATGGTGGACAGCTTTACAGCTCTTGACATTTCGTCCATCTTAAAATGTGCGGCTCTGGATGTAGATTTAGTCATGCTGTTACTGGCTTTTTCCTCTGTTATGGATTTAATGCTACTCAACTTCCAAGTCAAAGCCGGGAGCAGAAACTGTGGAGCATGCGCAGAGTGCCTCTGTTAGTTTGGATCCGATCGACTGTATACATGCAGGAGTAATTCAACTCCCAACTGCGTTACCTGGGTATGTTAGTCCGACTTTGAGAGATTCAGTTAAGTACAATTTCAGTTGGACTAACATGTTTACATGGATTTTAAAAGCTTGGTTTTAGTCAGACTAACACAAGAAATTGATTGTCTCTGTCATCTCTAAACATACTGACTGACATCCACAGAGCAACAATAAATCCAGTTCCAGAGAAGCCAACATGGTCTTTGACGTTCCCAGGAATGCAAGTACAGAACATATCAAGTTTATAGTAGTTTCTGTTTCACTCAATGGATGTGGTTTACTTTTTGTAAAAAAAATTTCCACTTAACCTTTTTATTGATTTGTCCACAGAATACATTCTTACATAGAAACAAATCCCAATGAGTTTGTCTTTACACTTCCAAATTCTTATTCAGCCACACCAGTTTTACTTCCTCAATAAATGAACGTTGAAACCAAACAGCAATAACATGTATCATGCAAAGGCAATAAAAATGGTCAGGTCTGAGCTCCCAGACAACCCTCCAAACCATTTTGCCTCTCCTCCATGATGTCATAATCTGGTGTAAATAGGAAACAAATTCAGTTTTCAATCTCATTTCGTCCTACTTTTTACTAATTTTAAGAAATCTTGAAGCCTAGCATGAAGTGTAGACCGTGACAACATGAGGACAACCTGTTCCACATTTCTAAAATCCCAACTGAAGAAGCCTGTAGTATGTGTAGTCTGATCTAAATCATGTGCAGTCTCACCTGGACCACAGGTTTTGGTCCTCTGGTTCCTGTTTGGTGAAATCATTGGCGACGTAAACCTCACAGTCCAGAGGAGAACCATTGAAGCCATTCCTGCCGTCTGATGTGTGCTTGTCAGCCATTCAGACAACAGTGGCGTCCTCTCTGGTGTCTGCAACTCTCCCACTGAGAGGTGTGCCTTAGTTTTACATCGTATCCTCAGGCAGACAGGCCAAACAGGTCAAACTTGTTGAAACAAAACCCAAATAGAGAAGCTGATTTAAAGGAATGACAACAGAGGCTTTGCGGTGGGTTTACTGTGTTGCCCTGTTTAACCCATTATCAGATTTTTAAGTACTTTGAACAACTTTTTAACTCAACTCATACTATAGTTGAAGTATTCAGATTTTTTTACTTAAGAAAAGTAGCAATACTACAGTGTAAAAATACAGTTTCAAGTCAAAGTCCTGCATCCAAAATCAACAAAATATACTTCAACTATTAAAGTAAAAGCACTCATTACCCAGAATGCCCCATTTCAGATCACTAATCACTAATGTAATGGCTAGTAAATGGATTCGTACCGTGTACACTGGTGAAATGTAAGGATAGTATGATGGAGCCTATTGTATATTTTTAGACACAAAGGTGTCCCTGCTGCATGCCACACTACATTTTTGCTACAATGCTTATTTTAGGGCTTGGCACAAGGGAGTAAGAGCCTCATTATTACACACTATGATCACTGTATAATAATAATAACTGTATTTGTAAAGCACTTTTTGAGCTGAAAGCACAAAGTACTTTCCAAGGTGCAGAGAATTTTCAGACGTGAACAGAGTCGGCTGATCTGATGCTCAGCAGGAGGCTGTTCCTAGCCCCAGGGGCACGACCTGAAAACGCTCCATCACCCTTTGCCTTTAACATTGGCTGTGGAACAATTAGAAAACCCAGACTGGCAGACCTGAGGGACCTGTTTGGGTGTGAGAAGCTCAGTTATGTACTCTGGTGCCAGATCATTGAGAGCCTTGTATGTGATTAAAAGAACCTTAAAATGGATTCTAAAAGAACTGGAAGTATAGGTGTGATGTGTGAGGATCGTTTTGTTTGGCTAAAATTCTAGCTGCTGAATTTTGCAGGATCTGGAGCTGCTGTATAACTCTATTGTTCAGGCAGGTGAACAGGGCACCACAGTAATCAAGGCAGGAGGATATAAGAGCATGTTTGATTTTCTCTGTGTTACTGAAGGACAGGAGTGACCTACTGCACGTTTGGAGATATTCCTCAGCAAGACTGGACTATATTTTTTACATGTTGCTCCAGAGTCAAAACACTGTCCAGAGTAACACCCAGATTTCTTGAACCTGATGTTATGGTCAGAGTGAGGGGGCCGAGGAGTGGCTGAATTTGTTTGAGACGATTCAGGGCCAATGTTGAGAACTTCTGTCTTTTCAGAGTTAAATTTTAAGCAGTTTTTTTTTATGTCATACAGGCAACTGTGAAGAGATGCTAATTTAATGGTGTCACAGGGTTTAAAAGACAGGTGAAGCCGTGTATCATTTGCATAGCTATGCAAAAGATGTTGTGATGATGTATTATCTGTCTCAGGGGCAGGATGTAGAGGGTGAAGGGAGCAGGTACCAAAGCTGATCCTTGTGGTACTCCTTGTTTTGACTGAGCAGTTCTTGAGGAATATTTCCCAACTGTGACATTTATTTTTCCCTGTTGGTTATATATGAAGAAAACCAGTCCAGAGTGGTTCCTGTAATACCCGCCCACTGTCTCAGTCCCTCTGTAGGAATGAAACAGTCAGCTGAGTAAAAAGCTGCACTGAGGTCAAGCATTAACATAGAACATGCACCCGAGTCTGCAGCTTTCAATATGTCATTTGTGACTCTGAGGAGAAAACCAAATTTTTTAAAATAAACTGTTGTTAAGTGTCTGTAAGAGTTGGTCCAGCGCTACCTTTTCTAGGATCTTAGATACAAAAGTGAGTTTGGAGATAGGCCAGAAGTTTTTCAAATCTGTGGGATCTAAACCAGAGGCCTGTACTACAAGGCCAGTTCAAGTTACCTGGGATATCTTTTCGTTATCTGGCTTGACTAGCCCTAAAATTATCCGCCTGGTACAAAGCTGGTTATCAACTAGTTCAGTCAACTCTGGGTTTTTCTATTCAGCCACGAGCGCGTTCAAGCGAAAGTGACTGGAGTGTTAATTACAAGCAACATCATCAGAACCATGAATGAAGGAGGCTGATTCATAGTTGAGAGTTGAAATGGTACCTAAAGTGTCTGTGACTGTGAGACAGTAAAATGTCAGTGGTGCTGGATATATGCTGAGATGTTGGCCAAGATTATGTGTAGGTGTCACTGGGCTGTATGTGACATTAGTATAGAGTATTTTTAGGTTAGTTGGATGGTGATGAAACTACTCTGAATATGTCAAATTAACACAGCACCAGACTGTTTCTGCCACTGAAGTAAAGGGTGGATTATATCCCATTGTTAATGACTGATGAGGTCTGTCTGACCCAAATGTTGCTTTATAACGGGAGCCAATTAACATTGTGTTGGGAACAGAGTGTGTATTTTTCTAATAACATATTTTATCCTAGTTGTCATCAAGCAGGTGTCTCGTTATTTTGAGCTGCAGTGATGAAATCAGAGTGTAAAATAGCAACACTGTCACTGCAGACTAAAATTGAATTAAGTTAAATTCATACGTAAAATCCTGCTAGAATCATGTGTTCAGTGTTGTTCACGATCTCTCTGTTTGTTTGAAGCTCTGTTTCAAAACTGAAATAGAGCCCTGGGACAATGAAATGACTCTCCTGACCTATATACAGGCTCCTCTTTTTTACCTGAAACTCCAGACTTTTGCCCACAGATACGTTTCTCTACAGTGATCTGATTGGTCAGAGGTCAGGGTGTTGACAGGCTGTTATCTGACACTCTGAAGTTTACCTGCTCCAGAACAGGTTAGCTGTTCAGCATAAGTTACCATGGTGATTTATCCTGGTAAAAAGGGAACCAGGTTCGTAGTCCTGAAAACCCAGAGTTAGTCTGACATTACCGTACTAACTCCAAATCCTGCTTCATAGTACAGGCCTGCAGTTCCTTCAGCAGCGGTTCAACACAGGCAGTTTTCACAAGATCAGGTACAGCTCCAGAGGACAGAACTATTGATGATGTCAGCAGCGCAGGGTCGAGTGACTGCTGTTTCTTTTAACAGCTTTGTTGGGATGATATCAAGGGGACTCAAGGGGGGATTCACAAGTGACACAATTTCCTCACGTTTCTGCAGTGATATTAGTCTGAAGTAATCTAAAACATTCAAGGAGGGGCAGGGAGGTCAACTGTAGAGGTGGGAGAGATGATATTTGCTCTAATAAGATCAATCATATCTGAGAAGTAAAGAACTTTGTTGCAGTTGACAGGAGAGGAAACGCCTGCTACTGGAGGCAGGGTTACAAGCTTATTGGCAGCACTGAACAGTACTCTGGAGTTGTGCTGGTTCGTAGTGATCAGCTGTGAGAAATGATGGTCCCTGGCTTCCTTTACCTTAGAAGTGTATGAAACTAGCAGTTCTTTAAACAGTGAGTAATGAACCTGCAGTTTACTGGACTTGCACCTCCGTCCCATTTTGCTACAGGTTCTTTTGAGGGTACAAAGTGCCTCATTCATCCACGGACCTCATGTTACTTATTTTAAACTACTTAAATAAATTCATAGAATAAAATCATAAAAACTGGGTAAAATATTGTGGAAAAGTTGTGAACATTCACTGGTAAAATGTGCCGGAACCCTGTATAAATATACAAAGTGTCAGTGGATCTCCCTCTATAATTTGCATACATGCACACTCACAACCCAGAAAACAAACAAACAGCTCTTGTATGGTTCACAAAAGTTTTGTTTATTTTAATAATTGCAAATCTGATCTTAAAAATGTTGAATAATAAAAGGGATGTGAGCTCTCTGGGTCTCAGTATTTGTCAAAGCCAATATCTATAAAGACAATACAACCTTAAAAGAAATTAAGGATGGACAACTAGCAGCAAGTTTGTTTTTTTTATATATAAAAGTAAACAAACCAAACAAAATAAACAAGCACAAGAGCCTTTCCCCATTGAGAAAAGAAAAAATAAAAGATACACTTACATGCAGTTAAAGTGAAAATACTAACGGCTTTAAAAGTGGTAAAATGGACAGCAAGTTCTGTGACTTTCAGATTCAACAATGCTTTTGATTATTTATTATTAAGTACCAAAACAAAGCCAATAAACAAAATAATCAGTTCCGGTCTGAATAGATTTCAAAATGTGAGTTTTTGAACTTCAGAATTGCCGTAGTTGGCACCGTCACTCTTTAGCAATTCTCAATCAAACAGCACTTTCTCTCAAGCAGCGTATAAACCCTCCCTCCATCAGTGGGAATGGCAGAATAACATCATCATCATCATCATCATCTCAGCCCCCCTTTATAACATAAAACCAAACACTGTTGGAGCATGTCGGGGGGGCTGTGCATACTGCCGGCTCAGGAAAGACCTAAGGGGGCTAAAACTCAGTAAGGAAGCCATCTCTGATTTTAACCCGTCAGTCAGGACGTATTTCACCCTCTCACACACACGTGAAATGATAAATTTTGCAAGGCAGTTCATCCCATAGACACATCATAAAGATACAACAAATCATAAATATTATATTAATTAAAACTATATTACATTAATAAAGCGTATCTTTCCATTTAATTGAAAAATACTCACATTTTGTGTATGAAATTTAAATCTTAAACTTATTTAGGATTTGAAACAATCTACACTCTTGCGGTGTGTCATTAATCGTGTGTCTGCTGTTTCAAAGACCGTTCCAGGTGTCCTCCCCGCCATCCTGCAGAGCCTTGACTTTGGCTCCACGCACGCCACAATACTTACATTGTTTATTTATACCGTCAACTCTCTCTCTTGCAAAATTAAGTCTCGGAGGGGTAAATGGTCACAATAATTAATACTACTGACTTTAGAAAGACAAAATATAAAACAGCAATCTGCATTTGTCGTCTCCTAGATCGAACTTAAAATCCAGGATCAGTATTTAAACGAAATAATTCCTGTCAAATTTGCAAATACAGCAATTTACAGTCTGCACAATGAGTTAAGTTTTAATCTCTTATGAATGAAACATGAAAAAAAAACAACAACGTAGCATTTGTTTATACATATATGTTACCTGGTTGTCACACAGTCACTGACTGATCATAAATTAAGGGGACGTGGAAGGTGGTTGTTCTTGTCTGTTATGTTCACTTGGGGTCCTCGATGGTGCCCGTGCTAAGGTCAGTCATTTTGGGGTATTTCACCTTCTTCTGGTCGAGCTCATTCTGTGCCCACAGCAGTAACTTAAGGAGTTTCGCCAGTTTGGGCGTCGATTCCCTGTTTTCATAGTCCAGCACAGCTTGGTTCACCTCGCTCCACACCTGTACATCAAGATATGAGCTGCAGTCAGATAGGGTTGAGATGTTCTCAGTATGATTGTCTCAAAAAATATCACAGTATGACAGTATTAGAGAAATTATATTATTATCAGCCAAAATGACCCTTAAAGGAATGAAAATGGAAGGGTTATTGTTGGTTGAACAAACATTTTATTACTATAACTGAAACTTAAAACTATCGTGTAAATGGAAGTATGTGTAAAAAGTTTCCCCTTTAAATATAACTAAATCAAAGGGGGGAATTCTTCACCCAATTGCACTTTTTTTCCCCCAATATCGTAGATAAGCAAATGTACACAGCATGATAACTGACAGCTTTGTATCACAGTATACCTTGAAATCAGTATATTGCTGCAACCCTACAGTCAAAGTAAAACTAACAAGTTATCACGTGCATGCATATACGCAGTCTGAAACACCTCTGCCACAACACGCAACGATTCAGTAGCCTCATTTCAGTGAGGCTGCTTTCACACTCAACCTGTTTGGTTCAGTTCTTTCTAACAAACAAACTCTTGTGTTTGTGCGTTTGCCTGTTTGATTCAAATTTTTTAGTCTGAGGTGTAACGCTCTACTGAACTGTCCAACACTTTTAAAATAAAAAGACCTGTGTAAGTCATGAACGTAAGCAGGTGAATGCAGGGTTCTTCCCTGATAAACATGTTGTGATAATATCCAACTCAGTCCATTGTAAAGTGTATAATATAGCAATCACACATTAATACCCCACTAATGTTGCTGTTCAAGATGTTTCTTTTCTGCAGTCTAAGGGTTCCGACACACTAAGTCAACGGTCAGCTGTTGGTCAGTGTCAGGCCTCTGGTGAGTGTCTGTGGCTGTAATTTTTTAAGGTGTGTCCTGCAATGTTGTAGATATCCGGCCCTTGTTTGCTGTTTTTTAGTAGATTCAGCATGTTGAATCACTGTTGGAGTCGGCAGAGCCCATCGGTGAATGAAATTACTCTGATTGGCAGTTTAACTCAGGGCACAAGAGGACAAACAGAATGGGGAAAGCAAACAAACAGCTGAAGACAAGAGGGCGTGAGATCGAGACAAACTTGTTTTATTAGGTAACTTTTTTTTTTTTAATCCATGGAGCTCTTCAGCAGAGATGGCTTCTAATCGTGTTATGGTTCGCCGGCGCATGATAAATATGCTTTGTTCTTTCAACATCGGGCTGTGTTGGTGGGCTACCTGGTTAACTAGCGTCTTGACTCTGTCCTGTTGATCTTCCGCTTCCCTTTTTGAATGACAAATACAGACTATCGCAGTCTACTGGTATGGAGTTATTTCCTCTCAAACAGGCCCAGAACGTACGCTCTAGTTGGCTGTGGTCTTTGCAATGTGTCCACGTTCAACTTTTTGGCTGAAACACAGGACGTGACTCTACATATCAATCACCCTTCACCACTAGTTCTTAAATATAGGTTTGGCGTGTGTGTGCACCTTAATATTACATATGCATATGATGCTCACAATTGTGTCCTTGGTCTGGACCAAACAAACATAACTTAAAGTGTGAAAGCTCCCTATAATTGAATTGACGTGAAAGGTTGAACTGTAACAAAATAACAATTCAGTCTAATGAACAGGCAAAGAACTCAGATAAAACACCGGCTCACCTTTTGCCGCTGCATCATGTTAAGTAGGTCTCCAAAGGGCGACTCCTCTGGGTTGTCGAAGGCCAGGAGGGCTAGTTCTCTCCATCTCTGTCAGACACTCGCGGCTCTCCTCCCCCTGCTCGGCCAACTGCGTCTGGGCAAACTCCAGCGCTGACTCAGTCTCCCTTAGCCTGATTAACTCAATCAAATGTTGCTGCTGCAAGAGGGGAAACACAAGCAGTGAATGTTGAAGTTCAAGCTTTGTCCAGTATCACAATGTTTTCCTGTTTAACTACGAAAGAAGACAAAGAACATGATGTCATCATGTACGACGGCAGTCTGGGTTATTACCTACAAGGGATTGAAGGGATTAAATGTTAACAACATTTTAACAGCACTGTTACTTCGGCTTAATCTCACTGCTGTCAAGGGAAGATGTGCTCTTGCTTATTTCTTAAGTCTGAGAAGTTCACCAAATCAGATCTCAGGTTCACATATTCTGTCTACCACAATCATGACTTGCATTATATCACACCGACAACTTTCCAGTTCACAGAGGCACACACTAAAATCACAACTACTGATTGCAAAGCTCCATGTCAAATGTACCTGCAGATGAAAATACAAGTATCGATTGGTGTCGAGCAGCTCAGGGTGTAGGCTGTTGATGAGTGCAATAGCTTCTTGTATCTGTCCCAGGATCATCTCTCTAATCTTTATCCTCTCATCCAAAGAGTCCAGGTCCACACTTGGCTCGATCCCAGACTCCATCCGAAACTTCTCCGCAGCCTCTTTGAACCCCTCTTGAAACATGTGGACACAGATACAGACAGAGACAAAGACATTAAGGACAGTTAACTTATGAGTGATGTATATGGACTGGTACAAGTTGTACATTGAGCTCAGAGTCACTGCAGTCACGCCTCACCTGTCACCAGGTAATTCATAATGAGCCTGTTCATGTCCGCCCTCTGTATGTGAACATTGTTTAATTTGTCCATCCACTCTTCTTTTGTGATGTCCTCTGGCTTTTCAGCATAACTCATCATTGGGATCCTGGAAAGACAAAAATCCGGTGGAAACGTGAGCAAGACTGACACAGCTTGGTCACAGTTTGTACCTACACGAACAGAAACGTTACAACCGTGCAGAGACAGATATTAGGAAATGAACGCTAACATATGCTACTGGCAGAAAAAAATGCCGAAGTAATATCTAAACACTAAACACGATATTTCTACGATTAAACAGCGGTTGGGCGCTTTCTCACACCGCTAAATAATAATTAGGAGATTCTCCGAGGCTTCCAAAACAAACCCATTTCCTCCTGGGCAACAGCGCTGGCTAGTTAGCAGCCTGTGTGCGTTGACACAACTCACCGTGCAAACACAACGTCCGGCGACTGTCCTTTCTCACGGCCGCGAGGAGACGATGACGAGGAAATAAATTCACAGTTTGCTCTCGGTGCTTTTTGGCAGCAATAAAGGTGTAAACTGCGGCTACACTGTCAAGCTTTTCGCGGCTAGCTAACTAACCAAGCTAATGTGATAACCTCGCGATAGGTGCGTCAGCCCTGCGAGCTCTGCGATTGGTGGGGGCGGTGACGTCACGGTTGCCGAGGAACAGTGCAGTCGGTGCAGCGGATGGTCAAATGTGATCAGCTGTGGGAAGGTTTGTTTGGTTTTTTGGCCTGTATGTTCACCTATATATCTATATTACACATTAACCCATCTCCCAACAAGTTAAAGGAAACAACAGAATAATAAAAACATAAATGCAGATGCTCAGTTGTTGACTAAATGGCTTGATGACAGTCAATATGGGGGTGAATATGCATATGACACACCAGATCTCAACCCAGTTGAACATTTATGGGCAAAGCTGGGTTAACCAACCGGGCAAATTGGGCAACAGCCCCAGGCCCCAGAGAGCAAGCAGCCAGACCTGCCATCATACCTCGTCACTGCATGTCTGCCTCGTGGGCTCGTTTGTTTGCTTTTTAGTCTGTGTTCATCAAATTCTGTGATGTAATGTGATTTTACTTTGTCATGCCTTGCTAATGCCTGCACTGTACGTCCTGTTCTGTATGATGCATGCCTGACTCAACTAAGCTTTTTGACCTGTTCATCTGCTTCATGTTACTCTTTCTCCTGTTCTAATGTTGTACATTGTGTGTTTTATTGTTGTTTTAATGACTGTTTTAACATTGATCCTGAGATAGCTAAATTTTAGCATATTGGCCAACACAGGCCCATTTACAGGGATTCACTGTCCTTTTAAAAGAAAAAAAATCTAATAAATCCATATGGCCCCCCCAAAACTACAGATTTACTGCATGTTATTGAGGGATTGGATGTAAATTTTGCTAGGGCAGTTGCACCTCCAAAATTCAACATAAGTCAAGATTATTATTAGCCAATGTTGTTCCCATGTTTTGCAGAAGGGGCTGTCAGGGTCTAGTTATGTCAGGTTATTGGTGCTCACAGGTTGCATTGTCTGTAATAATGTGTTAATTGGATCACTAAGTAACGTAACAAACAAACAGAAAACAAACCCAGCCGGCAGACTAGAAGGTCAGTTTTGGACAACTCTACGAAATCCTGGGTTGTGTTCGATGACTTTAGATTAATATTTATACTCTAATATTTGTGCTGTCAATGAAAGGCATAAACAAAGGGTATGATCAATGTGCCAAGGAGGCATTACTACTAATAATAGGCCCGACATTTTGACATAGTGGGAAAACCACAGGTGGTGCTGATAGCGTCTGCAATTGCTGTGATAACCTCAGCTGGACCGATCTCATATGAATATTTCTTTGATGTTTCTACAACAAATTTGCTTCTTGGAACAAAATTAAAATTTGAGAGATGTTGCACAAAACAAGATGGGTCTTCTAAGGACCCCTGGATGGTTCATGGCCCTTACACAGCTGCCTTACTTTCCTTGTGGCATGTGGCGTGACGCCTCTGCTGGTGGACTGTCCCACTCACAAAGTCAGATGTTTGATAAAAGCAGAAATATTAAACACTGCATAGATACTGCAACAGTTTGTCCCACAGGGCATCACTCTGATGAACACTTAAATCACTCATACACTGCCAATAACCCTGTAACATTAAAACATCTGCATGCTCCCATTGTAGACTTTATTTATTTTTAGTTTAAAATGCATTGTTTTTTAAGATGTACATATCATCATGCACTGTCTCTGTCAATAAATCCTGCACACTGTACATACAAAGCTATATGGATGTGTGTACATCATCCAGTCCTTATATATCCATTCAATATTTATGTCTTTGCACTATTTGCATAGTTTACAAGTTATAGCACACTTACTTGTATATATATACTTTTTTGTTTTTATATACCTATTTTTAAGTACTTGTGTACATAATATTCCTGTCTGTTCTGCACATTTATTTGCTCAGCTTTGTTGTCCTTGTTAGCTGATATGTCTAGTTCTGTGTAAATACATTGAGAGCAATGAGAACTGGTACGAAGTTGCAGGCTATAAACCCTGTGTTGGTGGGAACCCTTGCAGAGTTGTAGGAGTCACGTGAGCTCTTAGTTTCAGAGTCGTTAAGGTCACAATGTAAGTCGTTGACCCACCTGGCCACCATGTGAGTCGTTAGGGTCAGGTGGGACCAGGGGTGAATGGGTGCTGGTCCCAGCAATCTTGCCTGTAAAAGGGAACCTTCTCCTGGGATCTCTCAAAACACCTTAACCCTGTACCAAACACTGTCCCTGCACCCTGTTTAAAAAATCACTCTGTCTTAATCATTCAGGACCTAATGCAGAATTCATTCAGATAACATGTACCTAAACAGACTGGACCCCAGCATTTAGAAAAGTTCAAAATTTAGGGAAATACACAGAGTTAAATGAGCAAATTGATACTACTCTAGTGTCTGTACAGTAAAAATGAACCCAAAACTAGCTTAGCTTAGCATAAAACTGAAAACAGGTGGAAACGGCTAATTTGACTCTTTGAAATGGTCAAATGGTGATAAAATTTTAATATCCAAAGCTCAATAATAAACACTTTGTAGCTGTGTCTCAATTCAGGGGCTGCATCCTTTGAAGGACGCGGCCTTCACGTTCTACGTCGGCCACGGCCTTTGAAGACCGCATCAGCCTAAGCGAACAGTCTCCGAAATGGCACAGTCTGGACTTTGGAGGAGTTCCTGGTTGCACCACCAATCGTTCTTCCACTCGTTGGCGTTTTGTTACATGGCAACCGGCTGCACTTGATGAGATAAGCTCATTGGTTAGCATCACCAACTTCTCGTACATTAGTCTGTTTTTTGAACAAAACGTTTAGGTTTGAAGGCCTCTTGTGTTTAATAACATTTGTATCGTTGGCTATTCGAGTGAGTTGAAACCAAGTATTTATATTCAAAAATGTATTCTGCCACCTCTGCTGCCGGTGGTGTCAGACGCCATAATAAAAACAACCTGTTGGCGTTCCCCAGAGACACCGCCATTTGATATATTTCAGGGTGATGGACCGTTTTCAGATAAACTTATTAAATTAAGCTTGTTTAAGCTGTGTGCCTTTAGCTAACAGTTATGTTAACAACTGTTAACCATTAGCTAGTTAACAACTGTTAGTTCACTTAACTTAATATATAATCGTCACTGGCTCGCAATGCATCTTGGGATAGGCTGGGCCATGAAGGTTTCATCTGTTGCATCCTCTAAATTCTGGGAAAGAAGGCTGCATTTCTCGGCCACATTTGAGGGTGTGTCACACCAATGTGACACATTTTTTTATTTATGTAACCTTTATTAAACCAGGAGGTCCTGGTAGATTAAAAAGATTAAAAATCTCTTTTACAACAGACACCTGGCCGAGGTAGCAGCCAATGAAAGCACATTTAAAATGCAACAAATACAACATATAATACAAAAATCCACAATAAAAACACAACTATTTAAACGTAGTGATCTCTAAAGAAAAACAAGCCTGTCTCTGTCACCACATTATTTATGATGCCCGTAAATCATCATTTCTAATTTAAGATTTTTTTTTTGAGCTTTTACCTTTTTTATTTGTGTAAAAACTGGTATACATCGTTATTTTTTTATTTTTATTTTTTTTAATTTTCTTTTATTGATATCTTTAACACTGTCTCTGACCTGTGTTGCCTGGCAACTGCTCAGGGCCACGACAAATATATTTTACAGTCATGGAAAAAATTATTAGACCACCCTTGTTGTCTTCAATTTCTTGTTCATTCTAATATCTGGTACCACTAAACGTATAATACAATGAACACAACAAAAAATGCAGCTGGTCACATAATACTTTATGTCCTATTTGACATTCTTAAGCTTAATTGATTCCCAGGGTATATAAGAGGCCATTTCATGTCACAAGCAGCACTGCACATGCAAAGGCCTAGAGTGGTTTCCTGCTTACATTCAAGCCGTAGCACAACTCAGAAGTTGTCAGCTCTCACATAATGCCTAAAACAAAAGAATTATGTGAAGCCACAAAGGCAGCCATCTTGGCACTGCTGGAAATTGGCATGAGTGAGAGACAGGTAGCGAAAAAACTGAAGATCTCCAAGACAGCCGTTCATTACAACAAAAAAAAACAAGCTGAACATGGCACTACCAAATTGCTACCTGGCCGTGGCAGGAAACGTCTTTCTACCCCACGAGATGACCGTGCACTCATCCGTTCCTGTGTCAGGAATCGTCGTCAGACCTCCAGGGACCTTAAAAATGAGTGGGCACTGTCGAGAAATGTGACTTGTTCGGCAAGGACAGTTCGAAACCGACTTGTTGAAGCTGGTTTGAAGTCACACAGAGCACGCAAGAAGCCCTTCATCAATGAAAGGCAGAGGAAGGCCCGGTTACTCTTTGCTCGAGACCACAAGGATTGGACTGTTGATGATTGGGCTAAGGTTCTCTTCAGTGATGAATCCAATTTTGAATTGATGCCCACTCCAGCCAACTTACTGGTTAGGAGGAAGCCTGGAGAAGCTTACAACCCAGACTGTCTTGCCCCTACAGTAAAACATGGGGGTGGATCAGTCATGATCTGGGGTTGTTTCAGTCTGAGTGGAACAGGGCAAATGCAATTGTGTGAAGGCCGAATGAACCAGGTCATGTACAGGACTACCCTTGAAAACAGTCTTCTTTCATCAGCTGGAAAACTCTTTCCTGCCTCGAATGACTGGATTTTCCAACAAGACAATGCCCCTTGCCACACGGCAAGGTCAGTTAAAGCCTGGATGGAGAACCACAACATTCGCACCATGCCTTGGCCTGCTCAATCACCAGATCTTAATCCAATTGAAAACCTGTGGAAAATCATCAAACTCAAAATGGAGAACCACAAGCCCAAAAACAAAGAAAATTTGTTTGAATTTGTCCAACAGGAATGGGCTGCTGTGACAGCAGAACAATGTCAGAAGCTGGTGGAGAGCATGCCAAGACGCATGGCTGCAGTCATCAAAAACAATGGTTATGCAATCAAGTATTAACTCTTGTGTGTATCATGTGTTTAAAGCAAACAGAAAAGAAAACATGGAATGCTTAAAAGTAGTGTTTTTGGCGGTACAATGCCATAGCTATTGATGTAAGAAATTAAGTAATTTTGGTTATTATCAAGAAAACCATGGAAAATGAGTAGTTCTTAGTTCTTAAATTAAACTCTCATGAGCTATTTTTGTTGTTATCATTATAATTGTCCAAACAAATGTACCTTTAGTTGAGCCAGGCATTAAAATTAACAAGAAATTGAAGAAAACAAGGGTGGTCTAATAATTTTTTCCATGACTGTATTTGACAAATAAAAAGTGCAAAAACATGATTTTATATAGCATTTAATTATTATATGGCATGTAAATTAGTGAGCTTGTCTCCAGTCTTTGTGCTTAACTGCATAATTAACCGTATAATTAACGGACAGGTCGCCGAAACGATTGACCGTATTTTCCAAAATGTCGCACTTGCTTTACGTCTCTCCGCTCGGTGTTAAGAGACTGAATGAGCAGTTTCTGTGTCTGTGGCAGCAGAATCGAGACTGACAGCATCCAGCATCCCTCTCCATCATCCCAGTCCGCTTGTGCACGCGCACGTCGGGTCGCCATGGGGTGTCGGGGGGCGGGGCGGAGCGAGCGCACTGCTGCAGCTGTCCATGATTGTGTGGTGGGAGCCAGAGAGGGTCCGGGTACGTGCGAGATGCAGCCATAGTCACGCTACACTGTCTCAAACATTACAACCTGCTGGGATCGTCAGTGCTGCAGCGCATCAGAGCCGACTGAAAGGTGAGGCCGGAAGGTGCATTTCCATCTTTTATTCGTCCTCGAGACGCTGCCCCTTGCCCTTGAAAATTACTGCTGACGATCCATCCCTGGCTCGCATCAAGAACAGGCCAGGAAGCGAACCAACATGGATGCTGTGCGCTATAGCAGTGCTGCTGATGATGCTTGCACAGAGATTATGCTCCTAGCATCGTATCCACACAGTCTAATCCTCCCTATAGACAATTTACAGCGGGATGCGACTCGTGTTTAAGAGGAATTTAACACACATGAGTCAGAACAGACAGTTTTTGGTAAAAAGGTGTTTAAAAAAAGGGCTTCAAATAGACTGGCTATTCGTTTGTGTCAAGATGACACCCATTTGGAAGCAGCTACATTCTCAGGAATGGCTTTTTCTTTTAACTTGCAGCCTCAATTTGCTAAATCTTTTCCTCGTGCAGCATGGTTGACTGTATAGATGTCAGTTAGTGATTTACTCACAGCAGCAGAGGCAGTCAGTGGTCCTGCCAACATGTCACTGTTACGGCTATGTAGAAACGAAACCGGACAATTTACATCAGAGGGGTGTCACTTACACTGAAAAACTGTGAGCATTGAATTAGTGCAGCGAAATATGATAAATCTAGCATGTTGCCTTCATGGCTGTGTGACTGTTCCCTGTATATTTAAAACACAGCTGGGTCTCTCCTCATATAGCCCGTACAGGTCAGGTCTATTGACAGGATCTGACCAGCTGTTGCCTGCAGTCACACAGGCCTCACTGTAGTTAAAGGCCCCGTAATTCTTCTGCTAACAGATGTATATCATGACGAGCAGGTTATCTTAACACAGCAGGTCTGGTCATTACACGCAGCCGGTCAGTGCATTTAGTGCTCTGTTTGTGTGCCCAGCCTGTGGACGTGAGGCATCATGGCTGAGCATCAGAGGCAGCGCTCTCTGTCCACCGCTGGTGAGTCTCTCTACACCGTGTTGGGAGTTGAGAAGGTGGCCACATCCGATGATATTAAGAGATCTTACAGGTGAGCCCCCCCACCCCTCTGTGACTCAGCCTATCTCACTTAATTACCACATACACGTGTGCTGTGATTTCTATTTTCGATATTTTACCGACTCTCTTCACAGGAAACTGGCGCTGAAGTTCCACCCTGACAAGAATCCCGACAATCCGGAGGCGGCTGATAAGTTCAAGGAGATAAACAACGCTCATGCGATCCTGAACGACCCCACAAAGCGTAATATCTATGACAAATATGGTTCTCTGGGACTGTATGTGGCTGAGCAGTTTGGAGAGGAGAATGTTAACACTTACTTTGTCCTTTCAAGCTGGTGGGCAAAGGTAAGACTGAGGACGGATTACTATTACATCTGTGGTTTCTCTTTACTGGTTCTCTTAAAGGGCCAGCGTGAAGGATTCAGGGGCATCTATATGTTTATATTAGTTTATAAAGACCTGAAAATAAGAATTGTGTTTAAGTTACCTCAGAATGAGCAATTTATATACTTGGAGTGGGTCCCTTGGAGGCCACCATGTTGCTCTACAGTAGCCCAGAATGGACAACACTGGTTCTACATAGCGCCAATCGCGCCCTCGTGTTGGCCGCTGCAGCCACACCACTAGATGTCACTAAATCCTCCACACTAGACCTTTAATTCTCGCTCACTCAATGGCGTTTGACTTCCTCCCGTGTATCTGCTCCCCCGCAGGCTCTGTTTGTATTCTGCGGCCTGGCCACTGGCTGCTACTTCTGTTGCTGCCTATGTTGCTGCTGTAACTGCTGCTGTGGTAAATGTAAACCACGGCCTCGGGAGGGCCAGGAGCAGGAGTTTTATGTGTCCCCCGAGGACCTGGAGGCTCAGCTGCAATCTGATGAGAGAGGTGAGAGTGGATCACCTGTGTCGACACCCCCACTTTGAATTTGTCAGAAGGAGGAGGCTGAAAAGTGACGCACCCCTTTCCCTCCCTTTCCTTAATAAGAAAGATATATTTAATACCTACACTGTGAATAATATTCACCTCCTCCCACTGGTATATATATCATAGTATGTTGTGTATTATTTATAGCAGTTTTCTACTTCTACTAGTTTTTGGTAGCTTATGAGAATATTCATGCACTTTGTACCTATATTAATGGTATTTAAATCATAATATATTTTGTATAGAATCCTTTGTCTTATATATAATTTTTTTCTGAATTTCTTGACATTTTGCAACTAGTTTTTAATATCCTATTAAGAGAATATTCATTTAATTTGTACTTAATATTTGTAGTGCATATATCATAATATATCATGTATTTTGTATAATACCCTTTCATTTATATGATTTTTTTTCTAAAATGCTCTACTTTATTTTTTACTAGTTTTTGATATCTAGTTATGAGAATAGTCATGTATTTTGTACTTATATTTTTGGTGTCTTTATGAAAATGTTTGTAGTCTGGATCTACTCACCCTTTGCTGAACTGTGACATTAATTGTATCTAATGATCTCATGAAATGTAATTTATATTGAAATTAATGTAGTACGGGAGAATTTGACTTAACATGATTACAATAATGCCATTATTATTGACATTTGTAGTGCACCTATTGGATTATTTGCCAGTCAGCATGTAATTATTTAAAAGGCGCACCTGATGGGCATTAAGCACGCTGCAGATCTGATGAAGCAACATGTTGTTCAGTTCTTTTATTTTTTTAACCTCCTGCAACCCTGTGTCCTCATATAAGGACATTATTTTTTGGGTTTCCTGCACCTTATACTATAAACAAATTTGACCAATTTTGCATTAGTAAGAAGCTAAGACACTGTTAATAAGGAGGTACTCGTTTGAGGACACTGCGACTTTATTATTATCATCGCAGCATTTCACACAGGCCAGTGTGAAAGACTGTTCCTAAAAATGAAAAGGACATTCCTAGCTTGGAGTTTGGCGCAAGAAACATTAATCTAGACGTACAAACCGAATAAGGCTTTTAATTATGTTGTATTGTTTGCAAATTTGTTTTGCCCCAATATTTTAGTGTGGCAATATGGTATCGTCACACAGGACCAATTATCATTTTTTTTTAATATAAATAATAATATTACAAATTAAACTTTAGGTAGCCTACTAGCATAATATAATCAACTGCTTTTTCAGTCCACTAGATACATTCTGCTGCTGCAAAAAGATGGCTGAGGTGAGATGAACAGACTTTATCTTATTCGATAAAACAGATGTTGACAAAGTTTTCCTTTGGGGACAATTTATAGTTGATAAACGGTAATAAATCAGAATATATCGCAATATTTTATTGCAATACTCAGTATATTGCAACATATTTAAAATCACAATCATATTTTATCATGACTTAAGTATCATGATAATATCGTATCGTAGATCCTCTGGTGATTCCCACCCATAACCCATAGAGTTACAAAACATTGAACAAATGATCAGGCATTTTATTATTACACAGCTATTAAAAAATAAACCCAATGACCCCGTATGAGGACATATTTTTTTCAAAAGCTACTTACTTTTTAAAGACAATGCTTTTTTTTATATATATATTAGTTAGTTCCCACTAATTCATAATGGCTAGCGGAAATTAAACATACATACCAAACAAAAGGTGGGATCAAAGGAAGTTAAAATATAAGCTAAGTGTTAACCTGAGTGTCCTGGTGTGTGCCTCAACTTTGATTTCCTTTTGGTTTTGCTTATAAATGTTGCTTCTGTTTGTTACACAGAGGCTGGTGGTGAGCCTATAATGCTGCAGCCATCAGCAACAGAGACAACCCAGTTGACATCGGATGGGCACCACTCCTACCACACTGACACCGGCTTCAACTAACCCCTCTGCTCCCGTCAATCCTGGCCTGCGGTCCTGCCTGCTTCCCTGCTCCACCTCCAGTGAGATGAACGAAAGGGGCAATCCATCTTTCCACTTCAGAAAGAGAGAGCCATGCGGAGGAGAGGGACTAGTAAGCATGGCCCATGAAAGGAACTAATGAAGTCACACATCCCTTACACCCCTCCCTGATTGGTCCACAACTTAACCCCCACCCCACCCCAACACCCTCCCTCCCTGATATGAGAAGAAAACAGAAACAACTTAAGTTTCCTTTTTATTTCTTCTTTTGTATTTCTTGGCCTTTAACCACACAGGTCGCCTACCCCACTCTCCCTCTCCCACATTCTGCATCATGGTGTAGCATGCACTGTTTATAAAACATGGTCTCCAAATTTTCTCTCATCTTTTGCAGCATTTTTACTTTGCAAGACTCATAATGTAGGTGCATACGTATGTGCAATATGTTCAAATGAGTACAGTTCACACGGCGGAGGAGGAGGAGGAGGAGGAGGGTGGAGTTTATGTGATATTTTATGCTGGAGGAGCGGAGAGCCATGGCTCAGGGAGGTGCTGGTTAGAGAGAGATGGTCAGTGCCATCATTAAACCTTTCGAGAACAGAGTTGTCATTTATTAGTGCAATTTTCACTTCTGATTCACAATCAATGCTGTTTTAGTTGAAAACGCCGCCTGCCATCATCAGACCGACAGTACAGTACGTCTGTGTTTGTCTGTAGTGTGTTCCCCTGAGGGTTTTTAACGTGAATCATGAGGTTGTTAAGGCACAGAGCTTTATTTGCAGACATTTTTTTAATTCCATAAATGCCTGCTGACGTTACAAGTTAAGTTATTAATTAGTATTGGCGTTCCATTCCTCTGCCTCGGCTTTATTTCAGCTCCTTTCTGCGTGATGGAGACGGCTTTCCTGTCTTTCCTGCAGCACTGTACAGGTCGCCATGACAGTTGTTTTCAAGATAACTTTCATGTTGGTTCATAATTCTTACATCTATTTATGGCAGGTTTCAGCCCAGGTGGATTTGTCATGCTGTCACGATTTTATGTTGATCTGTTGTTTTCAAACCTAACAAGAATCTTTGTTTAATTTTGTTGCTTTCTCGTCACATCAGCAGATACAAAATGTTGGATTCAGAAATTAGAAGCTTTAGCTTATTAACATTCAAATCATGTAGTTTTTCGCAGGTGAAGGAAATCTTATTTTTCATTCGTCTAAAGTTTGGTAAAGCATCTCGGTAAATTGGAATAATATGATGAATTGCTGCCCTGTTTTTTTTGTTTGTATGTTCATTGCAACAGCCAAAATAATTCATTTTTAAAGATGTCACAACTAATAGAGACTGAAATATATTAATTTCATTTCATTTTATTTTTCTTATTGATCTGGCGCCATGTGAAGCCAAGGAGCTCCAGGTAACCCAGCTGGCTCTGATGAGCTCTGTTCATAGGTAGAAACAACAGATCTCCATCAGCAGCCGACCCGGTTCAGAGGGTGACATGTTTTTAACTCTGAGTTGTCTTGAATATGTTAGGTAGTTAATGTGATGTGGAAATAAAAAACATGTTACACTCTTCATAGTCGGGAGATAAAGCTGACGACAGAGCATCTGCATGGGGGGATGTTTTAGGTATTGAGGAATCAGATTTCTTTACCATGTTTTTAGTCCTTGTGTTTTGAACTGAAGTCTGATGACATTTCGTCCGATGCTGTGATCGTTTTATCATTGTCGACTTTTTGAATCCATGTAGAGTAAGAAGCTCGTCAGGCATATCATCTGTGAGCTCAGCGCTACAGGCAGCTCCACGTGAAAATGATTTTTCATACGACAGAATTTGCATATATTGCCACACATTTTGCAAATTGCCATAAATTGTCATGAAGATCTTTGCCACTCTGTCAGTTTCATAAATGCTAATAATGTGTTCCAATGGTTTACAATTGGTGAGCTCCTGTCGCCCACCCTCTGCTATTAACGGTATGGATGTTGACCTCTGTGGCCCTTGTATGATGTTTCCTGTAACCCTTGATGAAACATAGATGTTCCTGTCATGGCTTTTTCATTGAGATACTGAAAAATGCTACTGTAAATGTTCTAAGTTGAATGCACTGTGTGTTTAAAAAAACTATAATGGATCAATGATCAGGAAACGACTCCATAAAAAGACAACATAGTATATAGTGTATCTATAGTGAAATGGTTATATGATGCATTTTGGAATTTTATTTATTTCATACTTGATGATGGCTATAATTTTAACTGGTATGGTGTTGTAATGTAACCATTAAATTTTGCAAGGAATGGTTTAATGGTTACAGTCGCTTGTACATACACTTGGCCCATATAAAGTATAAACCTTAACGTTTATGTTGTAGCATGGTAATTGTGTGTCTGGAAGAAAACAAGTGGATCATTGATCTGATTTGCTGTTGTTGAATAAATGTTCCTGAACATTTTGACTTGTGACCTTCAGTTTGTTTAGTTTGGAGGTTTAAAGCTGAATGACTGGAGCTGAGAAAACTAAGATGACTGATGTTTAAAGCAAAGTACAGACAAAAATAGCTAAAAGCCATGCACAGTGGTGAAGAAGAATTGGATGCGGAGGAGCATGTGCATTTGCACATAAACATAGTAATATATGTATTTAAAACAAATATTAATATTAACTTAAAGTGATGAAATGAGGTACTTTTCCTTATTAAAAACATTCAAATTAATATTTATGCAGCAGCAGTTATAAAGAATCAGAAATGTTTTATTGCCAAGTAAATTTGCACTTTCAAGGAATTTGACTGTGTGATGATTTGGTGCATAACATTTCAACGACATAAAATTAACAAAATTTACAATAGAACATGAAAATATACATATATGAATTCAAGGAATATTGAAGTAACTGCTTTTAAATGGGTAGTTTTGCAGAAATGTACAAATTATTGCCCAGATGATGTAAAAGTTTACAGTATGATACAGGTAGAAAAATGGAGTGATAATAATGATGGTAGGATATGAGGAAATGTGATGCAAAATGTAAAAAAAAAATGCATAATTTCTCATTTTTTGGCAGAATGCAATTGATAATGACATGGTATTGTAAATAATCCACTAATAATGATATTAATAATGATAATTTATGCTGCGCTTTTCAAAACAAAGTCACAAAGTTCTGGTCAGAACATTACAGGACTGCAATGAGGAAAATAGAATTAAAATGATAATAAAAATAATAAAAATGATTAGAAAATTAAAATAATACACAGATTAAAATAAAATAACATATCTAACAATAATATGAGATAACAGCAATAATAAAAAACAAACAGAACATGTTGAAATTGATTTTGTTGTTTTGAGAAGTGATTTAAAGGTCAGACACGTTTCTAACTTTAATAAATCGTCATCCTAAATGTACATGTTGTCTTGATGTTTATCTCAGTGTAACATGATGCTATTACCACAGGAAACTAAAGTCTGCCATCTCTGTAGTTCACTTGCTTCGACAGGAGACCTTGTGCTCACAGCACTGTGGTGACGTGTTTTGCCAGCAGATGGAGACAAGTCTTTCATTTTTGATAAGTTATTGTGGGATGCTGATTATAAAGGAGAATTTGCATCCATTCAAAAACCTCAACTTTATTTTACTTTATCTTACCCCCTTCGACTCTAAAATCCAGTTGTCTCATTGCTTAAAAAGAGGAGATTGTATTTATATCATCACAGGACAAGACAGTGGGTCTTGTATTTCTCATCTTAAATGTCTTGAATGAGCAGTCATGGAATTAAACTAAACACATTTGCTCAGGTACTGCAATAAAGTACAATTTTGATTTAGCCTACATGTACTTTCTACTTACTAAATTCTATTTTGTGCTATTTATACTTATACTGCATCACCTTTCAGAGGGAAATATTGCACTTTTTACCCCACTAAATTTATCTGACAGATATAGTTATTTTTCAGATTAAAATTTTAAATATAACACATGAATAGTCTGTAAAATATGTCTTATTATAGATTACAGTAGGTCCTACCAAACTGTGTATGAAATAGTGATCAATTACAATATGATGATGATAATGATGATAATGGTGAGTATTATTAATATTATTATATTCTACAACTGTATACAACATCCCTAAAGTAATGACCAATCATATAATAATAATAATAATAATAATAAAGTACACTGTTTTGCCAATACTTTTATTTTATTTTTGATTTAAATTGAGTCTATTCAACAACATTTGCTACCAGTTAGTTTGCTCAAGATTCAAGATTTATACGGAATAAAAATCAACTAATTAACTATGATGTATGATTGTTGCTGATTTAATACATGATATTCTGCAAAATGAGTTGTTTTGGTACTTAAAGTATATTTTGATGCTAATACTTGTGTACTACTACTTGAGTAAGATCTGAATGCAGTATTTATACCTGTAATAGATTACTCCTACACGGCTGTATTGCACAACACCATGACACATGTCAACAGCACCAGCCTGTGTGATCCTCAGTGATCCTGCCTGTCAGTCCTGCTCACTGGATGGTGTCAGGAGGCTGCTGCTAGCTCACCCGCACATTAACTACTCCGGAGCTGAAAGTGAAGCAGCGATGAACCGACCAGGTAAAACCGTCTCACATTAATGTCAGTTCATTTTCACGGTTATTTCGGTTAGTTTGAGTCGGCAGTTAACGCGTTTATAGTGTGTTTGTGCTGCTGTCGACGGCGGCTAACGTTAGCTCCGTGAGCAACAAGTAGCGTTAGCAGTTAGCTTCAGTTAGCATCTGTCATCTTCGGTTCGCTTTCAGTTAGCTTTCAGTTAGCTTTCAGTTAGCATCTGTTAGCATTTGTTAGCGTTTGTTAGCATTTGTTAGCTTCAGTTAGCTTCAGTTAGCCGGGCAGACAGAGGGAAGTTCAGCACTATGGACAGCTCCGACTGTGTTTAATGTTTAATATTATATCCTGTTTATTATACGACAACCGTCACTGTTACTGCTTTAACTAATGTTACTGAAGTTTCAGTGACAATAACTTTAAATAAATACATAAAATAAATACAATAAAATGCGTAGGTTATCTATATCTATCTATGTCCAGGTTATTTTATGTTTTCTCCATACCTATTTATAAGTTTTTGGAGGGGCTATTGCAGCCATTAACTTCTCAAAAGTGCGTATTAATCTTGGTATTAATTCACACACTATTATCTAACAGTCTCCTTTATGATTGTGGTATATACTTGTCCCCATTTATCTATCTATCTATCTATCTATCTATCTATCTATCTAATGTAATGTAAATAATATTTATATTCACATTATTATTATTCCCCCACACGCTGTAGTCTAAGAGTATCCTGTATGCTTGTGATGTACTTGTTCCTAATAACTTTCTTACTCACTCTATCTATCTATCTATCTATCTATCTATCAAATATATATATATATATTATATTTATTCACCTTTGCCTCTTTGAAAGGTTTTGGTGGGGTTTCAACCTCCATGAACTTCTCCACAAGGGTAACAGAAAATGGCTGCTCGCCCTCAGACCTGACAGAAGAGGACATAGACAATCTAAAGTTTGAACTTGCAAAGGTGATGCAGCTCTTTGGGGCTAATGATCACAAAAGGTAAATGACTGCCATCTGTAAGTTTTTGTGCCTCAACTAATTAAACGGTGTTGTGTTTCCTTTCCCTGTTAGATGGAGGATGAAATTCAGACCTTGCGGCAGGTGCTTTTGGTCAGAGAAAAATATGCAGCAGACATCAGGAGGCAGCTGGGTATGGGTCCTCTTAGTAACATCAAACAGAACCTGTCCAAAGGCTGGCAAGACGTCCAGACCTCAGCCCCGTGAGTGCATCGGCATCCTCATAAACACTGTTCAGGCTTGCATATTCATTGTAAGGCGATGGTTGTAAACTCCATTACATACCTCTGTAGTGTCACCTGGTTTAACACCAACCAACCTCTCTGCTAGTGGAACATTTGACACGCATTGTCTTAGTGTGACAGGGTTACATAACCATGAAAAGCACCCTAATGACTTCCATGATCTCTGTCTTAAGTCGGGGTAGTAACCTGCCAACTTGTGTGTGTGTCCTCCTCTTGTTTCAGATATCTCACAGCCTCTGCCACTCTGGAGGACATCAGCCACTCCAACGCGTGAGTGTTGGTCATCATTTTTGCATCATATCCTGAGAAAAAAACCCTAAAGATTTGTACTACATATCATGGCGCAGGGGTTTCCCAGAGGTTTGCCCTGTGCTCACATGTTAAAGAGGATTCTCTCCTAAGAAACAAGTGATGGGATTTTCCAGGTCAAATAGGATCGGTGCCCCGTTAATAGCCTTACAGCCGGACTTAGCACAAGGAGCAGTAATATTAACAGGCAATGGCAGGACTAACCTGAGGCGGTTGTTTTAGTTAGCAGCCTCCTGCAGCCACATGGCCTGTAGCCACTGACGTATATGAGCCTGTTGTTCACAGTTTAATTTCTATTGTGTGTGTGTGTGTGTGTGTGAGAGAGAGAGAGAGTTCATACCTTTATGCTCTCTGTGTGTATTTTAAGTGTTGGCAGTGTTGTGACTTTACTCCAATCAGGTCCTAACTCCTACTACTTCTTTCTACCTGTAGGTATATAAGGACACGGGAGACTCTCTCTCATGCAGGCCAGGTGACATCGACTGCACTGTCCACTATGGGCATGACCCTCACCAGGAGACTGGCAGAGATGAGGTACCCCCAGGATTTACTCACCTACTCCATCCTAATTTCTGAAAATAAAAAGTTTAATCATTAAAAGTTTTATTTGTTAAAAAATAAATCAGCAGTGAGTATTAACAAGCCAAAATGAGCAGAAAAAATAGGTTGAGGTAGTAGTTTTAAAAACACCAAACTCTGCATGTTAATGGTACAGAAGTTTAAACAAGAAATAGCCAGCAACACTCGGTGTCCTTCATTACAAACTTTTAATACCTCACTGGTACAGGCAATAGGGAATGGGCGCAGTGACATTACCATGAATGTCGCCGCCATATTGATGGTTATGGGCAGCTTCGCAAACAAACAAACGCAATAGTTGAGTCGCATCGAGTGGAGAAAGTGAGGAGAAAGATGTTAAAATGCCAGAAAGAAAAGGGAATTTACCGGGATACATTAAACCACAAAGCCAGGAACTGGTTTATGGAGAAAATGAACGCTATAAATGGTTTGGAACCATACAAAATTCCAGATAAAGAGTGGAGCAGTGATTTGGATGTTTCTAGATGTTAAAGGTTGAGTTATTTTATATACTGATGTATAAAAATACATCATAATTTATATACTGGTTATATATTAGAATAATCTGAAGCTGCAAAGTAACTAGTAACGTAAGCTTTAAAACAAACTGAGTAAAAATTACAATTTCCCTCTGATATTATATTAATATTATTAAAAAGTACCAAGTAGCGTAAAATGGAAATACTCAAGTAAAGTACAAGTGCTTCAAAGTTGGACTTAATTATAGTATTTAAGTAGATGTACTTAGTAACTGTTCATCACTGATGCTCTGTGAAAGATGAGTGTTTTGAAGCTTAAACCAGATTTTGGGTGGAGTATCCCTTTAACTCCGCAGCCCCGCTGTCTCGTGTTTTTGTGTAGCAAGTAATCAGCTGTAATCCAATCACAGTCGTACATCTGGACGTCGACAGCAGTAGCTGATAAGTCTGTTGTTGTCATCGACATGGAAACAGAAGCTGGTGTGACGTTATCTGTGTGTCTGTCTTTATCTCTGCAGAGCTCTGCCTCTTCCCAGCCCACCACGGTAAGACTCAACTCAGATCATTGCTGTGAGGCTGAAGGGTCTGAAGTGGGTGCTGAATGAACCCCTGTGTGTGTGTGTGTGTGTGTGTGTGTGTGTGTGTGTGTGTGTGTTTGTGTGTGTGTGTGTGTGTGTTTGTGTGTGTGTGTGTGTGTGTGTGTGAGTGTAGAAATACAAGTACAAAAACCTGCATTCAAGTGAAAGTAAATACATTTTAGCACCAAAATATACTTTAAGTACCAAAGGTTAAAGTATTTATAATGTAGAGTGGCAGACTAACGAATAATATCACTGGATTAAAATTAGTGATGCATAAATGTGTTAGCATCACTTATGTCACAGCTGGTAAAGCTGGAGCTAATTCCATCTGCTTTATATACTGCTGAGTGTCCTAATCTGTAATAACACATCATAATTTATAAATTGATTATGTTTTGTATTGATAACCTGAATCTGCAAAGTGACGAGTAACTTCTGTTATCAAATACATGCAGTATAGTACAAGTAATATTACAAGTATAATATTGATACAAGTGACATTATTTCCTCTAAATAATATTGTAAGCAATTAAGTAAAGTACAAGTACTTCAAAATTGTTCTTAACTACAGTACTTGAGTATATTTGATTAGTTACCTTCTATCGCTGCTGTATGAAACACAAAATCACGAGTTTATTAATCTATTAGTGAATTTCAAGATGTCACATTGAGCTCTGGTAAATTGTTAATGGGCATTTTTGCTCCAATGTGGGAATACTGAAGTTCTTAATATCATAAAAATAAGTGACAAATTAATCTATAAGTGCTGATGTGGCTCGACTGAGAGAAACCTGTGACCTTAGTTGTCATATAGATATTGTATACTGTATGTGTATATGTGTAGATAGATAGATAGATAGATAGATAGATAGATAGGTAGATCTCTTCAATCTCTTTTTACTCGCCCAGTGTGGCTTCACATTTGATAAATTAACACCTGTCTCAATTAGACACCTGGTTTGGTTGCCAAGCAGCTTGGCAAGTTCCATGTTCTTTGGATCTATAAAACCGGTTGTTGGCGCACCCCTTGAGCTAAAGTTAGTTAGGTGCTTCGATCGCACATACAGATAAAAATAATAAATTAAACTTGTCAATATGGAGATGCTACATATTGTTAGCTCAAGAAGATTCTCTACAATTCAATCATTCAGTTCATTTTGCTTAAACTACAGTATGAGCATCAAAGAAGACAGTAAAGGGCCGTCCACACCAAGAACTATAACTATAAATATAACTATAAATATACAGTTTTAAAAATCGTTCTAAACTCAAGTGTTTGGCAGCGTCCACACTACAACTATAACGACAATGATAGTGGTGGACGATATCGTTTGGATCACTTTCAGAGCGATTTGATGAACGATAGAAACACTGACAGCCAATCAAAATCCATCCGAAATGACAGGTCGAGACGTTCATCACATCACGTATACCCACTAAGAAAGCTCCAGGATTTCCATACACCCACTTAAAAATGTGCAAAGATCCGTAACAATATAGTTTTGTGACAGAACCTTAACTTCAGTGATTTTGTTTTGCAAATACCGAGTAAATAACTGCAATAAAATACATTTTGCAGGGGAATGCGTCTCCTCTTTTCCCCTCCATTCATAAAATTCAGGCGCCAGGATGAAGTTACTGAGGGGGGCAAATCTTTATTATGCAACATAGGTTCACACAGTGAGTTATAAAGAGCGCGCAGCCGTGCGTAATTGTTGCGCGTAATGACAGCTTGTCGCCGGTGAAACACAATAAACTGCACGTCTCCATTCATGTTTGTCTCATGACAGATGGAGCTGACAGACAGACAGACAGACAGGTGGAGCAAGCGGTAAATTGGTTTTCTTTTTCTGTCTCACAACATACAGCAATAACAGGTCATCAATATCCATGTTATCCATCACCATGCTCCCTGCCGACCGCACCGAGCAGTGTGCTTGGCGTAACCTAGCAACACGACGATCGTTCATTGGTGTGGATGCTGCCATTGTTATCGTTATAGTTAACGTTACAGTTATCTTTCTTGGTTTGGACGGCCCTTAATTCATTGAGATTTACCGGCCTGGTAACTCCCTACCTCCGAAACTGTCATAAAGTCAGAGTATGTGTCCATTCCTTGATTACTCGCAAAGGTATTCATATTCCATCAAAGGGATCAAAAGGGTTTTTCATAAAATTAATCCAAGCTGTGAGTATTGTTTTAACAGGATATGGTGGTGTTGTGTTGCTGTGCCAGGTGCTGTAATCCTCAAGTGGCGTAAAACGAATTGTTAAAACACAGTTAGATCACATGAATGACTCATAATTGATATGTTATTCAAAGCCTAATTCTGGTGTTATTAAAACAATTTGATTGTATTTCTGATCTTGCTGTGCAACAGCTTTGTGTGAAAGCCAGTCCCAAATATAGGACTGTCGAGTTCAGTGATTTCAGCACTTAATAGCCCGACTGTTAATTGAAGTTTTACGGTATATACAGTTTTTGCACCTACTTGTCTGTGCATAATAGATAAATGTTATGTTCACCTTGCTCAGTATTGTTGTCCTTGTTCTTAGTTGCATGTGTGTTTCTGTGTAAGTACATTTAGAGCAATGAAAAACCAGAGGTAGGCTTACATAAAAATTTGAGCTTGAGGCTTGTAGTTTGATGTATTTGCTGATTTTGCACAATGTTTTTCGAGCTTTTACTTGTCACTTAAATGTTGAATGTTTTTTCTCTTCTGCCTCTCCACTGTGACACCCAGCACCCTGAGCCACACCATGAGTGTGCCAAGCATGAGGTAAAACATCCCTTCATTTCTTTATTGAATGCTTTTTTGCGTGGTTAAAAACATGGAGTTCAAGATCATTTCACGAAAAAGAAATTGTTAAATATGTTGTGTAATTTATCTTCACATTTCTCCACAGACATTCCTCTACATTCAAGTCTTTTGAGGAAATGGTCGGCAATGTGAAGGTGAGTTTGTCGTAACAGCCGCGGTCTCACAGTGTTCCTACTATGTCAATTATTGAGTATTGATCACTTGTTTCCTGTCTGGGTCACACAGGACAAGGTGAGTGGTGGTCTGACAAATAATGGAGACACCTCTGGCTTTGAACGAAGATCCTCGCGCTCATGAGACTGACCCTTCTAACCTATCACAAATAATTATTTTTCATACCTTGTAAAGTTATGAAGTAATGTATTTAATGATATTCTGCTCCTCTGTATGTGTGTGAATTTGTCCACTGTTATTTATTGTGTTAACACCACATGACAAATAAATGTGTTACGTCTGCTGAACTATTTAAACTTCACTGTACAAATAGGCTTTTTCTTTGTGAATGTTATATTTCTGCGACTGGATAAATGTAATTTAACAGTCATTTATTTTGACATGACTGCTGTAAACATGAGCTCTACTTGGAATATGCATTCATTGACATTAATTATGACATTTACAGAACAATAACACAAACATGAAGTATTTTGTACTTAACATTTTTCAATTAAAGTCAATTGAATGGTGAGTGTTTTTGTCATCAATGGCTACATCATGATCATTTAATGTTTCTTAGATTGGCTCTCTTAGGTGTTTTCGGACTCAGAGCGTGACTCAGCATTTTTGGGCATATGTGAACACTCCAAGAGAACTCTGACCCCTGAAGTGAACTGAACTCAGACCACCGTTGCGGTTCACTTAACCTGTGCCTTGTGAACACAGAGCGCTCCAGGTTCACTTTGCTCTTTGCTCTCGATCACATGCTGTTGCACTGGGATGCTTGAAAAAACAGACCAAACCGCGCCGACCTGTAATGTTTGCAAGGGCGCAGGACAAGGAGCAGTTTGGCCCACGGAAGATACTGTACGTGTCCAGATGTGAAATGTAGAATACATCAAATAGCAGCAACCTACAGCACAGAAACACTAAGGTTTCCTCCTATTTGAAGTTCATCTGAAAGTCTGAGGCCTCATCAGAGCTGAAGTTGACCAGAGAGAGAACTGAGTCCTCTTTCTGTTGGTCCACTTTAAGAGGACTGAGCTCGGTTTGTATAAAAAGTACAATATGTGAAAACACCCTTAGTTTTCAAGAGAACCTGTTATTAAAGCCTAGGTTACTGTCAGTGGTGGCCTTGTTCTACATCAAGCCTTTGGATGGCGCCAGAGTCTTAAAATGTATCAACAGTGTTGTTGAGGACACGGAAGCTCGATGCACGTGTCCCTACTGCTGCGTTTACTTCACTTGTATTAAAATGCAAAGCTGATACCTCAAGAAAAATACAATGAGATCTCAAAAAACAACATTTAGTGCAGTGAAAGTCATTCTTATTTATACACGTGTTGCACTTGTGTAAAAGTCAAAAGCTGATACTCGGAGGAAAATGCAAGAAGACAGTACATTAGTTTTTTAAAAATATAATTTTCAAATTCCTAAATTTTATATTCAAGTAATATGGAAAACAGACTAGAAAACACAAAAAGGGAAAAAGCAAATCAAATCAGGAAAAGAGCTGCCAGACCTACATACCTCACTATTATCATTTTCAAGATGTCACATAATTTATATATACATTTATATATATTGTCTTGACATGTGTTTGACGTGTGGTGTGACCTGAATGTTGTAATCACAATAAACTTTATGGTAGGAAGGGAAAAAAACAGTAGTTCCCTGACCGGGAATCGAACCCGGGCCGCGGCGGTGAGAGCGCCGAATCCTAACCACTAGACCACCAGGGAGAGATGTTCAATAGGAAGTTTCCATGGAATTTAAAGCCACGGAAATTAGAGTCCTACAGTTTGGGGAGAGTCAAACACACGCGGAGTGGAGTTTAATGTACAGATACATCATTGTAATGTTAGTTGGCTCACCTTAATAAACCCGAGAGTTAAAACACATCATTATTTGTCTCTGTAGAAATCATGAGTTTACACATTTACAAATTACAGTAAACGCACCCCTGCCAGCTTAATTATGAAGAAAACAACACGTTAATGTTTGCGACGCTGCTAAACGCATAAAAAAAGCTGCGTATCTATCGATTAACATTGTGTCAGTTTGTCTCCTGAGACTCAGCCGCTGTCTGATAAGCTGACATTGACGTTAAAGCTTCTCTAAAGCCTCGCGCCTGATGTCACCAGCTCCAGCAACAAACAACACAACTGCACGTTTCGTGTCCTCGAGCTGCCACAGTCCCCGCCCCGTGCCGCCGCAGCACGCGCCGAGGCCAGACCCTATAAAAGCCTGTAGTCCAGGCGGAGAGTCAGTGACAGCAGCGGCGAATTGACCGAGTCGGGTCAATCCAGAGAGTTCAACCACAAATGGGCCATTGAAACAACCAGCACCTCTTCTACATCAAGCCATCCGCACCTTACAACCGCATCCGGTGCCAACAACAACATCTCTATCTTTACGGTAAGTTTAAATACTTTACAAACAAGTTCCTCTGTTTTGTAATTAAAACAAATTCAATGTTTTATTTAACTTTTTTTCCAGCACTGGAATATTTCAGTCCTGCTCTGTAGTCATGATACCTGCCTGTTACATCCACAGGTGTCTGTTTTTTAATTTTTAATTAACTTCTCTCAAAGGCCACACATGTGCAGTAAACACCAGCTAATAGGTGAAATTGCCTTCTGGCAGTTGCATATAGCCAAGTGTTGTGATTATGTTTATCTAGGCTATGAAGTTCAGACAGGTTTTTGCCAGCTCCTTGAAATCCCCAAAGCCATCTGCTGCTCACCTATTAAGCTTTACAGCCTTCAGCTGGTTCTCCAGCCTGTTTTTATATCCTGCGTTTAAGAGCCTGGATTGCAAGTCAAATTTAAAATACAGACACAAGTATATTAGTAAATGTTTATTTTTGCATAATATACATATGTTGCTGCACTGTGAATGAATTGAGAAAAAAGGTTATTTGGGGGCTTTTTTGGCAGTAGAAAATTTGACTGGATTCCCTGGCTGAACGCAGCAGTAGGCCTAGTGGCCACTGGCACGATCTGTAGCTGGTCACACAGCCAACACGTGGACTAAAGCTACCCAAGTTCAGCTGTACATGTGGACATATTCTCACACACACCCCTCTGGATATTTGGGTCACGGGGAAGCTAGATTCTTGGAAGCAGCTGCCTCTGCTTTATGGCTTTGCAGTGACGGCTTATAGACATGCAGGAATGGAGCGCAGAGGGCGTGAACATGTGCAGTTAAAGCTTAGCTGAACTGGTTCTGAGTGACCTGTTGTGAATGCAGCCAGTGTACATAAGCTGTCATACCTGAGTGGCAACTTTGAATTGGGGTGACTGCAACGGCTTTTTAAAACAAGAGGATATAGTGATAATGATTGTGAGAGCATAACAGCATCCATTTTCTCATTTCATTTCCGGTCTAATAACACCTGCTCTTGTCTCTCCTCCAGGCTTCCATCTTCCATCTTTGAGCGGTTTTTCCACCTAAGGTCGGAGAAAATGGCAGCAATTCCATCAAGTGGCTCCCTCATCGCCACCCACGATTACTACAGAAGTGAGTCAGACGTGGCTTATATGCATTTATATTGCATTCATTTCAGTCAGATGGTTTTTCATTCTGCATCTGACGCCTGTATTTTTTATTTCCGTCTGTGATGAGATACACATACATAGATGAAGCTCTTTCACTAAAAGGGTGTGTCTCTTTTAATGCAGGGCGTCTCGGGTCCAACTCCAGCAACAGCTCCTGTGGCAGTGCCGAGTACACTGGGGAGGTCATTCCACACACCCAGGTATAAAAAAAGGACACGGTTTTATTTTTCAAAGTGTCTGCATCAAACCAAGTTCCTGTCTAAACTTTATCCCATTGCTCACAGGACTCCCAAGGCAAGACTCTGGCCACTGGTGGACTTCATTTTTCTTTGCAAAACAGAACCAGCCCGGCATGCAGAATGGATCTGAAAATCAAAAGTGAGTGTTGTAGTATCCAAACACAACCAAATTCAGTCACGTGCAGCTAAATTCATTTTTCTGGGTCAAACTAACCGTCCTTCGTGTTGCAGGAACAGAACCTACACAGTGGCCAACGGTCAGGTGACCTGCATCGCCAGGGAGATGGTTTTGAACAGACAAGTCAGTGAAAACAGTGAAAGTGGAAAGTCTGAAACAACGACCCCTCCACCTGCTTCCTCATAGACTCCAGCCTCGCCTCGCACCTCCCCCACCCTCAGCTCGCCATCCATCACATAGTCCATCACTGGAGATGTGACGATGGTGTTTGTTACCTTTTAGTCAATGATTTTTTCCTTTTTGCATATGTATAGTATGTTTTTATTATGACCAAAAGTGTGGAAAAAAACTCAAGTATGTAAAAAGTTTTTCATTGTATTCCTCTTGTGACTTTACACTGAATAATAATAATAATAATAATAAATAAATAAAATGCTTTGAACCAGCATTTACATTGTGTTTTATTGATCACACACATTTTTATAAATATTTTCCTTTTTATTATCTAAAAGCTCAACAACTCAAAGGAGTATCATGACACAAAAAATCCAGAGGATAGCATTTAAAAGCATCACTAAAAAGTTTATTTACACTATAAATCTACATTATAAATCTACTCGTCACTGTTGCAACTCCACGTCAATGTGAACCATCAACCTGCCCCACAACAATTGCCCTTGTTTGGCTTTCTTTAATAAGCAGGAGCAGGTTGTTTCATAGCAAATTAGTGTTGCAATCATGTTAGCTTCCAACCATGTCACTTTCATACTTCAGGTATTCTGGGCCTGTTTTGTGAATTACATCGAACATATGGTCACGTTTTAGTTGTTTAACACGATCTGTAGCAGGCTATAGTCCAACGCTTCGTTTCTAAAGGTCGTTTCGCTTCGTTTCTAAAGGTCCTATTTATGTCATGAGATCAACAGCACATATCTGATGATATTAAGCTTTTGGGAAAGTCCCTACATCATGCAGCAAAAGCATAGTCAAAGTGGCATTGGATTCATTTGACAACTACAATACATTAATATGAAAAAAATCAGATGTAACAGTATAAAAACCAAAGTTATTCTGCTCATACAATAAGCTTTTTAAGATAAGACTGTTGCTGCTATGTCCTCCCCAGAGACAGATCGGTCAAGATGGACTCCAAGGCATTCGACACTGGTTTAGTGTTAGGGTTAATATTTCCTTCACACTTTACGTTAATTGCATTGCTTTTCTTAAATCTGTGTTTAGTGCCAAATGAAATGGACTGTCTGTCTCCCCAAATGTAAAGACAATTAACCAGTCTCTACCAGTGACAGTTCTCAACTACAGCTTTGTTCACACTACAAGTGACAATGCAATAGCATGACAAGCTATGTTATCACAGAGTTGCCACTGAAGCGCTTCTTCATGCAGTTGTGTCGTCACAGTGTGTCTACTACTTGCCACCAAGCACCTCGACTAAACGTCATCTAAAGTTAGTACTTGGTCATAAAATTTTTATTTTATTTTATGTCTGAGCCCCGTTTTAACATCACATTCTGCCACCCCATCGTATCTCTGTGTGCACCACAATGCACATAAAGCTAGCACAATGTCAGCTAACTAAGCTGAATGATACAGTGCCACACCAGAGACAGAACACATGATTAGAGCGCTGAAAAAAAATTGACGCCAGCTCAACTTTGATTTATAGTGCAACAAGTGTCTGGCATCAGTTTGTAGCTTCATGTAACCGGCCTCCACTGAAAATGACTTGTAGCCTGCGGCTCATCGTGTGAACACAGCTTCACACAGTTTCTCGTATTACTCTGGTGTCTCTATCAGATACCAGTAAAGGTAGACCAATCTGTGCAAAGCACAATTCCAGATGCTGCTGCTGCTGGCATATCAATAACATCATTTAAAAACAACAATGGTCCCAAAACTGAGCCCTGTGGTACCCCACATGACCTTCATACTGTGCAGAGGGCCTCACCAATTTTACACACCTGATTGCCAAGTAGGATTTAAACCAATTTACTGCTCAGTCTTTGAGGCCCATACATGACAACTTTATGAAGAGAATACCACGATCAACAGTATTAAAAGCCTTCTGTAATACTGCTTAGACTGCTTTCCCATTGCCAGTAGCCAGATCCACAAAAAGGGCTCTGCAGTAGGCAAGTATGCCTTTTGTTTTTGTTTTTGTTTTTAAATATTTTTGTGGGAAAGGGGCTTTAGTCTAACATGACCATACCCGTGAAATTTACTTTCGTTCTCTCCATTTTTTTTATAATGAAAAAGATTGATTCAACATCTGCTTGTAGATTAAGCTGTTCTATATTCAGACCGGTACTTAAAAGTAGTTTGAGTTTGAGTTTTAGAGGATTTCCTCCTAGCTGGTTATATACCAGTCTGTCAAAGAATTTGGGTAGTATGTTTAGGATTGACGCAAGCCCATAATTACTAGCCTGGGAAACAATGTGTGACATTGTCTGTTTTGTGTTTTTAATAAACCTCAGATCTTCGGTGCTATTGTCACCTCTCCACACAGCAGAGCAGCTGTTTTATAACTTTGTCAGGGAACACATTCAGCCTACTTACCAAACTAATCTGTTTAGCTGTGATACGATTAGCAATGATTAATACATTTGTTAATACAGCTTACATAATGCCTCACCTCTGCTTGAATGTGGGTCAACAACTTCTGGAAAAGTAATGGTTAAAGACATGTTGTACCCATTGTAATGGTTCGACAATCGTGTAAATTAATCAATGAACCAGCGGCCAAAGTTGGCTGACCCAAAAATTTATGCAACACATCTGTAAAAGCAGGTCATCGGCCTGCTACCAGTTTCTGTCAGCACCAACTTGCTGCAGAGTTTGCCAGGCATCCTTCTAGAATTACCACATGGCACAGTAATGAAGCAGTCCACCTGCTGCTATTAAATTTTAGAGTTGTGCTTGATTGTTTTAACAGACATTTTTAAAATGTCTCAGCACGTTGTAAAAGATTCAGTCTGTTCATGCTACAAATGCTGCAAGGACAGAGCTTTAATGTCCCCTGCAGTCTGTGTGTGATTTTATCTAAACACAACATATTGCTTTGAAAGTTTTTGGACAAACAGCCATGCTGGAAGAAATATATGTGTAAAAAAAACAGGGCCACAAATCCCTTGTAAAAAGAAATGTATAATTTTCATATAATTTATAATTCTGGACCTTAAAAATATTTTAAGGTACTGCTGACCTGTGAGAAGGATCAATAAATGCACTGGTTCGCTGAACTCACTTTTCCCTGAAACGATACGTACGGAACATTTTGCAACGTGAGCACTGTCAACTAAGAATAGACGCAACAAAGTCTGGTTACAGTCCAGTTCTGGTTGTGAGATAATCTTTCTGTTCAAACAGGAAAGTCAAACATTTCCATAGCTGTATGTGAAGCATTTAGGGCAACATACCAGGACAAATGTTTTGGCATTTAAAGGACATTATTCCTGTCTTCAGACCTCAACCGATTTAAAGAGTGCATGATCTGTCCTGCCTGCCCTCCAAAGCTGCACTATTCCTGGCGGCGTATCAGAGAAGCACTCGGGTCTAAAATGTCCCGTGATCCCGTCCAAGTACAATCACTCTCGTGTCACTTAACTGACACAGGAGTCTCCCATCATGCAGGTCTTTTTATGACCTCAGAGGGTACTCCGGGTTTCTCTGTGCAAAGTTCATAGAACGCTGTGAAGGACGAATCTCCAGACTATTAACATCAAAACAACACAGCTGTTGTGACCAAAAAAGGAGGAGAAAAAACTAACAAGCTTTGTTTCCTGACTGTATGAAATGTTCAAATGTAATATATTTGTAGTTTGTAGAAACAATCCCAATATTTTCTTCTGGAATGGGGCAGTGTTAGTACAAGAACCAATCATTCATTAAAAGGCTGAAATACACTTTCAGTTTCAACAATAACTGCTCCAACTCAAAATGTGCTTCTTGCTGGTAGAGCTGTGTTTGATTCACTTGATCACAGATTGTTTCTAGGCAAAATTTTTGATGACACATTTTTAAGTGTACAATCCGCTAGTTGTGGTATACCTCAAGGAAGCTGTCTGGGACCATTTATAATTGCCTATTTTTCCAAAGTAGCAACCATTAACTTTAGTAAAAATGTACAAAAAGTTGTATGATGATGATTCCAAAATGTAATGGCAAAGCCCACTATTTAGGAACTTGAACGTGAATTGGACAGAGCTGCACTCAGCAGTGGAACTGGTAACAAATAATAATAAGCTATACTTAATAAAACAAAACTATGAATATGGTATTTGAATCAACACATTAGTCAAAGAGCAGAGCTGAAACTTAAACAGGAACCTGATTTTACACACCAAGGTGTGTTTATAGGACTGAGGGAGGACTACTGCATATGTGAAAAAAGTTGTGTTAAAGTAACCTTTTAATAATTTTAAGAGCAAAAGAGCCAAATATTTTCTGGTTTTAGCTTCTAAAATATGGTTATTTGGTCATTTTTTGTCATACATTGCAGCAAACTAAACATATTTAGGGTTTCAACTGTTGTTCAAACAAAACAAGACATTTGTAGCTATTACCTTGAGCTCTAGGACAATATAATGGGCATTTCTGACATTTATAGATAATATAATGAATCATCTAATAGTCAGATTATTGATTGATAATGAAAATAATAGTTAGTTCCAGTAAATTGTTTGATCAAGTTTCAGTTTGTTTGCAAATTCACCTTCAAAGACGTAAGGGTGAAAATAAGTGCTGATGCTCAGGGAAACTCCATCTTCAGGTTGGAGTCTTTTTTTAAACCCTGATCTGCTTTAATTTATAGTCACTGGAAAATGTTGGCATCCACACACAGATCGCTCCTGCACATGAATGGCTCAAAGATAAGAATCTGTGGCAAAGGCAACGACTATGACTCAGTGGTGGAAGGAAGTGTCCAACCCCCCAGACACCAGACTTACACAGTGCAGACAGTACGTGTTCATACTGCTCTGATAAGATGAGATGAGAGCAAAGATAATGTATTATTCTCGGTATGAGCAGACACACAGTGTATCTTTGTATAATTCCGTATGTTTGTCTTTCAAGATAAAGGAGTTCGGACTGTGTGCAGGGGCTCAGGTGTCATCCTGCTGCAGGTCTATATTTGACTTGCAGCATGCACAGACAGCGTGAGCAGAGCTTGGGTTGGTCCATGTGTCACTGGGGGACGTTCAGTGTCAACACATGGTCTCACTATGATTGATCATCTCCACAGGCCACGCTTGTTTATGTGTGTGTTGGATCAAGTTTGAGATTTGATGCTTCACATCCAGGAAAATTGATTCCAAGTGAGTCTGATATGAAAGTCAGCTCAGGCCTTTAACCTTTACTGGTAAGGTAATCACAAATAATGCAGGTGCAGCTGCCACTTAAGTTAAGGTTATTCCTTTTTTCCAAGTATATTTATTTACTTTAATTCTTTTTACAAACATTATCGAGCAGCTCTGCACAACCGTCAAGAATGAAAACAACAAAACATTCAGATATGAATACAAAACAACTGTACAGTCCATAGGTGTTGATAATTAGTCAAGCTCTTGTTTGTCTAAATAAAAACTAATGAGTAGAGGCGGGTGAATGTAATTAACACATTTACCCAGATACTGTACATAAGTCATGTGAGGTCCTTCTTGTATATTTTTTATTTGATGCAACTGTACAGTTATAATTCACAACATTTCAGAGTGAAATATTGTATTTTATTCCACTACATTATTTGGCAGCTGCAGCTGTTAGTAATAATAATCCAATATATCAGAATCAATATACCAACAACCCTCACAGGAGCTGACTTACTCTCAATAGTCTCCTTTTAAAAGGTCCAGTGTGTAGGATTTAAGCAGGATTTATACTTTTGCTTTTGTGGCATCTTTTGGCAGAAATGCTGTATAATATTCATAATATTTTTATGAATTTATTATCACCTGGAAATAAGAATTATTGTGTTTTTGTTACTTTATAATGAGTCATTTATATCTACATAAAGAGCAGCTCCTCTTCCACAAAGTCCAAAATGTTGTTCTATGTGTGCCAGTGTGTGGGTTGTATACAACCCACACACTGGCTCCAGACAGGGCCACGTGTGTTTTCATGTCACTGTAGCTGTCTTACACACTTGGCACACGGGACAAGTTTATGTTCAAAGTCACCACTAGATGCCACTTAATCCTACACACTACACTACTGTATTACCACAGTGTTGTTTTACTGTTTTACTGTAAATAGAAGACCTAAATACTTTCTCCACAACTGGTGATAAGAAATGACTGTCTTTCAAAACATGTATTTAAGCAATGATTGTAACTGCATCTGACATTGTACAGTTGGCAAAAATTTCAGAAACATGTAAACAAGAGGGAAAAATCAGGTCACTGTTAGTTTGTTTTCACTGTGTGAGAATATTGACTTTGGTCTGCAGAAACCTGGCTGGAACACAGTGTCCACTTTCTCACACGAGAATCTGTTTTTGACAACAGCTGACAGCTTTCCCTGACCCAACGTGAGCTGAGCCAAAACACTGGATTTCAAGTGCATGACCACCCCCTGGACTTAATAACATGTAATTTTATCTCTAGCAGCGCTATGTGTGATCCAAAACCTGCAAAAACGTGCAGTGTTTAGCGTGTCAAACTAAGGTGGTGAACACGGCAGTCATTATCCCTGTTAGCCGTACAGTATGTTACCAATGTTTGAATGGTATGAGCAGTGGACTTTGTGAGACTGTTTTAGTTCATCAGTTAAGGTGTGGTCTGAATCACATCACACGTGCAATGTGTTCAGCCTATGTTGTGTATGACTTCTTAATACAGTTTCCCCTTTCATTACACCTGCATGTTGTGTACTTGTATGGGCACGTAGCTTATGTGAGTAGATACTCAGCAGAAGCAGACATACATTTTTATTAACTCTCTTTATATTCTGTTTGGTAATTAACCCGTGTGACTCTTTTCCATCCATGTTGTTAAGCAGCATATGCTATCAGCCTGTAGGCTACATATGAATTCCAAGGAAAGGTGACATGTGGAATGAGGAAGGACACAAATATTCCCTTTTGTTCTATGTATTTAGCTTTAATCAATAAAAAAACCTTGAAAAAAATATGTCACAGAAACGAACATTATGCCTATTATTCCCATCAGCCTCTGCTGTAGGCTAATCTGTGTTCAGTGCTTATTAGCTGACAGAGTGCTCCAAGGAGGGTGTTTTTCTGTAGTCTGATGCATAGTTTAGCGACAACCTAGTTCCCTTTCAAAAAGCCCATTGGATTTTGGATTATTGCAAAAAAACAGGTTCTGTGGTTGCCAAAAGTTTATGATACTTACATGTTTTATTCGGCAAAATAATCTTAATAAAATAAACATAACTTTTAGTATTTTTGAAGCCTACTTGCAATCGCCAGATGTACAAAGCTAACATTAGGCTGTAAACAAGCTACACTTCGGTCACATGACTTAACATTCCTTCCCCAGTGAGCCTGTAGAAGCTGTGTTTGGCGTGATGACGTCCTGTAGTCTCATTTAGCTTCTTGTTAGCAACCACCTTTTTCTTCATATAAAAGCTTCAGAATTCACGAGTGGGATATTTACTGATGTATTTTATGTCGCAGATCAAAATGTGAACGTCTATTAAGGTTGCGTTAACCACAGACCTTATTTCAGGCATCTAAACCAAAATAAAAATAAAAAATCCCACTATAGCAGCTACGGTTTAACTGACATTGTCACATCCACCATTTTATCAGATCTATGGCTAAACAAATACTGACAGACATCTTTAATCTACTCATGTCCTCTATGGAGCCGTATCCGTGAGTGTTGATTTGTTAACTTCAATTTTCTGTGATGAGTTTACTGCTAACATAGGTAATACAACACTCAGTGTAACTGTGAAATTACTGTTTCTGCTACTGGTATTGTACTCATTTTATGTTAACTCTAGTTCAGGGGTAAGAGTTAGGTGTGTATGTTCACTAGATTAACTAGATTAAGAAGGCAATGAGCAAAGTAAGAATAAATGCCCCCCAAATTTTCAAGAAAATTAGTAAAAAAAACAACAGATAGTAACAAACAAACAAGGAAATGACCTGAAAAAGTTTTTGCAGTTTGTGGGACACTTCTTTCTAACGAATTTTCTCAGGGTTCAAAGGTTTACATACTTGTGAAAGGCGTCTGAAAGCAACACAAGAAAAGTGATGTTACTCCAGGTTTTGTTGGGCTAATTAGGTACAGACTACTCTCTCACTGATGATGCTTTCTTCCTGACATTAATCTAATTTAGTGCTCTATATTTTTGTGAATTAGGTTTCCTTGTTACTGTAGCCTGCTTATTCATTCTAACACCTTTTGACCAAACACTACAATTTAATTTGTTGTCCAATAATTTTGCTGTTGCACAGTTGTTTCTCAGTAAAAACCTCAAGCTGCTGTCTTCAGTCTTTAGTGTGGCTACTTTTCTTTTTTATTCATCAGATAACAAGAAAAAAAATGTTGTGACGCAGCATTATGCTTAGATAATGAAATTATTCTTTTCACCCATCAATCTACACTCAATATCCCATATGACAAAGCAAAAACAGGATTTTAGAAATGTTTGCAAATTTATTGAAAAGAAAAAACCTGAATTATCACATTGATGCATGTATTCAGACACAGGTGCCCCTAATTTCTCTTGATCATCTCTCAGGTGTTTCTGCACCTTGATTAGAGCCCACCTGTGGTAAATTCAGCTGATTGGAGATGATTTGGAGGAACACACATCTGTCTATCTGAAGATCTCACAGCTCACAGTTCATGTCAGAACTAAGACAAGCCGTGCGGTCGAAAGACTGCGTGCAGAGCCTGAGCAATCAGAGGGGAAGGGCTGAGGTGACAAAGAACCTGATAGTCACTCTGGCTGAGCTCCAGAAATCCTGTGAGGGTGTGTGAAGAAACTTTCAGAAAGATAACCATCACCAAACACTCCCCTGATGTGGGCATGAAGACTCTCTGGTCTGATGAAACCAAGGCTGAACAGTGTAGCCTCGATTCAAAGCATCATGTACCTGCACTGCACCATCCCCACAGTGAAGCGTGACGGCAGCAGTCCAGAGTCAATGTGAGATTTCTGATTTGTCTTTGCAATAAACTTGCAAAAGAAATTCTAAAATCCTGTGTTTGCTTTGTCATTATGGGGTATTAGTGTCAACTGATGACAGTAAAAATGACTTCAGCAGAAGGTTGCACCATGATCAAGACTGAAGTGGTCTGAATGCTCTGAGCCAACTTTTCTCCTGCTGCTTTCTGCTGAACTCTTGTGGCAGTAGTGGGAACTACATTAAAAGTGCAGTGTACAAGTGGCTACTCAAAATGAAAAGTAGTTAAAGTACATCTTAATATCATCTCTCAAAAAACGTGTCAAAGATAGCTGTTAAACTACATCCCAGTAAATGATCACAGTCTTGAGTGTGGAAGCTCATATTGTCACATGAAGGTATAACTGAACTGACACTGAGTAAAGTGTTGGTGGACCAGGACAGACTCATACTCACCGCAGCCCGAGACGAGGATGTGTTTCAAGGAGAGGGTAGGAAGCAGTTGTTGGGGTGTAATCAGGAAAATGCTCAACTTTTTTGGAAATTCATGGTATTCGACTGCAGACAACCAGAGGTGATTTTAGTCAAACAGCAGGGGATTATTGCTGAGTGACAACACTGACCATTACGCTGTGACATTGTGCCATACAGTGTATGTATGCATGGAAGGGTTACTGGACAAGCCTACCGGGCTCAGGGGCTCAGTTTGCCAGGGGCCTCCCGACCTTCACCTGCAAAATGTTTCTCAAATAAAGACACAAAGAGACCAAAAGGAAACACAAGGAGACAAAAAAAGACAAACAAGAAAAGCAACACAACAACAAAGACACAAAAAGACCAAAAATAAATAAAAAAAACCTACTAAGAGACAAAAATAAAAAGAAACTACAAAGACACAAAAAAGACCAAAAAGTAATGCAAAACAACTGCAGACGGAAACAAAAAGATAAAAAGGTAAGGCAAAAAACACAAAGAGACAAAGACCAACAATAAATGCAAAACAACCACAAACAGAAGAACAGACACACAAAATGACCAAAAGTAAATAAAAAAGAAACCACAAAGACACACAAAAGATTTAAAAAGTAATGCAAAACAACCCCAAACAGACAAATAAAGACCAAACAGAAATGCAATACAAACACAAAAAGACAAAAAGGAAATACAAAAACCCCAAGAAGAGACACAAAGACTAAAAAGAAACAGCCTAGAAACAGCAAAACAAATGCAAACAGAAACAAAAAGAAAAAAAAAAGAACTGCAACACAAGAACAGAGGCACTAAAAGAAACAAAAATAAATACAAAAAGAAATCACTGGGAGACACAAAGATTTAAAAAGTGATGCAAAACATCCACAAACAGACAAAAAAGACCAAAAAGAAATACAAAAAAGGAAGACACCAACATGACTATAAAGAGACAAAGTGAGCATCAAGAGACCGAAACAACCACAAAGAAATGCAAAGTGGCTACACATTATTACTACAAAGAGACACAGACAAAAAACACAACCACAAAGAGATGCAAACATCATCAAAAAGAAAAAGGGGCAAAACCACCATCGTATGTGTTGTTACTTGTTCCTGCATGTGTGTGAGTGGTGGTGGGGCCTTTTGATGAGCCCAGAGGCCCATTGTGTCATAATCCATCCATGATTATATGGCAGAAGATGTCATGAAAATATGAAATAGAAATATGAATATGTTGTTTGTGATGAACTACATTACCCAAAGTAGTTAACTACTGCTAACTGAGATTTTAATGTGATTAAACTGCCACCCAGATACTACAAAATGTCGTTAAACTAGTGATAAACTACATGCAGTGAGCTACTGCCCAACACTGTTTGTGTATAAAGAACTTCACTCCCTAAAATCCAAAACATGAGCTGAAAATGTTTTTGACACGGAAATAAAAGACAAAAGCAAACAACAGGCGAGGTCTCAGTTAGATAGCTCATCGCACTATTTTATTCAATTACTGACATCTCAGGAGAAGAGGAGAGCTTTGCAACTCTGCTGTTGGTAAACCACTGGTGTTTTTTTTTTTTTGTTGTTTTTTTTTCCATTTTTTATTTCATAGCGTTGATGCAACACTGAAAAAGCGCTATTTCCAAACAAACACAGGTCCCTCATCAGTGATATGTAAGAGGCAGAGAGAATCTCACCTGGACAGTTTTGCATGAAACATACAAATGAAACAGGTTCAACCTTTTCTTTTGTCTTTTTGTTTCACATAGAATAATAAATATCCATACCTATAAACACTCCAAAAAAAAAAAAAAAAAAGAAAAAGAAACAAAAGAAACAAAAGAAAATTAAAATATTAAGTCACAGATACTGGAAAAAAAGCTCCACTTTTAAATCACAATGATAAATGTACAAAACAATAGACATCTCATATAAATGTTAATGGTTTTTTTTTTTTTTTTTTCGTTAAGAGATTTAAATCTCATTTCAGAAGAAATCAGTGGATAAAAACTAAACTTGGAGATTCAGTATTTCCTGAGGTTTATGGGTTCCCCTTAAAAAGGCCAGGAGAGGGGAATGGCTTTTATGTTACCGAGGAGATATTACAACAGGTCAAAGTGTACCTTTCAGGGTACCAGTCGTGTTAAGGACAAGGAGTTTTCCCTGACAATACGGCCGGGATATTAAAAGATTCTGAGCACTTAACGTGGAATAATAAATGTACCTACACCCCACCGATCTCCATTTAGGCCACAATAGTTTTCTGAAACAGTTGATTGAAGTTGATCCTTAATAAATCTTTGCTGGTCCACTTTGAGAAGTTGTGAAGCTCCCTTTTTTACTTAAGATTTACCTTCTTATTTTTTTTTTCTTTTTTATAAATGCTGGAAGCCACCACAACACCAAGCCGACCACAACCAGCTGTCACGGCACACTTCATGACCGTGTGACCAAGTAGTCAAAGAGGTCACGTCTGCACTTTGATGCAATGAAACAACAGAAGGAAAAGTATCTGGGCAAATGTACACAGATTCGGGGGAATAGGTGCGGAAAAAGAAACTATAGCCTGAATAAAACGCAAAAGTATTCTGAAAAACTGTACATGTAAACATCACACTTTCACTGAGTCCAAAACCAGAGGGGAGGAAATACAAAGCTTCACACAGGTTTACAGTACAACCTCCTGCACAGAGCTACAGTCTCTTATCAGTGCAGGAGAGGCAACAATTGAAATAATATAAATAACAATAGAAGTAATACAGACCACCACCAAATGATAAGTTAAAACAAGCAAGGGCTAAAACCACTTTGATTTTTTTTTAAACAGTGCTGTACCCACAGAAAAAAAGGTTTAAAACATCTTTATCACTCTTTGTACAGCTATACAGTACATTTATCTGACCACTTTAGCAATCCACAAGCTACCAGGGCATTTTAATCAACACCAATAGATTACATTGTCCAGTCAATACAAAGAGAAAATCCATTGGGCGTTATTAGAAAAAAACAAAACAACAACATGACAACAAGTGGTTGTCGTTGATCACAGTTAACTCCAGCACAAATGTTGCTCAGCGTAGACTTTAAGACAGTTCACAGATCTGCAAGCTAATGTTTGGTTGGTCGGTTGAAAAATGGGACGACGTGGCATCACTGAGTTCGACGTGAAGTGTAGAGGATCTGCTATGGCTGCAGTTAACAAACGAGCAGGTTGGAGGAGACGAGGAAGACATGTGTGAGGACTCAGGTCCCACGTACATCTATGATTACGTCTGTTCGAGTCCAGAGGGGTGTTTCATCAAACTGTCAGATCAGGCTTTTTCAAAACCGTCATTCTGTTTCATGAAGGAGGTTCAATTAGACCGACGTTACCATGGAGGCTTCAGGCCAGCCTGGTTCAGGTGTCAGCTTTAGCAGAGTTACAGCGTCGGCCTGAAACATGCCGTTCTCTGAAAGTTTAATACCTGAAGGTTCCTCCTTACTGCTGCGCTGTGAGCGTGAGTCTGTTTGCACTGCATTAAAAATGTAGGTCACAGAAACGGGATGCACTTAATGACACAATTAAAATGTGACCTAATATCTTTTTTTATTCAGTGAGTCAATAAGTGCGCTTCTAAATGCACTGCAACTAAATTACAGATGTTGCATCACTTGCACAAATCAAGTACATGTGATCTCATCCCTACTCGTCATATTTTGATACCAAGGGTCACTATAATGACGCAGGGGGCAGTGTTTTGTATCGTGACACAGAAGGAGTCAGTTGATCTCGATGCGGGGGGGTCGGCAGTTAGGTTTAGGCAACAAAACTACTAGGTCAGGGTTAGGGACAAAATAGCTCAACACTGACTTTTTAGTTTTACACAGGACACCAACACCAGTCTTCTGGGTCAAAGTCCTGTGCTCGTTGGATCCATCTCCCTACATGGACTTTTGTGCTCTTTATACTGTGTCTGTTGCTCTTAATATCTAAAAGCCCAGACACACCAAACTGATGAAGAACTAGTGGCGACGCAGGCCTGACATTGCCTGTGTATTGTACCACAAGACTACACCCAGTGGCAAACTAGCACGTATATTCCACGCATGTGTGAGGGGAACTAATACCAAATTCACGACACTGGTTAGCCAGTTAGCACATTAAAATTCAATGTTTAAAGAACAGAGCATATTTACTGTGCACCAGTGAATGTCAGAAACTGTTTCTGCTAGAGAGCTCAGTGGCTAAAAACATAATCTTACCGATATAACAAGTTGGATTTGATGCCATTTTTTTCTGGACTTTAGCCGTTTGTTTGCCTTCCTCACTTTCGTTTCTCCTCTCGTGCACTGAACTGAACTGCCAATCGGAATGATTTGATTCAGCGATGGGCTCCACCATCTCAGATGTCGATTGAACATGCTGGATTGCATTGATGGATCCAGATTTCTTTAGTTATCAGTTCAAGGTTCACACAGTTTAATAGAGTCAACATCATACTTGCATTTGGCCGTGTCTGTCTGTGGTAAGTAAGTGTCTGTTATTCACTCTACTGTGCTGGAAATTCATGTACTTCAATGAAGTGTTTTTACGAACCTGACACATTTGCAAGTCACTCATGGCCCATTCAGAGTGGACCCGTGTCCCACTTTTGGACCACGACACACAAATTGGGAACCACAACTCTATACGTTGCCTGCTGCTGTAGTTGAGAGACTCTGATGCTGTGTCAATATAGAGACGCCAATAGATGCAAATAACATGCAATACACGAATTAAGCAGCGCAAATTAAGCGTGTGGCGCGATTTTGCATCAGGGACCAATTCGTGCCGCGATAGCTAATCAGTATTGAGATCCTCCAATGAGATATGACGCCGAGGACGTACCGGCGGAAGTTCATTCATTGATTTAGCGATTTCATGCGCGTATGACACAAGTTATTCGCATGAATGAAGCAAGTCAACACCAAATATTCTAGTGTTCAAACTTGCGTGAGTAATGTCGCATTTGATATGAATACAACATGAGAGCAGCAAGAATGAACCAAAACAGTTAAGTTGCAGGCTAAGCAGTGAGACAAAACTCACTATGAAGCTCTGTAAAGCTGAGCGGGGCAGCAGATTCAGGTGAGCGACCCCGCTGATCGTCATTAAAGACACCAGATTTGGCTCCAAACCAGCTTCATGAAACAAATTCATCCTGGTTCTGTTTGTTTGGCTGATTCAAGACAGACTTTTCACAGTAAGACCTGCTTTTCTGAGAAACACCCCTTTGTGATGAGTTCACTCTGAGCTCCAGTAAAGCTTTCAGACAGGAGCTGCTTGATTTTCTTTTTAAAGTAATCAATGAAGCAGATTGAGCTGCTTCTGTCCTTTGTTATCATCTCAGTATGTTCCAAATGAGGTAAAGACACACACAAATCACTGCGTCATGTTACCTTAATCCTGAGCTATAAAGTGCTTCCAAACTTGCAATAGATAAAGAATTTAAATGTGAATGTGATGCAGCCCAATCGTGACATGGGAATAAAAATGTAAAATGGTCAGTATGCAAATCCAACTCTAGAGCGGCCTGGCGGTGGTGAGGAATAGACTGATTCATGATAAATAACTGATAAATTTGATCTGTGATAAATACAGAAATATATCTCTCTAAACTTTGACAAATCATCAATAAGGTGCGAGCTGCTTTCTCGGCTGCTCGAAGAGTCATTGTCCTTGTTTGGAATGTTTCAGCCTACTGAATTAAATCTTTCACAGATTGATGTCATACAAACTGGGTCACTCCACTTATACACCAACAGAAAAAATCAACATACTGTCAATAACAACACTTACGCCATCAACAACACAAAGGAATAAAAACACACACATACACACACTTACACCACATGTTTTTGTGCCGAGTGACTCACCATTAAAAGTGTCTGTTGTGAGACTGTGCTCTAGATCTGCTTTGAGTACTCTTGTGTGCCCTCAGACCACACACACACACACACACACACACACACACACATGCGCACACACACGCACCAACACACGCACCAACACACACCATAGCAGAAAACTGGGAGAGTAAACTGTGATGTGATTACATCTTTTTCAAAGATTGTCTCTTGCTTCTTTTCAGACAGTGTGTTTTCAGACATGGTATCGATGATGGAGATGAGAGAGAGTTTGACACAGCTGAGGTCAGAGGGGATGAGACAGACGGACAGACGGACGGAGTTTCTTTTGTCTGAGCAGCCCACACACACTCTCACACTGCATCCAGTGAAGCCACAGGGATGTTAGGGTTACACTGATGCATGTGAGCTCAATGTGCTCCTTTTTTAACTTAAAAAAATACTCACAGGACGATTCCTTCACAAAACAACCCTAAAAAAAACTCACTTTAAATTAAAACAAGACGTGCAACATTAAGTCTCATTATTCTGCCAGGTCCCATTTCCTCTTTATCACTACGGATGACTGATCCCGATACATGAAAGTGCCTCAGTTATGAGGTTAGCGATAAAGATCAGTATTCACAACAAACAACAACATTGAAATTGGCTACAATGCTGCATGGGATATCATTTCTTTTTTCTTTTTTTTTTTTTACAACTCGACAGTTACAGCGGGAGATTGTGGTAACGTACTCCGCCTTTTTGCCTTAGAACACCTCAGCACGTCTGACAGAGTCATTTCAGTAAGCGCGCCGTTACTGATTATCTTCAATATTGCACCTTGTTCCTCTTTTCCAGTAGAACTGGTTATAAACCAAGAGTCTAAACAATATATTAATCTCCTTTTCTTTTTTTTTTTAAATCCCTGACAGGTGTCTGCGACCTCAATTTGCATACCCAGGCTTCTTAAAAGCCGCCTTTCCTTTTAAGTCATGAGAAATTGCCTGTGATAGAAATATTCATAATAAAATAACTGAAAATAAAGTCACATTGGGTAATGAGTCTTTGTCTCTCAGTGACCACATGCCAAAGACCCCGTCTACACCTGTACAGATATTAATGAACTCATATTTTCCTCCACGTTTTGGCCTCTCGTCCACACGCAAACTGAGTTTTAGAGTTTTTGGTCACTAAAATTAGATTAGATTAAACCGCCTTCGGGGGTGGAGATTTTTCAAAACTCCTGTTACTGTTAATCTGTATGGACATCAAAGAAACAATGACATCATCTCCTCCTTAGGAAAATAGAACAGGGATCAGCTTTATGATCTTGCGGGACACACACCACTCTCCCAGGTGAAGGTCAGTGTTTGTTGGACCCATCCGCCATCCCTCCCACCTGCTCTACTTGGATTTTTGTCGCCTTAACTTTCATTCGTGTCCCGCAGCATTTCCCCCATGACGCTGCCGAGCACGGTTAAACTAACAGCAACCGGCTGTGTATCATGCTGATGTTAAAGGATGGCTTTTTCATCACTGCCTGAGTGCCAAATTTTGACGACTTCGAAGTGAGACCAGGTTTGAACAAACTCACACTGATGCTGAAACAGCTCGACGCTGTCATTAAACACATTAACTGTTAGGTAGCATTAGCTGTGTGATGCTAACAGTTAGCCCTGTCACTGTGTCCTTGACTTCGCGCTGCCCGGGACGACTGATTGGTTTAGAGAAACAAAATCAAGCCAGCCGTGGTATATGGTAATATGGTGATTCGAAAACTTCAAGTGCTGACAAAGCACTGCAGCGATAGGTCAGGCTTCGCTAGACTATTTTACACTTAAACTTAATACTGTCTGCACCCCTTCACAGAGAAACGGTGGCATTTGCTGCATCCATTGTTTTCTCAGTCCACCTCAGCGCCCATTCTTTAAAATTCACCAGATTGTTGTCGATGAGTATCGGAAGGAAAACTTTGACTTGTCCAGAGCTTCACTCATATGTCTGAGTGAGCTCCATCCTCCTTAAATTAAACAGACATCAACAGTCATGAGATCCCAGTAGGTGTTTTGAAAAAAGTAACGTCTGCCTGTACACTTTGCTGCCTGTGACGAGAGACGGCTGAAGACAGCTAACGCCGGCGAGCAGTTGGAGTCGTTTTTGCGTTCCAGTGTGGACAAAGATATTTTGTAAAACCAAGGTTGTGTGGAGAGACATATTTGAAAGGAGGAGAATTATATCAGTTGTCAAAAACATCTTTACACGTGTACACGGGGCCTCAGACTCTGGAAACCACTCCAACAGAGCAGGACCGAGGTATCGTTTTGACGGATCTGCTGGTCAAACCTTTCAGGTGAAAACTGTCAAACACTGTCCTGATTTTTTCTTTTCTTTAACCTTTCTCTACATTGTGTTTTTTTTTGTGTGTATATGTAAGTCAGCACATCCTTCAGTAGCTGTTGAGGTTAACAGGTCAGTGGATTTAGCAGCGATTTATCTACTTCCAGAAAGCACAGAAGTGAATTTGGAGAGTTATGGTTTAGAAATGACTCGAATCAGACGACCCAATCAGATCATGCCACTGTACAGCATATTTTACAGTTTGTGTAAAATAGACACAAGGTAATGACACTAAATCACTGCTATTTAACCGTTAATTTGTCCAAACATCTGCATAAACGAGCCAATGTGGCATTCTGGTCACAGCTAATTTAAGGTAGTGGTCCTCCCCTGTGCACCAATGCAGATAATTCTTTCACATAGATCATCGCTTCCTGAGAAATGGAGGTTGAAGTGGTAAAATGAACTGAATGGGATGAATGGCTACAGATAACAGGGCACTAAGGTCAAAGTGAACCAAATGCATAAATAAACATTTTCAGCCTGTGATATGTTCTGGCCCGTCCAAATACAGAAACACGTGGGACTAAGTGACGGTACCTACAGGACCCACTGTGTGCGCTGCAGCATCACTCCTGTACCTTTTGTGTCTTTGTATGAACGTCTGCCCAGATGTGTGTGACTGAGGGCGACAGAGATGGACAGGCTGGGAGAGGGTTTTGGCTCGGACTCAGTTCTGCTGCAGGATCAGGTTTTCCAGCTCGTCTGCAGAGCGGAGCAGGAAGGCGGCGGACTCTCGGTATCCCGCGATGAGCTGCCGCACCGCCGTGACCTCCGGAGGGCTGAGCTGGGCTGAAGCTCCGCCGCCGCCGCCACCCTGACCGTGACTGTTGGAGCTGGAGGAGGTGGAGTTTGGGCCGACTGACTTCATGCTCAGATCTGTGGGACCTGCGGACACAACCGCGATGCTTCAGTAAAAATGTACACTACAGAAGGAACACCAGGAGATGTGAATAAGGGCCAGAAATAGGGTTTTAAAGCGCTGATTAATTTCTGGGAAACTTTCCAGGGAAGAAGCTCAGGAATATTGGGAATGAAAGAAAATACAAATTGGACCCTTTTTTTATAGTGAACTTATCTGGGGGAGAAGGCCATATAAAATTACGTAGTCATTTGATTAAAAGTATGTCAAGGGTTGGCTCAGAAATTTGGGAATTTTTAAGAAAAAAAAAATTAAATTTACTTCAACTGTGAACTTATTTAGGGTGGAAATATGTGTAAAAATGTTAAGTTGTATGGCATGTTTTTTTTTCTTTCTTTTTTTTAAAGTGTGCTTATGGTTGGTAAGTTATGCTCTAAAATTTTGGAAAAACAGTTTTTAATTTTAATTCATTTTTCAACATACCTTTTCACTTTTCGATATCTACCCTTAAATTATATTTAAAAAAATCAATCAACATTTTTTAAAGCACATTTTACATTAGTTGCACAAAGGGCTGTATACAAAAATAGCAAAAACTAAAAAATAACATAAAAATACATTTTTAAAAATGGTTATCTTATTCATACACATAAAATCCGAGTCTGACAGAGAAAAAAAAAGAATTCACATTCATTTCTTGAGGGTTTTTTTGGAAGATGGATCAAAGGAAATGTTTTTTTTTTCAGTATAATGTTAATTAAGTCTACTCATTTTTTTAAAACTTAAACTCCTCTAGTTTGTTTTTTGGGTTTCATTTTCTATTAGATGGGTTCACAATTATGTCTGACAGGTTTGCCTCTATGCCAGGGGCAGAGCAGAGGGGGGGCCTCTGGGGCTCCAGCCCTGAAGGTTTTTCTGAAAAGCCCTGAATCTGTGCTGTTCCCTAAATAAATCCAATATAATTGAGTCAATGTTCTTCTGTTGGCCCAACAGTCAGCTCAGAGCAGTGAAGACCACATAATTTGGCATTAGTGCTGACTGGACTGATTTGGAATCAGAGCAACCCAGATTATTAAAACATGAATTTGAAATCTTCTAGCACAGTATAACAAAAAAAGGTTTCAAGATTAGTTCAGTCAGACAACTCACATTTTAGATGTTTGGTTCAACAGCAGAACGTAGTTAGAGTTGGTGTCTAGACTCATTGCTCCCTGCAGATATGTTATATGAGATATCGGGGAGTGATGATTCAATATTTCCCTCCGAGCAGCAGCACTGATGCAGGGCAGCAGCCGCATTGACAAGGCAGAGGGAGAGCTGGGAAGACTTTGCAGCTTAAATAGACCGCCACACTGGGAGGGTGTGTTTTGTGGATGACACATGGAAAGTGATGTAGGACGTGTGTGTATGAATCAGTGCAGCTCAAGTTGACTGTCTGAACTAGCTCGCAGGGGTCACTCCATTAATGCTGTTGACACCAAAGTCCTAACCTACCTATGTTATACACACGTGGACAAAATTGTTGGTACCCCTCAGTTAATGAAAGAAAAACCCACAATGGTCACTGAAATCGCTTGAAACTTGCAGAATTAATAATAAATAAAAATTTATTGAAAATTAAACAATCAAAATCAGCCATCACTTTTGAATTGTTGATTAACATAATTATTTAAAAAAACAAACTAATGAAACAGGCCTGGACAAAAATGATGGTACCTCTATAAAAGATTGAAAACTATTTGACCAGAGTGACATGATTAACTCAGGTGTGTCCTTCAATTGACATCACAGGTGTTTCCAAACTCATAATCAGTCAGTCTGCCTATTTAAAGGGAGACAAGTAGTCACTCTGCTGTTTGGTGAAAAGGTGTGTACCACACTGAACATGGACAACAGAAAGCGAAGGAGAGAATTGTCCCAGGACATACGAAAAAAAATTATAGACACATCTTAAAGGTAAAGGCTATAAGACCATCTCTAAACAGCTTGAAGTTCCTGTGACAACAGTGGCTCATATTATTCAGAAGTTCAAGACCACGGGACAGTAGCCAACCTCCCTGGACGTGGCCGCAAGAGGAAAATTGATGACAAATTGAAGAGACGGATCGTTCGAATTGTATCCAAAGAGCCCAGAACAACCTCCAAAGAAATTAAAGGTGAACTCCAAGGCCAAGGTACATCAGTGTCAGATCGCAGCATTCGTCGCTGTTTGAGCCAAAGTGGACTTCATGGGAGACGACCAAGGAGGACACCACTGCTGAAAAAAAATCATAAAAAAGCGAGACTGGAATTTGCAAAAATGCATGTTGACAAGCCACAAAGCTTCTGGGAGAATGTCCTTTGGACAGATGAGACCAAACTGGAGCTTTTTGGTAAGGCACATCAACTCTATGTTCATAGACTCAAAAACCAAGCATACGAAGAAAAGAACACTGTCCCTACGGTGAAACATGGAGGAGGCTCAGTAATGTTTTGGGGCTGCTTTGCTGCATCTGGCACAGGGTGTCTTGAATGTGTGCAAGGTAAAATGAAATCTGAAGACTATCAAGGCATTCTGGAGAGAAATGTGCTGCCTAGTGTCAGAAAGCTTGGTCTCAGTCGCAGGTCATGGGTCTTCCAACAGGACAACGATCCAAAACACAGCCAAAAACACCCAAGAATGGCTGAGAGAAAAGCGTTGGACTATTCTAAAGTGGCCTTCCATGAGCCCAGATCTGAATCCCATTGAACATCTGTGGGAGGAGCTGAAACATGCCATTTGGAGAAGACACCCATCAAACCTGAGACAACTGGAGCAGTTTGCTCATGAGGAGTGGGCCAAAATACCTGTTGACAGCTGCAGAATGCTCATTGACAAATACAGAAATCGTTTAATTGCAGTGATTGCCTCAAAAGGTTGTGCAACAAAATATTAAGTTATGGGTACCATCATTTTTGTCCAGCCCTATTTCATTAGTTTGGTTTTTTAAATAATTATGTTAATCAACAATTCAAAAGTAATGGCTGATTTTGATTATTTAATTTTCAATAAATTTTTATTTATTGTTACTTTTGTAAGTTTCAAGTGATTTCAGTGAGAATTGTGGGTTTTCCCTTCTTTAACTGAGGGGTACCAACAATTTTGTCCACGTGTGTATAACTTAAAAATAGTAACATCAGATATTCTTTGCCTCTTTAAGCTGCAGGATTGAAAATTAGTCATCCTAAACATTGTGTTTCGGTTTAAGAGTGGCAGAACAGTTAGATACAAAATGAGATGTAGACCCACGGGATGATTTTTTTTCTTTGGGTACTATCATGTTTTTCCCAAATGATACACAGATTTTAACGTATTCTACTGTATCATCTCAAGGTGCCTGAAAAATAGTGCATAACTTTATCATTTGTTCCCATATAAGAATTGTTGTTACTATGAGTGTGTTTACCTGACATGAGTACCCTGTTCATGATCAGGTTTTTGGAGTGTCCCGTTTGTGTTTGAGCATGTTAACAGCATATTCTGTTTGAGTAGCCTGAATATGCTACTCCAAAAGTAACTGAGATATATACAGGGAATATGAATAACTTGATTTCTTTATACCCATGTAAACACCATAAACCAAAAATGATCCTAGGTGGGATAAGTCTCATAAATGGGTCATTCATGTCCACGTAATCACACTCTGTTGGGACTAAATAACCTGGAACTAGCTAAATAAACGTCCGTACACACGGATTTTGCAATTAAGAAATTTGTCAAACAATGCTGATTTTAAAGATTATTAAAAAAGAGTATTGGAAGCTCTGTTCGACCAAATTACTAAAGGTATCGAAGGCTGTACAGACAGAGCAATGCGTTGAGCTACATGCTGACTATAGTATGCTAACATGCTCACAATAGCTGTTTTGGGATGATTTAGCAGGTTACATTCACCATGTCCACCATCTTAGTTCGGCATCTGATGATGGCGCTATAGGAAAAGTTCGGGATCACTAAAGTCAGTGTGGTTCATCATCTGGGAACCTTGAATGTCTGAAAGAATACATTGTGTTTTTTGAACCAACCCTCTAATAACAGGAGCTGAATATACATCTCTGAGCTTCATTATTTGGTTGCTATAATCTCCTCACCGTTGGTTTGTGCAGCTCCAGAGTTCTGCTGGTTGCTGCCGACCGTCCCGTATCCCCGCAGGTTGTAGTTGAGGCCTCCGTTGGTGTAGAGCTGGTCTTGGGCAAAAGCTGCGCTGGAGATGGTGAACCCTGACGGTGCCACAGAGGCCGGGTCCCTCGAGCTGGACTTGTCAACAGAGGCAGGTTCATCCTGTGAGAAATCAGACGTCTTCAGTTTTGGGGAGAATATTGCAGTTTATTTGTGCCGTTTGGCGTTAATGATGCATAGCCATCCTAGCACATTTCCAAAATCCCTGCTGGGCAAATTCACATACACCAACTGCCAAGACATTTACCGCTTGGTAGACATCGAGCCGCATCCTCTTGGCAGCATTTCGGGTTTCGTTCTCGCAGGCAGCGGCGAGGATGTTCTCAGCCATGGCAGGTGAGGTGAGGAGGTGTAGGTCGTATCTGGCGGGAGGGGGCAGCGAGATTTTAGCACATTATGGATGCGAAACTCTGGATTCATTGAGATTTGTTATGTTGGATAAATATGGACGACATTTTGACTGAGGGCACTTTGTACCTCAAAGCCGCCCTTCTTCATGCGGCGGCAGGATTTGAGGTAGGTGCGGATGCGCTTGCGGGAGCGCTCCTGGAACTCTGGGAACTGGCGGCTACAGGACTCAATGATGGCCTGGATCTTCTCCTTGGGCTGTTTGGAGATGGGCACCATGCGGTCCAGATTCTCATCCACGAACAGACGCACAAACATCTGACAGAGACAGAGCGAGAGGGGGGAGGGGAGAGAGGGGATGTAGAGCAGAAAAATGGGAGTGGGGGTGCCGGGTAGAGAGCGAGGGGGAGAGGGGTGTGAGAGTCGAAACAAAAGAGAGGGAAGGGAAGGCAGGGGATGGGGGAGCATCAGATTTAGAGAGGGAGAGGAGAAGATAAAGAGGGAGGGGGAGGTGATGAAAACAGGAGCGATGGAAATGGAATCATTGCTCATATTCAGGACAGGATTTCTACTGTTTGCTCATTCACTCATGGATGCATCTTTGCTACTGTACTGTACTTGTTAAGATCAGAAATGCACAGAGTAGTTTTCACAGGATAAACAGTGAGCATTGTGTCTCGCTCATATAGAGTTTAGATTGATATTATAATATTTCTGAGTACACTATCTACGCTGACAGTATTGTATTCTGTCTATACTGTAACAGGTAGACAGGTTACTTACATTGAAGGCTTTGAGTCTCTCAGGGTCCATACCCTCAGCATCATTGATCTTGTCGCTGTCATCGTGGTCGTCGTGATCATCATCGTCATCATCAATTATCTGTGCCCGACCAGAGGTCAAGTCCTCAGCGCTCATGCTCAGTTCAGTTTTCACAGAGTCATAGCTTCCTGAGCTGTAAGGAGGGGACTAAACACACACAGAAACACACACACACATATAAAATTATTATAGATTACACAGACACAAGAGCTGATTTTCTAAAGGTGACACACCACAGGTGAAAACATGTGGGTTGTTTTGCTTTCATAACATGACTTTATTCAGACCAGTAGAAAGAAAACATCAAAAGTACACATGTTGATGTTTGTTTTATAATATATATTTTGTAATGCCTAAATATCACAAAAGTTGATACACAAAATAATTGTCTTAATGTAAGGGGAAATTTCTTGGATGTATTTTAGTTCAAATGTTTGCCCTGTTCACCTGTAGTCTTATTTTTAGTGTAAAAATGTTTTTAATTTTACAATACATAAATGTAAAGGCCGTTTTCTCTTGTTTTTTTCATACTCTGAGCCAGAAATGTTCACCTCAGTAGCACATTCATTCACCAAACTACCCAGTTTTGTTCCTGTCTATATTCTAAAGGTTTTCACAGAGGGGTTTGTTCATATATCATTCATAGCCTGATTTAGAGAACACTGTATTCCGAAAAACATGTTGAATAGTTTTTTATGGCCATTGACCCTTTATCTGATTTATGTAGTGATTAAGAAAAAGATACAAAGTCCCCTGTATAATTTGTCCACAAAATGAAAAAATTTTCAAAAATGAAAAATGAAACCTGGTGTTATCCAATGTTCAGATTTTTGTTCTGAAAATAAATTAACATCAGCACATATTTAATTCAATAATGCCTCGTTTGCATATTTAAACATGAAATTAAAAAAAAACAAATGCTTGTCAGTGTCAGTAATCAACTGGGGAAGTTTTATGTTGATAACTGCAGGGTAAAATTGTTCCCATATTCATCCATTGAGTCTTATTTTTGGTCAAAAATGTATGTAAATTAATACTACATATAATTTTCTCAAAATTAGTTTTTTTTTTTCTCATACTCTAAGCCAAGGTTCTATATATTTATTTGTTTATTCATTTTACCGGGAAGTCCCATCTTGACTAAAATCTCTTTTACAAGAGACCTGGTCGAGGTAGCAGCCAATCAAACACATTAAAATGCATAAATACAACATATAAAACATCAACTAATCAAACAGTTAGTAGTGGCCTCTCAAGAAAAACAAGCACATGTCTCTGTCACCACATTCTTTATAATTCTTTGCTGAGGGGTTTGTTTATGTAACATTTACAGTAACAGTATGGCTAAAATGATTTTTTTTGTTTATAGCTGTTGACAGTTATTTTTGATTTATAGTCATGAACAGAGGCGTCTCATTCACTCTGTAAAAACTTTTGACTTGTCAACAAGTCAACAAAATCAAAAGATTTTTTTTACCTGGTTTTATCCAACATTCAGATGTTTGTTCTGATAATGTATGAAAATCAGCACATTTCATTGGATAATGTTTTATTTGTGTATTTAGACACAAAACAAACAAAAATGTCTTTATGTAAGTTATTGTCTAGGGAGGTTTCATGGTGATATCTGTTAGTTCAAGATATTACCCTGTTCACCTGTCTCCCCTTAACTGCTCATTGAGTAACAGAGTCAGCTCCATATGAGACAAATGTATCTGAAGTTATGACTAATTAAGTTTTTATTCTTACCTTGTTGGTGTACTCTGTTTTGATGGGGTACTTCCTGTTGGGGTCCGCGGGGTAAGAGTTTGGCGGCGAGCTCCCAGCCGGCAGCAGTCTGTCGCTCAGGTTGACCGGTTGCTGATCCTCTGAGGAGGACGAGGGCGAGGTGGTGCTAAAGTCCAGCGGAGCACTCAGCCCATTCTCTGTCACCTCCCCGTAAGGGGCCCCACCATCTGGGGGGTTCCCACCCACAGCCAGCACCTCCGGGGAGGTCAGGGCCGGCAGCCCGTTGGCACTGCCGCTCTCTGAGGAGTCGTCGTCTGGCAGAGGAACAGAAGACACAGAGCTGAGCTGTGCGTGTATTTGTCATCATTTTGCTTTAATGTGAGTTTGTTTACTACAATAGGCACTATTTCTGTCCTGGGTAACAACAGAGTGGGCGTGTGAGCACAGGGGGATGGGACTTCCTGCCTCGTGTTGTACTCTTTGAAACTGTTAAGGAAGTGGGTATTGGGGTCAACTGTCAGGATAAATAAAAGTTAGGGCAGAGGGGGAAATCTTCAGTTTTAACAGAAGAGAGAAAGAGATGAGGATGAGGAGGGACTGATGGGGGAAGGGAGCCTTCACTTCCTGGTGTGTGCAAATTACAGCTTTTAACCCAGTTTATGGCCGTGCACTGATTTCACTGTGATTTCTACATGCGTCACGTTCCCACCTATGTTCACTGTAGAAAGGATTGATTCTCCATCATAGCAGGTCCTTTCTATCGTGGTGCCTAATCTGTGAAGGTTAATATCGGCCTTTGTCCTACTTCTCTAAGCCCTGAACCCTGAGAGAAAGAGAGGGTGCACAATGGGTCGGGGCTGCAGTGGTGTCCCACCCCCTGTAAGGATGGATTTATTTGGATTAGTCCACTAAGAACGAGGCAAGCTGTTTCCTGTGAATCAATCTGTACCTTCCAATCATACCTTCAAATGTAACTAAAACAATAAAACAAACTGTGGGCACAGATTCACTGTCCTGGTTGTTGCTGGCATGTGTTTGTCTTACCTTCCTCTTCTTTAATGGGGGCTGCTGGGTTGCTGACTCTCTCTCCGTTGGGTGGACTGGGCTCAGGCACTGGAGGCTGCTCAGCTGCGACCCATGTGGTCTCAACGCCGTTCATGTCCTCGCTGCTCACCGAACTGTCATCCTGAAGGGAGAGAGAAAGGAAGAGACCATGAGGCGAGGAAAGGAAGCTTGGCTGTGAAGAGGGAGTCGTGTCAGGATGGAGATCCTTTTGACAAACTTCCAAGTTTCCCATTTTGTCCTGCAGAGATTAAAAAAAGGGAGAAGAAGAAGAAACTCTTCCATCACAGGTTCAAACCAACAATTCATCCAGTCACAAGGGGCCTCAAGTGGACTTTCTGCAGACATTTTCCTTTTCAATAGCCAACTGAAAAAAGCAAAACTTAACAGTTACTGTAGCCTATTAAAACATTACTTCAATCATGTAGGCCAGAAATAATATTAGACTGTAGAGGGAATGAAAATGCATTGTATTATTGCAGCCTCCCCAAAAGGTTGCGCAGTGTAATGTCAAATATATAGGCTAGAAAAATGACCGAAAACTTGTCACAGTTCGTACAGTAAAACTGTACAGCCTCAGTCCAGAGCAGAAAATAATCTCTAGGGCAAACAAAAGTTTAGGATACCTACACGTTTTGTTCAGCAAGATCATCACAACTGAGCAGGGGCTGATTGTGAGCCAATGGGCTCTGCCCCCCCCACACACACACTCTTAGTGTCATTGTTTTGCATCTCTTTGTAGTCGGAATGCATCCTTTTGTAGTTTCTTGTCTCTCTGCAGTTCCTTTGCATTTCTTTGTGGTCATTTTGAATCTCTATCTGGTTGGTATGTGTTCATTTGAGTGACATTTTGCAGGTGAAGGCCTGGGCAACCCCCCAAAAACACTTTGGGCTCCTGTATCTGTGCCCGATAGGCCTGTTCAGTAATCCTTCCAAACAAATAAATACCACTTTTATGAATTTTGAAGCGTAAATGCAATCGCCCAAAGTAAAAATCTAATGTCGGGCTATAAACAAACTCAACCTCCATCACATGACTTTAATGTCGCCACCACAACGAGGCTGTAAAGCCATGTTCGGTGTGATGACGTTCCGTAGTGTCATTTAGCCACTTGTTAGCAACCGTCTTTTTCAAGACCCATAAAAGCTTATAATTCAGGAGTGGGGTATTTACTAATATATTTTATGTCATAAAACAAAACATGAAAATCACTTAAGCCTAGATTTGACCTTTGGAGTTTTCCCCCATCACTGACATGACATACACTGCTCACTGAAATATTTCAGACAGGAATCTCTTAGAGGCCAGTATGGACAACAGTTACTGCAAAGAGGCTTTCAATGTACATTGTGACCTTTTCCTGATTTCAGTCTTGATAAAATGTGCTGAAGACTGATTCAGAAAAAAAGCAGGAGGCTCCCTGTTAAGTAATGTTTCTTGGAGCACTGCTATTTTTAACTCTGTTACGTAGAGACCCTAAAGATGCTTGTTGTAGCGCAACACGAATATGAGTAAACCATGAGGATTAGCCAAGGAGAGCGGAATAATCTCAAACTATTCAGAGGCTGTCCCGAGCTTCTGCTCCAAACTACAGGCATTATATCATCTGCTAACAGCCATGAGCACATCTCAGAGTGACCCGGGCCACTTCCTGTTAACTTCTCTCTGGCCTTTGTGCTCGCCGTCATGTATCAGCTGGCAGAGAGGGGAGCAAAGCTACGACTGTGTGATGGGAACAGAGCGGAAATATCATCTCGCCATCTCATTCCCGCCACACGAGCACACAAATAGGCCTAAACTCTTGGGAATATGCATCCGTCCCTCTGAAAGGGGGTTTGAGGAGGACCAAAATGCTCAGTGACGGCTCCATTAGGTACCAAGTGAGCAGTGTAGCATTAAAGAGAGCGACGGAGACACGAGAGGGAGAGAGGCTCTAATTACACAGCTTCTAAGTAGTCGGGAACGTAGCATCATTAATGCTTTAGTGTATAATTCATAAAGTCAGGGGACTGACTTTTAAGACCGAGACCCAAAAGAGTTTTACAAAGAGATAAGCTGGAGCATTTAACTCACTACACGTTACTTGAATAAACTTTATTGTCTCATCAATCAAGACAACAAACATATGTCTTCATAAGACTTACAGTATAACAATGTTTTTGTAAAGAGATAAAATAATTAGTCGATTGACAAAAAAATATATATTATTTTGATCATCTCTGAACAGTTTGGGTCATAAAAACATTCAGTGGTTCATGCTTCTCAATTATGAGGATCTGCTGCGTTTCTTCTTCTCAGTAGATTTAATCTTAACATTGGTAGGACACACATGAGGTTGGGGGTCTTCTGCCAGGAAACACTGAGCACTGAACACAATTTCCTTCATTCTGGTGAATTTTTATGCACCAGTTTTTGCCTGTCCTGCATCAGTTTGTGCTGGGACGGTCTTTAATACTCTCAAAAACAAAGTCCTCACCTACTTTCTTGTACTGGGGGGGACTAACCCCTGCGTCCCCCTCAAAATCTACACCTATGCTTGTGTGTGATAGTAAACTAAATACTTTTTGATTTTAGACTGTTGTACGGGGGAAAAAAACAAGCAAGCTTGAGATGCTACTGTGGAGTTTGGGGAACTCTGGTCAGCATTTTCACAAGTTTCACAAGTCATCGGTTTCAGAGTCTGTTTTTAAAGTAGTGTTTACGCCTGTATCTGTTCAAAGTGGTCGAATGGAGGTGCATCCGAATCAGATTAAGGTTCACTGCCAAATAGACAGTGGTCGATCTTCCTATTTCCTTTTTTAAATAAAAATAAAAAATAAAAACATAATGGATATGTTGGAAGGGAGTGTGTGTGCAGAGCATCGGAGTAAGAGAAAATGAAAATGGAAAAGACATTCTGGGCGCAGCACAAAAACAGTAACACATTTGCAAATTTATACAATTTTTTATTGTGTTTTTTTTGTTGGTATTTTTTGTTAGCTAAGTTGTTAATTTGTGTTGATTATTTAATTAAATTTAATCTTAATTTATTTCATTTTAATTTTATTTTATTATTTTATTTAATTTTATTCATTTTTTGGTGTGGGGTAAGGTGCCAGGTGAAACTTGCCTGGGGCACTGAATGTCTGAGGTCCAGTGCTGCAAGCAGGTTTTCACTTACAAGGTATTTGCCTTGGTGTTTTGGTGCATACAATAAAATAGCCCAAGCTATTATTTGCTTAAATCACTGAAATCAAAAGGCCTATATTTGGGACAGGCTTTTAATTCCTTTCACACAAAACTGTTGCTCAGCAAAGATCAGGAAATATAATAAAATTGTTTATTTAAACCAGTGTGAATATTACTTGTATAAAAATCAGATAATATATCAATTTTCATTTGGTCTAGCTCCAACCCTTTTGATTCTTTTGATCTGAGGACCCTTATGGACGAAAAGAATACGAATAACTTATAACGTAATCAAGTAATGGACACATAATTTGAGGTAGCCAACAACCCCCTTTAATACATCTGAAGGACCTCCACAGAAAACAATTAACTGCTTGGCAACCAGACCAGGCGTCTAATTGAGACAGGCCTTTATTTGTCAAAATGTGTCGCCACACCGGGCTCGTAGAAGGGACTGGGCTTTTAATTGAAGTTTTACGGTAAAAATAAAGGCAAAGTGCTGCAACAATCAGGAACATGAAGATACAATAGAAAAACTACAATAAAAATATGAAAAAGAAACCATAAAAAAACTATAAAATGGAAATATGTGTAATATCTCTGTTTCAGGATGAGAAAGTTGAACACTTTTGTTGAGTAAAATATTAAACAGTGAGAGTGTTTGGTATCTCTGGAACGTTTTGTCTCCATATGTAGTTTGTTTCTTTACTGTACCATAACAATCAGCAAAGTTCTGCAGAACAACATGCAAACAGTTTGCAGCAGACTGAACACACACTCACAGACTCTCCGCTGATCTGCTTTTGTCAACAGAACAAACCTGCTGCAGTTTGAACCAACTGCTGCTCTGAACTGTTGTGCGACGCAGCGCAGCAGAAATATGGAACAAATCACTACAAGTCTCCTACAGCAGCTGAAACAGCCCTCTGTGATGGTTAATTATTAAATTATTGGCCCGGCTCATTCTCAGTCTGCACACAGATGTGACCAACACTCTGAGCATTTGTTAATTTGTACTCACCCGCAAATCACAGTCTGGGTCATTGTTCCGGATAATCCTAATTATGCGTGAGTGAGGTTCTACATTATCATCATCAAGTAGCGCTCCCTGCACTTCAGTGACAGTGGTTTCTGAGTGTTTCTGTCACAGCCACACACGGGGAGGGGTCTCACACGTGACGTCAGAGGGTTTACTAATCCTCATTTCACACTGAGCTCCTCCTCCCAGCAGGGGCACCGCTCTCATTGTTCAGGAGTGAATTAAAAGTTAAGAAGAAGCACGTTTTATTCTGCCTGCATAGAGTGTTTCTGCTCACAGCCTCCATGAGAAGGAGAAGAATACGAACCAGATGATGTGTTTAGTCAACACAAACACAATTATAGTGAAAAGGAGATGTTAGCAGCAGTTTGCTGTGTTTTTTTTTAATTAATCCTCAGGACACCTTGTATCTGTTCCCACGCTTCACCAACATGCAGTAAAGAGGCACTCACCCTTTCAGTGGCAGTCATGCACTGCAGCTTCATCTGTTTCAGGTAGGTGGCAGTAAGAGGCATGTTGTAATCAATGAGGTCCGGGACCAGGGAGGTGGGTCGGTCATTTTCTGACAAAGACAGCACAAAAACCACACAAATTATGAACAAATAAAAAACACTGACTATAGGTCCAGTGTGCAGGATTTAGGGGCACCTATTGGCAGAGATAGTTTATAATATTCATAACTATATTTTCATGAGTGTTTAATCACCTGAACCTAAGAATCGTGTGTTTTCGTTACCATAGAAACAGCCGTTTACATCTACATAGGGAGCAGCTCGTCGTCTATGAAGATCGACATGTTGCGCCGCCATATTTCTACAGTAGCCGCAGGACGGGAAAAAAAAATACACTCGCTCTAGATAGGAACATTCACATTTTTGCAGTGTTTTTGTGTCAGCCACTGTGGTTCTCCTACACGCTGGGAACATGGGAGAGATTTCTGCAACCTAAGTGCCACTAAATCCTTCACACTGGACCTTTACATCAGTGGTTCCCAACTGGTGGGTCACGGTCCAAAAGTGGGTCACGGATCCAATCTGAATGGATCACAAGTGACTCACAAATATGTCAAGTTTGTAAAAAAACACACTTTATTTTTAAGTACAGTGAATTTCTGGCACAGAGAGTCTTCTCTGAAGTGTCGTTTCCTGCCGTAGAGTGAGTGACTAATGGACAGCTACTTGACAGAGACAGCAAACTAGCTCACGACGTGGCCAAACGCAAGTATGATGCTGTGTATATTAAACTGTGTGGACCATGCACTAATGGCTAAGGTGAAATCTGGACCTGTTGGGAACCACTGATTTATACAATGCTGATTTAAAGGTCCAGTATCCTGCTCATTTTCTGGTTTGTACATGTTTACACGCTTTAATGTTTAGAAAACACATTATTTTTCTTAAACTGTCTGCCTAAATATACCTGTATTCACTCTGTGTCTGAAATAAATCTAATAAATACAGTATACATTTTTATGTGACAAACATTTGGGGTCAAATCAGCAGGTCAGACTTTTGCTTCCTGTTTTTTTAGGGCATGGTGTGCACGTCTCCATCAACCACACAAAATCACCCCCATCATTTCAATTGGCACACTCGAAGACATGCCAAAATAGCTACTACCACTTCCTGTTTGAAATGTACTCACAGATATACACACAACTATCATTAGATTACTTTGACACTAAAGAAAACTAATAAATAGATATAAAATTGTCTCCATTCTCAGACAAGTTCTCAAGTTCTGGTATTTGTGGACATTTATTTGGGATAGAAACCAGAGATATTATATCCTCTGAAAGTGTTTAAGTCAATAAAATATGAAGATAATGTCTGTGTGCTTGGAAATGACTAAATTATGACTCAGAGAAGGGAAGCCAGTTTTGGAGTAAACCGTTTGCCAAATCAGCCAGCCAGACTGCAATAATAAACTTCCTGTTTTTGTCGTGGACCAGCATGCACCTGTCCATCAACCATGCAAAATAGCTGCTGTAATTTTAGTTGGCACCACTCAAAGTATGTCGAATTAGCTGTTACCACTTCCTGTTTGAAGTGTACTCATGGATATACCAACTATCACTGTAATACTTTGATACTGAAGAAAAATGTGATGATTCTTTGGCAAGTTCTGGAGTTATACGGCGTGTCTTTGTCTTCGCCTTCTAAAACAGATTCATGGACATTTATTCATGATGGACATCACAGATATTGATATCCTTGGAAGTGTTTAATTGACACCGAATCCAAAAATATGTCTGTCATGTCTGTGTGCTTGGAACTGGCTGAGTTATGACTCAGAGAAGTTGTGCCATTCTGGGTGCAAATTTTGGGCCAAAGCAGCCGGCCAGACTGCAATAACAAACTTCCTGTTGTTTTTTTAGAGCACCAGCATGCACCTGTCCATCAACAATTAAACATTAAAAGTATGCAGAATTAGCTGTTAGCACTTCCTGTTTGCAGTGCACTCACGGATATACACACAACTATCACTGGAATACTGTGATACTGAAAACGCGTAAAATCGTGACGATTTTCCAGCACGCTCTGGCATTATTTCCTCTTTCATTTCTATTTATAAACATGTATTCGCGATGGACATTGTAGATAATGGCATCCTCAGAAAGTGTGTGTGAGTCACACTGAATCCAAAAATATGTCTATCATGTCTGTGTGTTTGGAATTAATGAGTTATTGTGACTCAGAAGTGATGCCAATTTCGGCGTAAATTTTGGGCCAGATCGATTGGCCAGACTGTGGTAACTAACTTCCTGTTGATTTTTAGAACACTGGTATGCATCTGTCCATCAACCACACAAAAGCTGCCCCCATACTTTTAATTAGCACCATTAAAGTACGCCAAAATAGCTGTGACCACTTCCTGTTTGAGATGTACTAATGGATATAAACACAACTATCACTGGATTACTTTAATACTGAAGAAAACTGAGACATCTGAGGTAATGATATCGGAAAGTGTGCACGTCACACTTTGATCCTAATAATTGTAGATAATGTCTGTGTGTTAAGACTCATTATGACTCAGAGAAGGGATGCCATTTTTGGCGCAAATTTTAGGCCAGATCAGTCGTCCAGACTGCATTGACAAACTTCCTGTTTGTTTTTTAGAGCACCAGCATAGACCTGTCCATCAACCATGCAAAACTGCCTCCATAATTTAAAATGGCGCCATTAAAAGTATGCAGAATTTGCTGTGACCACTTCCTGTTTGAGATGTACTCAAGGACTGTCACTGGAATAATTTGACACTGAAGAAAACTTAAAATTGAGAAAATTCTCAGGCAAGTTCTGGAGTTATATCCTCCTGAGTCCCCGTGTCCTTATCTGAGGACATTACATTTTGGGTTTACTTGACCTTATACTTAATTCCACTTGATTTGGGCCTGTTGTCCTCATTTGTGGACAGTTTTGTACCATCTAGTGGCAGAAAGAGCACAATACACTAATCCATCGAAAAACAAGATGGCAGCTATCTCTGCCAAGTCAGTCTACCAACACAAATGTGGACAAGGTCCAAAACCTGATCACATTTTATAATTGAAACTAATTTGTAGTTTGCTACGGCTACAAATTTCACCAATTTTAGCAACGGTAACAAGCAAAGACACTGTTAATTAGAAAGTACTCGTTTGAAGACATAAGGAATTTATCATCAGGTTGTTGACTGACATTGGGACTTAATTATCATTGATGGTGTTTAGTTTTTTCATACTTATCAGGTCCTACTGATCTAACTGGAAGAAATTAAAAATGCATACCAAACAAAAGCTCAGGTCTCAGGAGGTTAAGAGAGGTCATTTTTCTTTGACTTACTAACAGATTTGTGGCCATTTATCAGTGATAGACTTCAGGGATATTACACCCTCTGAAAATGTTTAAGTCACACTGAATCCAAAAAGTATGTTGATCATGTCTGTGTGTTTGGAACTGACTGAAGTATGACTCACATGGGTGCCATTTTTGGCGCAAACTGTGGACCAAATCAGCGGTCCAGACTTCCTGTTCTTGTTTTTTTTAGAGCACGGCGTGCACCTGTCCATCAACCATGCCTACAAATTCTTTGAGTGAGGTAGATCTGCCGCACTATCCTGCAAAAATGTTGAAACCGATGGAGTAGCCTCTGCTGTTTGTACCACCTGGACCCAAACAACGTGGCTGTGAGCTGTCTGCAGTCTCCACACCGGCCACTGGAGGGACTCTGTGATCAGTTTGGTGGGTCTATACAATCCCAGAGATGTGGTCCTCTTGGGTCTTTGTTACAGCATGTCGGTGATGGATACATATACAACATGTTTTATTAATGAAGGTTCAGTGTCAAAACTCTTCTAAGTATAAACAGCTAAGGTCACATCAGCTGATATCTAGTGTCTGACAGGACAATGGAGAACTCAGCTCTATCTGATACGTCAAATCAACATTTCTATAAATCTTAAAATGAAATTATTGCAGAAAATCTCACAGCGAGAGGATTGATTGGTTTCTATAATCCTAGCATGCATTGCAACACAGCAATTAAACCTTTTCCATGTCACAGGATCTGAGCATTATCCGCTCTTTAAAGGTTGATCTAAAAAAAATCAGTTAATGATGTCTCCAGAATTAGCCAGCCTCTCCACGGGTCAGATGTGTGCCGTTACCTTTGAACTCTGCAGTGCTGGGGTTGATGTGCATCCTCTTCTGACACTCTCCACAGCTCATTAGGAACCGAGTCACCGCCTCTCTGGGCAGGAAGGCGTAGGTCTCTGCTATCTGTGCCGGGGGAGTGAGCAGAGGAGACTGGGTTACGGAAACAAAAATGGCAGCGGTTACGGCTCAGGCTGTGAACTCAGAATGTGTGTGTGTGCAGGTGTTTTTTTGCACGGTGCATGTGTGAAAGTTTGGGGTCAGTGATTATGTGTTATCTGGATGTGGCATGAGGAGGAATCCTCCCTCCAGGCGATCTCGCTGCCATCAAACGGCCTAATTCCAGCTGTACGCATTTCTGCTGTGATGCTCTAAAACACGAGTGGTGCTCGTCATCCTCCTCTTCCTGCTCTCTCAGGTGCAGTCGACTCGTATCTCCACCTCTTTCTCATGCTCAGCCTTCCTTCTCTGTTTGTCTCCGCTGCTATGCCACCCTCCCCTCCTCGCCCCCTCTGGCGTTTCCCTGTAAAATGCGACCTTCACGTGACCATGGAGAGGCAGCAGGGGTGCCCACCCCCACCGGCCCGCCATCACCACTGCCACAGCTCCCCATCCCCTTTGCCCCCCCTCAACCCACCCCACCCCTCACGGCCCCTTGAGGCAGCTGAGAGGGAAAGGCCACCCAGAGGAGCGTGCACCTCCCAGAAGGCCACAGTGACAGTTCCATATTATGCCCTGCCCCAGTGATGCTGCCTCCTCAAAAGGGTACACTCTATGAGACGTGACAGGACCTCTCTACAGGGCAGGAGGACGTGGCTCTATGATTTTTTTTTTTCTCCCATCCTGCGGGGTGGGGGGTACCAGAGTCCTGCTAAACCCTCTTCACCAACGCGGCACTAAAGCTACATACAAAGCCCCTGTCAGGACACCACACCCGACCCAAGACCACACCTCACTTGGTTTGTAAACTCATATTCATATTTTGTTCCTTCGACATCCATCATGTGACACAATGAAACTCCTGTGCACCATCAGTGCACCAGTGTTTTACTGGTAAAGGTGGTTATTGGTTCCCTTGGTAACTCCTGATGCTAGACATTATACATGATGTCGCCAGAGCGAAGGAGTACAGCCCTTTTGTCTTTCACAGAAATAAAATTCCCACCGGTCTCCAGGTGTTGAACATTTAGTCAGGAGCGACTGGAAGTTTTGGCCTCCTAAAAGAAAACTGGGCCCATTTCTTAAAATGAAAAAAACGCTACTGTTTTGTTTGTTTTTTTTTTTTACCTCACTCCAGCTGTGGACACAAAGGAACAAGAGAAGGTGTCTGCATGCTGTAATATGCTGTTTTGCTCATGCTGCTCTGTTGTGTGCTGGTGTTATGAGCAACACATGAATGGCTGATGTGCAATACTGTTATGCGCATTATGTGTTTTTATGGTTTTTCTGGTGTATGCTTTTCATTTCTTCTGGACTATATTGTTGTGAAACAGCAACACTTGTGCAGCTCCTGAGTCCAAGAGTGTCCCAACAGGCACAATAAAGTGTATCGTATCGTACTGCAAGGCATTTGTCAGACCGTTTATCCTGTTGAGGGTACCTGGTTGGATTCACTCACCGCTTTGTAGGTCTTCTTCTGGCCTGCATGTTTGGGTGCTCTCCCGGGGTCGGCGCCCATCTCCACATGCATGGCATAGATGATGTCGAAGAAGTCTTCTACCACAGCTACACGCTTCAGGGAGGAGTTGTCTTGAGCCGAATTCCCATCTGAACACTGAAACACAGACAGAGAGTGGGGTAAGGTTTTATGTCTCGTCTCAGAGATTTATCAGTGGTTCCCAACTGGTGGGCCGTAGTCCGAAGTAGGTCACGGGCCCATTCTGAACGGACCGCAAGTGACTCACAAACGTGTTAAGCTTGCTGGAAATTTATTGTACTTCAGAATAAAGTGTTCTTTTATTTTGAAGTGCTGTTTTCCGCTGTAGAGTGAGTGAGCAACTGACAGCTGCTGAACAGAGACAGCAAACTAGCTCAAGTATGACACAGACTGTTTTAGACTGTGGGACCTTGAACTAATGACTAAAGAGAAATCTGGACCCCGCGCGGGACCAGCTGAAAACCACTGATCTATCTCATCTCTTAAAGCTGCAAATGGAGCTTCCTGCATCCATGAGCAGGATCTTCAGGGCACATGAGTCGTGTGGTTACAGTCACTCACACAGCCTGCACGAGGTGTCCTAACCCGAAACAACCTGCTTTGTTTTGTCCATAAATCAGTCTGTCTTTATGTTTCCCTCCCAGCTGGAGAAGTCTGGGCCCGGCCAGGTCGGCAGCCATCACCTCATCTCTGCAAGGTTTAAAAATAACACCACCGACACTGTACAAGACCAACAGTCCCTCCTACCACCACCTCTGGCAGCCATCCTGCCTCCCGTACTGCTGACCCTGTCGCCATAGAAACTGCCACTGATTTCTCTCGGGCAGGTGTGCTGGGCAAAGGGTCATGTGACACACCATAGAAGTGGGATCGCCAGGACAACGGCCTCCATCCGCAGCACCACATGGGGCTTTCCTCTCCTTTCTGCCTCCATCTTTTTTTTTTTCCTCCAAGTAACTCTCTCATCCTCTCCTTAGCAAACACTTTGCATTTTCCACCAGATCTTATCTTAATATTTCTGCACCTGCTGATATTTTTAAAGTGCCCCAGCAAGCATGAAATGAACACAAAAAGGATTTGGGCATTTAATTAGTTTTTTTTCCATGAGTCCGGCTCTTTCACGCAGATGTGAGACAAGCGCTGACATTTTCTGGAGATTGGGTTCTAGGTGGGGAGTGATCTTTTCTTGTCTGAGTGAGAGGAGGGTCCGGAGTTCAAAAAGTTGTCCCCCCGGCATTGAGGAATCACACTTTTGTCCCCCTCCTCTTCTTGACATTTCTGCACAGTTCCTGGGATCTGACATTTCATTTTCTCGTTTTTCCCCCAACTGCGTCCTCGCTCCTGCCTCCACGTCTTCATCCCCTACCTCTCCGTCCCGTCTTTCTTTCTTTCTTTCTTTCTTTCTCTCCCCCCCCTCCTCCTCCTCTTCTTGCTCCTGCTCTCCCAAGTGCGAGGTAATGATCGTTGCCATGGCAACTAAAACCAGCTCACAGAGCGGGTTTGTTTTAATCCGGCCCTCTCTCCCTTTCTCTCCCTCTCTCTCTCTCTCTGTCGAGCCACTCTCCCCTGTCAGCACGGGCTAAATGTAATGATAATAAATGAAATAATAGCGATCCTCCACCTCATCATCACAGCTGTAATCTGTCGCACTTGGAGGTATCATCATCATTCCCCTGGTGACATCACCACCATCACCGCCACTGCCGCTACCACTGCTGCTGCTGCTGCTGCTGCTTCTTGGGACAATGGTGTCAGGTCCATTCACGCTGGATTTAGATAATCTCATACAACTGTGGGGTGTGCATTGCACCCACACCGCTGCTGCTGCTGCATCCTCCACTGAATTCTACCCCAACAAAATATCCAACATACACGCTCAGGATATTCAGCTGGGAATGTATTCTCTGAGCTGAAAAACACACACATACAGAATATTGCAGCCTGCCAGTGTAAGACCTGGTGGGAATATATCTATATATGGATATCGGAACTCAATGCCTTCAAGGTGTCGACTGAAACAACACAGTACCAAGTGGTATTGAAACTTCTCCAGTCAAACGATACCTGTATACGATCATTTTTTTTACCCAGATCTAGAAAGAAATGACTGTTTGTATGGATTTGCTTGCAGGAAATCATCGCAAGCATTCTTCGATTTACTCCATCCTGAGATTTACCCACAACTCATGCAGTCTGTGGTGTGGTGAAGCCCAAGCGGCAACCTCCAGAGCTGCAAAATGAAGCCGCAAACTGCAGTTCTTTGAACGGCCACTTGAGGCTGGCTCTAGAGGCCAGTCAGTCCCCATAGACTTCCCATGTTAAAATGCCCAACCTCACAGCAGAAACAAACATGTTTACAGCCTGGTACAAAAACAGTTTATGTCTTGATTAATCTCAACATTCATGACAACTGTACAGAATGCGGATTTTCTAATAACTCATCAATCTGTACTTTGTAAGTCTTAAACTCTTTGCTCCTCCACAGCTCTAACAAACCAAGACAGTGACGACAGAAATGCTAATCTTACGACTCCAAAACAGGAGTCCACAAAACAATAGGTGATGTCATGGTGGCTATGTCCATTATTTTATACAGTCTAAGCACAGTGTATTTGAAGGAGTTGGCAGTTCAGTGTGCTGAGATGCTGCCAAAATGTTTGAAAGTAATTAAAATGGCGAACTTGAATGCTTCCATTCACATCATGTGTACTAAATGAAGTATTCTGTTGGTATCAGTATCACTTTATGGGTACTGGTATTGTAATTTTTTAAACAACACCCAGCCCTACTGGGTGGTCTGAATCTAATACCAGTATTTGAAATGCTTTTGTGTAGGGCAATTCATCATTATTAATCTCTGCATTGATAAAGTGTCAAAATATCCTGAGAAATGGTTGTTTATAACTTCCCAGAGCCCAAAGCAACGTCTTCAGATATTTTATTCTATCTGGTCAACAGTCCAAAATCCCCAAATACTGTCATAGTTTACTGTCATATGACAAAGAAAAGCAGCAAGGCTTCACATTTGAGAAGCAAGAACCAGAAAATATTTGTAATTGTTTGTGGAAAAAAAATGGCTGAAATGTTTCATTAGTGATCAATAGGATATAAAGTGCCCATCACAATTTCCTAAAGCTCAAGGTGACATCTTAAAATGTTGCTTTATTTGACGAACAGTTGAAAACACACGAATATTCAGTTTACCAGTGGCAGATCTTATAATGGGTGACAAATGTAGCACCTAGGGTGCCGCGCAGAGTGGGTGGGTTCCAAAAACCCTTCCAAAAAAAAAATCCGGCGCTTGGGCAGTGACTTATGGCATCAGACACTGACGAGAAAAGCCTTCCTTTAACATTGGCATGATACATGGCCGGTCGCCGTTATAGTTTAACGGTGCTCTGTGGCGTCAGGGGACACATGCCGGGACAAGAACAAAAGTTAAGGCGGTGAAAGTCCGATTCTAAAGCCAAACTCTGTTCTTTTGTTGCCAAAACCTACCCATGTATGTTAGTTGTTGGAGGTAAAAAAAAAAATTGCATTGTTTAACTGAAGTGCGTTTACTTTGAAAGACTTTATGTCAACATTAAATTTCCTGTGAAAATTAAAGTGTTTTGAAAGAAGACAATGCATGTAACAGGCAGAACTTGGAGTGAGAATGTGTTGGATCCAAAGGTCTAATGCTAACGGTTGGTCTACAGCCCTTTCATTGCTGCTCACCTTGGTCAGTGCTCATCACAGTCTAAACAAATGAAAGATAAAATCCATCCTGGGCGCAGTACAAGAAGAAAAAGAAGGCAAAATTTGTAAATTTGCATGTACCACATTTTTAAATTGTTTATTTATTATTTTACTCTTTGTTCGCTAAGTTGTGTATTTATATTGATTTGGTGGGTGGGTGGAGGCACCATGGGAAGCAAGCCCAGGGCACCAAATCTGTTTGGTGCAGCTCTGCAGTCTACAACACATAGAAGAAGCACACTCGACGCTGGAGCTGAGGAATGTTTGCATTTTTGCTTGAAAACTATCTCCAATAATTTATCGATTATCAGAACAGTTGCTGACTATTTTACAAATCAATGAATTGACTTATCGTTGCAGCTCTATTTGTTGAACGTGTAGCCGAGGCCTACTGCTACTCCTTAACTTGCAGGTGAGACTGCTTCTCTTTCACAGGCCACCACGTCTGTCCTGTTACCTGAAGGCCATCTCGGGCCCCTCAGCTTCGATAAGCTCTTACGTCTCCAAACACAAGTCAACAGGGAGTTAAACATTCACCTCTAAACACGACGTGCTTTGAGTGTGTGTATTCGTGAGCGCAGTGTGTGTTTAAGTGCAGCACATGTCTACCGGGCAAAGCTTGTAGCCGAAGCATCTCAGAGGAGAACAGCTGTTGAACAGCGCTGTAGATATTTGGTCTCATCAGCAGCAGCACGCCGCTTTTTAAAGAGCAAAGGAGACATGTCAGCATCCCTAATCGCCAACAACACCGCAAAAAAACTCCTCGCCCTCCTTCTCCTCCTTCCCTCTATCTTTCTAATCCCGTAGGACTTTGCTCTCCCCAGCCACTGTACAACCAGCCCCCATCCCCTGCTCGCTCTCTCCCTGTCCCGCACCAAACCGCTCTGTTGCTAGGAGACTGGAGGGGTTGAGTCGACTGCCCCCACCCCCGCTGGCAGTCACACACACACACACACACACACACACACACACACACACACACACACACACACACACTGTAGCAGAGAGGGGAGAGAGGAGCAGTCCTGCACACAGGCAGGTCAGGAGGAGGAGGTGATGGAGAAGGAGGAGGAGGAGGGGAGGTTCACGGGGAAGCAGCTGGGTCACAAAGACAGGCCGGCAACGAGAGGAAAGATGCAAGACATTAACTCCACACAGGAAGGGATGCTACGTCTCAAATTTAACTTTTAAAGTCAACATAAACACGGAGATGTTTTTTATTTTGTGAAGGTGGCTGCAGAATAAGTAGCTTAAGTTGGAGCAGCAGTGATGTGTGCTCAGGTACTTTCTATATGTGTGTGTGTGTGTGTGTGTGTGTGTGTGTGTGTGTGTGTAAGTAGGGAGTAAAGATGGCTGTGTCAACACTACTCATGACTCAGATTATCTCACTGCAGATGTGACAACAGGTCATCTTTTAAAGCCCCATCTCCCCCTCTGTAAATCTATCAACTGGCTAATGGACACGTAAATGGAACAATCTTCGTTCCCTGTGTGTGTTCGTGTCTGTGTGTGTGTGTGTGTGTGTGTGTGTGTGTGTGTGTGTGTGTGTGTGTGTGTGTGCATGCGTGTGTGTCTGAAGATGCATATGACAGAATAACTGGGATAAAACAGACTATTACCTCCACAGAGTGCCCCAAATGTTTTATAAAACCCCGTTCCCTTCTCTTCCTCCTCCTCCTCTCGTCTCTCAAATCATGAAGCCCTGTCATTAAATCCACATTAGGTGCTCTACCCCTCATGTCCGACATCCCCGTGTGTGTGTGTCTATGTGTGTGTGTGTGTGTGTGTGTGTGCTTCTCTCCCGGCTGCTGCTCCCATGATGGCCACTATTTGATAGAGTGTGTGACATCCCCAATATCCAACCGAGCCGGAGACACAGACAGTCCCACCAGCCCCGGCAGACTGGCACTGTTGACGTTCCAGTCGCTGACTCAAAATGGTATGTAAATGACTCGCACATACATCATCACCGAGTCCATTTTCAGGCTATTATCATACTGTCCCAGTTCGTTAAATGTTGGCCTTGCAAAGGTATTAAAAATGACAGTAGCGGTGTGGTAGGGAGATTATTGCCGTCTTAAAGACTCTGTGTGTGTGCGTGTGTGTGTGTGTGCGCGTGTGTGTGGAGCAGAACTCAGACTATCTCCCACACAGGGGGGAGGCCCCCGGGCCAGTTAAAAATGGTGTTAATTTCTCCTCCTATGGGAAAGCAAAGAACGGTCTCTCCATGGCAACAGAGAGGGTGCTGAAGGGAGGAAACACAGAGCATGCGATCAGCGACCCCCTCTTTGTACGAGCACACACACACACACACACACACACACACACACACACACACACACACACACAAACTATCACATACGTGCAGTACGCTTTTCATCACCCGTTTACAGTAAGTCACAGTAACACAGTCTGCGATGAAGACACGCTGACACAAAGTCCAAATTTCCTCATGAATGTCGTTTAACAAAGAAACAGACGCATTTCCACCCTTCAGTGCAAAAGTCAATCACCGCCTCACATCCACTGTGGCGAAACCAACCAGGTGAGCCTTGTTTGGGGCGGTGAGTGTTTGCCGTTTGAACCCACAAGTCTGTTCCCATGTGTTGTGCCTAATAAGCGCTGCCAGAGAGCGACCGAACACAAAAACCATGGGACAAAAGCTCCGGAGATTCTCTATGCAAAAATAGCATTAATGCAAATGCTGTTGAATAATAGGGCCAGTATTCTTTTGACTCTGTGGCCCCTCCACAAAAGAGGAGCTCTCAGGGGAAACGTGGACTAATTAATCAGATAATAATGATGATGTTCTTCCTCTCGTCTGACGGCAAAGCACAAACATTTAGGGCTCATTTTCCAGGACGCAGATTAGAAATAGTGGTTTCTGGTTTCTACACGAGGAGAGGACGTCCCGAGACAAACCTTTAGTGTGTAAATTGATAGCATTGTTAAATCCTCCATTCTGGAAACCTCTTTCTGTTTGATTTCATCCTGTTCTGTCACTTTAAACCTGCAAATAAGCATATTTTTTACTGTCAATTAATCATTTAGTTCATAACATACTGAAAATGCCCGTCCCAGAGCCCATGGAGGTGTCTTCAAATACCTATTTTAATCTGATCAAAACCTAAAGACATTCACTTTACTGTTATATATGACAAAACAAAGCAGCAAATCCTCATGTTTGAGGACCTGGAAGCAGAAAATGCTTGTATTTTTGCTGAAAAAGTGGCTCATATGATTATTTTTATTGATTAGTTGATCAAGCGAAAATAATTTTTGACAAACGATTGACTGTTTTGGGACATTTTTTAAAATAAATATACCAGAATCCTCTAGTTATGGCTTCTCACAATGTGAATACTTCCTGTTGACTTCCGTTTTCTATGATAACTATATTGAATATCTTTCATATTTGTAGATTTGAAGGGGTTAGCGAGGAAAATGTCTCCCTCTGTATTTCGAATATGCGCATTTGCCTCTCCACTGAAGCATGAAAGTAACAGACTTTTACTTTGACAAAATTAAAGATATTTACGTCATAAATCGATGCAGAAAAGCGCAAATCGATGCTCGAAATGTCATCAGAATGCAGGAAGTTGTTTGATGCTAAAAATTTCTAGATGTGTCCTCCACAATGTTGATTCAAAACCTTCGCCCTTGATATGTTTGGACTGTTCTTTGGACAAAAGAAGACACTGAAAGCATCACCTTGAGCTTTCAGATTCTATGATGGACTTTTTTCACTGTGCTCTGACATTTCATGGACCAAATCGAGAAAATACCCGACAGCTCGATCAATGATAAATTGTTAGCTGCAGCTCCAGTTGCAAATTCATTTTCTGCTCGACTGTTAATCGTCTAGCTTTGGGACGCTTCTTTATTTTCAGCCTGGTAGATTGTAAATGACGGTTTTGGACCAAACATATGAGTTGAAATATTAAGATTTACACCTTTATAACTTTAGTTTGTGACCACAAGTGAGCACGATTCAAGTTTTACTTTTAAACATCATGTGAAGCCTCTCTGAACAGTTTCATGAATATATATATATATATATATATATATATGTAGTTTATATATAGCCAGTGTGTCTGTGTGTGAGAGCATGTCCACCAAAACCTAGTTGTGAGAGACGAACAGAGATATTTACAGATTTCAGTTGGCATGGCAACAAAAAGCAACAGCTCGCAGTACTTCAAAATTTTCAGTACAATGCTCATGTCAGCCGAAAAGGAAATGCACGGGGTGTTTAAGCGTTCCTTTTGAGAACTGGCTGCACTCTGACTCCCCTCGTCTCGGGGAAGTGTGTTCACATCGTGTGCAATTTCTGTGGTGCATCTCTGTGTCTGTTTCTGGTCCTTTCCCCCCTCCTCCTCTGTAGCGTCCTCTAATCAGGACATAATGAGAGCTAAACGAGGTTGCATCTCCACACTGAGGGCTGCTGGATCCTCTGAGTTGTGCAGAAAGAGGGCGAGACGACGCGAGCTGGGAGGACAGAGACGGACAGAAAACAGAACATAATTCTATGTCTTGAAAAGAAGGCGTCCACGCTGAGACTGAGCCACTGGTGCCCCGCGTCTCTGTCCCGTCACACACTGAAGCAGCCTTGTATGCTTCGCTGACACATAGAAGAGACCTTCTCTGTCTGCACATCAGCCACCATCATCCCTACCCCCACCCAGCCTCCCGTCATTTAGCCCCATGCCTGCCCCCATACAGAAACTTGGCACACCCTGGGAGCAGCTGCAGCGGGGCTTCCAATGCTGGAGCTCCAGAGACACGCCCCCGGCCCTGCAGCCGCACGAGGAGGCAGTGACCATTGTGTGTGTGTGTGTGTGTGTACGTCTGCTCGTGTGTGTGTCACTTTTCCACTGGCCCAGGACAGCCTATTTATAAAGCCTGCGAACAGTGAATTAAAAAAAGCCCTCTGCTTTCTAATACAGTCAAATGCATTTAAATAGGTTGATTTGTTGCCTCTGACTCATCATTAGAAGCAGCTTGTGATGTTTTGTTTGTTGTTTGAATTTTCTCAAGTGGAGCTGAGTCAGGGGGATGCTTTCCCTTATGATATTAGCTACCAAGCGTGTGCACTCCTCTCCAACAGACACTTTTTCAGTCAGACTTTCTCTCCAACGGTTTAAACAGACCTCAGAGAATTACTTCATCTTAAATGGGCCTGACAGAGAAACCACGCTCACCTGGAGGATGTGATATCGATAATATATATCAAACAGGAGATATAAGGATGTATATCAAGGAGAAATGACAGGAGCCACAGACAGAAGCTAATCAACAACACATTTCAGGCACCATCTGCACCTGCAGAGACAGATCACACCTGCCCTTGTGCCCAGAGGGAAACATAATATTGAGTGGAGATTAGAGGAGTTTTGTAAAGGCAGTTGGCCTAAATCTAAACCGTGCATTCACACAGGTATAACACCTGTGGAGGGATCAGCGCCATTCAAACCAAAATCAAAGCATTCAGACAGTAATCGGTGCCAATATCTCCTCCAGTTTGTGAAGAGAAAATGTGTTTCTGCTCTTTGAGGTCCAGAGAGACTCGGCCCCAGCAGGGCGGGTGGGGGGAGATTATTCCCTGAAGGCGCTTATTTAAAATGGTGGTTGTCTCCTTTCTGGCACAGCAGGCCCAAACACCACACAGAGACATGGTGCGTGCGCGTGCACCTCAAAGAGAGCCACTGGGGCACTGCTGACAGTTCACCGTGTACATGTTTATCCTGGAGAAGAGAAGAATGTGTGATTTAACCCTTCACGCACCCGCAGCCTCAGTGATGCTCAGTGCATGATGGTGACCTGACTTCCGCCACACTAAATAAATACCTCACCCTCTCATCTGGAGACATGGAGAAGTGAAGTCTGAACTGTGGGCGCATGTCGCTATCAGTCCCGAGCAGACCCTTTTGTTTCCGCCACAGCCCCTCACGTGGTCACCAATTACGCACAGCTACAACCCCCCATCAAATGTAGGGTATCGTTTTAAAATGTTTCTCTTGCAAACAGAGTCTTAAACGGGCTTATGGGGCTTAATAGCGTACACAATGAAATGCGGCAGAGGCAGGCTATCCTGGACTACACAGGTGTTGCCAGAGCAACGAGTGCCTGCGAGCCGATCCGCATCCTGCCCAGGACAATGAAAAGTGGGGTGCAAACACTGAGACTCAGACTGTCTGCCACACACTCACATTTTTATTAAAAACACAGACATATGAGTATTTCTGAACCACATCTTCGCTCTCTCAAATTAAGACAAATGAATCTCGCCGACGCACGCGACACAGTCCGGTTTGCTCGACGGGACAGTGAGGGCGCGTGTCATTTGATGAATCGCTGACAATCAGCCCTGCTGAGTCGCACAGCAGAAAGGTGAATCACACATTATCTAAGTTGGCGTTAATGGCCTGTGGTCCATCAGGGAGCACGCACCGGAGCACCCTGACATACCCGACCCACGAACATGCCGTTGCATCCACGCGCGCGCGCGCACAGCATCACCACATCGGGCTGCACGAGACCCTGAACAACACGGTTCAAACTAAACGTTGTCAATAGTCAATTATCTCGTGCTTTGCGCCCGGCAGCGCGCAGCTGACAGGACTTCAACCTCACTGGCGAGATGGCTATGCATGATAGCCTACCTTTTTACAATTGCTATTGCCAGGAGGCACCGGCGTTGCTATGGCAGCAAGGGATGAGAGTAGGGCTGTTCTGGTTGGGATGTGGACAAAGTGAAGCTTTATGAGGAAAGACGAGGGCGAGCCGGGACGACAAAAGATTATAAGTTGTCGTTTTATTCATGTGACAGGTGCGTGTGTGCAGCCGGAAATAATGACAACTTATAGGCGAGGCGGCAACGGGACAGCTCGTGCGCGTGAGCACGCACGTTCTCTCTCTGTCTCACACACACACACGCACACACATACACACGCACACACTTTACCGTTGACTTGACCGGGACATATAGGACGGGTTTCCCTGGAGCTCCCTTCTTGTTGTGCTCTCCCAGCACATTGGTCCCGACCTGAAATCCTTTAGACTTCACCCAAAATTTGAATTTGGCGTTGATGTGGCTGTTGTCGATATAAACGCCATCCGACTCGTCGTTCTGCAACAGTGTCTGCATGATTTTGTTATATTTTCGCCGGGTGACGGTCTTTGTTTTACCCGAGTCTCCATAAGTCCGGAGACACCAGTCCTGAAATTCACTGAACATCTCCGCCTCCAACACGACCGGACTCCGGCTCCTTTTGGGCGCATCCACGCACGCCTTTTTCGTTGCCATCGCTCCCTCTCTCCTCACACTCCCTCCCTCTCTCCTCTCTCTGTGTGTCTGAACCCGTTCAAACAGCCCAGGCTAATAAAGACTTGACCGGGTTGATTCTCCTCCTCTGGTCCCCGCTGTCCCGCGTCAAGGATGCTTGGTTCCGGTTTTGGGACGCTGCCTCTCAGTGGCTTCTCAGCAGAAGTGACCCGGACGGTAGCACACCTGTTTGCAGCGGAGCAGTGCTGTCCCGAACCGCAGCGGTGAGAAATGTCACTTCCTCACATCATCCGCTGAGGAACAGAGAGGGGGGCTGTCCTACAGTACGCTGAGCGGGTATCTCCCACCTGTGCGTAAAACGCTCTCCACCAAAGGGTAGGCTATGAAAAAAAAAACCCACAGTCCTCGCTAAACAACAAAGAACAGAGACAAAAGCGTGGAAACAAACGTCGCTCTCAGTTCCTATCGACCTACTTTCTAACAGCCAACACTATTCTCGGATGCGGGTTGCTCAACCCTTAAAAAAAGGCGCAAAGATGCTCTCAGTGTGTTTCTATATGGCCACATATCCGATCAACATGCGCCACCTGGGATTGTTTCTGCTCCTCACACCTGTTTGAATGTGAATCGCGCCTGCACTGTCTGCTCTTTCTATCCGTAAAAAAACACACTCATATCTGCATCACACTGGTAATTTGCAGCAAAGCCTGGCTGCGGTTTGCAACAAGACGCAGGGAGAAAATGTCCGATTTGGAGACGAGGAAGGTGAAAGAGGGTGGGGGCAGAAAACATTTATACTATCTGGAGAAGATGCTAGAAAACACTGATTAGCCTACACCATTTCCTTTTGTATCGGAAACACTTTTTTCTGCAGATACAGACAGATGTGTAGATAAACATAACGTGGGTTAAATAGTTGCAGTCACGAGGCAAACAACCTCAAACAACCCCATAAAAATAATCTGTAAAGGACTCATCATATAATCATCATATAACAGGTTTATTCAGGCCTACTTAGTGTGGATTTTTGTGTTTTGGTGATGTCACCCTAAATAAATTGTGTAACTTTTCTTTGCAAATAGAAAAAAATAGATTAAAAAAAATAGTTTATATTTGTTTGCAACCCAATATTTTTTAGTAAATAAGTTTCTCTTGTGAAGCTTTGGGTGATTTAAATTGTCAACAATACATCTATCTCAGTAAAAGAGGAAAAAAAATGAAATTAAAAATAATTTTAACAAATAAGAATCAAATTTGTTCTCCTGTCACTTTTATATAAAGAAGAAAAAACTGCACACATTTAAGATCTGGATTTGGGTCTGTGTCGTGCTCTCAGTGTGTGTGTGTGTGTGTGTGTGTGTGTGTGTGTGTGTGTGTGTGTGTGTGTGTGTGTGTGTGTGTGTGTGTGTGTGTGTGACTCCTCCTGGCCTGTGCATTATAGGCCCATGCTGGCGGTGGTGACTGCTGCTGTTGCCATGACAGCAGCGCAGCAGTGTCTCCGGCCGTGCAGAGGGTGAGTGGGATGCCCCGTCCTCATCTCTCCATCCTGACTCAGACAACGGCATGCTGGACAAAAAAGAAAAGCCCCACCCCGACTGAACGACGAACACATCCACTCAACACACATGTGTTTTCATGTGTGTGTGTGTGTGTGTGTGTGTGTGTGTGTCTACGGGGTGGTGGGGTTTGAATGGCCGAGGCCTCTTTGCGTGTTATTTCATTTCATTTCATCATTTGGTCTCGTGTTGTGTCTTCTCTCAGGACTGGCCTGCATGCAGGATGAGCTGCAGGGCTCCCCCATCCATCCCTCAGGGGAGGAAACATCTCAACACACACTGCTCTTATTTTGAAAGGTTTGGTTTCAGACACCAGTACCCAGTGTGCTGTTGTTAAAAAAGTGGATATGACGAAGTAATAGTTTTACTCATGTAGCTACTGTACAGTATAGTACAGTACAGTATTTAGGGTACTTAAAGGGAAAGTCCACCCCAAATATCAAAGATACATATTTCCCCTCTTCCCTGTAGTGCTGTGTATCAGTCTAGATTGTTTTGGTGTGAGTTGCAGTGTTGGAGATATCAGCCGTAGAGATGTCTGCCTTCGCTCAAATATATGGAACTAGATGGCACTCGGCTTGTGGTGCTCAAAGTGCCAAAAAACTACATTTGCGAAACTCAACAGCGATGTCTCTTTACAGAATTCATGACCTGGTTACTCAAGATAATCCACAGACCTTGTTGTGAGCAGTTTCATGTAGGAACTATTTTCTTTCTACCAAACTACACCCACTAACCATATCACCACACAGAGGGAAGTGAACATCTTGTCCTAACTCACTTGGCATCACACGGAGGATGCTGTTAATGTTTATATCTTGAGCTGTTACGAGCTCGAGCCTCTTGTTTGCTAATAGCAAGCCCCGAGGAGCAGCACCAGGCTTTGTAGCTAATTTGAAATAGTGGCCAAATGTGGAACTACAACTTCTGGGTCTATCACCTGACGCCATTGGGCTTAAAGACTTTTCCCATAGACTTACATTGTTTTAGGCTTACAGCCCCAGCAAAATGACTCGTTTCACTATTAGGATTTGATCCATTTTTCATTGATAACATGCCAAAAGTCTAAAAGAGACTGCTGAATCATTTTAACCCCACTGAAGTTAGCGGAGAGCTAAATCAGAAGTTAGTTGCTGGAATGCTACAAGTCTTAAGTGCGCTTGAAATATCAGAAGATCCAACTTATTATATGATTTATTTCATAGTATGGAAGTAGAGCTTATTTGGCTTCATGTGCCACCGAGCAACTTTCATAGGAATGAACCAGGTCTCGCCTCCAAAACTGCATCCAGTTCTCTTTATACATCCATGATGCACACTTCCTTCTGCACTGTGATACTGTTGATAGGTGCAGATTAGTAGCTCACAACAAGGTCTGTGGATTCTCCTAAGTAACCAGGTCATGATTTCTGGAAAGAGACATTGCTGATGAGTTTTTCAAATGTATTTTTTTTGGCAGAGTGCCAACTAGTCCGATGATATTGGAGAGAAGGCAGACATCTCTACGGCTGATATCTCCAACGCAAAACAATCCAGACTGATAAATAACAGAAACACATTTTGTGCTTATACTTTATTGTTTTATACTTTTTACTCAACGACATTAATCTGACAGCTTTAGTTACTTTGCAGATGTTGATTTTATAAAAGCAACATATCAGCTCATCGAATATGAAGTGTTATTATAGATTAAACAACCCAAGAGAATATAAATAAGTTAAAATTAGCTGAATGCGACCAGCAACAACAGTGTTTCCAAACCTTTCTGGTGTGTGACCCCTTAAAATGAAGCCACTTTTTTTTTTAACTGAGGCTCTTAGTGAAATTAATATGGTCACACTGACCCAATTTGGCTCAAGCACCAGCACAGCACTGGGTTAACTTATCCAGTACTAATAGGACGAAACAGCCTCAGACAATGGGTTGTTTTGACCCAGTTTTAATGTTGTTTTTTGGCTTAATTACCCAAACTAGAATATGTTTGTGAACTGTTTTAATCTACTGAGGCCCTTTTTTAAGTCAATCTGTGTATCTGATTGTTCTCAGGTTTGTGGTACCTTCTCCGAAGCTTTGGATTAGCCCTCACCTTTCAATTAAATGCTTCCCCTCCAGTGATGCTTTAAGACAAGTCTTAAGATGCGCATGTTTTCACTGGCATTTGGTTGCTCTTGGTGGCTTAATATTTTAGTATTTTATTATATTTGTACGTAATTGTTCTTACCAGTGTTATTCGGTTCTATATTTGTGTACATGTTTTATTGCGATATATTTGTGTCATTTTTTAAATTTGGACAGCATTTTGGTCAACTGTGGTTGTTTTTAAAAGGGCTATTTTTTGAATGTCATTTGAACACATGTTTTAGTTTGGGTAAACAACCCAACAGCAATAGAAATAATAATAAGACTTACTCTATGTCAAAACAACCAGTTGGTAAAGTTGTGTGGGTCAGTTTTTAACCCAATGAATTCTCCGTCTTGGCTTTGTTGTACATTAGAAGTGTGATGAATTGAAAGTATCCGGTATTTTACGTATGTTAAGAATCTGTAGAGGCTGTAGCAGGTAGAGGCATCAAGCATTTCATGTATGTAAAGGATGTTTAGAGGCTGAGGAGGTGAACGTATCCAGAATTTCACAAGAAAAACATACATTAGAGAAAAGCAAGGAAATACAAACACATTTCTGTAACAGATTTTTAAACGTATCCCTTTAATCATCATGTGGCCCCTCAGATTTACCCTGTGATCCCTTGAGGAATCCCTTCCCCCAGGTTGGCACCTGCTGAGCTACGGCATCGTTTAACAGTCACAGGAGCTGTTTTCTGCCTAATGAGTGCTTCTGATGCTTCACACACATTAAGCTGATCTGCACTAAATGCAGGGCTTGTGGTTGTAGTTGAGTATTTTTATATTGTAGTGTCACTACGTCACTCAAGTAAAGGATGTAAATACGTCTTCCAACACTGGACAAAGCAAACACGCAGCAGGACTCCGCTTGCTCTCCCGTAATGCACCGATCCCTGAGATCATCTCTCAGCGCCGCCATCCGTGCAGTTCAGCTGTCAGACCTGTAGGCAGGGTCACGCCTCCTCACTCCTAATGAGGCAAAACTGCTGTAATTACGCTCCCAAACCCCCACTGAGCGCTTTCCTTCCACCATGAGGTGGACAACTCCTGTCCTGGAGGGCCACAGCGAGGGCTGTCTCACACAGAGATGCCCCACACTCAAAAATAAAAACCCCTCACTTAAAAACACCCGCCTGATGACAGCAGCGTTACACCCACCTGCTTACACTCTGACCTGCGCCCCACTCACCTCTGGACTGACTGGATAGTATATCAACATGCAGTGTCATCTCCAGCCCGCAGATTAGCATGCTGGAGTGGGCATGGTATCCAGGGGTGGAGGATGTGTTCAGATGCTACAACTTATAATACTCAGCCTGAGAAAACAGTCTCTAACGTCTTCTGTGGCTCTGGAAAGAACTTTTCAAAGTCTGAGTCGGACTGAATAGAGTTGTGAAGTGAGAGGAGATATTTTTTGCCGTCTCTGGTTCCAGAAGTAAAAGTCCCATTAATTTTTTGCATAGATGATGTTACAAGACATGAAGAGTCATGACACTGTCCTGGAACATAACTGGTTATTTGATTAAAAAAAACTAAAGATTCAAGGCTGTGTGCACGTAGAAAAATAAAGTAAAATGAGAAAAAGAGAAGATAACTCCTGGTGCATCAAATCATAGAGCTTAAAATTCTGTCGTGTGCTGAAAACCGATGTTACAATCTGCAGCTTAAATCAATTCAATTTTAATTTCTGGATTGGTTTTAGATTCCAGAGAGAAGCAGACAGAGGGGTCTACAGTCTGTGTTTGAAGGATATATCCAGGATGTCAAAGTGACTCAGCAGCAACAACAGGTAAAAAGACAAAGATAGTTAGAAGCTAAAGCCGAACTATAGGCTACAGATCACAGTGTAAAGGGAACCACCACATCACTGCTGATCAACACAGAGGACAATGAATATAAAGGGAAACTTTGCTGATATTGAACCAGCTGTGTGGCATCAGTGTGTGCAGATGAACGGTGTTTGGCTTCACCCCCGTGCCACTACCAGCACCCAGACCTCGGCCACCGGACGGGCAGGGATCTCCAGGTGATGACACAGAGCTGGTTGAATATGAGCAAAGTTTCCCTGCTTCCCTTCACTGGTTCCTGTACAGCAGGGTCGGCCTTTGTTTCACTGTTAAACAGCAAAAACAGCATGTGTATACATTCAGTAGGTTATATCTTCAGTAGCTAGCTAGCTAACCCTGCACTTTTCAGGGTCTGATTTTGGTTTTGAACAGGGAAGGAACGTATATCTTTTTCCAACCTCTCCAGGTAACGAGTATCATTAATACACGATGTGCGCCAGGCACAACATTTAGCTCCAAATCCACAAAACCAGCCTGAAAATGAAGGAAATCTGAAACGATGGAGCACAGCTGTGTTGTTGTTGGACCCTTGTCTGAGCTGGCCTGATGCTACATTATGATTGGCCAGTCTGTGTCCAAGGGTGGGACTTAGTGAAGAGTCAGTTATAAACAGCGGTCATAACATAACCCTATAGTGATGCTACATTATCCAGTATAATAATAAAGGACACCAATGAGTTGCATTGTGGGAAATGTAGGATCCAGTGTCCATGGAGTTTGATCCACACTAGAGACTAAGTGCAAATATCTCGGCCTCTGCTTCTACGATTTTGGCTGGGTTTTTTTTGGTTGTTGTTTTTTAATCATCTCCTGTAGTCGCCTCTCTTAATGGAAGTGCATTACTAAATTACTGGAGTGCCCCTTTAGGTAGAAGTAGTTATAGAACAGTGTAAACCTGCTGTCACAAATAAAAGTCCTGCTTTCAGAATCTACTCAGATTATTAAAAGGAACAGTCCTCATTATGCAAAATGACCTATTTGGGAGTGCTACATTAGTTTACATATTTTTGGATTACTATGCAAATTCTGTTATTCAAAATGTTTTTTTTTAATTATTCTACCTCTGCATTTGTTATTTTCAACTCAAATAGTTGTTTCTTTTTGGCTGGGAAATGTTTTTACTCATAGTCTCTCTTTTTATATGTTTGTATCTGTACTGAAAAATTAACTAACTGTAAACTTTATGATGCAGCTCCATTAATATGTAAGCAGCCGTTGGTCCTAGATAATGCAAAAATTTGACTCTCAATACATTGTTGGGCAGTTTAATTAAAACTAATGCATCATATTTTATGAGATCATCAGATGTTTTGTATGTAACATCTTAATAATGAAGTGCAATATAATTTAATATAACATTGATTATCAGGAGCAGAAAGGTTTTTTCCATCATTTTAGTTAATTTTTAGTGAATCTTTTTCTTTTATTGTTATTCTATTAGGCACTGGTTTTTGCCTCTGCTCCTTGAAAACACTTCTATCTTGTGTATTTGTATATTTTGCAAAAAAGTTTAAAACTATTATTTCAAAAACTGGGCCCAGTGAGGGACCCTTGTTACTGGTTGTGAATTATGGTAACTCATTTTAAGCATTATCTCGCACAAGAATTTCCTTTGGGAAAAATACAGTTTTATTGAATTGAATTGAATCTGCAAAATAACTCTATAAAAACTACAATGTTTGCTTCTTAAATGTAGCGCAGTGTAAGTATAAAATGGCAAAATAAGTTAAGTGCATCAGTACTTATAGTAGGCCTAAATCCGTAGAGGCCAGAAAAAGTTCATTTCCATCACTGATGGAATCACCAAGCCACACTCAAAGTTTTTTCCTCTGGAGTATTTACCCTGCTAACAAAGAGGATGTCTGCAGATCTCATTGCAAAGACAAAACAGTGTAAACAAACAGAATCTGTTTCTGAGGAGGTGAAAAAACCTGAGCAGAGTTAAAGTGGGGGGTACACAGCGAACAGAGAGACAGACACTGACACAGAGCTGTGAGACGAGAGCACGAGAGGCAGGCTGTGATGGTGAATCAGACTTAGTTAAGGTGACAAATTTACCCTCCTCAGCACCAGTGTTGATCTCAGAGTGAGATAAACGCTGACTGACAATTTGACCAGTACTGCCTCCTGATGGTGGAGCTGAAAACTGCACCTGCTGCTGTCACCCATCCTCAACCGGACCTGTCCGACACGAGACACACATCAGTAACACACCTTTCTGTTTCAGCTCACTGCAGGATCTGTTTCTCTGTGTTTAAATATTCTTTAAATATATTTCTGTCCTGGTCTGAATGTTCTCAAATGTATGAATGTTATGTATTCTTTTAAATTAAAGGGCCAGTTAACCCAAATAGTAACATTTTCCCACTTACCTGATATATAGTCATGAAAATCACTTTGGTTTCATTGTATTTATAGTGAGTAGAGTATTTTTTAAATCTAATTTAATTTAATTTAATTTAATTTAATTTTAATGAAATTATTTTATTTTTGAAATTTATGACAACTGTGCAATACACTGCAATAATTCATTTGTACAACACTCTTTCTTATTTATTCTATTGTTGCATTTATATTTAACACACATTGTAGTATGATGCAGATATTTGTACATATTTTCCATATTTTGCATATTCTGATTTTTATTCTTATATTCTTCCCTTATGTATTTCATACATGTAAATATTGTGTTACATATTGTTGCATAACACATGTCATTTTTATGTACTTATTTTCCATTTCTGTCTTCTTCTAATGTCTCTGTGCTTACATAAAGTATTTATAGCAACTGTAGCATGGCACATTTTCCCTCTGGGATTAATAAAGTTTTCTTTAATTTATTTTTAGTGTTTTAAGGATTGAATAATGACATTTTAAAGACTAAAGAGAAAAGTCTTTTTCCTAATTGTCATTGTTTCTCTTTTTCTTATATTCACATATCTGAACAGTTTTCAATGGGAATGTTTCTGTACTAGGTCAGTGGATAATCCCTAATTACCAGGACATAGGTGTTACTTTTCAAATATAATTGTCCCATGTGTTTTCCATTTGACATCCAGTCAGTCAAACTGAAGTTTTACAACACTTTCATACACATTAGTGCAATTCAGAGTGCTTTACAGATGACTGACAAGCTGATCTTAAGACAAAAAAAAACCCTATTTGAGATAAATGTATATAATAAAATCATCATGTAAATAAAATCTAATCATGAAGTCAAATAAAAAATTGTGGCAGTCTAAAATTGAAACCAATACAATAGAAAAATAGACATCTACTTAACGTTCAGTTCACAGGGCATTTCTGGAGCTGCTTCTGAGATCCATCATACAACACATATACAACACAATGATATAGTTAAAGTCTCTACGTGTCAAATATTTCTAGTCTCACATCTTCTGGTTCTGCAGGTCAAGTAAAAATACCCAACTGGTAGGAGACTGGGGTCGACCCAGAACACACTGGAGGCATTGCATATTTCATCTGGCCTTGAAACACCTCAGGACCCCCCAGGAGGAGCTGGAGAGGGACGTCTGGAATACATTACTTACCCTGCTGCCCCACAACCAGGCTCCAGATAAGAGGAGGACAAAGGATGGATGGAGATAAAAACATACTGGAGGAATATATTTCTTTAAAAATGCTTCCATTCTATTATTATAAATTTTTTTTTGATATACTAAATTTATTTTATTTGAATCTGACTGTGAAAAAAAATATTTTGTTTTATTGTGAACATTAAATTGTAATAATCATTCAGGCAAACCTGCAATGTATCTTTTAAACAGAACTGCTTATTGTATGGTGACAGGCATAAATTCAAGGGCCTTAACAGGTCTAATCAAACACTTAAGGGTCATTATTCAACTATGGTCCATTTCGGTCTGGAAACTTTTAGAAAATCTGACTTGTATTTAGAGAAAATACATTTTCAGTAATATACCACTGCCATTTCCACTATTGTACATTTTTCCATCTCAATAAACAGAGTGACGGAAATGACATATTGTCACTTTTTTTTTTTAAACAAAAATCAAGCTAACATATTATGTTAGCTTGCTAATGGTCTTTTCAGTGTTAGCATGAAATATGGCCTACACAAAACACACAGCGTAGAATGTTGTTTTTCTTATTATTTGCACATTTAAAAGAAATATCCACTGTCTGGAAATTACATCTAATAAACATATTCTTGATTTAACAAAAATGTACCTTTATTTCTTCTTTTTCCAATTCCCTCTATGGAGCTAACTATCTCCAGCCACGTGCTCTCCTGTCACATGACCTACTGTGGTAGTGGTATAGAAACTCTGACAATAAAAGGTCCCTAAATTTTTGTATCAAGGCTGAAAGATAAAGCCAACACAAAGTGCCGAAAACTGCAGTTCCTCTAATGGCCACTTGAGGCTGGCTCCAGACACCAGTTCCCTACAGACCCTCATGTTAAATTTCCAATTTCACAACAGAAATAAACAGGTTTACAGCCTGGTATAAAAGGTTTGAGCCTTCATAGCTAATTTCAACGGTCATTTCACCTGCACGGGGAGTGAATTTTTATATAACTCACCCGTTTCGCATTTTTATTAATGCTGAAAATTACACAAATTTAAGAGGTGGAGCCGCTTTGAGTGACAGACTGTCTGCAAGGCCTCCTACAGTCTATGAGTTAGATCCAACCTCTTGCCCAAATCTGGTCACTTCTGGTTCCAAAAAAATAAAGAAAACATCACAGTGCATTATTTTTTACTGTTTGTAGAGTGTAGTGGAAATAATAGAATAATGAATAAGCTATACCATATAACACATGACGCATTTCAAATAGGAATTTATTATTAGATTCATATTGAATATAGCAAAACACAAACATGAAAGCCACTTTTTATAAAATTAAAACAATTACTGATCCATCATTTGTCATGTGCCAAGTAAGTATGAAAAAAAAGAAATGTTTTTTCAGTCTTCTTATTTCTGCAAGGACACAAAAATCATGATAGTTAAAGAATCATCCATAATCTGTATATGATGTCAAAAACCTTTAGCCTACAAGACCCTGTTATAGCTAAGTTAGATTTTCAGTAAGGAATAATGGTATTTGTAATTCTTATAAAAATGACAGAACATCATGTAAGACTTCTGAAACATGCAAGATCCAAGACAGAAAAAAACATGTAGAAAAATCCTAAAAGACCCAAACACTTTGCTTATAAAAGAAATAAAACGTCTTTTAGGATTGTTAGAAATACAAATGATTTCTATTGAAAAAGATTGAGAAAAAACAACCCTATGGGACTTTTTGACTGGAGACGTGTTGTTTTATTTTTTATTTGATATGTGTGAACTCAGTGTTTAAGTGTTTTTTTCTTCAGACGCTGACGTTTGATGTGTGATGAGATGTATCTGTGTTAAAGAGAGAGGGAGCATGCTGACTGCATATTTATTATCCATTATATCAACTCTCTCTTTGTCTGCTCAGTCAGCCACAACACAGACCAGCCAGTAGTTGCATTTCCCAGTCTGTCGTGGTGATGGGGGGGGGCTGCAGAGCGACGTGAACACACACTGACAGCCTTATGGGACCGTGAGGCAACAGAGGCAGGGAGAGCTGTGGGGTCAGGGCCCGAGGTGGCTACAGGCCATCGGGACAGCACAGCCAGGAGGCGAGCCAGGAGACGACAGAATGGGCACAGTCGCCATGGAAACACAAGCGGCCCAGGCAAATCATGGCAACTGGTAACTAAGTAACAGAAAACGACGGACCATAGAGGGCGATGAGTCTGGTTAATCATGAAGAGGGAGGAGAGTCGGGGGTGGGGAGGGAAGCAGAGACAATGACAGGGAGATAAGGGCCACAGTTCTGGCTCAGTGCAGACCCCTCTCCTCCTCAGAGTGTGTGTGTGTGAGTGTGTGTGTGTGTGTGTGTGTGTGTGTGTGTGAGCTCAGTCCCTCCCCACATGTGCTGGATTGACACTGGATTAGTGTCAATGTGAGCTGGAGCCTCCACCCTTCATTTCACCATCATTTTCTTCGGAAATCCATGAGGGGGTGTAAATGAGCACACAGTACAAGGAGAGGAGCCAGAGAGCAGCCATTACACTGAGCTTTTGTGTGCAGGAGTGTTGATATTAAAGCGGCTGCGATCAATAATCAATATTTTTACAATCAAATGATGATGTGATTCATAGTGATGAACCTACAAAGAATTATCATCTCTATCATCTCAGTCTGCAGCTGCCCTCTGCATCACGAAGCTTTATAGAGGGTCTCAGCTCATTGTGTTGCTCTCCAGCTGCAACTTTACTGTTCTGGGTCTAAACAGCTTCCCATGTACTCACATGGCTTTTTTTGTAACTTTGTTTTATAGGACACTAATGCTGTCTAGTTAAGAATATCTCGTATTGAAAAGGTCAACTCATGGTCCATAGGGTTTGTTTGGCGGCCATTTTGACTTCATATCCACAGTGATGGTTAAAAAAAAAGGCAGATTTTCATATTTCCTGATCCAGACAACATACAAAGACAAATGAACCCACTGTTTCCTATAAACTTGACGCCAGAAATCAAATGGAAAGCTCACTGAGCACTCTTTATTGGTAAAAAGCTGGCAAATGACGCGTAACAGTGTAACTTCTGCTGTCTTGTTTTGCAGTAGTTTTCTGCAACAGCCAAAGTAACTAGCTTATTGTTATAACACCCCTACTGCAATACTTGCAGTGGGTCTGCAGTTTCACAGTTTGACACCAATGTGAGGACAAAAGATAACACAATGCTGAAAAGGGCTATAACACAATTTTATTATTTACACATATATTAAAATCAGAGTAAATCTCATGCTGGGGAGGGGAATGTCAGTTTTTTACTCGCTGAGAGGGAGGAGGGCAGGCCAAGGTCCACTTGTGCTGCACGTTGGTTGCTTCTGTAGTTGTCCTTCGTTGTCAAATGTAACCGTTACTTGATGGCTGACTCCAGACTGCTGCCATACATGAGGCACTCACTCTTAGGCCTTTCTGGAGGTGCTCGGGCTTAAGGCTGCGGCATGTCGGGCAGACCTTGGCCTAAAAGCACTAAGAGAATGAGAGCAAGCATTCACATAGGTAACTTTACATGTGACATGAGCCCAGTCTCACTCTGAAGTTGTTGAAATGGCGTCAGGACCCAATAAAAAAGCAGTCTTTTAACGTCAGCATGATACGTGGCTGGTTGCCGTGTTTGGTTAAGGGCATCCAGCGGTGTCAGGGGGAAACGCAGCTGGACAAGGACCAAAGTTAAGGCGGCATAAGTCCAAGTGGGGCAGGCGGGCAGGAGGGGTGGTGGATGGGACCGACAAGCACAGACTTTCACCCCAGAGAGTGGTGTTCGTGTCCTTTAAGATTCTACAGCCAAAACTTGTTCTTTTTTCCTAAACCGAGCCAAAAAAACATACTGACGTAGTACGTTTATTTTGAAAGAGACTGTGCGTAAACATTAACTTTCCTGTGAAAACAAGGTGTATTTTGAAAGAACACAATGTATGTAACAGGCAAAACTTGACACAGTGTCCTAGAACGTCAACAACCAACGCACCCAGGGTACCTTGCACGTCACATGTGAACGAGGACAGTCCATGACCAAACGTCAATATCTGATGAGGTCAGAGTGAGAATGTGTTGGTAACACAATGGTAAAAGCCCTATCACTTAAACATGCAAATACCTGCAGATTAGACGCACACAGAGAATGAGAGAGAGAGACCATTGTTTGCAGCCTGCAGCTTTAATACCCCACCTGAAGCACCTGAAGCACCTGAATCACACCTGTCCTCAATCCGTAACTACCCCACAGCCATTGGCTCACAGCAAGTGAAGTCCCTCCTCCCACACATACACACACAGACAACACCACCGCACTCATAATCCACTGCCAGTCAGTGCCACTAAACTACAGCTCAGGTAAGACGAAGGTGCCGATACAGTCTCCCCTGTTACATTATCTTATATCTTAAGGTTATTCAATGGATGAGGTCTATGGCGCCAGAATGAGTCAGATTCAGGTTGGTGAGGAAAACCTCAAATCAGACCAGGTACCAGATGAGGTTGGGATAATGCTGTTGAGTGTAGCGTATGGCTTATATTATATAAGCTTACAAGTTTTGCTATGAGTGAAAAATTCTTAACTAGGCACCATAAGGGTCCTAAAAAAACAGGTTACAAAAAAATACATGGGAAGCTGCTTCTCCTGCTAGACTATATACTGTTGCTTTTCCGGCCAAGAAGCTCTAAAATCCCACTGTACACAAAACAAACGCCAGGAAAATGTTGGCACCGTAACTTTCAGCACAAGCGGCACAAAACAGTGTGAAATAACTTCAAAGAGACGCAAAAACCACCTCAAAGTCTGTGTGTCTTGCTCCTGTGTTGGAGAGGTGGTGAGTCCTTTACATTTCTGTGTCCAGGGGCCCACTGTCTCAAAATCTGCCCATATGGGGCATCGGTGGCTTAGTGGTAGAGCAGATGCCCCATATACAAGGCTGTTGCTGCAGCAGCCTGGGTTCGACTCCAGCCTGTGGCCTTTTGCTGCATGTCACTCCCTCTCTCTCTCCCCCTTTCACGCTTAACTGTCCTATCAATTAAAGGCAAAATGGCCCAAAAACTAATCTTTAAAAAAGCAAAAAAATCTGCCCATACACGCACATATAACGTGTGCATTATTATGACCGTTTGTTACACAGATTTGGTGCAAGATTTAACCATTTCTGATGACTTGAGAATTGATAAAAATGCTCCAGTATCTCTCCAAAGTACCACAATAAGACACAAAGACCTTGAGGAACACCATAGAAACATCCATCCAAAATTAATTTCGACAAATATACCATCATATATCTACAGGACTGTTTTAGAGAAGTTGCGTGTCTGTGAGCCCAACCCGTCATGAGCACTCCCCTGTGGTCTGGGAGGCTCCGAGGGGCCCAGAGGAAGTCTGCTACCTCCACACAAAGGCAGATTGTGTGTGTGACCTCGGTGACCTAACCACTGCTCATAACTAAAACTTTATCTCTGACACAACATCTGCGTGTTAAACCGCCAGGCACGAACAAGTAAAGTGGTAAAAAAAATTCTGCTAGCCGAGCCATTAACAAGTCCAGGTCGCCAGAAAGTTCACTGCTATCATCAGCAAACTCAAACATGACCCCGTACCTGTTCTGTCTGCTCACAAAAAACTGATTTGCATAGTTGTTCACCCACTCCCTCTCACAGGCTTTGGATCTGCCAGTGCCACCTGTTTGTGGCCTCCATCATGCCAATACTACTCGGCCTCGACAGCTGTAATGGGCTCACTATGGAGAGACACAAACACTCCCGCCTGCCCAAACACTCTACAGCTTTTATTCTCCTCTCCTGATTGGCTGTGACATGCTTATAGTGGCCCCCCACGGCTGCACTGACATCCACTTTGTCACGGCTGTGTGACACATCTGATTGCACCTGTCAGGCTCTGTCCTTTAAGCCTTATCCCTTAAATGCTCCCTCTGACCTTTGTCTCCGTTTTCTTCCCCTTTTCAGGCTTTTCTTCCTTGTTTTCAGACCACGTGTTTCCCTGCTTCTCTGCTGATACCACATGACATTCTCCACAGTGCTTTAGTTAAGACCCTCAGAGGCACACACATGCTGACATCATATTAATTGAATAGTATCATAACAATTATTGATTGCATTTAGTTTGCGCTGCAAGTGGTGTTGTTTTACTCACAAAACAGCAGGAGTTTGCAGTAAGTCGTGTTTTCAGGGAACAAATTTCCACAGTGTGACTGCTGAAGTGCCATTTAAATCCAGCTCTCGAATTGAATTAAGTTACAGCATAAGGCTGGCGTTCTTACAGTCAACAAATCCCACGACCAAAACCAACAGTGTGTCAGTTCCTCTCTCGGTGACTTTTGTTTTGTTTTGTCTCCAGACGGAGCAGGCAGCTGTTTGATAAATCAATAAATAAACAACAGAGACACAAACTAAGCAACTAGCCGGTGAACATAGTGGAGCGTTTAGCAGCTAAAGACGCGCTTATTTCCCTTAGGAGTTTGTAGAGACCAAAAACAGAATGAATATTGGACTTGCATTCATCAGGAAAACACAAATACGACTCAGAATGAATGATTATGTTGTTCCGTAAAGGCTGAATGTGCAAATAAGCAACTGTTTGCCAAGATCACCAAATCAGTTTGAGATTAGCGACTGCAGCGATACGTCGGTTTTAAGGTATGCTGTGATATTAAGTTGAAGGTTATTGTACTGTGTATGTTTGTTTATCTAAATATTGAAAAAAAAAATACAACTGGACGGAGAATCTCACCTTTATTTTGTTTATTTTCAACAGAGACACATATTTCCATTAACAAATTGATTTCAATACAGTTACAATTACAGAATTAAAATGTTTGATCAACCAAAACAACCCTTCCATTTTCATTCCTTTTAGAGTCATTCTGACTGATAATGAATAAAAATAAACACTGTAATATTTTTTTTGAGCCACATCGGGCTAGTTTTATGGTAGTTTGTCATTTGTATTTTGTTGGAAAGATGTAATTTGTAACAAAATACTTTAAATGCTTGTATTTGTGTATTTAAAATATTTAAAATGTTCAAAATACATTATTTATTGTCATTTTATTCTCAAATAAGACACATTTTTATCACCAGGTTTAAACCACAGACATAAAAAAAATGTACAACGATTTGCCTCTTGTACAGGGGGGTGCTGTATCATACTCTGTATTGTATCAGACTCTGCTGTAATGGTACTGTGTTATGTCTGTTGCACTCATACAATTCCTTACTTGTAAAGTTGGAAACATTCACTCACTCACTCACTCAGTGTTTCAGTCAGGGGCCGTTTCATCTGAGACATTTTTTCAGAGGATGTTTCATCTAAGACCTTTATTTTCGGAGGCTGTTTCACCTTTTTTTCGGAGGCTGTTTTGCCTGAGACCGTTTAGTTGGACACTTTTTTTCTCTGAGGCCATTTTTTTCTGAGGCTATTTCGTCTGAGACCTTTTTTCTGAGGCCATTTAGTCAGAGACATTTTTTTCTGAGACCGTTTCGTCGGAGACCTTTATTTTCTGAGACAGTTTAGTCTGAGACAATTTTTTCTGAGGCTGTTTCATCTGAGACCTTTCTTTTCGGAGGCAGTTTTTACTAAGGCCATTTTGTCTGAGACCTATTTTTCTGAGGCCTGGTTTTCCTGAGACTTGATGCTTTTTCATCTACGGTCTGACACCAAACTCTGACACCTGAGGATGTCCTAAAATGGACATCATACACAGTGCTGTTGTCTGTCTGAACGCAGTCTCAAACACATTTTGTGTTGACTCACAAGACACTACAGTGCTTATGTTCACAGTAATAACAGGAGAGCTTATTGATGACAATGGAGGTCTATGGCAAAGAGGAATAAGCTTAGCCTGCACTGGATACATTAACTGTTTGTAGGATTTATTTATTATTTGTTTTGGTCTTTTCATGGGATTTGTTGACTGTTTTCCCAGTGTAAAATACTTTTCAAGACTTTAAACATATGCCATACACAAACTGAAACAAAGCGGCAGACTGTAAAGATGGATGGCTGAGCGGTTGAATTGTTCTGAAAAGCCCGTAGCAGTCGACATTTTCCAAAATGATACTCATTCATAAAAGCGTCAGCCAAATAGCTTTATCCCCCAAACGCTCTCCAGGACCTTACTTTCTGTTCTCTTCCCCTTTTCAGACTTTTCTTTCTCGTTCTCACACCACTTGTTATTCCTCCTTCTTTGCCCACACCTCATTGACTCTCATGAAAGTGAAGATTTTTCTTCATATACCTTGATGATTTGTGTAATACTGTGTTGCTATTTCAGTTTTCCATCCAATTTTCATCACGAGGCAGGTGCAGCGGTAACATCTCTGGGGGCCAGAGTGAATAATTAGCGAGTGAATCACAACTTCAGACATTCATATGAGATCAAATGGCATATTAAAATGAAAGTGTGGTGTTGTTTTGAGTCTGGGGTTATACGTTTTCTACCCAGAGTTAATAATTTACAGAAATGGCCCAGCTATGTCTGTCTCGTTGAGTAATCTTATCAGTGGATCCCAAGAGTTTACAACCTAAACTAAAGCTGGAGCTGCCATCCATGATGAGATAAGTTGGACATTTGTTAAAGAGGAAAAACAGCTAACAAATGTATATGCTCTTGCAGTTTATCCCACTTGAACAAGGGCTTTCTTGACACATTAGACTCTGTTACACCAGTCATTCAAGCTTTTCACCAGTGGAATTTATGGTGGGTGTCTTTCCTCTTTTGTAAGCATGGTCACAACTGAGACTCCTGAATTCCTTTGTCTGACCTCTTAAGCCAACCCATGATAAAGCTATCCAGAAAACTGCAGATTATCAATCTCTTTTTAGGTGGTTTACCTTTTTTTGTAAGAACACCTATATATTCACACATTCTCCACATCGTCACTGAACATCAGCCACGTGAAGAAAAGTAACTATTTTGATTACCAGGCCCTTTGAGAGGATGGGTTGGTGGATAGATGGTCGGACAAACAAAGTCTACTCTGACCCCTGTGACCCTGCTGCAGGCTACCACCAGAGTGGATCTACACTCGCCACAGATGGTGTCACAAAGGCCCAGAGTTATCTTCATAATGACATCATATAAAGACATTCAGGGGCAATTTGTTGTTTTCAGTATTAAAGCAATATTTTACACTGTAAGAGCATTTTCGCATCAACGGTTGTTCACCACCGCATCGGTCCATAAATACTGTGATACCATGAACGTCAGCTCTCCCCCGTGGACACGCAGCCGACAGGGTTCAGCCTTTGTGGGCACTTCTCTCACCATTCACTTTAACTTATTCCTGACTCTGAACATAAATTCAGACACACACATTAACCCTCAGACCTCCGCGGTGACTCTGAGTACCCTCCTCTCTATAGCACATATGTGACAGAAAAATGCTGTAAGTCATTCCAGTCGTGCAAAGTTCCAAGGCACAAAAATATTACTTTGACCCTTTATAGATGTAGAACATTTTACTCCAGTATATTTTATGACAGTTTTGTCATCTCTACTGTGTCTCGACCAGTTCCTTACTGTGCTTAAGCAGCTGCCTTTCTTGGTGTTTATACTCTAACCTGTGCTATAATAAGTATGTTTCATGCCTAATGTACATTAAGAAACTGAAGAGGGATGAAGCTTTGTCATTTCTATATCTAAGGATTCTTCTGCCCTCACTGTGTGTGGAGCTATGCAGCAAGCAAAACACGATGAAGACAGCAGTTGACCTTCTGAGGTTTTTACTGGAGGCAATTGAGAAACTATAAAAACATTATTGGACAACAAATTCAGTTACACAAACTGGAAAAACAAAATACCACCAAAAAGAGTTTGACTACACAGTAATTACTGTCCATTAACAATGAAGCACAAAGGAATCACAAAAATATAGACTAACTGTTAAATTAGACACAATGACCCTCACACCAGGAAGAAACAGTGAGTTCTGCCATCAGTGAAAGTCCCAACAGAGGGAGTGAAGTCACGCCATGTGAGACGGGGCGCCACCTTTGACTTACAACACTCTGTTACTTTTATTACCACAGTGTATACACGCACCATAAAACTTCAATTAATAGCCTGGGCAATTATTTGCTTAAATCACTGAAATCAACAGGCCTATATTTGAGACAGGCCTTTCACCCAAAACTGTTGCTCAGCAAAGATTGGTAAACACAGTTAAGTTGTTTATTTAAACCAGTATGAATAATACTTTTGTAAAAAATTAGGCTTTGGATAATATAACAAATATAAATCATTCAAATCACACATCAAAGAAAGATTTAATTGGGACTAGGCTTTTAATTGAAGTTTTAGGGTGGTCTGAAAATGAAATACTTTACGTTATCTAGGAATGTGAGTGGAGGAAGTGCATCGAGGTCTGTAATCCAGCTTTGGACTGCCAAGTCAAAAGGATCTGTGATGTTTAGCCTGGTTAGCTTGTCCAAATACCGTTGCTTGACCTCCATAACTGGCATAACAACACACCACAGACCACTAAGGTGATGCCCGGGTTTGAACTATTTAGCACAATGTAACTTCAATTTCACGTTCTCTGTATGTATACAGCATATTAATCTAGTAAACGTACAATTAATAAAAAGTAAATGTAAAAAGGGGAAAATACATGTAAAGGATTATATTAGCAGTAGAGGAAGCAGTGCCATCTCCCACCTGCCCATTTTGCTTTTGTCTTGCTTTCAGGCTGAACCCTGACTGAGGAAGGGAGGAGGGTCGGGGCCTGTCCAAGCCGGGCCTAGCTCCCTAAGTATCCACTCCTATTGCACAGTCGAATGTTGTTGCTTGTTTCAGTTGCTTTGGTGCAAATAAAAGTGTCAACAGGTGCAATAGAGAGGCAAAGAAAGACAACCTCCAAAAAGGGAATGTTTTTACATGTGGTGTCCACAGACAGTTGATCTGTCCTCATCCTTCCTGACTGATCCTTCTCTAGCTTTGTGTTCTGCTAGTGTCCTTGTCACTATTGTTAGTGACACATCCATACGCCAGTCTGAAGAGCATGGAGGAGATACCAGGAGACCAGCTGTTACACAAGGAGAGCTGTTTGAGAGCTGTGGGGGGGGCAGCAGGACCAACATCTGCTCCTTTGTGTGAGAAGGAACAGGAGGAGCAGGCTACTGGTGTGCATGTTTCTGACCACACTGTCAGAAACAGACTCCATGAGGGTGGCATGAGAGCATGATATCCTCCAGTCGGACCTGTGCTCACAGCCCAGCACCGTGCAGCTCGATTGATATTCACCAGAGAACACCAGACTTGGCAGGTCCGCAACTGGCGCCTCTTCTCTTCACAGATAAGAGCAGGTTCACACTGAGCACATGTGACATGCTTGAGAGTGTCCGGAAATGCCATAGTTAACGTTACTCTGCCTGTAACATCATCCAGCATGACTGGTTTGGCGTTGGGTCAGTTATGGTCTAGGGAAGCATATCCCTGGAGGGTCGCAGAGACCTCCATGTCATAGCCAGTGGTACCCTGGCTGTTGTTAGATACCAGGATGATTTCAGTGTTCCTTTAATTTTCTTGAGCAGTATGTTTTTTTCGGTCGCCAACAAAATGTTTTTTTTATGCCTTGTTTTTAGTTCAAATAGCCTAATTAATAAACATTATAGTTACGTCTTGGAAATCTTGTCTCTGCTATCCCTTTCTGTCAAATTGATCAAATACACAACAGTAAACTGACTTCGAATGCTGTATGAGCAACACAGCCTCAGACAGCTGGTAGCAAAGTTTGGTCAGCATTATACTGAACTAAATTGAAACAATCACAAAAGAGCATTTGGGCATTTGGGGAGTAGATAAAAGATGTCAATAGTCTGTTTGGATGTTGGAGATAGTGGTGGATATAACAGTGGCTGTGTCCGAAGTCATTCCCTCATTAATTCCTCTCTATTCACTAAATGGTGGACTATGTTTAGTGAGTAGTGAGTGATTTTGGACACAGCTAATGTGCAGTTTTGGAGCTCTGCTAGTAGTTGTTGCTACGAGGAACAGAATGTTCAACTGAAACCAACTGCTGTCGGCAGAATAGTGGGACTTGCACAATCTTGTCTGACTCTCTGTTTTGACTGGCAACCCATTTTTTGCCATCTCAGTCCAACTCTTGAGCTATTTTTCTCAGTATTGTTCAGCGTATTATTATTAATGAATGACATATAAACTTTGTCACAGCGCATGAACCAGGACAGTTTGGCCCATTTACCCAATACTGTAAAAGTCTGCCAACTAGAATAGTCAACTGAATTCAAATCTTTTGCTTCACTAACACATTTATACAGACAAGTTTACTGGTGATGGGTTTTTAGAGTATTCTAGCATTGGCAAACCTAGATAAGCCCTCACCTTGTTTTTCAGAGACCTTGAGTACTTCAGTCCCCTATGAGGTTTTGCTGCCAGCCAGAGGCTGCCATTTGGCTGCCATACTGGGATACTGTTTGCAGGTGTTCAAGCCACTGGGTGTGTCCAACCCCCCTCCTGTGCCCTGCTCTTTCAAGTCCCACTTAGCCTAATTCATTCAGGGTGTTCCCATGAGATGACTCTTTCTTCTCAAAAACACCCAGAAAACAATGCGTGATAGCCCACATTAGCTTACACTATTATGTTTCTTGGTTGAGGCTGGTTTCAGTGGTGTAGTGGAGGGTAAATGCAGGTATATGGGGTACACCCACCTCTGTTTCTTGCTGTTTACAGTTTACCCACCTATCAGCCAAAAAGCTATTGGAATATAGGAGAGTATAACCACGTCCTCCTGGATACCTTATCCATCTACCTAGTAGTTCACCCACCTCATCAACCACTACACCCCCAGCAAGTTTGTGCAGTATCTCTTGGGCCTACAGCAATCGCACCGTCCTGTAACATGATTTTACCCTTACATTTCAGCTAAATGACTTCAAAGTTGCAAATAATTAAATAAATAAATAAATCTTCACTCCATCCGACAGTAGGACTTCATCTTATCCCAGCTCTTCAATTAAGTTAGGGTATGATTTTAACATTGATATTCAAACCAAGCGCTCCATGTTTTATGGCTGCACCATTTCATCAAACGGAAATATTTCTTGATGTCTTGTGCATCAATTTAGACACACTTCCGCCAAATTTAGTGTGGAACTGGTGGAAGGGTCTTTAACCAGGCTTCTTCTCTGCTGGTACAGAAATTAGTGGCTGCAGATTTGGAGGAAACACTGCATAAAAATGTAGAGGACATGAGGTTTCTCGTCACATCCCAATGAGGCCAAATCCAAGAAAAAACGCATGCTTGTACAGTATGTGGATTATATACATACATACAAATATACCTTTCAAATCAAAGTTACAAAAGGGCTTTACAGTCATTTTTGTTTTAAAACAGTAAAAGTTCATTGTGTGCCTGTACTGATGTGTTAGGCCTCGGTGTCATTTTGAGTGACTCCTAACTTGTGGTTCAGAGCGTAGCTTCACTTGCCCTGCTACACAAAATGGCGATAGTGGCCACGTTGGTTGCGCCATGTTGCTCTATTGGCAGTTTCAGTTTCTGTCACGAGGCCGCAGCAACCGTTAAAGTTTCACCGTGATAACGCGTGTTGTCGGTCGTTCAGTGCCGCGACACTATTAGCCTGACAGGGCGCCATGACACAGTTGACAAGTGTTTGTAATTGCGACACAGCCGCCATGTTAGAGAAGCGGTATCTTGTGTATCGTAACGGCGTGTGATAAACGGCCAGTCACGAGTTTGATGGTTGTTTTTAATGTTTCAGTAGGCGCCATTTTGAACGTTAGATAGTAACAGAACAAACACTCGCCGTGTGTTCAGGCAGGATAATGCTATACTGGTGCTGCTATAGCAGACGAAAAACGCCTGTTAACTACAGTTAGCTCACTTCTGTTCCGGTTAAGTACGGTAACGTTAGACAATACCGCGTTTGCCTTTATTTCATCACTATAATATGTCGCTAACCAGTTTGTAGCACATTTCTTTTAGAGGTGTAATTAGCCTAATTATTCCTCGGCGACGGCCTGCCGTGTCACCGGAAGCGGTGAGCTAAGTTAGCATGTTTGTGCTAACTGAAAATCGGTGAGAAATTAGTTATGGGTATTTTCTCCGGCGTGCGGCGCTAACATCGTGTTAATGATTAATTATTAATCAAACTGTGATAACCTTTAGGGGGCGAGTGGTAGGTGTGTCAGGCCTGTGCGGTGTGTATGTGGGTTGGCTCGGTTAGTGGCTTTTTCCCCCGACTAGCTGCAGATTGGCGACATGTGTGTTTTTACATTTCAGTGGCGCAATATAGCGGAATATTAGGGTGTTAGTGTGCGGGTACGTTGTGTTCACTCCGGCACGGGTGGAGGTTTCATAATCTCGGGCACAGAATTATTCGATGGGCTATCACGGGACGGCCTCCAGCACCGGCCGTCCTATCCGGAGCCGGGCTCCGGGGCAGCAGGCCAAGCGCAGGCTTCGGGACGTCCCTCCTCCTCCTGGCAACGCTCCCCGGCTCCTCCTCTGGAGGCGTGACCAGCCTGGACGATGTGCTTGAGCCCAATGGGCAGAAGCAAGAGTCAGTAGGAGCATCACCGGTTAGGTAAGTAAATACACGGTCAATCTATTATGTAACGTTGTACACAAAACCAGCCGCTTATATTGTATTGAGACTTTTTTTTATATAATAAAAGCGGTTAGCGGATGATACACACAGGGTGATGTTGTTACAGTCTTTATTGTCCTGGTTTGTTGTAAATCCAACCTTGTGTACGCTCCCAGCACAAAGACCGGCAAACCCACATTGATAGTGGCAGACTGGATAGGGAGCCGGGAGGTTTCGACTTCCTCATCTGGCTGCCATTGACTTCAATTAGTTTATGCATGTCGGCTGCTGTAATAACGTGCGTATGCGCGGATAGTCACCTGCAATTACAGCGTCTTTAACGGCTGTTTGGATGTGAATGCATCACTTTTTGCTTCTTGTTTGAACACAATGTTAAAACACAAATATCCCTCGTGAGATCCTCTGCACCATGCACGAAATTAGTGAAAGACAGTCCCTGACAATGGAACTGCACATGCCGGTCTGCGTGGTAGCAACTGTACCACTTGTGGTGCATTGTATTTGTTTACCTGTAAGTAAAGTAACATGATCTGATGTTAAAGCTCAAGTTCCGATGTCGGTGCCTGTGGTGCACCGGGGAACATTCGCGGCAAAAAAGTACACCACGTGAGGGAGGGGAGGGTGCATTAGCAACGTGGCTCGTGTCCTGTACATTCAGCCATAGCTCAGCTCATAATGTATATATGACAAGAAGACAGTCAGATACAACCAAAAGATGCAGATGTTACCATTATTTGGCAGAAAGCACTCAGCTTTTATCATCCACTGTCAGACAATAGGAGATTAGAACCCACCCACTGGGACAGTATCATCCCCTTCCCCCACCCAGGAAGTCAGTGTGGGGTAGGGGTAAACCATAGACTGTACATATAACAACATGAAATGTACCTTTTTAAGTTTGGGAAGGTCATGCATGACAGAAAAACTAAGCTGGCATAACCAGTATAGCCTGTATGTCAGTGTTGAATGAATGATGTAGGCCAGTTGATGGTGGTGGTGTTGGCTCACGCATCTGATGTGGGGTGCACATTTAAACACAGGACGTGTACAAAGCTGTATAACAGATACATAAGTGTAATACAAGACAGTTAATCAAACACTCAAACATTCCATTTATTTACAAAATAAAATGAGATTATGTCTTTTTTTTTTTTTTTTTTTTTGCATTCTTAAAACTTCCTGCCAGTGTCTAATAGGAAGTAATATGAGACGCAGTGAATTGGGTGTGATGGTTAAAGAAAAATCCAAGCGGAGAGACTTGTGATTTAATTACAGTAATTGGGATCAAATTGCTCATTATTAGTGGATGGCCTGAGACCTGTACTACGAAGTAGGATTTGAAGTTAGCGAGGTAACCTCAAGGTTAACTCTGGGTTTTCAGTACTGTGAAGCTGGTTCTGTATTTTTCAGGATAAATCACCATGGTAACTTATGCTGAACAGCTAACCCACTCCAGAGCAGGTTAACTTCAAAGTATCCGATCACAGCCTGTCAACAACCCGACCTCTGACCAATTAGATCGCTTAAGAAAAAAGTATCCATGGACAAATGTCCGAAGAGACAGGTTAAAAAAGAAAAAAGAAAAAAGAAAAAGAGGAGCCTTTACTCTTTATTGTTGTAGGTCATTAGAATCGTATCATTGCTCCATGGCTCTATTTCCATTGGTTTTAAACAGATCTTCCAACAAACAGAGCTCATTCACAAAACCAAACACATGATTTTAGCTGTATTTTAACTTGCACATAGTTTACTTAGGTCTGCAGTGACTGGACATCACTGCTACTTTTACACTCTGATTCATCACTGCAGCTCAGAATAACATGAGACACCTACATGATGAGAACTAGCAAAAAACAAATAATATTTTATTAGTAAAATAATCCACACACTGTTAATTGGCTCCTGTTATTATAAATGCCACATTTCGGTCAGGTAGACCTCATCAGCCATTAACTACAGGTTACTTTTCCACCTGCTGCTACTGCATTGTAGGAACATTATTTGAATTAACCAGCTTTGTAGAGCAGGTTATTCAGGTGAACAATGTGCGGGTTAATCAAGCCAGATAATGAAAAGATATCCTGGCAAAGTTGAACTGGCTTCATAGTGCAGACCTCTGGTCTATCTCCTGAGCCACAGCCACCCAATATTCAAAATTTAAAGAATGTTGTGTTTTTCTGTTTGGTGTAGATCAAAATGTAAAATGAATTATATTCGTAATAATGAGTTAATGATGATAATAATGCTTTTGTGTATGAAATGATTAATTTTAGTTTTCTTTCTTAGACTGCTGCAAGATGGAAAGCACAGCGGTCGTGACTCCAGAATCCTTCCGTGATAAAAGCAGCCGCTATTATGTTGTGTGCTGGATCAATAACCTGCTGAAGACCAACTTCAAAGATGTGCGGCAGATGGGTTCAGGTGATTCATCACTATGAGCCATTATCAGTGTTTCCCTTATATGCACCTATCAGCAGCACTGCTTGAAAAATGTCCTTGGGCTAACACTTTGTATAATGCAGTGCAATGGTACAGCGGTACCTTTATGACTTGTCACTAAATGTATTTTATTTGGAGTTAAGTTTCACATGCTCATGTTCATACTTTCAGATATCAACCTTATTTCACTGTATGTTACTCGCACATTTCCTGCTGCTACTTCACATTAAAAGTTTTCCACTGGCAAACTAGCAGGAGGCTTTTATTGTGAAATGGCTAAATGCAGTGTATTTGTATTTGTCACTTAGAACTTTAACTTGAGAGTCAGTGGGAGATCTTAATGAACAAGTAGAAACAGCCACAGTGAGCTGTTAGATGAAGACCTGTGTGGAAAAAAGCCTGCACCACACCAGCATAGTTTGAATAGTCATGGTTACTCACAGCCCAGCTCTGCACAATACTCTCACTGCTATTGAAAAACAACACAAGAGTGTCTTTACTTCAAATTTCACAGACAACACTTTCTGATCTGTGTTTATTTTCTGCATGATCCCTCAGGTGCGTGTCACTGTCAGATCATGGACTGGGTTATTCCTGGCTCTGTTGACTTGACCAAGGTGAAGTTTGATGCACAAGGTGAGGATGACTGTAAGCACAACTTCAGTCTCCTCACTGAGGCCCTCAGCAAGAGCGGCATCAAAAAGGTATGTACCTTTTCTTTAGCAGAGTAGATTACAGTTTCTTTAGAATACTGGTAAGCAGACCTTGTACCTTAAGACAGAGCAAGACCAGCTGTTTCCCCTGTTTGTAGTCTTCATGCTGAGCTAGCCACGGCCTTTAATTATTTTCTCATCTTGCTCTAGATAAGAAGATGTGTTGATGAAATTGTTAAAATATATCCCTGATGTTCAAGATGAAAGTTATATTCCTTTCTAAATTTTGTCATTTCTTTTTCTTGGTTTAGTCGATTCCAGTAGAGGATCTTATAAAAGGGGATTCTAAGAGCAACTTCGACATTCTGAAGTGGTTCAAAAATTTCTACACCACAAAAGGGAAAAATGAAGAATATGACCCTGTGAAAGCTCGGAACAGCCAGGATATCAGCCCTATTTTTGTACCTCCCGAGTTGCTTGGAGGTATCTTAACATTTTCTGTCTCTGTGATAATAAGGCAGCGCATTGTGTTTCTGTCACCACATTTGTAGTTACTGTGCTGTAATGATGTTTTTCTCTCACTTTGTTAGAGAAACCTAAACTGGAATTGGGCACAGAGAAGATCAGCACTGCAAAGACTAAAGAATTCCCCTTCTCTGAAACGTGGAAGGACATGTTTGATTGGGTTGAGCGCAGTACTTTTGGAGAGGAATATACGCTCTGCCGCTCTTGCAAGAAAAACCTGAAGACATATCAGAAAGGCCTTTTTGAACTCAGGCGACATGAGGCAACAAACAAACACAAGAAAAGGGCACAAAATTACAATGGTGTTGGCCTGCAGAGTAAACCCTCTGCTAATGGTGATCAACTGTCCAGACTTGCAGGCTGTAAAAGGTCGTTGCTGTACTCCAAAGACATTGGATCTATTGACCAACACACTCCGTATAGTGTGTATGTTTATGAAGGGAATACCCTGGGAGAGATGGCTCTGTCTCTGTGGTCCTTGTTGGGTATTTTGATGTTGAAGCCTCCAGGCACTGCATCCGATTCCTTGATGCTCTTCGGTCAGTGGATGGTCAAACGGCACCAGCAGTGGTGGAGACCTTGAAGAAATTCGGGTTACACACAGATAATCTTGCCGCTGTTTATTCCGATGGTAATGGTGCAACCTCTGAGCAGATCTGCTCACAGCTCAGGGAACTCAACTCCAACATAGTAGCCTTTGGGGGGCTGAATGCCATCGCGGATGCTTCTTGTTTTGCAGGTGTTAAGGAGCTCAACAGTCTCCGAGATTTGATGGTAGACATCCATGCCCACCACTCCTCCTGCTCTACCAAGAATGACATCCTCGAGGCTCTTTTTGGCTCAGATACTAATGTGGAGGGTTCATCATTTAATCTCTACAACAGCTGCCTTATGCCCTGCCTGTTCGTCACAAAAATCTTGGAAACATGGACAGATCTCATAACGTACTTTAAGTCTTGCGACGAGGGTGATGACAAAGCCAAGTTAATCTGTTCCCAGCTGCAGGATCCCAAAGTCAGGGCAACATATATCTTCCTGGAGCAGGCTCTAAAGCCTCTGCTCAGTTTCCGAAAGCATCTGCAGATCGAGGAGGGAGCTACCCGGGCTGATATGCTGCTCATCCTAGAAGAAGCCAGTAGGCTGCTGTGTACCTACACCTCCTACTTCCTTCATCCTGAAGCTGCAGTTCGCTACCTCAAAGAACGCAATGCTGACATCCTGAAGGACAAGAAATTCCACCTGTCCAGCCCTGAACTCAGTCTGGGCGGGAAAGCTGTGGAAGACCTCCTGAATGAGCCTGAGGCTACAGAGGCTCTACCACTGTTTAAAGAGGAGGTGTTGTCTTTCTACATTGGACTCACAGGTTGCATTGCAGAGAAGCTGCCTCTAGATGACGAGGTGCTCAGGAGCATAGCTCAGCTGCTGAACCCGCAGAGCAGGGTGAAGGTGACTGGAGAAGTGGTTGGGGAGCTTGGGACCAAGCTGGGAATCTGCAGCTCCCCTGAGGAGGTCAGCCAGCTCACAAGTGAATTCCTTGAGTATCAGAAGGCTGAGGAGGGAGAGAAGGACAACTCAGCCGAGGTCTCAGTAGAGAAACACTGGGCTAGCGTACTGAAGGACACCAAGCCGACCTCACTCTTTAGAAAGCTTGTTTTGACCATGCTGTCTTTCCCCTGCCCTCCACTTGAGGCTAAGCAGATTTGTAAGGTATGTAGATTGAGGTGCTGTATCAACATCTTTTGTCTGTTAAGTTTTTGTGTATTAAATTCTTTCTTGGCGCTTGCTGTATTTCATTTCTCAGGTGCTGGAGAAAGAAGATGCTGCACTGTTGTCTGAGAATGAAACCTTAACAGAAAGTGAGTTGGAAATCACGTCTGACAGCCTTCTCTCTGACAACGCCAGCAGCACCCCGATTCGCACTAGAAATAAGAAGAAACAAAGTCCATCTGGTAAGTTAAACAAGGAAGTTATATTTGCAGAAAGTCAATGCATTGGATCCCACCTTATTCACACCATTGTCTTATTTTCTAGAACTGAATGGCCTTAATTTGAGACCGTGTGAAGTCCGCCTTGTGAAGATAAATGGTAAGTAAAAAAAAAAAAGTTTACTTTAATATGCATAATTTACACTTTTTAAAAGAAAAATTCCAAATATGTTATTACGAAACTGTAATTTAACTCTTACAAATGCATTTTGTGAATTGAAGGACTTTTTAGTCGAGCTTGAGATGAGTAAAACATACAAGCCTTAAAAAATTATTTTGTAATGAGCATCAGGTTGTTGATCACGTAATTTTCCAGATTTAACTAACATTTCAGAAACACTTAAACATACTAAAATACTTTTTGTTTCCTCCCACAGAGCATGCTGGCGAGAATGGCACCCCGTGGAAAGAGGTAAAAGATTGTCAGAAAGAAACATTGTGGTGAAAATGGCTTTTTAATGACAAGTAGGACTCGGTTGTTCTGAATTCAAATGCAGCTGTGATGTCTGTTATTTGACCATGAATACGGTCAGCTGTACACACACAACTACACTGTAAGTCAGAACAACACAGAAACATAGTTTTGCTGCATCGTAATTGGCTCTTTGTGTTCCCTCTCATCTACTAACAGTCATTTTGCCTTCTGCGTACATCTTTATTTTTTATGACCAACATGATCACTGATATGATGCGGTGCAGTCTATGCCTAAATGAAGGCAAGCATGTGTGTTGTGATGTGCATTTACATGTGCATTATATTTGAGTGTGTAATGAGAGTGTGTTGTCTCTCAGATGGCCATTAGGGGAGGTTTTGGCTGGGAGAGCAGCTTGCGCCAGAAGCCTCAGGCCCGTACAGTGTTTCAGGCTGGTGTTAGCACCTGGTCCAGCCCCGTAGGTGCTCATAAGAAGCTGGAGTCCCAAGATGAGGCGGTAGGTATACTCAGTATACTACCAGCTGAAGCTTTCATGCACAGTAGCGCAACATAATTGAGTACAGCCATCGTCAACTCTCTAAAGACGGATTTATACTTGTGCGTCAGCTCTATGCAGAGCCTATGTCTTAGACTACTCACATGGCATACACCATTGTGAGCATTTATACTTGTGCGGTGGTATGTCTGTGTCACTCTGCAGTTACACCCCCAAAACGAGGCAAAAAATGTGAATGAGAGGGTTTGTTATTTTATACTAGCTATAACAAGAGCATCTGGCACAGTGACAAGCATGAGTATCTGATTGTGTGATTACAACTAGGGCTGAAGCTTGATAGCATTTGATTGAATCTAAATCCTTTTGAATAAGGCTCCTATAGACTGTGAGCTTTTAGCAATCTTATAAGTTTAGTGCTGCCTATGCTGTGGGACATGGATCTTATAAACTTGGGTACGACATCAAGTTTGACATATGCAGACTGTAGGATGACAACGCCTACGACGTATCACACTCTACAAACATCATCAGTGTGCATCATCCATCTATGACGCTGTAGGGATGAAAGAAAAATGAAAACAAATATGACTCAAGCACTTGCTATAGTGGCCTTTTATGTGTGTCGAACATGTCTGAGGAAGAGGAGGATAATGTGACTAGGTCGTGGCTTGGGAAAAGAGGCCAACTAACATTTGGCATTGTTTCACTGATTAGTGCGTCATTTCAAGCTGCATGTCTGTTGGTTAGAAGATGTAGGTCGTAACAGCCATCAAACAGTTAGATGGTCACCCCAAATTTCTGGCACTGTCAACAGTTTTATCTCAGGCCGTCTTTGATCGCAAGACCATGATAACGGCCATCCTTGAATCCCTCTCACTGTGCAACATAGGGCCAGCATTTTAGAACCACGAAACCACCAAAGGTATCACCACCTTTCTTTGACTATGTCATCTTTCATCTGTGACAGTCCACAGTTGCACAGTGTATACCAGGTTTAAAACACTGACGGGAACTTTTAAAGGAACTTAGGTTCTTTTTTTTTTACATTACTGTGTTACATTTAACATAAAATAAGCACGTCTGTTCTGTGAGATGACTGAGTGATGGACATCAAAAACACTTCCTGAGTGGATTACCCTTTAGACTCTGAGCTTAACAAATGAAAAATGCAACCATCAGAAGCCGATCCCACTGCTAACACACCTGCATTTCAGATTCATCAGTCACTTTGTCCACGTGGTGCCTCCTAATAATAATAATAATAATAATAATAATAATAATAATAACAATAATAATAACAATAATAATAATATTACTGACTCCCATGTTTTAATTCAATTTATCATTTAACTTGAAACCACAGTGGAAAAGATTTTTCCCCCATTTTGATTAATCATTATATTTCGGTATGTCATACTGCTTTGAACAAACTAAATATTCATATCTGAGCAATGCTGAAGGGCTCAGCTGCTTCCTGTTTTTCACAAATTCTCTTCTCCAAGTCACCTGAAATTAAATTAAAAACAACTATGTATATGATTGGTGGTAAATTTAAAACTATATACCATCAAATGCAGTAATAGTAATGCATTTGCTTATTAAATACACAGATCTTCACCTGAACTACCTTTTATCTTTGACTTAAATGTTTGACTCTATTCTAAATGTATTTGACTCTCAGGCAGAAGAGACACCCAGTAAACCCACACCAAGACGACGACGGAAAGAGGCCTACCAGGTAAGTAACACCTACAGGAAGCATCCCACAATGCAGTTGTTCCCATAGTCTGCCAATCAAACATCATGTAGTAGAAAATCCTTTTCTTATATGAAAATATAGTTTTGAATCATCAGTGCTTTTCTTTGTTTTTATGTCTCCAGGATGGGAAAGGGTTTCCAACAGGAGAGCTGGTGTGGGGGAAAGTGAAGGGCTTTCCTTGTTGGCCTGGGATGGTGATGCCTTGGAAAACCAAGTCAGCTCCCCCAGGAATGCGGAGGGTGGAGTGGTTTGGAGACGGGATGTTCTCGGAGGTTAGTAGATGTGCTTGAGCTACAGCAACGCATGACATCTTAAACTGGATTTTCATGTCCTCATTTTTACCTGTTTCAGATCTACACCGAGGGTCTGGTGCCATTTCGTTTATTCACTAAGTGCTTCTGTAAAAACTCCTTTGCCAGCTTGCCCGTCTACAAGAAAGCCATCTACCAGATCATTGAGGTAAGAAACTAAAACTGTAACTAAATCAGAACATTGTTTCACATCCTGTTCCTCAAATTTGATTTTTCTGTGCAAGTTCTCAACCTACACATCCTCTTTGCAACTTTTTTGTCGCCCACAAATATATAAGCAATATCACACGAGAGGGAGTGATGTTGTAACGGCCTCGTGCCTATGACTGAATCACAGCCGTGACGATATACAGTACAACATCACGACCTCGAGTGTGATACTGCTTTTATACAACAGTTCAACAACAGCTTAAACAGCAATGCTGAGTAAAGAAATGTTAGCAAAAGGTGATGAAATAAATTATTTAAGTATGTTATGTAGCTCCGCGAAAACAAACATTTCCCCCAGTCTGTTGCCAGGCAACGCAGCACACACGCCAGGAACTCACAAGCTACTTTGTATTTACATTGATCTGCAACTGTGTAACTTCGTCCAGTTCGGCTGATGAAAGTTGGCAAACCTGGATGTTGGCACGGCTGGATTCAGCTTCCACTCTCCCTCATCCTCATCAGTACCTCATCAGATGATCATTGATAATTCCTGACCGTGTTCGCTTAATTTTTGCTCCTCTCCAGTTTGTCGAGCTCGGCTGATGTTACACAAACACACCTGGAGCTCTGCACAGAAGAGTCCGGCTTTCCTTTTCCTTGTCCTCTCCTGACGACCTCTCATGATTTAATTCAAATGTAATTTGGGGGAAAATATCCATCTTCTTGGTGTAACGCTATAGTGTCAGTTTGCATCAATGTAGCGAGTGTGACAGTTGGTTAATTAACGGTTGTATTTATATTTATAACACCTGTGAGCGGATTGATTTTACTGTTACATGTCCCAGTGATCTTATATCAGCACTCATGGAAGGAATGCCTCTCGTCCAATCAAATTACTTGGTCGAAAATAACTGTTGTATAATTGCCTATAGCGCATCAGTAGGATTGTTATTTTGGTTATGACGGATGTACAATAATTTCCCTCAAAATACGATAATTTTGAGTCTCTGGTACAGTAATCCTACATTTCCCACCTGGCAGCGCTGCTTCCCCCACTCCCCCCTCCCCTCCCCGCTGCTCTCCTCACTACACTGGCTGCTGCGCTGTGCAAGTGCACAGATGTTTCAGAGCGGTGGTGGTGCATTTGCAAAAAAAATATTTTGAAGGAGCAGCAGTGGCGGCAATAATTTAGCAGCGGCGTAGCGGAAACACAGTGTTTACACCAAATTCTGACCCTACCATCTGAATGTCACAGCAGAAATCCAGACTCATCAGACCAGGCAACATTTTTCCAGTTGTCAAATTTTGGTGAGCCAGGGCATACCTAAATGCACTGATTTGCTGCCACATTATTGGACGATTTGGCTGGCACTGTCTCACACCCTTTTCTCCTTGCAGTTTTCATACCCATACAACTGAATTTACATTCAGTAACTACTATTTCTAATGTCAGAATGTTACCACTGGAAACACTGGGCTTTTTTGCAGAGTCATTGCCATGTTTATTACAAATTCAGTAATATCTGCTGCCTTACGGTCAACACACAGCTCCATTCACTCAACAGAGCAGCTCAGGTCTGCGTTCGTCTTTGTCGTCTGTGGCACAGCAGCCTCAGTGTTGATACGAGTGATGTGTAACCCATCAGATAGTGCTGTGAACAGGACATTGATGCATCTGCATCATTGATCCAAAGTAGCTCATATTTTAATTGATTTATCAGTTATCAGATAAAAAAGAATCCAATAATCCTAAAAATACTGAATATCTTGGCTAGTAATTGGTCTTCCACTACATCAAAGATATTTCATGCATCATGGTGTCAAGCTGATTGCTCCGAAACTCTGTGAATGTGTTAACTCAGTGCCAGGAAATGTTCGTAATCTGCAGTTGGCAGGTGAGCGATGTGGGAAGTCTTTTGCTGTGGCGGAAGGAAATAAAGAAAAAGAGCTGAAGCTGATGCTGGAATGGGCCTCTGAAGGATTTCTGCCAACAGGACCTGAAGGATTCGTTCCTCCTGGTAGGTCCACATTTACAAACATTTGCTTATTTTTTTAATCACTAGATTTACAGACGCCCCAGGTAGAGGCTGGTTCAGACAGTGTTGCTATGTGTGTAAAAACAATTCCTCTTGATTCCATCTTTTCCTGGTCTTGAAGATGCTGGTGCACATCAAGATTCTGACTCTGCTGTTTCTGACAGCCAGCCTCCTCCAAAAAGGAAATATGTTTTTAAAAACAAGGCAGCTGCTCCCATCGTCTACAACAGAGGTACGTATTTTTGTCCACATTTATTGCACAAACATGACATCAGACTCTTATGAAAACAAAAAAATACCTCATAGTCATAGCTTTTATGATAATTTCATCAGTGTTTTCTGTGTTTGAGATTTGTTTTGATATTGTTCTTTACAGAATCAATAAGAGAAAAGGTCAAAGGGAAAGGCAAAACAATTGAACGTAAGTTTTGTGCGAGTATATTGAAGAAGTTTCTGATTTAAAATCTTCTTTGATATAATCATGAAATTCTTAATCTTAAGGTAACTGTTTGTTATTTCAGATTTTTGTTTGTCTTGTGGATCAACTGAGATTGAAGTGCAGCACCCTTTGTTTGAAGGTGGTCTTTGTCTAAGATGCAAGGTAATCTAATAACCCAACAATCTATCTCTGTCTGCTGTAGGTGGTCTGCTTTCCTCCATCCCAGCCCAGTATGTGAATGTCTAACCCCCATCTGAAACACAGCTGCCATTAACATCCCAAATGCTGCAAAACGACCTTGTCACTTTTTGCAGGAAAACTTCTCTGAGACGCTGTATCGCTACGATGAAGATGGCTACCAGTCGTATTGCACCGTGTGCTGTGCCGGCTTTGAGGTCATTCTGTGTGGCAACGCCAGCTGCTGCAGGTAAACACGGCTCAGCTGTTATACTGATGTTTATTGTTTATCACTGACGCCTTCGGTGTGATTTTCTTTATTTCAAACCATGACACATAAATCTAAATTGACAATTCTTAGCAACTTTTAATGCAGATTTATTTTTGAAATGCCTGCTGAAGATGCTTTACTTTGATCCACCTGATGCTATTCACAGTGGACTGTATGGTGATGGGAGGTCAGAGTCCAACACTGTAGCTCCCTTTAGATAAAATTAAGGCAATTGCTGCAATTGGTGCAGTTTGTCTTTTCCCTCTGGTGTCTGCACTTCTCACAATGCTTTGGAGGACAGAGAGTCAAATGATGCTATTGATTCAGTAAATTACACCATTACATTTGGCAAATTGGCATCATGAAAGAGGCTCTATGCAAAATTTAGAGCAATTGAGTTGTCTGGACACAGTTCCTAACGTGGTGGTGGCTTAGCTGGGGGTTAGCAGCTAACAGTGCTAACTCCATAAACAGTGTAAACTGGAAAAGTGCACCTACAGTGCAGATCTCCCTCAGGAGGCCAGGTGGCTGCTGGAGCTAACTCTGGCCACATTGGACAATCCTTATAATTCCAGCAGATACAGTACGGTACATTTCAGAAGCGTTCCAAAAGCTAATCACCATTAAAACAGTAAAAAACAACAACATTTAAGTACATAGCCTACTTACTCACCGAGGATGGAAGCACAAATATCAAGGACAAAGCGACCCAAAACAGCAAAATCTGCAAGTCTACAAAATTGGGCAGGCAAGCTTCTGAAATTTGTTGTGGTATTACACCGTGTGGCGGATGAACAAAACCAGGTCACAGACATGGTAGGTGGTGAATTGCCACTGCAACTCCCCTAGTCAAGATGGCAGCGACAATCACAAAAACAATTAACTCATTCATCGCATATTATGCCTGATTGTAGTGGATCTTTACATGGCGGGTATGGAATTAATCTGCAGATGCTTTGGTTCAAATTGCTATTGCACACTTTTCTGTTAATGTCAGTTTTTGAGCCATGACGAAGGCTAAATTTTGGCCTGCAACAAAACTTGTGACCCCTATAGCTGGTTAAGAGGAGTAAGGAGTCAGCAGTTAATCACGGCATAAAGTAGTCAATAAAACTGGCTTTTCATCAATTTTTAATCACTGCAACCCCAAGAGGTCCTTCAGCATACTGTCAGAAATGTGCACACAAAATATTAGGCTGATTGGTCCAGTAGTTTGTGAGATTAGCTACAGACAGACAGTTACACACAACCAAACACATGATCCTCTCCAGGCTTAGCCTGGTAGACATAACAACAGCAACAGTGCTGATGGAGCTAATGGTGTCAACCGAGACAGAACCGGAGGATGGGTGGTAACCACCGTATGAGGGCAGTGCAAAGCAATAGTGATGAGCTAGCCAGTGGGAAACAAATATGTGCACTAATAATCACACACTGCCCAGCAGGTCTACCACAACAAACTACAGAGAAGCTCAGATTACAACACAAACAGACGTAGTATGACTTCTGTCTCTGCTTAGGAAGTCTTGACACAAATAGTGGTTCACTGCTGCACCAATGCTCTGACTGTGACATACAGAACTGTTAAAGGTATGCATAATTAGCTGTTTGCAATGTACCATAAAATGTACAGACAGTTATCACTGGATGACTTTAATACTTAAGAAAACTTAAATATTTGATGGTTCTAAGGCAAGTTCTGGAGCATTTTTATATGATGTCTATGTGGGTTTGTAGGCACTTGTTGTTGAAGATCAGAGTTCCATCATTTTATAAAGTTCAACTTCTTACACAGTTATCATTTTCTTTTTCACATGTGTGTTCATGAGCATTTTCTGTCTCTCCCAGATGTTTCTGTAAGGACTGTCTGGAAATCCTGGTGGGACCAGGAACCTTTGACAAGGTGAAAGATGTTGATCCCTGGAGGTGCTTCATGTGCAATCCGTCACAGTGCCAAGGAAACCTCAAACTCAGACCGGACTGGAGCGTAAAAGTTCAGGACTTCTTTGTCAACAACAGCGCTATGGCGTTTGTACGTACCACACTGTATTCTCTCGGGCACAGAAGTACACACACACACACACACACACACACACACACACAACTATAACATTGATCGAGTAGTTCAGTAGTAACCGTGTTGCAGCTATTAGAATTATTCCTCATGTTTATTGCAACCAAAGGCGAAAACATTACTTTTATTGATTTGTTAAATTTCTCCACATTGCAAATATTTGTACATGAAGACATACCTTAATATGAAAGTTTCACAGCTGTCTGTTGCTTAATATGCTGTTATATAACTAATCAGTGCAGCTGTACTCAAAGTTGCGTCTTTTATTTTTAATTACAGGAGCCCCACAGAGTTTACCCCTCCATCCCTGCTGATCAGCGCAGACCAATCAGGGTGCTCTCACTTTTTGACGGCATTGCAACTGGTTTGTTCCTCATCTTACATGACACCGCATCTCGTCTCTGTGATGTGTTGCCTATTCCATAGGCTGTAAAAAAGAAGTGGAAGATTCTTCCAGGTCTGAAAAGTGATGCTAATACAAAAGTGCCTTAAACTTGCATTCTTTCTAATGTCCAACAGGGGGCGACTCCATCGGTTACAAAAAGAAATCTGATTGTATAGAGGTCTACGAGAAAATTACCCTGCCTCTCACTTTATTTATTATCTCAGTAAACATTTTCATGGTGACTTAATGGTCTCTGTCGCTGGTTTTAATTATTCTTGAATACAGCATCATGTTTATTTTGTAAATTATGGTCCCATTTAGAGTAAAATAGAGCTTGTTTACACCTGGTATTAACATGCGTGTTGGGTGACAGTTACATGACCACCCATCACCTTGCCCTGTGGAAGGAGCCGATTCAACTGCCAGCAATATCTCCAGCTGTAGCAACACAGCAGCTAACATGACAAGCAAGCATGCTAGTGAGAGTGCGGATGTAATAACTGTGTGAGGGGCCCTTTGACCTTTTAGCATTAGTGACAAAAGCAATGACAAAATCAGCACCCAAGTGGTCAGCTGGAGATGCATGATAAAACAGGTGTGACTGGTGATGTGTCTAAACCCTCCACTTGTGTTCAGATCACCAATACGCATCTTAACACCAGGTGTAAGCTGGCAGAGAGGCAATAAGCAAGGTATGCTTTATGCTGCCTTGTGATTGACAAGTTGCCACCATGGTGGTGTCCTCAGGTTCTCAGGCAAATCCACCCTCCCCTACTCAACAGCTCCACCCTCTTGTCCAAAAATGGTCACTTCTGGCTTAAAAAAAAAAACCCCGCTGAAATGGCAAACTGGGGGCATCGACAAGTGATGCCACGGTGGCTTCTTTCACTTCTTTTACACAGTCTCTAATTTTAATAAGACAAATGGTATTGGAGTTTACACTGCATAAAATGTGTGTATCGGTCTTATCTACTGTTGTATCTTGACAGGATACCTGGTGCTCAAAGACCTGGGCTTCAAGATTGAGCGCTACATTGCCTCTGAGATCTGTGAGGACTCAATCGCTGTGGGGATGATAAGCATGCAGGAAAGATCGAATACGTCAACGATGTTCGTAGCATCACAAGGAAACATGTGCGTATGAGCTGGAGTACATGTGTGCTTCACTAACCACAAACCTGAACTCAAACGACATAAGCTGAACTTTTCAAGGTTGTGTCAGATCAAAGAGACTAAGCAATATAAAGATATGAAATTAAACTCTGTAGTTTTGTGTTGCAGGTGGCTGAATGGGGTCCGTTTGACCTTCTGATTGGAGGCAGTCCATGTAACGACCTGTCCATGGTCAACCCTCTTCGAAAAGGATTGTTTGGTATGCTGCCTCCAAACTTCTTTTGAAAGGCATTTTGGTAGCTGAAGAATAGCAAACAAACAAGGAGTGCCTGATAAAATACTGGCTGAAATAAGGACTCAGCACATCATGTTCTGTAATGAACCTCTCTGTTTGTCTCTTTGTTTGCCTGCAGAGGGCACTGGAAGACTCTTTTTTGAGTTCTACCGCCTTCTGACCCTGTTGAAGCCAAAGGAGGATGACGACCGTCCGTTCTTCTGGTTGTTTGAGAACGTGGTTTTCATGAGTGCCAACGACAAGTCAGATATCTGCAGATTCCTTGAGGTAATTTTATTTGATCACAGGTGAAAGTATCCTTTCAGTCCGATGGCAGGAAACAGACTGCATTAAACTTAATTGTTCTCCCGCTTTTTCAGTGTAATCCGATTCTTATCGATGCAATCAAAGTTAGTCCTGCTCATAGAGCGCGCTACTTTTGGGGAAACCTTCCTGGCATGAACAGGTACATACTAAAACACAATCATATTCCTTCTCATCATGCATATTCATTCTCACATGGGAAAAAAAAATGAGTTCTTTAAAAAGAAGTGTTCCATTTACATGCCTGTCTGCGTTTCTCTTTAGACCTCTTGTCTCATCTCTGGATGATAAAGTGGGCCTCCAGGACTGTTTGGAAGTCGGACGCGTGGCAAAGGTAGGAGCATTTAAACCTGTTTCCACCCAACACTTTTGGTATGGTACCTTTGGAACCAAAAGTAACCCTTTAGACATGGTACCTAGACCCTTGCGTTTGTCACTCACTGCTCCATCCAGCACTCACTGTACCCCCACTATCGGTGACACAAAGGGAAGTCTGCACCTTGTTTATCACCCACAGAACGAGGCTGCACGCAGACATTTTCTGAACAAAATAAAACAGGCTGCAGTGAGAGTCTCTCTCCATGGGATATTTAAAAATAGCGGGTTTGCACATTTAGTCCTTCTCAGGCAAGCTCAGGAGTTTAGTGTTGCTGTGTGAGGAGTGAGGATTAGAATATATGCAGTTCACATAACCTGGCAGAAATTAATATAAATCAACACCTGGAGATCCACTCATTACTGAAAGTGTATGTCATATAAAAACGAATGGAATGGTCAGAGTTGTCATATGGAATATTTAACGTGTGTTGATTGATTCAAGTCGTCACCTCATGCATTGAGTAACATTACAAGTTAAAGTTCCACCTTAAAAGTCGCCGGCAGTCAGCTCAGTGAATTAAGTAACCTTTTAGTACCAGATCTGTGTGCTAGGTACCCCAACAGAGGGGGGACCAATATGGGGAGGGTACAGGACGGTTCCATTGGTACCATCCACAACTTCTCACATTGGAGACGAAAAGAAAAGCGTACTGAAATTAACTGAACCGCACGGTACTGCTCAGTGGAAATGGGTCTTTAGTTTACTGTGTATATGATCGATAGTGACAGCTCAGAGGGGAAAGTGGGCCGTCCATTAATCAGAGCACTGGAGGTTCGATTTCTGGCTCCTCACATATCAAAGTGTCCTTGGACCTCAAGCTGCTCACAGCATATTAGTGCAGTCTGTTTACCATTTAACCTGAAGTGAGTACACTCTGTTGTTTGTTGTTGTTGAAGCAGCCACATAAACAGGAACGCATGGTGTCTGCAGATCTTTGAAAGTCTTCCAAAGAATTCTGTTTTCTCAAAAACTGTTTCTTTAATATAATTACAAATGGCAGCAATGTCACTTTAAAACATTTTTGTAACCGATTACAGGCTGTTGGGAGATCTTTTATGTTTATGGACTAAAAGTGCGACTGTCTTAACTGTAGAGTTTGTTTTTAGGGCGCTCTTCAGTCCCTTATTGTGGAGTTCCAGTCATCACCACCAGACCTATAGCAAACCGTGTCAGTTATGCAAACTACAGTAGCTAGGAAACTCATTGTTTCATAATTTAGCATAAACTTTAACTAATCATTTTAATCGGTTAGTCTCTCTATCATAAAGACTTACTGTTATATACTGCTGGGAACCACTGAAGAAATGTAATATGATAATAAATAATGCTACACCATACTGCCACACTAGTTTTCAGTCATACTTTCATACTTTGTCCTGTTTGAAACAGGTATAGAGTTGCATTCTCTGTGGTATTAAGAACAAACAACCTGATTCTGATTTGTCATCTTTCCCTGCAGTTTGAAAAAGTCCGCACCATCACAACTAAGAGTAACTCTATAAGGCAGGGGAAGATGGGACCACTACCTGTCTCCATGAACGGCAAGGAGGACTACCTGTGGTGCACCGAAATGGAACAGTGAGCATTTCTGGAAAATATATTTTTTGCAGGCCACGTCTGGGTTGTGACCATGTGTTTTGTAATTAACATTTTCCACTTGGTTGACTCTTTCAGGATCTTTGGCTTCCCCAAACACTACACAGATGTAAACAACATGGGCCGGAACCAGAGGCAGAAAGTCCTGGGTCGCTCCTGGAGCGTTCCTGTTATTCGTCACCTCTTCGCCCCACTGAAGGATTATTTTGAATGTGAATAACATCTGTGAACTGAACAGCAGCGGTAAACCTACTGCCTTATCCCGCCCTGCATAACTAGGTAGTTCAAACTCTCCTGTCGTTTTCTGACACTTTTAATTTAGTAGTTTGACTTTTAGAAGGGTTTAATCATGAGCTCCTTTTAATCCTGTGAGTTGTCAGTTATCCGTGAGCCACTATCACCAGACACTTTTTAAGCTTTTTTCAGGTTTCTTTTGACAAATTATGTTACTGTTATCAAAAAATATTTTTGCTCCAAACATGGACCAGAATCACGAAGCATGATCAAACGGTTATCCAGCTATCTTTGGGCTCAACTCAGGTTTCCTGTGTCACGAAGCTGGTTCACCTGTACTCGGGAATATCACCTTGGTAACCTGCCAACAGCTCCATCACTGACCAATCAGCTGAGTGGAAAAATGATTCATTCCTACAGGATCCTGACACAGGCCTTTTTTACACAGGGATACAGCCATCGAGGTGTAATGAAGACCCCTCATTACACTGCCTATGCTATTTTGAATATAAAACCAAACAACACCAGCATAATGCCGCTCTTGAGTGTGATCTTAGACAGCATGCCAGTATTCTGGAAGCATGTGGACATTTTCTGCTGCTCTTTAAGCTAGCTGCTAACTCCTGCTAGCTGCATTTTAAATCTCCTGGTGTGGGGTCGCTGTTACTACCTCCGCTGTAGGCTTAAAGGCAAGACAAGTCTTCTCCCCATTCCATGATCGCACCTTTTATACAGAACGGCGAGGTGGAATAACAGCGTGACATTCTGGCTTTGAACAGGCAGTGTGAAAAGGGCTACTGAGGGTGCAGTGAAGTTGCAATAGAGACATTTTTATAGAAAAGTATAATCACTTTGCCTACCATAATAATTATAATAATTGTAATGTATGTAAGGCAGCAGGACGAGTTTTAAATTTAACTGGTTTTAATTATATCATCAATCCAAAATAGCTCAATCATCATTGGATGAAATACCTTCTCATTGTTTTATAATGATAGACGAATATTTTTAGATTGATATCCAGCCTCGTGATACTGGTTATTCAGGATCATCATGTTAGTAACCCAATGAGAGCCGGTGAACTTGCTTCGTGGTTTGGTCCTCAGGTCTCTACCTCAACACCGATTTAATGGTTAAAAATCTACAGTTTCTTTTTTTTTTTTATCCTGTATTTAATTTATGAATATGAAATCTTTCTACGTGATTGTGTTTCTATTTTCTATTATTTTATTACATAACCCTACCAGGGGTTTTAAGTCAGATCTAATTATGTTCATCATTAGCAGTGATGAATGTTAATATTGTTTTTAGTAGCTGATTTTTTAAAATCTCCTTTTTAATACGTTTTTTATCCTAATTACATTCATCTGACTGTAATGCACCAGTGGGTTTCAGAGTTACCGCACTGGGTTTGCATTGGTGCTAACATTTTAACCGTTTAAAGCACTGCTAATTGATACCAAAAATATGTTCTGTCTGCTCATTTAGAACAAACAGTTGTGAGTGTTTTCAATATTACTGTAATAAGGAGTGCAGAGGTCTGACAAACATAATGAACAGTGTCTTCTAATGTGGGAGACGCACAGGATCATTACGATAGTTTTGCACAATTCTCACCCCAAAAATGGTGATGGAGGCTTTTAAACTTTTTTTACTTAGAGCAGTGAGCCTTGAACTTGTAAGCAGAGGCCTCACTGTGTATCAGGACCACCTGCTTTGTGTTTCATCACTGTCAGATCCAACTGGTGCTTTCTTCAATGTTTCTTTCTGTCACCTTGGACTCTGAAAAGTTGGATTTTTTAGATTTTAAACCACTGTTTGGACAAAAACAATTACATTGTGACGAGCAGATTATCCAGTAATGAAAGCAGTTGTTACTGGCTGCCCTGCTATAATCAAAGTCAGAACTTAAATTTTGTTAACAGCAGTAATGTTTATGTATCATATACACAAACACCATTGATGTGGTCCGTTAAATCTCAGTGAGACATGAACCATTAGTCTGCATGAGTGTACTTTTGTTTTGTTAAAATGTTTGATATATTTTTTAATGACACCTTTTTAAAATTCTTTTAAAACATCAACAGTACTGTTCAGGTGGAGCTAAACTACGATTTATGCTCACCTGTGTTTTCAGTGTTTAAATGGATCATGTTATCTTTACTGAAACTTGCAAGGAGCTCTATACAATATTCAGAGGTTGTCTGCATGTAGCTCTCAACATGGAGGAGGCTGAGCCGGCAGCTAGCAGCTAATGGTGCTAACAGCATGAAAAGTGCTAACAACGGCAACGGTGCTAACAGAGCTAAAGACCTTCGCACACAGAGTCAGTTTTATAATCAGTTATCTTAGGGAAAAAAGCAACCATTGCACACTGATTCTGATGCATTTTATTGTTTTATTCATTGTGAAAATTCGCAATTCGTGACGACGTTAAAAGACACCTGTACTGCCACTCCCTCCCTGTCTTGCATTTTGCACTGCAGCTACATGAAGGGGCGGAGCTGTCCTCCACATTCTGTCTGCAGTCCACACCCTCCTCCTCTTCATCATCATCCACCTGACTATTACTATCTTACCTGGTGAAAGTGAGCTACTTGAGTTACGAAATGATTTTGTGCAGCCCGTTCCTCTATCTTGTTGCAGCTGAGTCCCTCCACCACGTTTTCTTCACTGACTCTTGGTCAAACGTCTCTGAAGGCTCTGACGGAAGCAAAAAATGCAGAAAATCGAACCTGTTCCAAAAACCTAAATGACGGACGAAAGCTCAAACGTGATTGACACGTGACACTGTATTTATTTTTAGATGTGCAACAATTTTGGTACCCAAAAAAACCCAGACTCAGTGTGCAAAGGCCTTTACAGTGTTATCCTGGGGGGAAGTAGAGCATGAGAACTACTGTCCTAATATCAGCGCTAACCACCGTGTGAGGCCCTGATCACACAGAAAGCTTTTGAAGGTTGGCGCACTGCCTTATTTTTTTGATTGAATACCACCAGCAAAAAAAAAATAGCTTGCTTCACCTTTTTATTGTTGCCAGGCAACCACAGGCTCACCTCTGTGTTCTAACCTTCCCTTGTTATCAGTCTAGTTGTGGTTGAGGGTGAGAAGCTGTCAGAAAATAGTTTGTTGGGCACAGGGAAACGGAGATCTGTGTGGGTACATGAGACCCTTAAAAAGAGGGCAGATCACAGGGAGTACCACCAGCTGGTCCACGAGCTGGTCTTTGATGGCGTGAGATGACATGGGGCAGTACAGAGCGCTCTGGCAAAAACACCATCGCAAAAAACAAAAACCAATTACAAAAAGTCGCCTCCAGCTGCTGAAACACTTTCTGTGTGATCAGAGCCTTAAGCAGCAGTGATGATAGCCAGTGGGATGAACGACGTACATGCACTAACAGGCATGTGCGGCTTGACCATCTGCCACAAGATACAGAGAAGCTCAGATTACATCACACACAGATGTAGCATGACATCATTCTTTGCTCTGGACGCCATCACACATCCGTATCTTTACCAAGCAGATCATTGTTTGCTGCTTCATTAATGTTCTGAATGTCGCATAGAGCTCCTTAAACATATTGGTGCTGCTTTCATTACGAGTCACTGTTAGCTTCTCTGTGGTCGACCACACGTCTCTGTATCTGTTCACTGCACATGGTGCAATTACATAGAGACATACATGACAGACAGGCAGTGATGTGGTCGACATCTTTGATTGACTTTTGAATCCTGATGGTGCTCTACTAATGGTGCTAACTTTGCATGTACAGTTCAGTTGTGTGTTTTTTTTTTGTTTTTTTTGCCCTCTGCGTTAAATTGGAAGCAGCTGAATGTGAACATGTCTTGTAGGCTGTTATGCTGTGTGTTGTTGAGTGAAAAAAAATATTAGCTTTTAGTTATTATTGATCAGCTGCTGCCTGTTTTATGGGCCAACATGTTTTTTTGTTTGTTTGTTTTCATTGATTGATTGTTTTTTAAATTTCTACCAGATCCTAAATTTAGTCCCCCACCCCAAAAAAATCAGTGTCTTGTCTAAAACATTTAATTTTGGCTTGTTTTAATACCTAATTCATGACTAATTAAAATGTAAATCCTCGACGAAGTGCCCTAGACCCCTGATTAAAAATCAGTAAATACATTATTCTGTTCACGTGGTTTATTAGGACATTAGGTTGCAGATCACTCAGAGCTTAGTGGTGTTGCAACATCAGCGAATAGAATAAAATCTGATCTGCATAACATCTGATTTTTTTTTTGTATCAAGTTATTAAGCATGTCACAACTGAAGGTACTTTTACTCTACCACAAGAGGTCAATGTTCTCCACAGTGCTGCAGTAATAATATGGGAGAGAGTCAGTGGCTTTATGTTGAGCTCATCAGCCTCTTGTCACAGCTGCAGCTGTTTTGAGATGGATGTGTTTATATGGAGGCGACAATGGTAACGTTATTTTACCAGAATAATCCATTCAACATCAGTGCAGCTTTCCAGGGAGTTCTGGATATCAAATCAAAAACAAGTTTATTCCAATTAAGATCTGTTAAACTGATTCCAGGTGTTACTGTAACGCTGCAGGCCGCTCATGAACACAGTATTTAAGGGATTTCCAGAAGATGTTGGTTCCACCTCTCAAATGCCTTCACTTCCAACCACATGCATGTGTTAGTGGTCATGACACCCACCTGAACAGTGTTTCAGGTGTAGAGGGGCAACATGATGCACAGATTTAAAGACCACTGTCAGCACAAGGCATTTGCAGAGGGTTGTTTGTGGATGAAATACTCGGATCTCATAGTCAATAAAAAACAGCAGTACGACAGTGTGAAAATATTTGGTTACAAGTAACATTCCTGCATTCAATACCTTACTGAAGTAATTTTACTTAGATACTTGCAGCTTTTCAAACCTCATGAAAACCCTGAGAGCCTCCGCTCCACAGTAATCGTAGTGAGTAAGGAGGACAATTGAAGGCAAGCAGAATAGTTTAGGTTACATTCTTGTAGTGATTGAGTGAGTGTGTTTCAGTGCATGTCCTCTGTCCTAGTTATTATAACAGTAACATGTCATCTAGTTGGAAATTTTTATAGTCTTCATTAAAAAATATAAAGATTTTTAGTTCACAGTATCTTTAAAAAACGAGTGGTCACTTTGAAACTGCTGATATTTCCCAGGGTTTCAGTCTCCTCTCCATCTGAGAAGGAGTTGGACTCTGATTGGTTGGTTTCACGTCCAGCTTTTTTATCCCAGGCACTTCCTTTCCCTCCTGAACCAGCCGCATCACCTCTGCAAAGGAAAGCTGCTTCACTTCTGTCTCTGCAGACACTCCTGCTGTCTGGTTTGTAATGATTTCAGAGTCTGGAAGTGTCCTCTGGTCCAGCTGCTCAGCAGCACAGTCCACTGGAGTCACGTGAGGAGAAGCAGAGCTCCACTGTTTGTAGCTGGTGCGGTCGATGGGCTCCACGAATCTGGTGATGACAGACAAGGATTCATTTACTGTGATATGAGACACTGAGTTCAGAGAATGTGGGAAAAATCAAGATGTGAAATTGTAACCTGTAATGCAGCAAATGTACTCAAGTACTATTCGGTTTTGAGGCGTTTGCAAGTCGACATGGGTGTTTAGATGTTGAGTAATTTTGTGAGTTATTACATGTTAATGCAAAGGGGAGACCACCAATTTAATCAACTTTTTTTTTTACCAATTAATTTTAAGTGTTACAGTATCAATGAAATTCAACACTTCCACACCACCCTCTGCACTACTGTTAGAAAGTACTGCCTTCTTAACTTTGTGAGATTATTATTTCCAAATGAAATCAAGGAATAACCTGTTGATTTCATCAGCTGAGGGATCATTAACAAAAAGTGAAAGAGTGGGATAAACAAAGCGTGACAGGCCCTCTGCCCTCTATAAAAGAACCTGCCATATAATGTTAAATCTCTCTGAAGCCAAAGATTAAAGACATTCTCAGTTTTCATAGATTTACAGGAACATTTTCAATTACTGTGTCTTTACAATAACTCATTTTTAGAGACATTAAGCTTCAGACCTGAGGCTTGTAAAAACTGTTCAACTAGGTTAATAGCTTTCAGCAAATGATCTTTGTCTTTCAAGAAAATGGTTGTATCATCAGCTAGCTGCAAAATTATTATTTTTCTATTAAATACGGTAATGCCTTCTCTAATGTATTGTTATGTACATTTTCTACCTGTGTTTTGCACACTATTGTTTAATAAAGATAATAGGTTAGTAACGTTTAACAAAATGGATTATCTTTCATAGCACAAATTAAAAACTGCCTTTTGAAGAAAAAGTAAACATTATATTGTGATAAACCAAACTTGTGGTAAATAAATAAATCAAATGGTGGTTCCAGGGAGGAAATGGCTGGCTTGTCAAAGAAGACGCTTTCTTTTGCTTTCCCTTGTTGTATTTCGGAGGGGTTGCTATCTGGTCAAGAACAGGCTTTCGAGCATCTTTCTGAGAGGATAATCAAACATGAAAGAAGCATGACAACACAGTGAAACCGGACAAACATAGTTACCCAAACTGAGGAGAACAGGTATGTGCTCTGTCCAGCTCTCACCTATGTTGAACTGTGTGGGAAATCTGACATTGCGCAGTATGTTACATTGTAAAATGATTTTAACATATGGTTTGTCCAAAGGAGTTGTAGCCCCAGTGTTTGGCTCGTTCGAGATGAGCAGATTTGATCACCAGCAATCAGGTTTTAGGGCCCACCAACTGCAAGACCCAGGGCATGATGGGAAACACCTGGCTCTTAGGTGTTGACTCAACAATATGTTTTAACAATATTTATTTTTGCTAATTTCAGAAATTTAGATGGTAGTTGCCTGATTTGAAGGTTTATTCTGTGATCAGAAAACGTGTGACAGTCGTCAGAGAGACTAAGTACATTCTCCATAAACTATCCATAATCTACTGTATATCAACACTGGACTGTTTTAATTATTATTACAAATTTAACAACATAAAGACTGGTGGTCAGTGAGATGTGAGGATTCCTAAAATAACATCTGTACAGATGTGAAACCCTGACTGTATCTGACTGATCTGAAATGATTAATTGACTAATCATTTCAGCTGTGTTTATAAATTATAAGATCTTTATGTTCTGTATGTAAAAATCTTTCTGTGTGAGCTGTCAGATAAATGTAGTAAAGTAAAAAGTACAATATTTCACTGCGGTGTGGTGCAGAAATACAAAGCGGTATTAAGCGGATTTAAATTTCTACTGGAGTAAATGTACTTCGTTACATTCCACCTGTGTCTGCACAGATGTGTCCTACCTGTTATAGAAGAAGAGTTTGAGGTCCAGTAGTTTTGGCTCCTCTGTGCTGCTGCTGATCTTAAACCCTTCACACCGTCCTGAAACCGCTCATCAGCCTCAAAGTCATAAGAGTTAAACCTTAAGTAAACAGACTCCATCTGTGCTCTGGTTTAAGGTTTATTTAACTGAATATCTCTCATCTGACACACAAATATCACAGAGCAGGGGGCACTTCCGGTAATGTTTCTGTTGGTATCAACAAATGTTGTTAAAGAAGGCACACAGCTGACAGGAGGAGCAGAGCTGCAGCTGTAGCGCCCCCCTCAGGCCAGAGACAGTACTGCAGCATATTACAAGAAGTATTCACATCTTTAACCTGAAACAGTAATAATATCAATGTGTAAACAAACTGTGTTACAAGTCAAAGTCCTGTATTCAGCAAAAATACATAAATATGATCAGCTATCAAAAGTAAAAGTCAGTGTTCTTCAGAATTACTTGATTTAGCATGTCAAATAATACAGTGTATATTACTTGATTTTTATAGTAATAATAATAATAATAATAATAATAATAATAATGATAATAATGATGATGATGTTAGTACTTTCAATTTCAATTTTATTTATAAAGCCCAATATCACAAATCACAACTTGCCCCAGAGGGCTTTACAGCATACGACATCTTTCTGTCCTTTGGTCCCTCACAGCGGATAAGGAAAAACTTTAACGGAGGTAAAAGAAATGGTAGAAACCTCAGGAAGAGCAGCTGAGGAGGGATCCCTCCTCCAGGACAGGACGGACAGACGTGCAATAAATGTCGTACAGAACAGATCAACATGATAAATTTACAGTAATCCATATGACACAATGAGACAAAGAGAGAGACAGATCTAGTAATAATAGTAATAGTATTTTGGTAAGTAAATATTAGTATATGACAGAATATGTATGTGACAATAATAATCATATGTGTATAATAATAATAACAACAATAATAATCATAATCATCATAATAATAATATACTTTGTTAATCCCACAAAGGGAAATTAAATTTTTATCACAAATGTATTAACATGCAAAGTTGGAGCTGGTCTTGAAGAAGCTTTTTTTTTTTTACTACAATATTTATTGTTAGGTAGTTTAATTGATTTTCATTATTACTGTTATTTTGGTTTAAATTATTTCTACATAGCCTTTACTAACCTTTTATTGTAGTCCTGTTGAATGACCTGCAGTTCTAGAAACCCAAAAATATGTCTGTAGTTCTTATAGTTAGTCAGTTTTGTCAACAGTGTGTAAGAGGAGAATGTTTTGCCAGTGCCAATACACTTACAGATTAAATGTAAAAGTCAACATTGCATTAATACTAGCATTAATACTGTTACAGTTTAATTGTGAGTGACTGTTTCCTGTTATTCTTTTTCTAACATCATGAAAATATTTTTATTATATAGATTATATATTTAGTCATAAAAAATTCACTGAAACAATTGACAGAGTATCTTGGACCTGTAGGCCTGAGGATCTGGGGTGGGTGTCCACTTTTCCTCTGTAGTAAAATGATCCAGCCTTACATCAAATCTATTTTTAATATAATTGCAGATTTACAGTTTGATCTCAAAAGTGAACGGCAGGAAAAGCATTTCCCCTAAAGTTATTTTATTCTCTGTCATGCTCATAAGGTGCAATTATGAGTTGTTGTATTTCAGTAAACTCAGTGTGAACTTCAGCCTCTGGATGAAAGAGGATTATTCATCATTTGTTGCAAAATATTTTTCCTCTCTGTCAGAAAACTTGTTTACTGCCCTACTTTCTGGGTGTTTTTGCCACCTTTTCACTAATCTTGTGAAACTGGGTTATGGTGAATTAAGGACTCCACTGGGAGGTAACCCACATTGTTTCGTGTGTGTGTGTGTAACAGTAGATGGTGAACACGTGTGCTGAGCAGAAACGTGACACTGTGTGATTGTGTGACTCCGTCCTTGACCACCACGGGGCCAGCTGCCAGCCACCACCGAGAGGAGACAAAGAATTTCAGCTGACCTGCTCTAAGAACCTCTGAGCTCATGCTACGAATCAACATCTAACTCCAGGGTATATTATAAGGTTACAAAACAAATCATTACACTTTAATGTGCCGACTGCAGTTATTCAGTGAGAGTTAAGAGTGACAATCAGAGAGTGAGGGGGAGGGCGAAGGATCATGCTCCTGACAGACGAGGAAATCTTATCTCATTAACTACTTAGCCGTTACTTTTCTTTTTTGAGCATGTGACGTAACAGCCTGCAGCCTCCACCTGAAGCAGAGTAAACAAGTTTCTGCATCTTAAAAAAAAATCAGATTTCAGAGTGATGTGTGACCGTGAAGCCAAACATATATGTAGATTAATAACGTCACAGTACATCCTGTTGTTCAGATCTCAGGTGTTTATTCAACAAAACAATTAAAGGTTATTCTCTACAAAATACTACAAAGATAATATAAAGTAATCTGCGGTTTACAATATAAGTGCAAAATCAGTTTTACACAAAGTTTATAGTTGTAAATATGACTTAAGATTTGCAAGATTGTCTTGTAATAATATGGAGATGAACCCATCTGTAAAAGAGATGAGTTGTAAACTGCACCAACAGAAGTCATAAGGACTGAGCTATAAAGCCTAAACATCCCACATGCAGTCTACCAGTCCTCCCAGTTCATCCACCCTGCAGTAAAGCAGAGCTGACATCTGAAGATTACGTCTTAAATTCCCTTCCCCGTCGCTCAGACCGCTGTCAGCTGTTCACAAGTATCAGTGTGTTTCTCTGCCCGGTCACTCACAGCTGGGGTCTGCGGCCACGCTCACCGGAGGCGAGTATCTGTGTCGGTGGAGTTTGCTCTGGGTTGATGTTTGTCTCTGGGTGGAGCGAGACGGGCGAGAGAAGCAGAAGGTCAAAGTGCTGCTGGAGCTGCAGTCGTAGTTTCCATCCTGTTCGGAGACAGAGAAGAGACGACACAAACACTGAGAACTGCACAATGCCAGTTTGTTAAAGCTCATTGGATCAGTGCTTTATATCAGTGGTTCCCAACTGGTGGGTTGCAGTCCAAAAGTGGGTCACAGGTTCATTCTGAATGGACCCCATGAGAAAAAAAACAAACTTCATTTTTAAAGGCTCTCTAAGTCTTCCTAAGCTTGAAAAGTTTTTGTCACATACAGCAAACATCTCCTCACGATCCGCTAGCTACATGTCCTCTGAATATGCTGTGAAAATGTCTGGCCTCTGTAGGCAGCCCAGGCTCCGCAAATTTTTTTTAGAGAGCCTTTAAGTACAGTGAATTTCTGGCACAGCGCTTTTATTTTAAAGTGTCCTTTCCTGCTGTAGAGTGAGTGACTAACAGACACCTGATTGACAGAGACAGCAAAGTAGTCGACGACACGGCCAAACACAAGTATGACGCTCAATATAATCAAGTGTGTACTCCGAACTAATGACTTAGGATAAATCTGGACCCTGTGGCTGGACAGAGTGTACTCACTTCAGGATAAAGGGTAAATAGACTGCACTAATATGCTGTGAGCAACTTGAGATCACTTCGATATGTGGACAGTAGGAGCCAGAAATCGAACCTCGAACTTTCTGATGAATGGACGACCCGCTTTACCTTCTGAGCTGTCACCATCAATCTTATACACAATAAAGCCCTGTTTCCACCGAGCAGTATTGTGCAGTTCAGTTCGGTACGCTTTTTTCTATTTCCACTGTGAAAAGTTGTGGATGGTACCAAAGGAACCGTTTTTTACCGTCCCCATGTTTGGGACGGTATTATAAAGAGCTTCATTAAAGTGGCACTGATGGTGTTCCTGTTATTTTGTCCACATCTTTAAATTCATGGTTGATCAGCAGCAGGTGTAATAATCAGGTATCAGACATATTGTTTGTCACACTCACCTCTGTTGTGAGGGTACTCGGGCTGTGTCGGACACCGTGGTTCAGACTGCTCCCCTTCTCCTCCCTCTGTGCCCGACCCGCTTCCTCCCTCTGCTTCATGAACCTCTGGTTGACGATCCTCGTCACGCTGTCGTTCCTCTGCAGCGGAGCAGCAGGAGGCCTCGTTGGAGCGCGTTCCAGGTTCTTTAGACCGCTTTTTGTTTTCTGGCCTGACCCCTGTACGGGTTTCTCCGCCCGGCCGCTCACCCTGCGCAGGAACTCTGTGACCATGCCGTAACGGTTGGTGCCCACAGGTTTGCTGGGAGGCTTGGCGCTGCTCAGGGAGCTGTTATTCTGTCCTGCTCCGACTCTCTGACTGGTTTGTCGGGTCCATTGGAGGCCGGTGTGGCTTTGGTGGTTCAGGTTCCACAGCGCTCGATCTCTAGAGGTGGATGAAGATGAGGAGGAAGAGGAGGAGGTCAAGTTGGCGGATGAGGGGGGGGAGGATGTACCGGATGCAGAGTGTCTCCGGTACAGTTTAGGTGAGGAGGTGGTGGGTCTGGTCCTCTCGATTCTGCCTGGTACCCCGTCCAGTGAGGCGGAGATGTGGTGGGAGCGGGCGGAGAGCAGGGAGGAGCTCAGGACTCTGGACGGGCTGCCTCTCACAGGGACTGACCCGTCTGTCTGCTGACCAACACTCACCATCTGTGGCTTCATGAGGGTCTGAGTACCTGAACAGGCCACGTCCACCCACCGCTGCTGTACCCTCCCTCTCCTCTCCTGTGAACCGATGTGAACCGTCTGCCTCCAGCCGGCCGTCATCTCCTTCATGTCGTCGCTGAGGTTGGCAGCTGAACCCAGGCAGAGCGGAGAGAAGGAGGTCGGCGGCGTGCACCATGGAGAGCCAGAGGTGACAGACTCTCTGTCTGCGACGGGGCTTTGCTTCAGCTGAGCCAGCTGGACTCTGCGAGCTGACGGGGGGCTGTAGTAGATGCGGTAGGCAGACTTCTCCGGCGCGGTGTGGCTTCTCTCCATGGACATCTGCTCAAAGTCCAGATCAGGGAAGCTAAGCGGCATGATTAGATGGTCCCACGTCTTAACGGGGTCTTCTCGGTCCAGCTGGGCAGCCTCCTGGCTCAGATAGCACCAGTTCTTCCTCTTACAGCCGTGTGGAGAAAGCTGTTGCCGAAGTCTTTTCACTTTTGAGCTGCACATCCTGTGAAAACAGAAGGTGACACATGAGTCATGATCTCAGTGACTTCAGCATCAAGGTGGACAAGATATGAAGACGTTGAATAACACTCACCTGTCAGCTTCATCATGAAGGAGGCGACTAGCCGCACACTGAGCAAAAAGACAAAAACACACATTAGCCAAACGATGGTTACTGAACTTGGAAATCATTTATGTCAGTGTTGGCCTGAAGATCCACAGCTTTGCTCCAGGCTGAAATATCACAACTACTGGATGGACTGACATGACATTTTTAATAGACATTCATGGTCCTCTGATGATGTATCCTACTGACTTTGGTGATTCTCTGAGTGGCGTGGTGGTACAGTGGTTAGCAGTGTCACCTCACAGCAGGAGGGTTCCTGGTTCGAACCCGGGGTGAGGGGTCCCCGCATGTTCTCCCCGCGTCACCACTGTCATTGTTAGCATGTTAGCACGCTGACGCTAACACAGCCTTACAGAGCTGCTAGCACGGCTGACTCTTAGGGTGCTTTCAGGCCTACAGTTGTCTTTCTTTGGTCTGAATCAGGGACTAATTTTGTCACACAGTTGTATAGTTGCCTAGAGTTGGTTCGTGTTCTCACGGCAGCATTTACAAGCGGACCAGATCAAATGCCTTGTGCGAGAAAGCTGCTCTTGATTGGTCAGAATTTCCATGCGGGAAAAATCCAGGAAGTAACAAAACGTTGAAGAAGAGAACACTTGCAAGATAAATGTGACACTTTCTAATGTCACAATGGAGGGACAACTACGCAGGTAGATTTTAGCGCTGCTCATCGTGGACTATATTGCTGTCATTGTTCATTTTAGTCAAACCATACAGTTTGAAAATGAGGCGCGGCTCCAACTAGAAAACAATGTTTTGATGCATTGGATGTGCTGAATGTGCATATTAAGGCAGTACAGGAGGAGGTGCACATTAATAATCCTCCAGGACTGTAACATGCTCATGTTTAACCCAAACAATGTGTCATGTGACTGCAGTTGGTTCACATCCAGGTCGGAACACGTTCTCACCACAAATGAACCGCACCAGAGTTCGTTTATAACCGAACCGAAACCACCTCTTCAAGAAGGTCTCGGTCCGGTTGTTGTGGTGCGCACCTGAGTGTGATTGCTGTGTTCACACCTGCCCAAACAAACTGCACTTAGTGGGCAAATAAACTTGAGTTCGCTTGAATTAAACAGGTGTGAAAGCGCCCTTAGTCTTGTTTTATCACAACATATTAAATGTGCCTCAGAGGAAAGGAGGGATTACAGTCTAGCCAGTGGAATAAGGAGGAAAAACAGCCATTAAAGAAATAAATCCGGCGCTTCAAAGCAGATCTTAAGTCATGCTGTGCAAAGGACACACCAAGAGTTCAGTGGCAACAACTCAAATGTTTGATTACATTTCTTATCTTATTTGCATTTTGACCAAACATGCGGAAACAATAATTAAGGAGCTGTACGTTTAAAGAATTTACATTCATGCACCAGGTCTGAACTCAACACACAGAATCAGTTGAGTGTTTTCATGCAGCAGATTTGAACATGCCTGTCCTGTTTGGCTGCAGCCCCTTACAAGAGATTAGCCTAAATACTCTGGCATCGGTCTTTTTCATGATGCCTGGTGTGTCAGGAGGACGTACGGCCAAGGAGACGGATCATGAGCAGGACTTCCCACTGTATCGCACAGCCCCGCGCACAGCAGGAGGGGCACATGCCTGGAGGGTAAACACCGTCCTTACCTCAGCTGCTTTGCCCCGCGTGGCCTTGCCCTCGCTGTCGAATTCAATCCACTCATCCCGAAGCTCTGCACCGAGGTCTTGCAACAACGCCCGCAGCACAGACATGGTTTTGTCTTTACCCTAAATCAAAAAATCCAGACTTATTTAGATGTATAAATAAACAAAATGTGTCGATTTAAGAATAAAGAACTTTAATTCTACCTCCTTTCCTTCCAGCTTGGGTCCTTGAACCTGACACCACTGATGGAGGATCCACAGAATCTGCAATGACAGTCGCATTTTGGGGTCCCTGCTTGCTTGCCTCATTTGTTTCTCTGTCTCCTTAACCTCTGTCATGCATGGGTCTTCACCACACTCCTGCTTACGTGGCGACTCTTTGAGATTCAGATCTTTACAGTCTCCAGAGAAAGTGCAGGAATCCCAAACACGTCCGTCCTTGTGAACGGACAGTTTGTCTGAATCTTCTCCTGTTAGAAGCGTCTCCACCCTCCCAATGAAAGCCAACAGCATGGCCTGCAGTAGCTCCAGAGCCTCATTCAAAGGCCCTGGTGGGAAAACCTTCTGTGCCTTGCCATTGGAGTCCACCTCTGTTGGAGAGGTGAGACCACATGAGGTAGATGAGTGGTGGCCATTTTTTGGTGGCCTCATCAGGAGCTGGATGGCTGAACTCAACATGCAGGAATGATCTCTGAGAGCTAGAAGAGCTTCATAGTCTTTCACTGTCATTCCTTTGAGACCTCTGTCAGGTTTCTTGTCGTTATCACTCTCATGACCGTCCGAAGGGTCCCACTCACCACCCACAGGACCCTCTCGAGTAATCTGACAGGCAGTAATCGCCCCGTCAGTCTGTGATGAAGTCTCAGCATCATTTTTATCTTTCTCCACTTCCTCATCCTGACCCTGCTCGTACGTTGTGCATCCTGTATTCAAACTTCCCTCTCTGTCTTTCTCCACTGTGGAAACTGACTGATTCTCCTCCAACACCTCCCGATTCTCTTCTTCTTCCTCTTCCCCTCCTCCTCCTCTTCCTATTTTCTCTCTCAGGTCACTCATCTCAGCTCGCAGTCCACGGTTCTCCACCTCCAGTTCGACGATGCGGCGGCTCAGGAGCGTGGCCTCCTCTTCCACCAGCTTCAGGTGAACTTTGACCTCTGCCTCCCTGGCGTGGGCGGAGTTTTGTTTGCCCTCAGGTGTTTGGGTGGCATCTATGTCCCCGTAGGCTGAGTGATATTTGGCCAGCTCCTCACGCATGCCCTCGCTCTCTGATACCAACTTGGTGAGCTTCTTGCACATGAGAGCTAATTCTTCTTTGGCAAAGTGGAGTTGGCACCTGAGATCTGCACTGTCATCCTTTTGGGCAAAAAAAGAGTGATGAATATATATCATGACAACAATATAATTACATATATACTGTAAGATACATTTTGAAGTCACATTTGAAATCAGACTTGAATTATGACGAACCTCAATCTGCTGAGAGAGCCTCTTCTCTGCTCTGCCGGCAGATGATCGGGTGCTTTTCCTCTTCAGAGTGCTCTGAGGGAGAAAACATGACAAAGAGGTTTATAAAAGGTGCAATACACATAAAAACAGATCCAGCTGAGCAACTCATCATTGATGAACCATGTGAATTACTTTGGATATGTCAATTTCTTGAAGTAAAGTGACATACAAACTTGGCTGCACATTTAAAACGTCTTCATTTGCCTCCCAACATTGCGATATATTGTGTCCTCTCTGAAGTCCAAAGCTCAGTGAGAGAATCCAGTTCAACATTGCATGCGGAGCGTTCAGTGAGAAGGTGGAATCTGCTCTCAGATCTGTCTGTTCAGTGTGAAGCTTCAGCCAGTAGACGTAAGCTTGGCTCTGTTCCCTGCCAGCACCTCTAAAGCTCACTAATTAAGACATTAAATCTTGTTTGTGGAGTCGTTCTGATACCAGTACCAGCAGCGGAAATGCCTCTGATACTGCTTAAAATGCTGGACCGGATATTGTGAGTACTTAGGTCTTCTGAGTACTTAGAAGTTCTCACACCTGTATAAAATGGCAGTTTTCACAGAAATCTGTTCTTCTTCGCTGCTCTAAAACAGTAGTTTTCGAGCGGGGAAGAAGAACTGAATTCCAGTAAACAATGTAACATTGGTTGTAAGCAAATGTCAGCAATTTGGCAATAGTTTACAGGTTTGACTTGAGCAATGCTGTACAGTAAAATCAGTCATTGCACATTCATACAGGGTTAGTAGTTTACAGCTGTTCTTTGTTTTTTAATGCATTGGTATCAGATCTATACTCGGTTTCAGCCAATACACGAGTTCAGGTATCAGAATTGGTGTCAGGTAAGAATGGCATCAGAACATCTCTACCTGTTTGTTTAAAACATCAATCTGTGATTTTATTAGGTTGTGTCCTTGTTGACCACAAACTAGATTTTTCTTAAATATTATTTAAACAAGATATAGTTTTATTGGTGAGCTTTAGAGGTGCTGGTCGGCAGATTTATGTTATCATTTGGCAGAGCCAGGCTAGTGGTTTTCCCATGTCCAGTTTTTATGCCAAGCTGAGCTGCTGGCTTTGGCTTCATACTCAATGAACAGGCATGAAAGGTATGGTATGAATCTTCTTATCTAACTCTCTCCCAGGAAGCAAATTAGTGAATTTCCCAAACTGTTCTGAAATTGTTTCCACAAAGGGAGACAGGGGTTGATGGGTGCGCACATTAGCTCACCTGGTAGAGCAGGCGCCCCATGTACAAAGGCTTTGTCCTTGCTGCAGCAGCTGCGAGCTTCCCCATTTCACACACACAACTGTCCCATCAATTAAAGGCAAAAAGCCCTAAAAGTATCTTTATCACTCCATAAATCAGAAAATACTATCAAATGCCATTAAAAATCAGTTTTAGGTGTTCTATAAATCAGGCTATGAATGATATATGAACAAACCCCTCTGTAAAAACCTTCAGAATATAGACAGGAATAAAATTGGACAGTTTGATGAATGTAAGTGCAGCGGAGGTGGAGATTTCTGGCTCAAAATGTGAGAAAAAAGTAATTTTGAGGAAAAAAAAGCCTTTAACTTTTAGACAAAAAAGACATTACAGTTGAAGGGGGTAAACATTTTATGCAATAGATATCTCCATTAAACTTCCCTAGTTGAGTTTTCTAAAATTGTATATTAGAATATGCAAAAGAGGCATATATAACAGCACAATTTTTGCATAAATTTCCAAAACAGAAATCTGAATTAAAATATATTATTATTATTTATTGTTATCATTATTATTATTATTATTATACACTATTTTCTTATATATTATTATTATTATTACGTATTTTTTTATATAAATATATATAATATTATATATACTAAAATACTTTTGACATTTTCACTCTACTAGTCTGAAAGAAATGTTGAAGCAAAATTGCCCAACATATTTAAATAGTAGTTTTCACCTGCTGTCTCCCCCTTTAAGCAAAATAATTTAATCTGTTCATCATGCCCTTGTGCTGCTTTTACAGATGCCTAAAATGCACAAATAATTGTCCACAGTGAAATCTGATCCAAACATTTCTTTGCCTCTGCCTTCTCCCCTTCTCTACGACTGAGTTAATTTGTAAGTCTGAGCATTGCAGGAATGTTCACTTCTGTCTGGCGTCATTGTCTTTCTGCGAGACACTAGACAGGATGTCACAGTGTTAATAATAGTCATTCTTCTTCAGGCCACAAGTGTCAAACACAAGGAGTGGGTGTCAGTGTTTTCAGTTCAACGCCAGTGGGTCTGCAGGCTGCACAGATACTGTTACTGTCACCTGAAATGATGGAGAGACACTTTTTCTTGAACTGGAAAATTTCCATACTTTGTGTTGCATTTCAGAATAAAAGTTTCAGTCTTCACTTATGGCTTCGTCATTGTTTGGGCATCTGCAGCCACGCTGTGACCTGACAGTATTAAATTACCACTCAGCGTCCCACTAACAGGGTCACAGACAGTCCAGCTGCAGTGTGAGTCTCTCAAATGTTTCATCCTCCTTCACTTCCCTCTAGACTGTGTTTTGTGCCCTTAGATTAGGTAATCTAAGTGGATTTCCCTACCGGGATCAAAGAGACTAGCAGCTGCCTCAGATGAGCGGGCCAGACTGAGCTCATGCCAAAGCACAGAATCCTGGATTAAACCAAACACGTGTCACTGAAGTGCACGTCCGTTATCGCAGGAGCCATCGAGGCAGGAGCCGCCTCAAGAATAAAAGGTGGAGTGGAAATTCAATCACTGCCGGGGTGTGGTGGCCACCATATGATAAAAGCATGTGCAAGGATGGTTGTAGGTCAGTGTGTCGGCACACAAACACCAATTTGAATGCCATAATACACGCTGATCCAGATTTAGCGCAGCTTAATAGGAGCAGAAAGAGAGAAAGCAAGTCTATTTTTGTAATCTCTCTCTCCCTTCTCTCTGTGAGGACATCAGCTGTGCCTGGAGTTCAGGCTTCAGCATACCAGGCGGCTTCACCCCGCCCAGGCTCCACGCAGCTGCTGGCCCTCCACTCATATCATTGATCTACACCCGGGTCATGTGTCACCTGACATCAGGGTGACTGAGGGATGAGGGGGACAGCTGCCTGGGATGGGTGCAGCTGTGTGGCAGCAGAAATGGAGGAGGATTCCTGAGTCAGGGATGGAGGCTCGTGAAGGGTGTCGGTGGCAGGAGGTTGTGTTTCTGTTGAGATTGAGGCTGAATGTCGATCCAGTGTTCACATTTATTTAAGATCCCTCCAGACATGTTTAAGATTTAAAAACACTCGCCATCCTCCTTCGTTCTGCACAGTGAAGCTAAAACATCATAGTGAAGTAACAATGAGCAAAACTAATTTTTAAATGTTGTACCTCTTTGACTTTCTCCACCTCAGCCTGTAACACCTGCTTGGCCACCTCCAGTTCCTGAGTCTTCTCACGCAGCGCCTCGTTTTCCCACTCCAACTGGGACTTCTTCTTCTGCACCACCTCCAGCTCATTGTACAGCCGGAGGGACACGCTCTTTGCAACCTATAAACAAAAGCCAAAAGCAGGTTAGTGTGGCTCCAATCATGGATGGAACATGAGAGAATGGGCCCCTGGGAACAGACATGCAAAAGGGCCCCCACCTGCCCTACAAAGGAGCAAGACCCAGAGATTGAAAGAGACTCAAAATGTCTCTTTCAACAGACTGAGAAACAAATGAGTTCCTCAACCTGTCCAGTCGAGCCTGTGGGACTCTAAATCATCTGTGATAGCAAAAGCTGATATTCTTCAAATAAAATGTGAGAGGGGTCGTAATATTACCAGCCAGAGACAACGTTCTTTGAGGATATGTAATTTTGGTGGTGATCAGTTGAAGCGAAGTGGATAAAATAATAAAATGGCGGGAAATCCGAGCTGCTTGGCGGAGGTCTGCGCTCTCCGAGTGCTCTAGTGTTGGTAATAGCTTCACATTCTTTTGGTGATAGTTTTGCGTTTCTTTGTAGTAGCTTTGTGTCTCTTTGTGGTAGTTTTGCATCTCTTTATGGTACTTTATTTTTTGTGTGATTGTTTTGCGTTTCCTTGTAGTAGTTTTATGTCTCTTAGTGGTAGTTTTGCATTTTTTGGTGATAGTTTTGCATCTCATTGTGGTAGTTTGCACTGCTTGGTAAAAGTTTTGCGTTTTTTTTTAGTGACAGTTTTGTATCTCTTTGTGGTAGTTTTACATCACTTGGTAAAAGTTTTGCATTTTTGGTAATAATTTTGCAGGTTTCTTTTGGTAGTTTTATGCCTCTGCATGGTAGTGCTGCGTCTTTGAATGACAGTTTTGCGCCACTTTGCGGTAGTTTCTGCGTTTTTTGGTGACTAGTTTGCATCTCTTTATGGTAGTTTTGCTTCTTTTGTTGATGGTAACTTGTTTTCTTTTGGTCATTTTTCGTGTCCCTGTGGTAGTTTTATACCTTTTTGTGGTAGTTTGCATGTATTGGTGGTAGTTTTGCTGGGAGGGGGGTGATAATTTTGCATTTTACCTTTATTTAACCAGTTGAGTCAGTTGAGAACAGTTATTCATTTACAATGACGACCTGGGCAAGGGGCAGCTCAGGGAGTCAGACGCATTCAATAACAGTGAAACAATCAATCGGACACAGTATATAAAAAACACAATACATAACAAAAGTATGAGCTAAAAGTGGTAGCGCTGGTCCAGAGAAGTTAAAGATGCAGACCCACCACACAGAGACATAACCACCTCTGTGTGATAGTTTTGCGCCTCTTTGCAGTAGTTTCTGCTTTTTTGGTGACAGTTTTGCGTCTATTTATAGTAGTTTTGCTCTTTTCTTGATGGTTATGCTTTTCTTTTTGGTAGCTTTTCGGTTCTCTGCTGTAGTTGTATGTTTTTCGGTGATCGTTTTGTGTCTTTGCATCTTTTGATGGTTTCTGTGTGGTAGTTTTTCAAATCAAATCAAATCAAACTTTTTTATAGCGCTTTTCATACATTAAAAATACAACAGAAAGTGCTTCACAAAAAAACAAAAACAAAAAACAATGAAAAGCCCACCCCTCCCACCCCCCATGTATAACACACACACATACACACACATACAGCACTCACTAACTGTCAGTATAGTAACATGGCACTGAGGCACCAGGTTTTTGTGGGGGTTTTCTCTTTGTGAAAGTTTTGCCTCTCATTTTTTTTTTTTTTATGGTCATCATGGGGGGGGTTTCACACTTCATTTTGTGCCTCTCTGTAGTCGTCACTCCTCACAGAGGCTCTGGAATTCAGGCAAAGTGCTGTGAAGCAAATCTTTTGGTCCTAATTTCACCGCTTTCCCAGAGTTGTAAAAGTTGAAATGTTTGTGACAGGAATTCACCATATGAGTGTGTGAGTGTGTGAGTGTGTGCGAGGGTGAGGCTGTTGGGAATCCTACACCACCACCACCATCATGCACACTCTGGCTCACAGAAACAGAGTCTGGTTTCCACCACAGAGCCTCATTTAACAACAGAGTGTTTGACCTGCTGTGATTCTGATAAAGATTACTGTGCTTTTATGTTTCCTACTCGTGGAGAACGACTCACCACATAATTACACCGTGGTATGACAAAAATATAAACAGGATGCATGATGAAGACATTTCCAGCTAATGAAAGTTTTGTGGTACCGACGAACATCAGGAAGTATTTTACAGCACAGCGAACAGTCGTGACTCAGGCTGCCGTCAACAGATTACAGTCCAACTGGAGCAGCAGTGATTCAGACACAAGTCAGTTTGGGGGAATTTACTGTTCATTGGTGGTGAGTGAGTTTTAACAAGACCACACAATGACAGGGGAGGAGGAGGAGGAGTAACCGTAATGACCTCTGACCTTGATATCATGCTCTAAACTCCGGACCAGCTCCCCGTCCACCTGTCCCGTCTGAGCCACCCGGATGCTGCGGCGCTCGGCCTTGCGGAGGCGGTACTGCAGGATGCGACAGGTCTTGTTGGCCTGCTCCAGCTGCAGCCGCAGCTCCTGCAGCTGATACACCTCCTCCTCCTGGAACATGTCACGCATCTCCAGCATCTCACAGCGAAGCTCCTCCACCTCATCCTGGGACACACAACACAGAAATACAAGGAATCTGCTTTTGATCATAGACTCAAGTGTAAAGAATTCATATGTTATAAACATCATTTTGTGCATATAAGGGAAGTAAATACAATATTATTTATTATTGCACTTCAACCTCACTTTCCTTTGAGCTGCCAGAGTCAAAGTACAGAAACTTTACCACTTTCATTGTATATTAGAGGAATGTTAAAATGATTTTACATAAAAGTTATGGAGGTCTTCGTTGATGTTTCGGTCATTTGGTGTTCTGACTGCTTATTAATGTCTATTAGGGGCAGTGGTTCCCAACTGGTGGGTGGCGGTCCAAAAGTGGGTCACAGGTCTACTGTAAATGGACCACAGGTGACTTGCAAATGTGTCAGGTTGGTAAAAAACACAACGTATTCTTAAGTACAGCAAATTTCTGGCACAGAGCTTTTATTTTGAAGTTTCATTCCCTGCAGCAGAGTGAGTGAATAATGGAAGGCTAATTAACAGAGACAGCAAACAAGCTCAACATCAAGGCAAAATGCAACTATGACCCTTATGTATTGAACTGTGTGGACTTTGAACTAATGACTAAGGAGAAATCTGGAGCTCGTGGCTGGACCAGTTGGTAACCACTGTATTAGAAGACAGATCTCAAATACTAAATGCATTAAAACATGTAGGCTGAGTCCTTTGCAGCAGCCTGGGTTTGATTCCAACCTGCGTCCCTTTGCTGCGAGTCATCCCCATTTTCTCTCCCCCTTTCCCGCCCTCTCCAGCTGAGCAACAACAACGGCAAAAGCCCCAAAATAATCTTTCAAAATACAAAAAATGCATCGACAAATACAGTGGATATGATACCAGCTTTCAATTATTTTAAGGCACTGAAAACAGCTACAGTTTTAGATTTGAAAGGTTGGGGTTTCCATTGTATTCATCGTTGACTGTGTCTACTTTTACTTACTTACTGACTTATTCTTAATAATCGACAGCATGTTTCATGATATTTTCTACTTAATGGTGAAAACATTTCTTTAAAATTAGCAAACACTTAAAGGGGCACTCCAAACACACCACAAACACAACAGAATAAACAGGCTACACATGGTTTCTTATAGTTAACACTCAGCCCGTGGACACATTTGTCTAAATGTTTTCTGTGGCTCTGGTTGGCCAGCTGGTTTCATTGGCCAGATGCTGCCTTTAAATGTAATTCATGAGCTCATGGTTACGACATGGGAAGCCGTGTATACGACATGCTTGGCATTCAAGTGGTTACATCGTGAGAGCACTGCTGCCAGGAAACAGCGACACGAACACTACAGGCAGCGTCTGCAGCCGCAGAGGCTAACAGCTTGGCAAGCTAGCGAGCAGATCACGTAATGCACGAAATGCAAAGGCGGTGTCAGAGGGAAAAGATGAGGCCGCTGGGAAAATCAACTTATTCCTCAGACATATTGTAAAATGAAACCACTAAGATTACAATAAAATATCAACAAATGATTGGTAACCTCCGTCATTTCTGAAAATATCAGTAAACACGTCACAACTTGTGAACCTTTCAAAACATTTCCACCTACACGGTCACATGGATTCTTCCAATGAACATGGCAAATATGGCCACATTAAAAGGCAGCATTTACCCTGATGATGTCACAGTGATGTCATCACGGTGATCTCACTGTGGGTTTGAGATTTAAAGATTTGAACAACAAAAGTCTGTGTTACAAACTGGAGGTGTGACGTTTGAATGAAGTGGAAATTAAGGAGGCAGAGGGACCAAATTAAAGATGCTGTTATGTTGCATTATGGGAAATGTAGTATCTGGTGTTATTGGACTAAAGGTGTAGAATTCTCAGCTTCTACCACTTTGGTTTTAAACTTTCTTTAAATCTCTCTCTTGAAAGTCTTCCATCTTTATGAAATTGCAACACATTGCTTGAGTGCCCCTTTAAATGCAATAAACAAATAAGTTCAACCTTCCTACTGGACCTTTTGAAAGGTTTAGTTTCCACTTTTGTTAAGCTTAAACTTATTTTTTTTTTTTTACTGTAATAACATTGATACAAGACATTAGTGATATGGTGAATACCAAGACTTTGGCTTGCACATTTATGGAAGACACAACAGTCCCCTAACTCACAGTGCATGCACAACATTATTGCTTAAATAAATGGCACCAAACAGATAAATGTCAAAGTCACTGCTGTGAATTCTAGAGTAATTTCCTACTTTTGAATTGCACCAGTAAAATATCACTGTTGATGTTTGTTTATCTTGTTGTTTTTTATGTTTGCTTTGCAGTTTTTTTTCTCCCAGCATAACATTGAAAATGCTTCTGATGGTGCCACAGATCATTTGTGTCTCTTGCATGAGATTTTCCGACCACTTGTCCCGAAGTCTTTAATGAAGACTGACAAGAACATTGAGAGGAAATCGGCTCTGGTGAGTTCAGAGTCTGAGGATCTATTATAGAGCTCACAAAAAAGCAACGTACAAACATGTGGAAATTTAGATGCAAACCTCCTGGATGTCATGCAAATACAAACCGAATTAAACAAATTCGATTTAAACCAAATTAAATTAAACTTACTTTCAGATACTCGTTCTCTGATCTCAAATCTTCCACCTCCCTGACCAGATCATCGGTTGTCTCCCCCATCATGAGATCCATAAACGCCTCCGAGGAGTTAAACAAACTGAGCCCGGCTCCAGCAGCATCGGGCTGCAGAGCGCAGGTATCCCTCGGCACCTTTACGCACGGTTTGCCGTCGCCTTTCCCCTCGCTGTCCGAGCTCAAATAAGCTCCTGGCTCTATCCAGCTTAAATCACTGTCGCTGCTCGGAGAGTCCTGCTTATTGTTGCCCTCCGAGGGGCAGTCGGAGATTTCTGAGCTGCTGTCTGAGGAGGAGAGTTTCCCAGACGGGCAGCCGGAGTCTTTGCTCAGGTCCTCTGAAGTGTTGCTGGCATCAGACAGCTTCCTCTGCGCGCCGGGACACTCCACCGTGACACTCAGGGACACTTTCCCCGGTCGTTTCCCCTGCTGTCCCGCAGGTTTCACCTCCTTCACAGACTCACATTGGGCATCTCTGGGAGCCGGGTCTTTCTTCTTCTTCTGGGCAGAAACCTGCTGCTGCGCCCGGGGTTGTTTCTGGCTCCGGAGCGCAGACTTTGCGCTCTTGTCTCCGTCTCTGTTCATCACGACTCTTTTTCTTTAGGTTTTCTTCTTCTTTGATGTGGGGAAAAATAGCAGTTTTTTTCAGTTCTAGATGATCATGATGTTTCCACAAATATGTTGAGAAGCCTTGAGTCCTCACAGGTTAGTGAAGAGGACCGACTGGTTGCTCTCCATCCTGGAAACTGAAACTTTGCCAAAATGCGCGCAGAGAAAGAGGGCAAAAAGTGACCGGCAGTGTCAAGCTACCACAGCCTGTTGATGACTTCCGGTCTTCATTTACAAAATAAAACCGACTCATTAACCCTTAACGAAGATGTAATGCATTTTCCTTTTAATAAAGAAAAATATGTTTTACACGCGTTTCCATGTTTTCAAAACAGTTTTTATTCTGATTAAGACAATTTATCAAAAACATGTAAAATATAACTCACTGAATCTGCTACACTGATGTTTTTCTTCTTTTCTTCAGTAATGGCTATTTTTAAACACTATAATTCAGACACTAAATATATTAATTACTGTTGAATTTGACCCAAAGAAGAAGAATTAACTGATTAAAACTTCATGTACTTGATGTCCTCACAGTGTTTCATGACAGGGGAGAAAACTGTTGGAACTTTGATTCATTCATTGATGAGCTTTATGATTATTAGTTGTAAATACTGATTGATTTTGTTTGGAATTATTTGCTAGAGTAAAACCAATTTGACAATTACTATATATATTATTGAGGAGGAATTTAGAATTGTTAAGAACAAAGCATTCATACTGGAAAAAATGCAATAAATACATCTAATAAATATTTGGCACAGCATGAGATTGATTATATTAACAATAGTATTCACAATGGAAATATCATGTTTTGATTTCATCATTGATAATGTAATTGAAATTAAATGATTTATGTTATTTAAGATACGGATTTATGAGTTGAATTAATTGATTTAATTTATGTTTATGTCTTTGAGGTCATCAACCTAAAACCAAACTGATCATCATGTCAGTAAATGAAGGAAATAAGTGGAGTTGTCCAGCGTCCTCTCTTGCTGCCTGTGGTTGACTTCATGCAGGCACTGAGGCTGAAACTCAACAGTAACTCGACATGTATTTTGTTTTTTCAGTTCAGAAAATTTAACCTCAATCATTTCTGAACCACACTGGTGCAGCTGGGCTCCAAATATTGAGTTTGTCTGTATGTGTTGGGCCCACTACAGTCCACTCAGTAGTTACACTGAGCAGGTTTAAAGTGTGATTTGTCAGTCTATAGTACGTTCATCTGATATTCCAACAGTACCAGCCCTGGACCGACCCTCTGTTTCTATTGTGAAGTTTGAAGAATAGCTTTGCTGTTAATTCCAGCTCATTACAGACATTATTGTGCACTTGACAATGAAACAGGAACCTGTTCCCTTTTAAACCTGCACACATTCAGGTGCTAAGCTCCCAGTTTCTTTTACAAATGATGGGTGATTTCCTCAGTTCTTATTCAGCAGTTGTTCAGGGGGATGTTTGTCTCTTTTTCAACTGTCAGTCTGGTTGAACCATTGCACCGTGTTTTGTTCTCCATGTACAAAACAAACCCTTCATACAAAACAACACTGAGTTATTAAGAAGACCTCCACAACCTAAAAGCAAAAAAGCGCATTTGAAAAGACGGAGTAGTCCTTTCAGCCACCTGAGTGTTTCCAATCAAGCTTTAGTGGCAGAGGATGTCCTGCTTTTAAATGGCAGTGCATCTTAAATAACAAGTAATGCTAAAATAGTAATAATTGAGTTGATTAATAGACTTGATTTCTCATTTCTGCATTTCCCCTTATTTCCCCATTGAGGCGATAAGAGAACCTTTTATTTATTTTCTCATATTGTATATCTACAACTAGGCTATATATTTACATATGATATAAGATAATGAAACATAACTATTTTGTATTTGTTTTATTATATATATTCATTGTATTTATAGATTATTTTTATTTTAGTTATTTTTAGTCTATGGGGAGAACAGGCAAGTTAAGCTTTTATTTTGAATATTAGTACTTCCTGTCTTACTGAGACAAACGCTTCATGATGCTGTTGCCCTCAATTTCCACTTTCAATAGCGATTGAACAGTGAGACTTACCTCTGACTATTCCATTTAATTATTTATCTACACAATCAGCAGGGTGATCACATATTGATTTGACAAATATCAAAGATCCTCTGAACTGACTGCTAATTTTAAAATAGTAAAAAAAACTTACTGCACGTCAACACATCCTGGAGACGACATGTTGGGATGCTTAAAATGTTTTAGATATTTTCCGTACATATTTTAATTTTAGTTGAAATGAATCCCTTAAGTTTAAATTAATTATAGGGCTAACTGATCATTGGTGAAAAGCTGCCACCCTGTGGATCAATGACGGAGCTTCAGCTCACACATCAGTCACCACACAGCTCTCCTCACACCGTGAACGCACCACAGGTTACATCACATGTTAAATGGCTTCATGTTGTCTCAAGAAGAGACCGATTCTAAATGTTAAACTCGATGAAGTTAAGCAATAAATATGATCTCAGATTCATTCAAACATTTTTACGTAAGTCTAACCGCTCTGTCTCGTCATCAGTGGTGTCTTAACATCCTGCCTGCTCATTGGACACCAGAGAAGGTGTGTCGAGAAACAGGAACCTGTTATTGCTCAACGTGTCCTTCGAGACCAAAGACCAAAGACATCCATCATAGAAAAACAGTGAAGAGAGAAAACCTGGCAGGAGAAATGTGGAGTGGGGGTGGGAGGTGATGTTGGTGAAAAAATCTGCTTTAGTTCAGCAGGAAAACTCAGAAAAATGTCTGCAGAGCATCTGGACCAAAATGTATTTACCAATAATTTATTAACACATAACAACTGCAGACTTCATAGATCATTGTAAATCACTTTTGTTAAGGTCTTTACATTTGCAGATTTATTGTCAAAGTTAGAAACCAATGAGTAATATTTGGTTGATTGTCATTATGTACTGCATCATTATCAAATATGAAGGATTCTTCCATAAAGTATGCCTCATTAGAAAGTCAGTAGCAAATATATATTTCAGAAAGCTGATGTGAAACTGAATTCCTTGATATATGTATATATATTATTACCTTAAAATGCTGGTAATGTTCCCATTTATAATTATATTATTAAGGCATTTGTAATGGGATTTTATAAATTAACGGGTTTGATGTGTTACAGTATTTTTGATGCATTATGTTATTGTGTTAATTAAGAGTGAGAAAATGTTTTAAAATGAACAAAGATCACAAGACAACATAGATATAAATATATATATATATAAATGAAAAATAATTTTGATTAAGAGGAAAATTAAGGGATGTTTTCATGTTATGAATGGTCACTTTTATTTTTATTTTATTTTTTTTTACCTGGAATATAATATTAAAAAAAAATCTTAAACTGTGTTGCACTCCATTTAAGGTGCAGTATTATTTTTTTTTAGATAATTTTAAGGAAGTAACTAATCCATTATATCCACTGAAAAGTCAAATGAACTATGTAATACTATTCTACCCTTGCAGGACTGGTGCCAGTTTTAAAATAAAAGCTCAAAACTAGATAAAAATTTTCTGTTTTATATTTTTTATATTTATACTATTTTTTTGTATTTTTTAATAGTTTTAGTGTCTGATTTTATTCTTGAAATGTTTTAATCCAGGTTGAACCATGTAAAGCTCTTTGTAACTTTGCCTTTAAACAGTGATGTATAAATAAATGTTATAATTCATAATTTAATAAATAAATTAAGCAGTAATTTGAACGCGTGGACGTTTTGATGTCAGATAATTGACTGTGATGTGGAAACAGCTGCTGGACTGAACAGCCGCTCTTTGACTTCTATTTCTAGACCTCTCCTGGCTGCGCTCTGATTGGCTGTCGCGCCTGTCAGTCAGGATGTCCTTGCCGCCCACTTCCGCCCTGTTTGAGAGGCAGATCACTCTCCGCTTGTTTATGTCAGCTGAGCTTTAATTTGACTTTAACTCACAGGTATATGTAATTGTATTGCATTTAAACCTTCGTGTCAGTGTCTGCGTGGTTGTCGTTAGCTTCTCTCCGCTGCCCAACCTCCAGCTAACGGTTTAACTTAGCAGCAGCGATGCTAACGGCTAGCTAGCTAGTCAGATAGCTAACTCCTAGCTGAGGCTCTTTGGGGAGCAGAGCTACTGACAGCGAGCTAGCAAGCTGTTATTATTAGTCATAGCATGTATTAGATCATGTTTGGCTGCCGTGTGCTTTGTGTAACGCGTCCGTGCTGTTGCAGGTAGTGCGTGTGGCTGTCTGTGATGCTTGGAGCGAGGCTGGGCTGCAGGGACAGGCCGATGGTGGAAACATGACTTCTGAGTAACGCACAGTTACTTTCTCTGCTCAGTATGAACAGCGAGGAAGAGTTTTACGACGCTGAGACAGGTGAGACACGCGGACAGATGTCTCATATAGTGAAGTGTGTTTGCTTCCTGTGTCTAAATGAATCCTGTCCTCTTGCCTCCACCAGGGCTGGAGTCAGATGATTCCTGTGAGGTCAGTTTCAAAGATGCCCTGGTGTTTGACAGTAAGCAGGTGACTGACGGCAGCGCCACACAGGAGAATGGAGTGTGGGAGCGAAGGTGAGGGGTCATGCACAAGAAGTGTGTTTGCATGTTACCACATGACTACGTTTGTCTTTGGGTGAGGGGCTGGAGGGGCTCATTATGCATGCACACACACGTGGAAGCACACAAGGCCAGTGCGACCACATTTTTACGCTGTTAGCTAGTGAACACCTCCATTGCAGAGCATTTAGAGTCACTGCTGGTGAAGCTAGTCAAGTCTTATGCTCCAGCTTGAGAGACATCTGGATTTTAAAGCAGTACATTGTGTTCTCTGATGATACACTGCCTGCTGTTAACAGATACACTGTGAAAAGTTTCATTGGATTAGACGTAATTTTAATCATATTCCGTCGTAATGTGTACCAGGAAAAGCCTGCCTGCTGAAATGATCTCCAGAAGCAACTTCAGTGTGTGGAGCATACTGAAGAAATGCATCGGCATGGTGAGTCCTACCTTCCTCCAATTGAATCTGGATTTCTGTCGTCAATTTTGCCACAAACAGTCTGTTGTCAGATTCTAGCTCAACTGTGACATGTTTTTTTAAATAATTAAATACTTCCATGCTTCAGCTTTCATCACGCTGCTACAAGATTAGTCATGTCTGAACTCTTTTCTCTGCCTGACATTTTATGTAACCATCTGAAAGAACCAAAATAGCTCAAATGAACATCTGAATACAGTGAACATGAATCACATGTCCTACTGTTAAAAAGTAGAATATATTTGTTGCATACAACTTAAATAATATGATGCATTAGTTCTTGTGAAGCTTATTTATCTAGTCTTATCTTATTTGATCTTTTCATGTGGTTCTTACAGGAGCTGTCTAAAATAGCGATGCCGGTCGTGTTTAACGAGCCGCTGAGCTTCCTCCAGAGAATCTCGGAGTACATGGAGCACACTCACCTCATCCACAAAGCCTGCAGTTTGTCTGACTCAATAGATCGCATGCAGGTACAGATAATGGATGACTCTGAGGTTATGTTGTTTTTATTTTTAGCTTAACTTTACTTCTCTTTTAATTTCTTTTCTGTCTGCATTGTTCAAAACACACCTGGACAGATAAATGTAACAGATAAATGTAAATGTACAAACGAACTCTGGGGCGGTTCATTTGTGGTGAGAACGTGTTCTGACCTGAATCTGAACCAACTGCAGTCACATGACACATTGTTTGGGTTAAACATGAGCATGTTACAGTCCTGGAGGATTATTAATGTGCACCTCCTCCTGTACTGCCTTAATATGCACATTCAGCACATCCAATGCATCAAAACATTGTTTTCTAGTTGGAGCCGCGCCTCGTTTTCAAACCGTATGGTTTGACTAAAATGAACAATGACAGCAATATAGTCCACGATGAGCAGCGCTAAAATCAACCTGCGTAGTTGTCCCTCCATTGTGACATTAGAAAGTGTCACATTTATCTTGCAAGTGTTCTCTTCTTCAGCGTTTGCTTTACTTCCTGGATTTTTCCCACATGGAAATTCTGACCAGTCAAGAGCAGCTTTCTCGCACAAGGCATTTGATCTGGTTCAGACCAAAGCAAGACAACTCTAGGTCTGAAAGCAGCCTAAGAAGAAATGATAATCATCACATTTGAGAGGCTCTGCTCTGATTCACTTCATGTCTCTGTGACAGGTTGTTGCTGCATTTGCTGTTTCGTCCGTAGCGTCTCAATGGGAACGGACTGGAAAGCCATTTAATCCTTTACTAGGAGAGACATATGAACTCATAAGGTACTGGAGATTAGAACAGTTTTGTATTGATGAGACAGACATAAAGAAACCAAAATGTTTTTCATTAATTAATGTGAGTTCTCAAATGTTTTTTCAAAGAGAGGACGAGGGATACAGATTAATCTCGGAGCAGGTGAGCCACCACCCTCCTGTCAGTGCCTTCCATGCCCAGTCTCTAAAGCAAGAGTTTGAGTTTCACGGCTCCATCTACCCAAAACTCAAGTTCTGGGGCAAAAGTGTGGAGGCTGAGCCGAAAGGCACCATGACACTTGAGTTACTAAAGTGAGTATTTTTCATGTATATTTTTTTTTTTTTGGTATTTGATTAGCTTTGTTGTGGTCGTGCTTCTTAGCTGTGTTTGATTGTTTCGATTATTTGTTCGTGAGTGGCTTTTATTAGAAGCTCTAAGTTTGTTGCTTGCTCTGATGTTAACGCTGTAGTTTGTAGATAAACTTTGTGAAAATATGAAATTTGAAGCAGCCATGATGCCAGGCAATCTTTAAAGGAGCTGTATGCAACATTCAGAATAAATTTATTGCACCGTTTACACTGGCTCTTCAAGGTGTGAATTTCACGCTGTTATGCCATGTCGCCGGTCTGTATAAATGGTGCAACTGCAGAAGAGGACAGCTGGTCGGATTAACAGGATGTTTTGATGACATATTATGCACGTGTCCCACCGCAGGAAAATTTAAAAAGTAGTTGCTAGCAGTTAGCGGCTAACTCAAAGAAGAAGAACAGCAGTTGAAAATGTCCACAAATTGGGACAACAATGCAGTCTGCGAGTTCCTTACCCTTGCAGCAGATGACGAAATTGGCTGCCATATAACAGAAACTTATTTTTTGTTTACATTAAAGTTTTTGTATGGATTAAACAAATGAGTTATATTGTCCTACTACCTTTGGGCAGAGCCACGCCAGCAGTTTCCCCCATTTCCTGTCTTCATGCTAAGCTAAGCTAAGCTAACCAGCTGCTATGTATGTACACTGGTGGCGTTGTATTAATAGTACTAGGGTACTAGGGTTTAAAAGTCGGAACAATATTTTTGCTGTCAGGTGTTTTACTCAGGAAGAGCAAAACGTTTTTGACCACTGTGGCGCGGGACAGTGTGTAACATGCTGTGTATTCAGTTTGAATGAAAGATAAAGAAATGGACATTTGTTCAGCCTGTGTTTTGTGGTATAAATAAATATGATGATTATTCTGCAACTGGAACCTGCAGTTCATTGTCTGAACTCAACATAGCCAAGGAAACTGTGGCATCAACTGTGCAAAGCACGTCTGGCTGGGTGTAACATCCATTCCTTTAAGATTCTGTGAATTTCTTCCAGACATAAAGAAGCATACACGTGGACAAACCCAATGTGTTGTGTGCACAACATCATCCTGGGAAAACTCTGGATTGAGCAATATGGAACCGTGGAGATAGTCAACCACAGGTAGGGTGTCAAATACTTAACTTCAAGACTTAAACTCGCTGGAACATTGATCATTGATTGACTTTTTTTGTTTCATTCATCAGCACGGGAGATAAGTGTGTGTTGAACTTTAGACCGTGCGGCATGTTTGGGAAAGAGCTGCACAAAGTCGAAGGTTATATCCAAGACAAAAGGTTAGAGCACAACAACACTGTTAACAGCCAGCAGTTGTGATTAATTGTCAGAGAACTGATTGGATTCTCTTTGTTGTTGAACCAGTAAGAAGAAGCGGCGAGTGATCTATGGGAAGTGGACAGAGTGCATGTACAGCGTGGACCCCAAAGTTTACGAAGCATACAAGAAGTCAGAGAAGAAAACGGGGGGAGAATCAAAAAAGCCGAAACAGGTAAGCGGTGCTCAGATTTATGGTCGACTCTTGCTTCGACTGACATCTGAGATGAAATGCTGCTCAGAGTTTGATGACCGGTTTGTCTCTGACATGTTTTATCTGTCTTACAACGTGAAGTAATCTGTGACTTATCACTCTGAATTCTTTTCTCAAATGGTATCTTTTCCTTTCACAATAACATGCAGTGGCATTAGTAGAAGGTAAGGTAACAGTGTATTTGATATCTGTAGTGTGCTACTGCTGTTGTCTAGTTCAAGTTATGTTCAAAGTGTATGATTAGATCATTGCCAGCACTAATCCATAATGTCTTGCAATGACATGCATTGTTGCTTGAGAGACGTGTTGAATCTGTGGCAACCGTAGTTCTGTGGATCACTTGTTTGCACATGAACTGTACGTACTGTGAGCTTCAGCTCGTTAGTCTAGGTATAAATTATGTTTTTTATCTGTGTGTGTGTGTGTGTGTGTGTGTGTGTGTAGGAACATGATTGTGAAGGTGAGGAAGCAGATGATATGCCAGAAGTTCAAGAGACTGTGACTGTGATACCAGGAAGTGCCTTACTGTGGAGGATAACGCCACGGCCTGCTCACTCAGCACAGGTCAATATCTCTCTCTCTCACACGCACGCACGCACGCACGCACGCACACACACACACACACACACACACGCACACACTAGGGATGAAAGAAAAAAACAGAGCCTATATTTTAATTAAGTTTATTAATTAAGATAATGTTATTTCGGAGCCTCAGGCCCTGATCACACAGAAAGTGTTTTGCAGGTTGCAAAATGGCTTTTCTTTAAATTGAATGCAACTAGTGAAAAAAAACACTACCTCGACTTGCAGAAATCTCAGTCTGATGATTCAAATCTCTGACTTTTAGCCCTTATGTTGAGTGCAGTTCCTACCTCATAAAACACTTGTCAAGCTTAAGATTTATTACTTAATATTTTTAATTCCTGGATTGTTGATGTCAGTGTTTGTTAGCTTGCAGTCTACTTCTTCACTACCTTTGATTAGACTTTAGGGCTGAAGCGATAACAGCAACATTGCATTACAGCAGTATTTACAAATCAACCACAGGGGACAGCAAGCCACCACTGTAACCGCTATGTTCATGTTTTTTCTGTTTTTTTGTGGGACACCTTGTATTTAAAGCATGACAAGGCGTTGAGCTTATATTCTGTGCTGAGTGCTGCATGTTTGAGCTTTTTTTCTGGTCACTGAGTTGAAAAATATTCAACTTTTGGATAAGACGCTGCAGCCACTCGTCGCTGTCACTTTCTACCCTTTCAAAAGTAGCAAAATGCATTGAGATTAGTTGAATTAGCTGATTTATATGCCTGCCAAATCACTTTATGAACACAGATTTTTATCCTTCTGTGTAGATGTATAACTTCACCAGCTTTGCCATGACACTAAACGAACTGGAGCCTGGCATGGAGAGACTACTGGCGCCAACAGACTGCCGGCTGAGGCCCGACATCAGAGCCATGGAAAATGGAGACATAGGTAACACCTACCTCACACTAACTGTTCCTTCCACACACACAACCCTCGTATGGTTCTGTAATGGCTTCTTCATTCATATTTCTGTCTTTCTTACAGACTTATCGAGTTTGGAGAAAGAGCGGTTAGAGGAGAAACAAAGAGCTTCACGTAGGGAACGCTCCAAGGATGAGGAGGAGTGGGCAACCAGGTGTGTTTGACACAGAATTCAAAGTTCAAGGTCTTGTAGATAAAGCTCCCTCTCAGACATGCACTGTGTTGCATAAATGTCATGACAGTTCAACATAACAGAAAAACACTGAGTCACTTTTACATAAAAGTCATGACGGTGATATTTCCATCACTGGTCTGAATGGGATGTAGTCAGATTAGTAAAGGCCGCAGCATGACAACAGTAAATACACAGAAATTAAATACGACGAGTTTAGTAAATCACAGAATAATCTGTAAGTGAGCCAAATTTAAGTTGGTGAGGTCAGATCAGTGTATAATAAATATAAATATGAATAAAATCTCACTGTGAAGCCAAACACTGTTCATCTGCACACACTGATGACACACAGCTGTTTCCCAGCTGATTGCAGAAGAAGCTTTTCAGTTAAAAAAAAAACAACTGTCCATCTCTCACGTTATGTCATATTTCTTTTTACCGTGTCATTACAAACAAGTCCTGTGTGTTATTATGTCTCTCCAGGTGGTTTCAGCTGGGAACAAACCCTCATACAGGAGCTGAGGACTGGCTGTACACAGGTGGATACTTTGACAGGAATTACACTGACTGTCCCAACATTTATTGACACAGGAGGAGGTGCTCAGTGTGGAGATCTCCCTCCTCTCTGATAGGGTTCACTTTATTTCTCAGCATCTAAGATTTGTGTCTCTGTGACGTCCAGACGCTCACTGGTACTGTGTGTCTGTTTGAATCCATGAAAAGCTGATATCTGAATGTTATCAGACAGTTTATCAGATTATTGCCGACTGTGAACTTTGTCCACAGGAGAAAATATTATAGAAAGGAGAATTTTAGAGTTTACTTACTGTAAATGTCAGACATCTTCATCTTTATAATATGCCCTTATCATGCCAGTAATAGTCCACGTGTATGTTACTCACCTGTCGAGGGTTTTAAACAAGTCACCTGTGTGCATGAGTGCGTGAATGTGTGTCTGTGTCTATGTGTGTGTGTGTGTGCGCGCGTGTATGTGGTGACCATGCTGCTGCTGCAGAACATAAAGCTCTGACTTCTAGAGACTATATTCTCAGTTTTAGTTCAGGTACTCAACCATAATCTCACCTGTAGTCGTCCCACACACTTCTTGTCCAGTTGCATTCAAATATCAGGGGTTATTTAAACACATCTGCTACTTTTTATATACATATAAAACCTATCATTTGAATATTAGATGTGTATTTTAGTTAGTTGTAAACATCCCTAAAATGTCACTTGTGTGTTATTTTTTCTGTGAATAGAGACTTACAGTAGAGATGAAAGCTGCTTCTAACCATGTTTACCGTCACAGTAAACATATTGTTGGTACATTATAATGTTGTCCGCTGTAACATAGATGATGTGTATAATAATTGGTGCATGCATGATCACCAAGGCGGATTATTTACACAAGTTAAAGCCATAAAAACCTTTTTCTGCACTATTAATAAAACTGTAAATGGATTCACATGAAACGTTAAAGCAGAAGGATACAGTGGTTCAAAGCAGGGGGTTTTCAGTCTGACATGTCTATGGTATATTCTGAGCCATAAAGTCAAAACAACATAAATGAAAAGTTCATATTGACAGATTTTGTAACTCCTTTTATTATTGTTTATTGTACTAAAGACGAACTAACTTTGCAAATTGTCATCATTTAAATGTCCAGTGTGTAGGATTTAGTGGCATCTAGTGGTGAAGTTGCAGATTGCAACTGACTGAAACTTCCCATTTGCTAAGTGTGAAGGTGATCTATGTTGGCCGACACAAATGGCCCGACAGTATCAAGAGCCAGTGTTTGGTTTGTTCTGGGCTACCGTAGAAATAACATGGCGGACTCAGTGGAAAACAACCCGCTTTGTATGTAGATACAAATGGCTCAATCTTAGGGAACCAAAACAAGATTCCTAAGGGCCGTACACATGCCGCATTTTTTGTGCCCTCAAACTTAATGTTCTCAATGTAGACACACGGCTGGCACGCTCAAACATCAGAGTGACGCCATCACAGCGTGCATTCATTCCCAGGAGCCTACTTTTCGAAGCTGCGCCCCAAGATAAACAGAGTTCAACTTTTGGAACACAGCAGCGTGCACTGCATGTCATGTGATGAGGAACAACCAATCACAGCCGACGGATATCTTTCTTGTCTTCTGTAAATATCAGTCTGTGGTAAATATGGAAAAGTTGATCATGTTAGCCTACACACTTTTCGCCCGCCAAAATATGTACTTGCTTGTTTGCTTGTTAACCGGAGCAACCACGACCGATGCAGCTTTTTCAACCATCATTTTCACAAGTTTGGTGGTCCCTTCCTTCCTTTCAGCTACATGGCAAAATGGCGACCATTAAAGGTGAGAAGTGTGCAGCGTTCCAAACTCAACATCTGACTGTTATGGGTACTCATAGTGTAGTGCACTTTACCATACTTGTCAGTGTGAACTTGCACATAAGCATTTAAAATAGCAAGTATAGGTATGGAAGAATGCAAGTCAAGACACAGCATCAGTTTCAGGTGACTGTAGACTAATAAAAACGTAGGTATAAATATTTTATTCCAATATATATCCCCCTAAATCCTTGACACTGGACCTTTAAAAGTTTGTTGAATTAGCTGTTAGCAGTTAGCAAACACTGAATGACTTTGATAGTAAGAAACTTTAAAAGCGAGATGATCCTCAGTCAAGTTCTGGATTTGCCAGATGTTGATTTAATGATATCCACAGGAAGTATAAGTCAGACTGAATCTAAAAATATGTGTCATATATTTTTGACTGAGTTATGACTCCAAGAAGGAGTAGGAATTTTAAGGCTCTCCCTCCGTGGCCTCCTGCCAAGGTGCTGTGTCATACCGACTGCTGATTATAGCCGTCTTCACACATGGACACGTAACTCTGACTGTTTGTGGAGTTTCCAGTTCAATCCCCTCAGACATTTCTCCATCAGTGAAAGCTGTTTTCGGACACAGCAGCAGCAGCAGCAGCAGCAGCAGCAGAGATAGACAGGACTCTGTAGCCATCATGAACCTATGCAAACTGATCCCTCCAGTCTGCCCTCCTGAAATGTGAAGAATAGAAATAAAACACTTAACTCCTCCTCAGCTTGTAGCCGACGTGTGCTTCAGACACTACAGAGGCAGCAGATAATGAATGTTGTGTGCTGATCATATAAAGCTGACATACATTCAGCACATGTTAGAGACAGTGTGTAGATGTTTCTTTGTGTTTCCGAGCACTAACTTTGCATAAACTGCACATTTGATTGCTCACAGTCCAACGCACATATTGTACAGTGAGAGTATATCTTTGATCACGTCTCCCCTCGGCTGCCCTCAGCTTCACTCTGAATTCAAAGCACTTTGTGACGCCTGCAGACTCTCAAAGCTGCAGGTTCGCTCTGATGGTCCTTCTGATCTCACACTCTTGACCCTCTTGTTTCGTCTAGCATCTATTTGAAAATGTTTACATTGTATGTTCATTAAGCTCTTGTTTTGTTTTCTCCTCATACTGTTATCCACATACAAACTTATGCTTACAAGGCATATTTGAGAAATAAATTATGGACTATTGAAATTACCAGCCCTGTCGTCGTTTGAACAGTCACTTTAACACTGTGTGTGTGTGTGTGTGTGTGTGTATGTGTGTAGTGTGTACACCAGTGGTTCCCAGCTTTGAGGTTACAAGATGATTTATGGGATATATATATAAAAAAAGACATTTTTCTGCCGCATATCTCGTATTTTTTCTGCCTTTTTTCTAATCTTTGCTTTTTCTTTTAAAGAACTGGAATCCTCATAAAATATTCAAAAGAAACAATCTGAAAAGCCAAATCCTCATTTTAGGAGCTGTGTTTAAGCTCAATGTTGAGATGATTCTGTAAAAAGCTTTATAATAAATAATAAATATAGCAACTTCTGATCAACCTATATCAATTTCAGGTTTTCAGAGCAACTTCCACTTAGGCCCACACACATTTTTTGATACAAACTCCACCCACATCAGGTTTTAACTCTGCATGTTCTGAGTACAAATACAGATAATTTAATTGGTTGAACAGATACAAAAACAAATAATGGTGCAATTGCTCATCCCTAATGTTAGCATTATCTTTTAGCATAGCATGCACACACTAGTAGTTTAGTTTTGTCCCTTTCTTTTTTGTATTAATGCTAGTGTAAATGTTGGAAATCCTAAAAATGCTTCATGTTGTTAACAGTGAGAGAAGACAAACTCAGATCATGTACTTTAGTAGTCAAGAAGTGCGAAAGTATTAGCATCAAAATAAAATTGAATTACCAAAATTAAAAGTACTTATTATGCAGACTGGCACATTTTAGAATTAGACACATTGAGTCTATTAGCAAGTGTTGCATATAAATTGTGGAGCTGAGCAAGAGCAGCGTGCAGAATTTTCTGTTCAAGGACTCTGCATCTGAGAAATAATAATAATTAAACCTCTCTGAGACAGCTGGATGTACGAATATCTTTCTTCAAAAGAATCAGACATATTACATTTTTGGATTATAATTATTGGTAGATTAATGTGTCCAACACTTAAATGTTGCATCTTGTGACGTTGGTGCTGATTTTAATTACTGTATATATACTGCTGGGGAGCTGAAACTATAATAACACATATTTTATTTGTTTTTGCTTTTTTTCTATTTAAACTAAATTTAGCAAGTATGTGATGGAGTAAAAAGATGCAGTATTTCCATCTGAACTGTCATGGAGTAGAACTTTAAAGTAACATAAAATGTACATACTCAAGTACCTGAAAATGATAGCTAAGTACAGTATCTGAGTGAAAATACTCAAGTTACTTTGGGTGTTAGTAACATCTGCAGCCCTTCAAACCCAGTCAAATGGATTTATCAGTCTAGTCAAAGCTTAAAGGTTAATCTCATTAATGATTTATAACAGGCTTGATTTATTAATGATTAATAAAGCCATCAGTAACAACTTATAAATACTTTATAACGGATGTCTTGGTAGGAAGTTGATCCAAACAATGTGAGTGTGATTTATTTCTGTATAAAAAGCTCCAGCACAGTAAACAGGCTGTGCTGTGTCATCTCTACCGAACATGCGCACGGACATTTAAAGCCCTCCTTATTGACACACGCTTCAACCAATCACAGCGACGCACCGGCACCAGTCAGCCAATCAGAATCGCCCTCAGTGTTTTTGCCTGCAGTCCGGCTGAACGGTATTTCAGTGAGAACATGTAAGTATCAACATCTTTTTATTACGTATATTTGTGTCTCAGTAACTCAGCAAACAGGCGTGTGTTTAATTTATGTGTGTGAAATGTGAAATGTGAAAGTGCGGCTCGGTCGTGAAGACGTCGAGCGGACAACAGGCGGCGTGCTACAGGATGCAGAGTCATCTGTGGCTACTCCAGTAGCAGGGTTATTATGGGAGCACTGGGATGAGCTTTGTTCCAGTATTATGTCCTGTTTCAGATATGCTGCTCTGTCATGTTGTCTGCTTTATTTGTTATTTTAGTGTCAGTCGAGGAAAGTGTTATTATCACCTGAGAGGAAATAACAAAATTAGCTTCACAGTAAATGGGCTAGTAGGTTAGAGACACGTCCAGGATGGATGTGGAGGCAAGAATTACCATTTAATCTATATTTATATTAATCTACAGCTGGATTACATGTTTATTAGCAGAGTGGAGTGACACAGCAGGAAAAAGATGGCCTCTCAGTCTAAGTCTTAGTCATTTTTCATATTTTTATTGTACTGTTTTATTTATGTTTCTTATTTTTACAGTATCTGATTTTTATTTTCTCTTGCACCCAAACACCAAGTCAAATTACTCATGGCAATTAAACTGATTCTGACTTCACCCTCTTCCTCCTCTGTGTCCTCCCTGCAGCACAACCTGTCTTCCTCATCATGGCCTCTGGAGCTTTGTTCCCCAGCATGGTGTCTGGGTCCCGCGGCTCCTCCAGCAAGTACCTGGTGGAGTTCCGGGCCGGTAAGATGACCATGAAGGGCAGCACGGTGACCCCTGACAAGCGCAAAGGTCAGGTCTACATCCAGCAGACCGACGACTCCCTCATCCACTTCTGCTGGAAGGATCGGACGACCGGGAACGTGGATGATGTGGGTGACATCGTCTATGTGTAATAAAAGCTTCCTCTGTGTACAACCCTATTATTAACCTGTTTCCTGTCCTGATTTAGGACCTGATCATCTTTCCTGATGACTGTGAGTTCAAACGGGTGAACCAGTGCACCACCGGACGAGTCTATGTGCTGAAGTTCAAAGCTGGCTCCAAAAGACTCTTCTTCTGGATGCAGGTATGCAGCACGATCGTCTGCTCCCCACACTTTGATATTCACTTGATAAAAACACACAATGATAAAGGTAAATATGGAGGAAATGAAGGTAATAACACTAGTAAATATACTGCTATTTCATTTATTCTTTCCCAGCAGAGGGTAAGGGAGGGCTAAAGCTTCATTAGGGTCATCAGTTTTGATGATGATTGCCCACAACACCTCTATAGGTCTCATCAGCTACACCTGACATCCCAGGTTCACCCCCCTCTGCTTTTACTCCCTCGAACCCTGCTGTTGTTAGTGATATTTCGGGGCCCCTGTGTTGTCTCTCCTCTTAATCCACAGACCTCTGGCTCACCTTTTTGGCTGCACCTGAGAGGGCTTTGATGGCCTGACAATGGGCTTAGCCTCGAATTCCCATTTCTTTCAGCAGCCTGGTAGTTGACTTGCCTATGAAGCCTCTGCAGTCATCTTCAAGTGGGCAAACCTTTGCTTTCAAGCCGTGTTGTTAGGCGTGAGCTGCCAGCTCAGCATACTTATGATTCTTGCGTTCATAGGCCTCCACCATTGCATCCTCCCAGGACACAGTGAGCTCAATGATGGAGACGAGGCGCAGTGAAAATTTATGTTCAAGTCGCTGGGAGGAAGACATGTTGACCAAAAAAATACAGAATAACGCCAGCCCTATCCTTTAAACAGTTGATAGTTAAACCTACTCTTACTGCGTCTTTCCAATTCATCTTATTGTATTAGTAACAGAAAATTATTTCAGTACTCAGTGTAGTAAACATTTTGTTCACCAGTGAGCCAGATTAAACACCTCGGTTTTGATTTTCTGATCTCAGGAGCCAAAGACTGACAAAGACGAGGAGCACTGTCGTAAAGTGAACGAGTATCTCAACAACCCGCCCATGCCCGGTGCTCTCGGTAGCGGCGGCAGCGGAGGACACGATCTGTCCGCCCTTGGAGGTAACAAGTGTTTTCCTGTAATGTGCAAGAGCCTCAGACATGCTGTAAAGACACATCTGAAAACTGTATTTTGTTCTGATGTTTTATGTCACCTGCTATTTTTCTCATGTAAAGGTGAGGGCGGTCTGCAGAGCCTGCTGGGTAACATGAGCCACAACCAGCTCATGCAGTTGATCGGACCAACTGGACTCGGGGGAATCGGTACGTCCCTGCATGCTAATCAGACAACAGAGGAGAATATCTTATAAATATAGCTTCATGCTCCCAGGAGAATCATGTGGCTGTTTTTCTTTCTTCTGAATGACAGGTGGTCTCGGGGCTCTGGCTGGTCCAGGACTGGCTAATCTCCTGGGCAGCAGCAGCAGCAACGTTCCTGCAGCCACTAACTCCTCCACAAGGTACCTGAGTCCTGAATATCCGAGAATAGTCCGCCTTTGAATTCCTTTGTCAGAAACAGCTACTGGCTGTGTATTGTTTGGCCTAGTTGGTTCTAGTTCTCTCCTAGTTGGTTTTGTTCTGCTATTAAATTGATGAACAAAGACGACATAAGAGATATGAGGGGAAGTTATGATGGAGAGGAAGTAGAGGAGTTATAAAATCACCTGTCCGAAACACGAACGTTACACTTCAGGTTTTAGTGTCAGTACATTATAATCAAAGATCAGGTGCATCTGTGTCGACTTAATATCTGATACCAATGTCTGATAATTGCACTGGGAAAAATCTTGATCTTGAAAGTTGATTGCATTACGCACACTGGCTGATGAAGGTGGAGTTATGGAAACGTTGCAGCATTAAAACAACTATTTTTGCAAGTAAGACAGTGTGCAGGAGTTATTCTACAAGATGTGTTCTGCTTGTCCCTCCTCCACACACCTGTTTGAAAATAGATGTGCGAAATATTCCTTTGCTACAAGAAGGGAAAAACATCTCAAAGTAACATCAGATATCACAAGTTGATGTGTGTTGGTGCTTTGTGTTGGAGGTTGTAATAATGGTCAGCTGATCTTGGATTGACACTTTTTGTCCCCTCTCAGTCCGTCCACAGCCGTCACCCCTACCTCCACCTCTACTGCCAGTCGTCTCGGCTCCACCCAGGTGCCTACCACTCCCATCACTCCCTCCGCCACCTCGGCAGCCTCCCCGACAGCCACCACCCCCTCCACACCTGCTGTGTCCACTGCGGCGGCGGCAGCGGCGGGGGCAGCCAACCCCACGCAGCCCATCCAGCTGAGAGACCTGCAGAGCATCCTGGCCACCATGAACGTGCCTGCCAGCGGTCAGGGAGGTGAGCAACCCGACGCTCCTCAGAACTGAGATCAGACAAAAACTTAAATAACCACCAGAGGGAAAAATACATAATTAAGCCTAATGAGTGTAATTTCACAAGTAATTATGCAGCAAATAATTAGCATTGTGAACAGTCTCTGTGTAATTTAACATGTTAGACTTAATTTGTTGCCGAAGCAGGAACCCCCTGCAAACACTGCAGTCTGTCACTGCTTTGGTTTAATTTTACTGTGCTACACTACATTAGGCACAAACTCTGCATCCTGCTTTATGAGTAAAATTAATCACCTTCACCTCGCCTCCAGGTTTAAAACTAGAGATTACTGAAGGCTTAAGAAGAGTAAAGATATGCAGAAAAATGAGTGCGCAAATGAAGCTGAGAAAGAAAGTAACTATAGCACCTCAGCTATAGCAGGTACTATGAAAACAGCTGTAATCAGGGGGTCTGCGGGTCCTTAAAAGTTTAAATGTCTTAAGTTCAATGTTACAACAATAAGGCCTTAACTGTGATTACATAGTCTGAAATTTGAATTTGAAGCCTTTCTATGTAAACATGCACATTTCTAATGTTACAAATCTTTAAAAGACTAAAACACTGTGATTTTACTTCATACTTACACCTACCTTTTGGCAAAATGTCGACTGATTAAGTCACTCTAATAACCATATTCCTACATAACACTTGCCTCTGCACAAGACAACAAATATACTACTGACCTGCAACACTTATCTGTGATCCTTAAATAAGTAAAACATGATTTGTCCAAAAATCTGTCCCTAAATTTGGTTAAAAGTGTCTTGAACACGTCTTAAAAAGCATTAATTTAACTGTGTGTGTAGTTCTGTAGCTTTGTTGTAATTTTGAGCTCTTTTTTGTTTGTTTTATTCACTCTCACTGCTCTCATCAGTGTAATTTTCAGCAGCAGCAGGCAGCTGTTTGTTTTCAGCAAAAAAGCTCTTAAATCCAACTGTACGCTACCTGCTCAGCACCAAACAGCAGGCAGACACAGCTAGAGACTAACTGGTGAACATAGTGGAGCAATTAGGAGCTGAATACAAAGATATTTACTTCAGGGGTTGGTGGAAACCAAAACAGAACTTTTAAGTATAATTTTGCTGCTGGATGTGTGAATAATAGGGCTGCCCCCAGCTGAGAATTTTCTTAGTCAACCAACAGTCGTCATTTAGGGCCATTAGTCGACTAGTCGCCTGCATGTTTACAATATTAATGCAATCATTAAATGATATATTTTGGGCAACACAATGGTTTGAGTTGAAGGTGTGAGAAAGAATAGTATCAGTAACATTGTTAACGCTGTGCTACATTACAGAGAAATACAAAACCGTACTAATGAACCTTCATTAATATAGGCCTATATTTTATCTACAAGTGCACGTCACACACTGAGCGAGCCGCCTGTTAATGACGCTGTGGGCTAATGGGCATGTAGCTACTTCCATGTTTCACATGATGCGTCATGTTTGTAGTCGACCAATGAAGATGAGTTTACATATCACCTTGGGTTCATCCTTCACCTTCTCAAAATGATCCCACACTTTGGATTTCCTGCCCGACATGTTGTTAACTAGCCTGTGGAATAACCGCAGGTACCAGCCCTGGAAATTAACCTGACTCCTGTCTGACTGCTGAGCGTGGACACTTCCTGTGTCTGTCCTTTCAAATTAAATTCCCACATGGTTCAGTCATATAGGTTTTGATTTATTTTGACAAGGCACAGCTCCTAACAGAGTTTCATTTTGTTTACTTGTTGTTGTTTTTTTGTGCAACTAAGCAACCAATTAAATCTTACCGACTAATGATCTTTCTGGTCGGCTAATATTTAGTCGACTATTCGGGAGAAGCCCTGTTAAATAAGCAGCTGTTTGCTAACTAATTCATGATATGAACCTAAAAGTTTAATAATACATATGCATCTACTCATGGACGAGATTTCCTACTGCAATTAAATGCACCAGGAGCAGTCACTGAGGTCTGTTAATAGAGAAAAACATCAAAGACAACATTCAAACTCCTGCTCATCATCCAAAGTGTATAATCCCTCTCAGATTAAGATAAGATACAGATTCACATAAATATGTGTGCAGTCTAATTACACTGAAAAACTGATTTTAAAACTGTAGATAAGAAAATGTTGAGGATATGTTTTGATGCTAACCAGTCAGAGGTGGTGTTTGTTACCTGCAGTGGACCTCGCCAGCGTCCTGACACCTGAGATCATGGCTCCCATTCTTGTCAACCCTGAGGTGCAGCAGAGGTTGATGCCTTACCTGCCCTCTGGAGAGTCCCTGCCACAGAGCACAGAGGAGCTGCACAACACGCTCAGCTCGCCTCAGTTTCAGCAGGTAGCGTGTTCACTGCTGGATGTCCACTGTTATCTTCCTTAAATCTGTAAACTATTATATCTAAATTCAATCTGGAAATGTTGTTTTTCTTTTTCCTCAAATGTTATTCATCACCAGCCTGGTCTTTTAATTGAATTTTTAGAGATATGTTTATACACTCACCAGCCACTTTGTTAGGTACACCTGTTCAACTGACAGGTTGAGACTGGTGTGAGCGGTAATTGGGACGTGGTGGAACGGGAGATTCACATCATGTGACGCTATCATGTCAATATGGACCAAAATCTCTGAGGAATGTTTCCAGCAGCTTGTTGAATCTATGACACCAAGAATTAAGACTGTTCTGGAGGCAAAAGGGGTCCAACCTGGTACTAGCAAGTTGTACCTAATAAAGTGGCCAGTGAGTGTATGCAGACCATTTTTTAGATTTAAGGTCAAACAGTCATTTAACAGTTACCCTCTTATTTGTTGCCTGTATATCTGCTAAATACAGAAACCACTCTCCAAGCTTGAGTTTGACAGAAACAGCGTGTGAAGTCTGTTTTCTCCTTTTAGCAGGATCCTGGTCATTATGAGTTTCTCCCTCTTTTGTTGGTATTTAGATTGTTTCTGTGGTATTTGTTCTCACTGTTGGTATTTATTGTGTCTCTGCAGGCTATGAGCATGTTCAGCAGCGCCCTGGCATCCGGGCAGTTAGGGCCTTTAATGAACCAGTTTGGTTTGCCGGCAGAGGCTGTGGACGCAGCTAACAAAGGAGGTCAGTGTTCTGCCCACATCAAGCAGAGAAAACTGTCATTGTTTGTTACACTGCGAGAGATTGAATTTTCATGTTTACACCCAGGGTGTCCGCATTCTCTGACAAAGTGTTCAAAGCTGGTGAATCAATTTAGCATAAATTGAAGGTTCAATTTGTGACATTCAGAGCATGAATATAGCAGTAAAGCACTATTTGTCATGTAAAGATAAAGTGCTGTAACAGCGTCCTGAGCAGAGAATGAGGTCACACTCCCTCTATGTGTTCTGATCTGAGCTTATCTGTTCTTTGTCGTAGTAGACGGTCCAAGCAAGTGTGCATGTTAGGACGTGTGTGTGAATCTCACTTCTTTCATGAGACATTATAGTATGACATTTTTATGCAGTGTTTTTTTCATTCTGTAATATGATGTTTTGTATGATTTTTTTTGGCATTTATACCATAACTCTATTTTTTCTTTTATGACATGCTATACTTTTACATTTTCATGAATTTTTCTATGGCATACGATACTATACTATGGCTTTTTTTCAACATATAACCTATGACTGTATTACGACATACTATACTATGACTTTTTTCCATAATTTTTGACAGCATACTATACTATGACATATTGTCATGATTTTGGACGACATAATTATATACTATGACGTTTTTCCATAATTTTTGATGACATACTATACTATGACTTTTTTCCATAATTTTTGACAACATACTATACGATGACTTTTTTTCCATAGTTTTTGACGACATACTATACTATAACATTTTTTCCATAATTTTGAACGACATGCTATACTATGACATTTTTTCATGATTTTGGACGACATACTATACTATGACTTTTTTTCCATAGTTTTTGACGATATGCTATATTATGAATTTTTTTTCATAATTTTGGACGACATACTATACTATGACTTTTTTTCATGATTTTGGACGACATGCTATACTATGACTTTTTTTCATAATTTTTGACAACATACTATACTATGACTTTTTTTCCATAGTTTTTGACGACATACTATACTATGACTTTTTTTCATGATTTTGGATGACATGCTATACTATGACTTTTTTTTTTCAGAATTTTGGACGACACTATACTATGACTTTTTTTCATGATTTTGGACGACATACTATACTATGACTTTTTTTCATGATTTTGGACGACATGCTATACTATGACTTTTTTTCCATAGTTTTTGACGACATACTATACTATGACTTTTTTTCATGATTTTGGATGACATGCTATACTATGACTTTTTTTCCATAGTTTTTGACGACATGCTATACTATGACTTTTTTTCCATAGTTTTTGACGACATACTATACTATGACTTTTTTTCATGATTTTGGATGACATGCTATACTATGACTTTTTTTCCATAGTTTTTGACGACATACTATACTATGACTTTTTTTCATGATTTTGGATGACATGCTATACTATGACTTTTTTTCATGATTTTGGATGACATGCTATACTATGACTTTTTTTCCATAGTTTTTGACGACATACTATACTATAACATTTTTTTCATAATTTTGAACGACATGCTATACTATGACATTTTTTCATGATTTTGGATGACATGCTATACTATGACTTTTTTTCATAATTTTGGACGACATATTATACTATGACTTTTTTTCATAATTTTTGACAACATACTATACTATGACTTTTTTTCATGATTTTGGACGACATGCTATACTATGACTTTTTTTCATGATTTTTGACAACATACTATACTATGACTTTTTTTCATGATTTTTGACGACATACTATACTATGACTTTTTTTCATGATTTTGGACGACATACTATACTATGACTTTTTTTCATAATTTTGACAACATACTATACTATGACTTTTTTCATGATTTTGGACGACATGCTATACTATGACTTTTTTTCATGATTTTTGACGACATACTATACTATGACTTTTTTTCATGATTTTTGACGACATACTATACTATGACTTTTTTTCATGATTTTGGACGACATGCTATACTATGACTTTTTTTCATGATTTTGGACAACATGCTATACTATGACTTTTTTTCATAATTTTTGACAACATACTATACTATGACTTTTTTTCATAATTTTGGACGACATGCTATACTATGACTTTTTTTCATAATTTTGGACGACATATTATACTATGACTTTTTTTCATAATTTTTGACAACATACTATACTATGACTTTTTTTCATGATTTTGGACGACATGCTATACTATGACTTTTTTTCATAATTTTGGACGACATGCTATACTATGACTTTTTTTCATGATTTTGGACAACATGCTATACTATGACTTTTTTTCATGATTTTGGACGACATGCTATACTATGACTTTTTTTCATAATTTTGGACGACATGCTATACTATGACTTTTTTTCATGATTTTGGACGACATACTATACTATGACTTTTTTCATGATTTTGGACAACATGCTATACTATGACTTTTTTTCATGATTTTGGACGACATACTACTATGACTTTTTTTCATGATTTTGGACGACATACTATACTATACTATGACTTTTTTTCATGATTTTGGACGACATGCTATACTATGACTTTTTTTCCATAGTTTTTGACGACATACTATACTATGACTTTTTTTCATGATTTTGGATGACATGCTATACTATGACTTTTTTTCCATAGTTTTTGACGACATACTATACTATGACTTTTTTTCATGATTTTGGATGACATGCTATACTATGACTTTTTTTCCATAGTTTTTGACGACATACTATACTATAACATTTTTTCCATAATTTTGAACGACATGCTATACTATGACATTTTTTCATGATTTTGGACGACATACTATACTATGACTTTTTTTCATGATTTTGGACGACATACTATACTATGACTTTTTTTCATAATTTTTGACAACATACTATACTATGACTTTTTTTCATGATTTTGGACGACATGCTATACTATGACTTTTTTTCATGATTTTTGACAACATACTATACTATGACTTTTTTTCATGATTTTGGACGACATACTATACTATGACTTTTTTTCATGATTTTGGACGACATGCTATACTATGACTTTTTTTCATGATTTTGGACAACATGCTATACTATGACTTTTTTCATAATTTTGGACGACATACTATACTATGACTTTTTTTCATGATTTTGGACGACATGCTATACTATGACTTTTTTTCATAATTTTTGACAACATACTATACTATGACTTTTTTTCATAATTTTGGACGACATGCTATACTATGACTTTTTTTCATAATTTTGGACGACATATTATACTATGACTTTTTTTCATAATTTTTGACAACATACTATACTATGACTTTTTTTCATGATTTTGGACGACATGCTATACTATGACTTTTTTTCATAATTTTGGACGACATGCTATACTATGACTTTTTTTCATGATTTTGGACGACATGCTATACTATGACTTTTTTTCATGATTTTGGACAACATGCTATACTATGACTTTTTTTCATGATTTTGGACGACATGCTATACTATGACTTTTTTCATGATTTTGGACAACATGCTATACTATGACTTTTTTTCATAATTTTGGACGACATACTATACTATGACTTTTTTTCATGATTTTGGACGACATGCTATACTATGACTTTTTTTCATAATTTTTGACAACATACATACTATGACTTTTTTCATAATTTTGGACGACATGCTATATGACTTTTTTTCATAATTTTGGACGACATATTATACTATGACTTTTTTTCATAATTTTTGACAACATACTATACTATGACTTTTTTTCATGATTTTGGACGACATGCTATACTATGACTTTTTTTCATAATTTTGGACGACATGCTATACTATGACTTTTTTTCATGATTTTGGACGACATACTATACTATGACTTTTTTTCATGATTTTGGACAACATGCTATACTATGACTTTTTTTCATGATTTTGGACGACATACTATACTATGACTTTTTTTCATGATTTTGGACGACATACTATACTATGACTTTTTTTCATGATTTTGGACGACATGCTATACTATGACTTTTTTTCATAATTTTGGACGACATACTATACTATGACTTTTTTTCATGATTTTGGACGACATGCTATACTATGACTTTTTTTCATAATTTTTGACAACATACTATACTATGACTTTTTTTCATAATTTTGGACGACATGCTATACTATGACTTTTTTTCATGATTTTGGACGACATATTATACTATGACTTTTTTTCATAATTTTTGACAACATACTATACTATGACTTTTTTTCATGATTTTGGACGACATGCTATACTATGACTTTTTTTCATAATTTTGGACGACATGCTATACTATGACTTTTTTTCATAATTTTTGACAACATACTATACTATGACTTTTTTTCATGATTTTGGACGACATGCTATACTATGACTTTTTTTCATGATTTTGGACGACATGCTATACGATGACTTTTTTTCATGATTTCGGACGACATACTATACTATGACTTTTTTTTCAGAATTTTGGACGACATACTATACTATGACTTTTTTTCAGAATTTTGGACGACATGCTATACTATGACTTTTTTTCATGATTTTGGACGACATGCTATACTATGACTTTTTTTTCATAATTTTGGACGACATGCTATACTATGACTTTTTTTTCATAATTTTGGACGACATATTATACTATGACTTTTTTTCATGATTTTGGACAACATGCTATACTATGACTTTTTTTTCATAATTTTGGACGACATATTATACTATGACTTTTTTTCATAATTTTTGACAACATACTATACTATGACTTTTTTTTCATAATTTTGGACGACATATTATACTATGACTTTTTTTCATGATTTTGGACAACATGCTATACTATGACTTTTTTTCATAATTTTGGACGACATATTATACTATGACTTTTTTTCATGATTTTGGATGACATACTATAGTATGACTTTTTTTCATAATTTTGGACGACATATTATACTATGACTTTTTTTCATGATTTTGGATGACATACTATAGTATGACTTTTTTTCATGATTTTGGACGACATACTATACTATGACTTTTTTTCATGATTTTGGACGACATGCTATACTTTGACGTTTTTATGACATAATATAGTAGGACTTTTTTTGAGTTACTATACTACATATAATGGACTGACATTTTTTAGACTTGATCAGAAAATTCATTTCCAAATTAAATGATAATGAAAACAGTCTTTAGTTGCGGAACTAATTTCTGGAACTTATTTTCTGTCTCTGTAGATGTCGAGGCTTTTGCCAAAGCCATGGAGACAGAGACAAAGTCAGACCAGGAAGGAGACTCCAAAGACAAGAAAGACGACGATGAAGACATGAGTCTGGACTAAGAACTCTTAAAGTTTGTTATTTAAGGTATTTATTTAGCTGCTGTTGCTGTTTTGTAACTATTAAACTTTAAGGATAAAGATTATGGTTAATATAGTAACTGTCACTAAGACTCCCCTCCCTCGCTGATCGTGCCGTGTTCATCCTCCAACAGTGTGTTGAATTTAAACTAATTGAACATGTATTCTATCTGCATGTCAGCTACTACTCTGAGCTGTCCTAGCTGAAAGGGAACAGTAAAACGATGAGAAACATGCTCGTCTGTTGTGTGTTTATTCTTAGTACCCATACTGCGCAGGGAAGATGAAAATAGCTTCATAAATGATTGATTATTGACTGGGAAAAAAAACAAACTGATGACTTTTCAGTGTCTGAAAATATATTTGAAAAACATTCATTTTACAGTATGAAAACAATGAATTTACCAATTTGACACCAACCATACAAGTACATTTCTGCAGTTACACACATTTGGATGCTTATCGTAATACATTTTTCACCACTGCAGACAAGAAAAAGTTTGCGATTATCTTTCCCAGACAAGGACAACCTCGACATTTTACAGCAGCAACTCTACAGCAGAAATGTCAACATTAAATATCACTTATTAGAAGATGTTTAACCATTTTACTGCCACTATAGTTCCAGGCACTTTTTTTCCACGCCTAAACCAGAAGAGTTACAACACAATAAGTACTGCAGGCAGGTTAATACTGTGTGGTACTTGTTTTAGTCAAAGCACTACAATCAGTTACCTTCGATTGACTTACGATGGGAGCACAGGTGATTTCAGTGATGGTAGCTACAGTAACAACTTTTAAACGTATCTTTGGGTTAGATTTTATGAGTCATTCTAAGATATGAGAAAGTAACATTCCTGAGAACTGAAAAATGCAACTAGCCACACTAATGCGGAATAAATTCCAGTGCAGTTTTTTTTATAAAAACATATCCCTGTTCAACAACATGAAAGATAAAAAAAAAAACCATTTACTATAAATAAAAAGCCTCCACAGTCCTGTTACACTGTCTGTCAGCACAGTCTGGACACTCAGCTGCCACAAGAGTCTGAACTCAGTTTCTTTTGATTCACAAGATAAATAAATGTGGCTGGATTATTGTTGGACGTACAAAACATATCAAACGTACTGTAAATTAAAGGCCACTTCCTTCTCTCATAAAGGACAAATACTAAAATCATGTTTTCCACCAACGATCTACAGTATCATGTTTCAATGTAATGGCTAAAAACACTTCGATGTCACAGTGGGTTCAAAAAGGCATGTACAAAATCAACAGTATGGTTCTTTGTATTTCGTAAAACATACTACACAGGCTGTGTATAGTAGTGAGAAAGGTGCAGGAGATGAGTCTTCCACAAACACAAACATCACATCATACGTTTCATTTAAATACGAGGACGTACCGAAAGAAATGGGTCACAACAAACAGAAATATAAGCACAATTAATGTGCTCATTGACCATCTCTAACATAGAGTTCATGACTGCATGGACAGAATGTCACACGTACAAAAAGACATTCAGGGAGACACACATGCCATGAAGTCTAAAATATGCAAGTGTAAACTAGTTATCCTCCATATACAGTGAGCGACTCGAGTCACGACCGTCACAGGAAATAAATAGTACCAGAATTATTTGTTTCAAACACCACAGCTTATAAACTGGTCGATCCACACACACACACGGTCAGTCTTGATTACTTTATCACACTCACACTTGCTGATGTTTTTAATGAACCCAGTGGATTGTCAGATGATGCTGTATCCACTCTAACCTTGCTGCACCAGCCTGCGGTAGTGCGGCATGACCTTGCTCTCAGGGAGGTAAAGTCCCATCTCCAAGGCAACCAGCACCGGAAACTCCAGAGGAATCAACTCCCGTCTGTTGATACGGAAACGCTCCTCCAGCTTCTGCTCATCCACAGAGAGAAAAAATAGTTTAATAGTATACATGTTAGATATTCGGTTATTGCATATGATTTCTTTTAACGACATACTGTTATACTATGACTTTTTTTTTAATGTATGACCTTTGACCTTTTCTGACTTTTTTCAACACACTATACTATGACTTTTTTTCCCACATACTATACTATGACTTTTTTTCAACATACTATACTATGGCTTTTTTTCGACATACTATACTATGACTTTTTTTCGACATACTATACTATGGCTTTTTTTCAACATACTATACTATGACTTTTTTTCCACATACTATACTATGACTTTTTTTCAAAATACTAACTATGACTTTTTTCGACATGCGATACTATGATGTTTTTCCATGATTTTGGACGACATACTATTCTATGACTTTTTATGACTTTCTTTGACATACTATACAATGACTTTTTATGGCTTTTTTTTCCCTCAACATGCTATTCTATGGCTTTTTTTTCCCTCAACATGCTATTCTATGGCTTTTTTTGACATACTAAACTTTGATGTTTGTTTTTTTCCCCACGATTTTGGACGACATACTATACTATGATGTTTTTTCATGATTTTGGATGACATGCATATACTATGATGTTTTTTTCATGACTTTTGACAACATGCTATACTATGACTTTTTTCACGATTTTGGACGACATGCTGTACTATGACTTTTTTCGACATACTGTACTATGACTTTTTTCATAATTTTGGACGACATGCTATACTATGATGTTTTATGACTTTTTTTCGACATACTATACTATGACTTTTTTGGACACACTATTCTATGACGTTTTACGACTTTTCTTTGACATACTATACAATGACTTTTTATGGCTTTTTTTTTCGACATGCTAAACTATGACAGGGTTTTTACCATGATCTTGTACGACATGCATATAATATGTTATAACATGCTACACTATGACTTTTTCATGATTTCAGACGACATGCTACACTATGACTCTTTTTCGACATACTATACTATGACTTTTTTTCTCGACATACTATACTATGACTTTTTTTCGACATACTATACTATGACTTTTTTTGGTCGACATGCTATAGTATGATTTTTTTTCCCGACATACTATACTATGACTTTTTTTAACTTGCTATACTATGACTTTTTTTCAACATACTATACTATACTATACAATGACTTTTTATGGCTTTTTTTTTTCGACATGCTAAACTATGACAGGGTTTTTATCATGATCTTGTACGACATGCATATAATATGTTATAACATGCTACACTATGACTTTTTCATGATTTCAGACGACATGCTATACTATGACTTCTTTTCAACATACTATACTATGACTTTTTTTTCTCGACATGCTATACTATTATTTTTTTTCGACATACTATACTATGACTTTTTTTCGACATAAAATGAATATTCAACATGAATTGAAAAAAGTCATAGTATACTATGTTGAAAAAAGTACTGGTATACTATGTTGAAAAATGTTATAGTATACTATTTAGAAAAAAGCCATAATACTTTCTTACTTTTTTGATTCACATTTTTTATGTCTCACTATACCATGACTTGGCACTAAGACATTTTCATGATTTTTTATGGCATATTATAGTATGACATCATGACTTCTTTTTTACGACTTTTACCTTATATTTATATTTTATTTTATTATTATATGACTTTTTTATAATTGTCATGACAAAAAATAAAAATAATTTTCATGACATACTTTATAATAACTCAATTTTTGATGGTGTTATTTTCACTTTTTTTAATGGCTTTTTCCTAGACTTTCATGGCTTAGTATATTTTGAATATTCGGATGACAGGTGTTGTGACAGAAATCTTCAGAAAATTTTATTACATTTTTATGACATACTATATAATTTGAAATTTTGTTATGTACTATATTATGATTTGTTTTAATCAAATTTTGTAGGCCTTTTAAATGCATATTTTACTGTGATATTTTAGAACACTTTTATGGAATATTGTGTTATGACTTGCGGACCTTTTTTGACATGCCATATTATGACAATTGATGTGACATACTTAAACATATTTTTTTAATGACATGGTATGCTTTGAAATTATTTATGATAGGAGTCACCAAATCAACCAGGACTGAAATCCTGAGTATTTCAACTGTGAATAATTTCAAAACCCTCTCTACTTTAGGCACTGAATCTTCTTATCTGATTATCTATACAGTGTGCATACATGATGAATGTTTAATGGAAACATTGTTAAAATTTAAGTGTGTGGTTAAATTTCCAGTTCACTCAGCAGCAGCTGAATTAAAGCAGCTGCAGTTCTTCAGACTTAATTCTTCAACATTAACTAGTTTAAATAATTCAGCTTTTATCTACAGAGCCTTTATGAAGAGTGTTTCCTGCTATGCGACATTAAAAGAATGTTTGATTAATATCCCATATGATATTAGATTCTGTTTGTATGTGATATTGTTTTACTGCATTATGCACTATATCATATTTCTATAATAAAGACAGTATCATTACTTACATGTACTGTACTTTGCTGCTAATAAACCCACCAACATGTCACTGTTGCCTTGTAATTTGGATTTCAGTTGTAGTTTCTATTCTTATTTCTGTTCCTCTTTTTTAATATTTGTCTCTATTTGTAGTTATTCATGCCTGTGAGTTGTTGCACCACCTGAATTTCCTCCCTGGGGATCAATAAAGACTCACTTACTTTGCTTTTAGGGAAGTCCTACATGTGTTACAGGTTTTCCCACTTTGTTTACTCTTTGCTTATTATCATGAGGAGGTGACAGTTAAGAGTCAACATAGCCTGTTTGTTCCTGTAACCTGTAAGTTTCTATACTGAGATCTGCTTGTGTAGAAGCTTCACTCACATCAATGAGCTGGCTGACTTCTGGTTTCCGCAGATCACTGCTGATCTTTGCAGCCAGCAGCACGCAAGCTGCCGCCACCAGCTTCCTGTTCTGCTTGTTGAGGCGACCCTGCAGCACCAACTTCTCAAAGTAAACAAAAGCCATCGCTATGGTGACGGGCTGTAGACTGCAGTCCTCGCCCATGGCACGCATCTCCCTCTTAAGGCTAGTGGAGAAGAGGGGAGAAGTCATAGTTACTGATCAGTTTTCTAAGAAAGAGTTCATCGTGTTTGAACCAGATTAAGAAAAACACAAGTACATGTGAGGATACACAACATGGTTCAACCCCTGTGATTTATCTGTACCTCCTTATCTTGCTCAGAGTCAGCTTAATGTGAGGAAACTTCTCCCTGAAAGTCTCATTCATGTCCTTCTTCAGGTCAGATGGTTTCACATACTCAACAACAGTCGTCTACAGAGATGAAAAAAGCATGTCAGTACAGAAGTGAATAGTGTCAGCATAAATTACAGCTGCAATAAAGTTTCACAGCTTTGCATGTGAACTATTTTGGTACGAACTGTTTGACACACACTCACGCTAGAGGTTGCAATCTTGTGATACGATCTACTCAGCAGCAGTAAAATCATGTGAATGGGACATAATGGATGTATTTTACTCTCTTACAGGGCTGGAGATTGGTTCAGAAGTGGAGATCTGCTTAATTTACAGATGTTGTCAAATGAAATTTAGATTGAACAGCCTTGTCACTGATTTCTGAGACAAATAAGGACAGTCCATGTCCGACAATAAATGTGTTTACTTGCACTTAAAAACAGGCAGTGCTTCCTTAATTTAACTGTAGCAGTGACAGTAAATGCTGCGCCCATTCTGCTTTTCCTTTTTTTTTTTGTTTGGTGTGTGTCAGAGCAAAGAAGATGGACGGGGCTCATAGGAGGAAGGTGTCTGAATTAAACACTCAGATGTTCAGGGGTGGAACCTTTGTGTTAGTTGAGGGTATCTGTAGTGTTCATATTAAATTTAATAAAGAATTTTTAATACCGCATAGAATGCAATTTAATACCTGATTCATTATCATGCTGATAGTATGATGGAAAACAAGTCAGGACAATATTTCCCATATTACATTTTTTCAGTACTTCCTATATGGATTAACCAATGACAAGGGCTGCACAAAATGTCATTTATTCACATTTAGGGCTTCTTTCAAGGTTTTCCAATGAAGCTTCAAATGTCTGTCATCATTTTTAAATAATGTAATTACCCTTAAAAATTAAAATCCTTAAGTTTTAATGCTTAAAACTTTTTAACAACTGCAGATATTTTGCAGTTTTAGTTTAACTTTAGATGAAATTATTTTCAACACAAAAACAAAGACAACAACATGTTATATCCTCTCCTTTCATCCACCCACACTGCAGTCTTTGTCATGCACACATGCAGTAGTAAAAGCTGAGAAACCTGGTTACCCGAATACATGGCAGAAAAATCAGCGTTCACCAGGAGAAACAAGGTTACTTGAATTTCATACTCCAACTACATCATGTTTCAAAGTACAGGACAATCCACAGAACTGTGGATTATCCTGAGTAGATGGGTCATGATTTCTGGAGAGAGACACTGCTGTTGAGTTTTTTTTAAATGTAGTTTATTGTCGCTTTGAGCACCACAAGCTGAGTGCCATCTAGTTCCATTATATTGGAGAGAAGGCAGGCATCTCTACGGCCAACACTTGGCAACTTAGACCAAAATAATGTAAATTGATAAATAGCACTACAGGTAAGAGGAGAGATATCTACTTTTGATTTTTAGGTGAACTGTCCCTTTAAGAAGTGAGCCTACTGGAGAATATTTAACTGCATGCAAACACACAGAACAAAAGGAAAATAAACTCACCACATATGATGCAAATATCAGAACCCTCTTGTGCCTGCCACAGGGCCACTGAGGGTCACTGAGCAGGTTAGGATCGTACTCTGCCACCTCCTCTGTGGCTGGAAACACAAAACAACAGTGTGTAATTGATTTGATGGTGAACAAGAGTGTGTGTGTGTCTGTTGGTTTAAATTAGAGACGTACGCGGGTCCTGTGCCACGCTATTGTTCAGACGAGCCGGGGTGAAGTTCCTTTGCCCGTTGCCACGGAAACGGGACTGAGGGGTCTGAGCTGTGCAGCTTTCTGATGCACCGCAGCTCTTCTGTCTCACCAAGGCATTGGTCGGATAGAGGAACTGGGCATATGAAACTGTCTGAGGAGGGAAAATGAGACAGTCAGCAACCTGATTCATCTAACCCGAGTGTTTCTGTTTCTCATCATACGTGTGGCTCTCAGATAAACACTTGCCTTGCCATAGTCTCCAACGTCCATGCCTTCTAGGGAAGGAAGCAGGTCAGCAGCCACCACAGACGACAGCCTTTGTCTCTGAGCCTCCAGCTTAAGATCACTGTTCAGAAAGAGAGTCGCATTAATGTCATTTCCACCAGGCGATGAACCCACACTGCCCCTACTGAGAATGATGATGAGGATAAATCACACAGGAGGATAATGAAAACATAAAAGTGACGATGAGTGGGTGCTCTCTGCTTGGTGATGGTGCTTTCTTTGTACCTGAAGTGAGAACTCTCTCCATAGGGCAGCACTGAGAAAGCAGCGTAAAGCGACCGCTTGGCACAAATCAGCACGATCCTGCAGGACACAGGAGGTACAGGCAGACAGAACAGATGGAGTGTCAGTCTACAAGGAACAGCTACAGTCAATGCTACTGTACTCACGATGTTCATCATCGCTGGAGCTGTGATGACAGCAAAATCAGTCACAGAGCCGCTGCTATGTTTATCTGACTCACCAGTGAAGCCAAATGGCTATCGACAACTATTTAAAGCTCAAAGCAGGAGGTAGAGTCCCAGTTTGTGGCTCTCATGTATTTGCATTACATTCAGAGTCACAGAGATAAGTAGATCATTGAACAATTATTCAACCAACAGAAAATTAATCAACTACTACTTTATTTGACCAGGAAAGTCCCAGTGAGATATTGTGACATGAGACTGGATATCATCTCACATTTTGGATACTGTAATAAGTGTAATTGTAATAAGTGTTTTCTTTTTCTGGTTTTCAAGGCTGCAAGTGACTTGCAAATGTGCCAAGATTGTAAAAAACACACTTTATTTTAAAGCACAGTGAATTTTTGGCACAGAGCTTTCATTTTGGGGTGCTGTTTCTTCCTGTAGAGTGAGTGACTAACGAACAGCCACTTAACAGAGACATCAAACTATCTCAACAACAAGGACAAACACAAGTATGACGCTAAATGTATTAAACTGTGTGGACCTTGAACTAATGACTAAGGAGAAATCTGGACATCGCGGCTGGACCACATCTATCAAACTTCTCTGTGAGTAAATACTGTGAATGTACCAACACTGCAACACTGATACTGAAATATTTGTTAAAAATATAGTGATATTTGATTTTCTCCATATCATCCATCTATATCAGCAACTGTTTTAAAAATGTGTTAAGAATTTTAAGCTACTGGAAAGAAATATTGATATTTAACCAATATAACCAGTAACAAAATTTAAAATTGTGATTTACATTGTATAAATCGAGTAAAGAGGTGTCATATCTGGCAAACATCTTTGTCTGGATTAGGAAAAAGAGCAAAACTTGGAAATGGGTTAAAAATATTTTTTATCGTGCAGCAAATGAGGGCTGCAACTGCTGATTATTTTCATAAATGTGCCTACTATTTTACTGATTATTTCATTAGTTGTTTACTAAAACCTTTAAAACTATAAATTTCCCAGAGCTCACAGTGATGTCTTCAAAGTGCTTTTGTTCTTAGATCAACAGTCGAAAAACAAACATGTTCAGTTTGCTATAATGTAAATCAGCAAATTACTGGAATCATCAAACGCAGCTAATTAATTTCCTGTCATTTGACTAATCGCTGCAGCTCTACAGCAGAAAGACTCTTTTGTATGTGTTGTGAAAATACCTTCAGAGCAGCAGAAAGTGTTTCTAAAGCTTGTGGGTAAAATATTTTCAGAAAAATCTGATGCTTATCTCTTTGACTCGAAGATAAGAGGAACACACTGGTGCTGAGAGCTTGACTGACGCAAACCAGGGAGAAGTAACCAACAAACGCAGTAAACATTCATTAGAATTCTATTGTTCTGACAAAAATGTGGACTCACAGTCTACAGCCACTGAATACTACAGTGTTTTTGGCAACTTCACTGCACAGACACCAGGAGCTTCAGCTCCTCACAACACACAGATCAGTAACATACAGTCAGCAGTCTCTGGGTCTCAGAGAGAGATATCAAATCTCTAACAGGGGACAACATCGCAACGCATAAATCCACTTGTTTTAATTAGCTTAGTTATACAACCTAGATAACTTTGCTTCAGCTCAGTAAGTAACATGCACCACCTCAACCAGAAACAGAAAATGAGACCTGTGGGGCAATTTATGATTGCTTCATTATTGTTTCGCACACACCAGCAGAAAACACATGACACATCTTCATGTATGTGGGCATGAAATGTTTGTAAAGTGGAAGAGAAATGTAAAAAATGGGAGTTAAAAAACACATGATTTGGTTAGTGGAGAAAAAAAACTATATGACATGTTGTTTTCAGTGTCTACAGACAGAGCAAGAAAATCTAACAGAAAATAAATCTAAACAAATGTAACACACTTGCTTTCTAACACGGGTCAACCAGCATAACAACAGTGTGATATTTCAGTCCTTCCTCGCTTTGGGGTTACCTTACGGTTGCTGCAGTGGGGTGTTACATTTCCACTTTCCCCACTGCACCTCTTTTGGATTTTGCAAAGCTTCCAAGGGTGATTAAATTTACTGTAGCAGTCGCCACGCAGCAGCTGTACTGCTGTTATTCCTCTGCAGGCCAAACTAAGTCTCTATGCCAGAGCTAAGCAGCTTATCACAACACTAGCAGGAGGAGTGTAGCACTGCTGCTGAGTTTACAGCATGTTTCAGAGTCCAAAATAAAGCGACATTGTTTTGTTTCCTGCATTTCTCTGACAGGAAACTAAGTACAGCAGCATTTCTCTGGGGTTCCTCTACTGTATATAGTATGTAAATGTATTTGAATGTGTGAAATCGGAGACTCACCTACATCCCCTAGTATCATACTGCCTCATACTCTTGATGAAGTGGACTTTCTTTGGCACCTTGGGTCCAGGAGAGCCAGACACATTCCTCAACCTGAGCACAGATCAAGACAAAAATACCTCATTATTGCACAGAGCAAACAAAAGGACCCTCACATGACAGGGCTCAATCGGTAATCTGTGATGTAAAGCTCTTTATCATCACAAATCTGGAGGTAAAGCCAAAGTAGTGGGTCAATTTCTACCAACCTTTAACAAGAAAGACAACATTGATTTGGTGTTTTCTTCAAGCAACACCTCAAATCATAAACCTGACAGCTGATACAAGGGTTGTGACTTATTTTTCAAGCAAGAAAGTGACTGTGATGCAAATCAGAGACACTGATAATTCAAGACACCAGACGACAGTGTTCAAAAAAGGAGAAAACAGGGACTCAACCCTATTTGGCACATCATTCATCTCTTCTAGGTTAAAACAGAAAGTTCTAGAGCATTACGAAAGCTCAGTGAGAATGAAAGTGTCTCTTTTACAGTGACTGCTGGTTTGATTTTATGCGGAAGCGAGTAGCCCGTTTAAAGGCCCATGAATACACACAGACCACAGTGCTCACCTCTGCCGTGAATCCAGGGAGTTACCGGCCGGGACCGGGCTCAATGCGGTGGGCGTTGACTTGACACGGGAGCAGGCTTGGTGTCCGGTGGGCGCAGGGGACAGAGGGGTGTCGGGGGTTAGCGTCTCCGCCGCACTGCCACCCTCCAAAAATACCTCATTAGCCCCCAGAGCAGCTGCCCCGACTGGTGCCGGCGACATCACCAAAGGAGGTCGGATGGGACTGAACAGCCCCGGGAAACTGGAGGACGAGCCACTGCCGGCTGGAGCGGGCTCTGTCACCTGCGGGACCGGCTGCTGGCCCTCAGCCGGCAGGGGCACGACCGCTGCGCCGCCGTCTCTGTCCCTGAGTCGCGGCTCCTCGGCGGCTTTTTGGTCGGTGTTTTCATCGCTGTGCTGACAATGGGGCCGTCCGTCGAGGGAGATATTATTGAGGAACAACAAAGCCGCTTGTCTCCTCCTGGAGTCCTTCGTTTTTCTCCGCTGCTCCCGGTGTGTTTTCACGGGTTTGCTGCTGCTGCCGGTGGACTGCAGACCGCAGACAGCGGTAGCCATTCTAGTTTGAAATGTGGCCGTTGGAGGCGAAGGCTACGAGACACCGGTACCACCAAATTAGCCCCGCCCCTCTGTGCGCTGATTGGATGTGGCAGAAATTATGTATCTAGCTCGCAGCTGATTGGATGTAGTATAAGAGTGGGCGGTGCTCTGGAAACAAAGAAAGCCTTTATAAAATTCACCGGTTAAATTTGATGGCTGATTATTGATTATTGATACCACTTTGTAATTTAAATGTCAAACCTAATTATATAAAAATATGCACGAAAAGCTGTTTTTTTTCCCCTTTAAAATTCTTCTAAATTCAAACCAAAGTTTAAAAGCTGTAAATCATTTAGTCCTACATGGCAAGGGCGCAGTGTTTGTTTCAATGTTTGGGGGATGCACATGGGTGCAGATCCCGGGGGGGACGGGGGGACATGTCCCCCCCCCAACTTCTGAAAAACACAAATTGTTAGGCTGACCAAACGTCCTCTTTTGCCCGGGCATGTCCACTTTTCATATCCTGTCTGGGGCGTCCAGGGTTTTTTTATAAATTGATGATAATGTCCGGTTTTCCTTGTGTTTGTGTGTGTGTGTGCAGCACGGGCCGCATATTTCTGTCCAAACCCGAATCGAGCCCGACATTATTTAATGACCAAAAGCACTGAGTTTGTGTCACACAGTTGTTATGGTTACAGGGAATTTAACAGGACGGGCATGTGCGTGGGTGCTCAGCCCGTGTTTGAGACGGAGCAGGAAGCGGAAGGTCCGACACTTCCAGCGAGAGGAGAGGGAGACATAAAACTAAATAAGATAAAATAGGAAAAACCTGTCTCCCTCTTTTATTTTATTTTCAGCGTTTAATCAAGGAGGAGGTGGGCAGCGGAAGGTCCGAGACTTCGAGCGCGGGGAGAGGTAGAAACAGCCAGTGTGTGTCTGTGTGTGTTATGTTCAGGTGCTGTCACATAAATAACAGTGCCCGAGCAATAAACAGGACAGACAATAGGATTTTATTTATTTTTACTCTACATTTTCACTGAAAGCTGACTGAATCCGACCCCAGCCCGAATACAATTTATAGTTACATTTTTGACCAAACCCGGCCTGACCCGTCGGGTACCGTCGGGCTCTGATCGCCACACTCTTGTGTGTATGTGTCCCCTGTTGGGGCCGATCTGAATTTCTGTCTTTGAGAGATATTATTGTGTAATATAACTGAATTTTCTATCCATACATATAAATTTTAAATATATTAAAATGATAAGGCATCTTTGAGTAAACTGCGAGTATCATTTAAGTAGGCTATCTCATGTGTGTCCTCGTGTGTGTCCTCTTTTCCGGAAATCAAAATATGGTCACCCTACAAATTGTCTCCCCCAATTCTAAATAACCTAAATGATTGAAATTGAACAAATGTATACAGTAGTCCCATATACTAGGAAAAAAAGGGAAGATGATGAGGAGAATTGGAAATCTGTGAGAGGCGAGAGATGAGAACATGAGTGGGCCCACAGGGTGGCAGCTCCATGTTATTGGAGAAGGGTGGCTGCGCTCAGCCTTAGAGATAGGGTACGGAGCCCTGACATCCGGAGGGAGCTCAGAGTAGAGCCGCTGGTCCTTCATGTCTGAGGGGGTCTGTTGACGTGGTTTGGGCATCGGATCAGGATCCTTCTGGACACATCCCACTGGTAAGAGGTCCCGGGGCAGACCCAGAACACGCGGGAGGGATTACATATCTTATCTGGCCTGGGAACACCTTGGGGTCCCCCAGGAGGAGCTGGAAATCGTTGCTGGGGAGAGGGACGTCTTGAATACTTTGCCCCCTTCACTCGGTTTCGGATTAAGCAGTTGAAAATGGATGGATGAAAGCCACTACAGGGAACAAGTTTCGAATGTGAACAGTCTTTTAGCCTGCCTTTGTGCTTTCTAAATATAATACTACAGTTTGTACTTAACTTAGTTTTGTTTTCCCAAACTTAAACCTAATTAGGCCTTTATGTTTTTTAAAGTGCAGAAAAAGCTGATTTTCTTTCTTCAAATTCTCCCATTCAGATCAAGGTCTAAAAGCTAAGCAGAATAAAAGGCTTTATCAATGGCTAATAAATCATTTACTAAAAGCCATTAGCTAGAAAACTTGTTGGGTTGCCAGGTTGTGAACAGTTCCTTTTGGCTGGTGTTTACTCTTTCTGTTTGGTGATTAGGGCTGGCCCGATATCAGATTTTTATTACACATTTATTGTGGCCAAAAGAGTTAATGATACCAGAGTTATTGTGATATCTATAGAAAATTTGAAATGCTAATAATAATAATGATAATAAAACCATTTACTCTTTACATTTAAGAGTAGAAACAACCCTCCTGGAAACTGCCCAGGACTGGAAAATGCAGGTTGACCTGGATCAGAGCCTCAGCTTTCCACCAGAGATTGCTACAACTTATCTCAGGCTGGACCTGATCTTGTGATCAACCTCACAGAAGTCCTTGTACACTGTGGAACTAACAGTCCCATAGGAGACTGCAGTTGGGAAGGCTTATGAGCGCAAAAGTCTGAAGTCCACAGACCTAGCAGCTGACGCAGAACAACATGGCTGGCGTACCCAGGTGCTCCCTGTAGAGGTTGAGTGAAGAGCACTTGTAGCCACCTCATCAACCAGGCTTCTGAAGTGTATGGGGGTTCGAGGACAGGCCTTCTAACAAGCCATAAAGTCACTATCAGAGGCTGCTGTGCAGGGCAGCAATTGGCTTTGGATGAAGAGGTAGGACCCCAACTGGTCTGCAAGATGTCCAAAATGGGGGGTTAAAATCGGAGGGGGGCACACCTGGGATGCCATGTGCCGCTGTTGAGCCCTCTGGAGGTGTCGTGGGCCAATCATCGAAACATCAATGAAGGGGGTTGCCCACCCGATGACCCCAATGAAGTAAATATCTCTCCCACTCAAGACTTGAGAAAAAAGCACCAGCTGTCTACTTAGCATAGCACTTAACATTTTGCTTCACATGCCATTGACTTGCAAACGTGAAGCTCGAGTCTGTTTCTCTCAGACAGAAACTGTGAGAGCTTTTCCATCTCCTGAGTGGAAGTGATCAATACAATAGACTGATGGAAATCCTTCACGGTTCAGTTTAATTACAATGAAAACGGCACGACAGAGAGTGTATTCAGTGTTAGAGAGTAAGTTGGTCTGTTGAGAGGCCACTGACCTTTGTATGGACATACACGAGGTGTCGACAAGTTGAGTGCCGCTAATCCACTGATCCACTGATTCACTGCAACACAGAGATGGGATTTAGTCTCAGTCTAATCTGAACAATCAGTCTGCCTCCTTAGACATCTATCTATCTATCTATCTATCTATCTATCTATCTATCTATCTATCTATCTATCTATCTATCTATCTATCTGTGTAAAAAGGCACTGACAGCAGAAGTCAGGTAAACACATTGCTCTTTATTTTAGCAACAACAACAATGAAATTGTCTTCACCTTCTTGATAATCTTTTTTTTCTTGCTCTGAACAGCAACAGTCTGGCATGACCAGTTTAAGGCTTTTTGATTCTAGCTTTGTGTTTGTATTTTGAGGTACAGCCCCGCCCAGCTCCTGCCACAACAAGCTCATTTTATGGTACACCGTGTAGTTGTTACGTGATGGACTCAAACAGTTAGCACCATAATTGAAGCCTCTCTGGCTTTTGTTCCTGCAACAGGGGTGGGAAAGGTGTTCTGTGGGCTATTTATTCATTTCAGTGTCATCTGGGAAAAACTGAGCGGACCGGACAGTGTTTACAACAAAACTGTCTCATCTCAGTGACACAATTTCAAATCAATTTAAATGCACATGGCAGGACTCCCCCCCCCCACATACACCCATACACATGCTGGTATGTGAGCTTACACACACATACACGCAAACACACACACAAACACACACACGGTTCAGAAATTTCCCTCTTGTGACTACTCTATAGAAAAACAACCCTGATAAAAGAAAGTACAGTAACGCTCCATTTTACAGGTCAGTCAGTTCCTAATGATGTCATTAAAAGGTTCCTGGAAAGAACTTTGTAATTTAGCACTAATTATAGTTAAATTAAAACCAAATAATCGATTCCAATTTAATGCTAAGCGAATGTAACCTCGACTCTTTCAGTAGGTATTCTGAAACATCTAATTTGGTTGTTACGTAACTCATCGTAGACAAAGAATAGCTCATGTACACTTGTTAATGGTACTAAATCTGAGTTTTTTGCCAGCCCTGCAGGAGTAAGACAGGGTGAAATTTAATCGCCACTGTTGTCTGCATTGTTTTCAGTGACCTAGATCTGTGGTTTCCAACCTAACTAAAAGAGGTGAAACTACGTGAACTGGTCTCTCTGCCTGATTTTAAAGCTCTCATGAGTACAAGGATGTATGAATCGCTTGGTTCTTGTCACTGTACGAAGGTGTTCTAATATTTCTACATGTAACTGTATATCTTTCTGTTTTTTTATTGCGTCTGACAGTGAAGACTCAAATGGAAGAAGTTTGTGTAAAACTTCTTCTTCCAGATTCTTACCAGAGTCTTATTTTTGACAAATTAAGTGTTTTATTCTCCCTGACACGTGGCCATTGCTCTATCAGCTCTTTGGTTGTTTTACTGTTTACTTTTCTAACGTTTTAATGTTAGTCATATCCAGCTTATGGTACTGATGTATGCAGATGACACAACTGTTATGTCTACAACAAAAGAAGGGTGACAGAGAGCAATGGCCCATATGTGCAATTTACAAATGAAATTTAAAGGTTAATAGATCTAAATAAAATTAAAAAAAATAAATAAATAAAAAAGTTTTGGGTGGTAGAAAAGCTGATATTTATGTTTAAACTTAAGTTTGTGTGCATAGAGAAAATGTGGAGATTGTCCATTGCTTTAAATATCTTGGGGTCATGATGAATTAAGAGGGCCATTAAGAAGCTGCATCTGGAGGCTCCTCTTGCAATGTTTGCCACTCTCTGTAAATGTAGAAAATTTGATTTGCCTGTAAATATAACACTGGATCTTTTTGACAAGTTGGTTACATCAGTCGTGTTTCATTCATGTCAAGTGAATTTTTTTTTAAAAAATAGACATACTGGAAAAACTACACCTTGAATTTCATGAGTATACCTTACAAGTAAAATTTTTAACCTGCAATAATAAGGTCTATGGGGAGCTGGGAAGATACCAAGGTTCTTATTTATAAACATAGCATACGTACAAAACAAGGCTTGAAAAGGGTGTAAGCCACTTTCCACGCAAAAGTGGTGATCTATAAAAACAGACTTGATGGGAGAAACTTTGCTTCAGAACATTTTGAAGATAGGAAATTGGTGACGTAGATGGTGAGGTAGAAGCCTGATTGTGGATATTGTTGAATATTTTTTGGTGTGCGCCATTATCGGCTTTTGTCCGTATGTACGACTGTTTTATAAATGAGACACAAGCTCTGTATCAAAGTTAAAAAGAGAATTATTGGCTACTGGGGGAGGTAAGACTAAATTCAGTGGAATAATGTACACCTGTTTGCTCTGCTTGCAGTTTGTCTCACCTCTGGTTCACACAAAAACAGTGACAACGTGAACTGGTTGAAACTGTCTGTCAGAGGCTGAAAGATCAGTTCATGAAAAAGTGATATAGTGAGCTCAGAAGTATGACTTCATGTCATATTCATGTTGAATTTAAACAAGAGCTTAAACTGGAAAAGTATCTGTTGCATGAAAACAAAAGGAAAGGCAGGCTATTTGTAATTTTATAGTGTACAACACCAGAAGTCGCTGGAAGATATAAAGGGCTGTATGGAAACCAGAGGATCTGTAACCTCTGTAATGACTGTTATTTCAATTGCATATCCATGTTTAAATTCATTTTGTTATGAAATCAGATAAGCCAAAAGTTACTGAATGCCGTGTTGCCATCGGTTTATTATTATTTTTGTGTGCTATGTTTGTGCTCCATATCATGTGATCATGGTTTAGAGTCGCATGAAACAAACAAAATAAATTTAAGTTTCCAATAATGAGTTGAAGATGAATACACTATCTGGCAGTTTAAATATGTCTTTTCAACTAAATTCCTCTGGAGATCAATACCTGAAACTTTGTCTCTATTTTTCCTAAAAATCAACCAAATTGACAAATTCTTTCTTGGATAGTTTTTAGGAAATTGTCAGGAAATGACAGACCTGTAAAATGAAGTGTTACCACAAGTACCACATGCCTGTACCATCAATAATATCAAAGCTATTCTGAGTCTGGAGTCTGCAGCTATTTTTTCCACCTACATTATTCAGACAACAAAGTATGGATACAGTACAATTACAGACAGTGCTGTCCCTCTGTAACGTCCTCTTCATTATACAGTTTAATTTACATGGAAATTAATGTCTTGTTTTCCTTTGCTGTGTGAGATGGATGCAGTATGAAAATACAACTGTTGAGAGTCCTATCAGTAGAATACATCCTGTAAATGTAAATCATAACGTAGCTATTGTTCAGTACGTACACATTCTGAATGAAGGTGCATCTTATTAGAATAATAGTGATGGCATGTCCCAGAAACAACAGATTGCTTGTAAACACACACAAATCTCTTTTTTTGTTCTAGCTTACCTCAAAAAACAAATATTGTACCACAGGAATGTTGTAAATCCCACTAACAGCATGAAAATGCTCAAAGCCTTTTCACAAATAATCACATTTTCAACAGTTTTTTTTACATTCAACTCAAATGTTGCTTTTGAACTGCCCTTCAGATACGAAGCAGCGTCTCAGAGACTCCTTCAACATGAGTGAGTAGCTATGGAAAATCATGATGATGACCATCAGTGCTTGTGTTGTATTTTATTGTAGATTGTGTTTAAAATTACAGTGTGAGTTTGCCATCTATAAATGCCTCTCACTCCTCTACATCCTGTTCAGTAATGTTTTAATTGTAGCTGCCATAAATAATCATGCATGTTGAAGACTCGTCTCTGTTGTCGACCGCCTTGAGAGGATGTGCTGAAGCACCTTCACTGAGGAGGACTCTCTGCCTCTGATTGATAATCACCTCCATTTCTCTGCCTACCTGTGCTTCTCTCTAACTTCACCAGAGCTTTGCTGCTAACGTCGACCTCTTCCTGTACCACGCCCTGACCTGAGAAATGATACAGAAACCGAAATATGCACCACCATTAGACAACATCACAGCACTTTGCCTTTGTAAAAAATAGAGACACCACACTCCGTCCCCGGTTGCGCCTGGTTGTCTCCACTGCCTGACAGTACAGAGAGCAATCAAGTGGGCGTGGAGCTCAAACAGACTGCTCAGAGAGAGTCATCCACCTGCCGTTTTATTTCAGGCAGGGTGTCCACATGGCAGCGAGCTGAGTCACAGCATCTTCAGCACATCACACGGTGGTCTCGTACTCCATCACTTCTTTGGGTGTGCCCAGACAGCGGTATTGAATCCTTGGCGTGACCGGTGCGGCGCTTTCGAGCACCAGGATGGTTTTACGCAGCCGGCGGTCGATGAAGTGAGCGTCCCAGGCGGGGTACTTCTTCCTGGGCAGGTCTATTCGGATGACAGGCCCCTCTGTCCTGGGTGTGAGGTTGGGCACTGGGGCCTGAGCTCCCCGAGGTGGTCGTACCTGAAACACGTCTCCATCTACCCCAGACCCCTGCTCTCTTTCTGACCCTTTAGTTCTCTGAAGGGTTCTGGGGGGACTGCTCACCAGGTCTGGGGGGAGGCTGGTAGCTGGGGAGGCCAGCGACTCCACAGGCACCTCCTTCTCCGCTATATAACCCCACCCTGAGACAGGGCCGTCAGGGTGCAGCAGACAGTAATACACAAACATGAAGAAGGTGCCCAGAGCGTAGCTGCTGGCCACCACGCACACCATGATGACGGCGTAGAAGTCTGAGGTACGAGGGCCACGGTACAGGTACCAGGCAGTGGTGAGTGCCACATTCTCAATGAACACAGTCAGGCTGTAGATGAGCATCCTGCAGCGGGTGTGCCCCTCTCGCACACTGAACCAGCAGAAAACATACACAATGCCCACCATCATGTTGTAGATGATCTCCTCCCATTTGGACATGCAGAAGTCCGTCTCGCCTTGAATTATCCAAAATGTCATGATGCACCAGTGGGCCACGATGAAGATGCCAAAGTAAAGCTGGAACACTGAGGCAAACAGGGCAAAGGCCAGAGTGCGTGCACCGATGGTGAACAGGTGCCAGAGAATTTGAACTATGACGGCCTTGTACGTCATGGGTAGCTTATCATCTCGGGAGTCCCTCAGGACTTTCTGATAGGAGGCGACCATCCAGGCGAGCGATATCAGTGAGGCAGAAGCTGAAAGCCCTGAGGAGACAGAGCAGAGAGAGAGAGACTGAGCAAGAGAAGTTAGACAGGATGGAGTTGCCTCTGGGGTGTCTTACCATTTAGCACGGCAAGAGTATACATTCCCCTGCTCTGTGGGGGCCTGATTGAGGCGAGCACAAGTGACTCATCGTGCACAGCGTGGGCCGCAGACTTGTGATTGACTGATGTGGTGATTGGTCATTTTGGGACACTCACCCTGAAGGGGCAGCACCTCAATGGCCTGGATCATGATGCTGAGCTGCAGCACGAGCTGAGGGGCGCTCTTCAGGAAGGACTCAAGCAGGCGCAGCATGCTGATATCAGCGCTCTCAAACATCATGCGCCAGTAGTAGTGACGCCTCTCGGGGTCTCTGTGCCAGCGGCTCTGCACGCCCAGATACAGGGCGTGGACATACCTGTGTATCAGAGACAGACATATTCATCAGTGCATCAAGTTTAGTGCGGAAAAAGTGGGATTGAAGAGAATTTTAGTTCTAAATACTGCGCTTCAAAAACTTTTGGACATCAAACGCAGACTCTCAGAAGTCATAACTCATTATTCCAAACTCCGGGAGCTGTCAGTAGTTCTTGCCAAAGAGCTGGTTGCTTGCTCCACTGGGATTTAGACTAGACTGAAACTGAACTAAGCAGCTCTGTGGTTTTAACAGGCATCGGAGGGGGTGAATGTAGAGCATGTCTGCAATCTCGCTTCAAATAAAATCAGTCAAAGGGGGCTGCGGAGAACAGCAAATATGAGAGAAGACATCCAAATAAATGCTCTCAATCTCGTCCTCAGATTGAAGGTTAGAGGAGGAAAAGAGCTCACTATAAATCCCTTGTTGAACTCCTGAGCTCTGCTGACATGTTGTCCCACCCCCATCTTAGCTTGTTCTATAATGACCTTGTATAACCAACACACGTTATGTTGTAGACACACGGGTTCACTGTGCAAACATATTCCTGCACAAATGTGTTTGACACGTGACACCTAATTGTACCGTGCAAATACACAATGGGTAAACCATTAACTTTATCATCACGCAGCACCTCACTGTTTGAAAAATATCAGTGGTTTCCACAAAGACTGGAGCTATAAATGTGTCAGTAATTGCCTTGGGGAGAAGGGTCAGAGGAGCCCTATGTCAACAAGCCCAGTGAACCACATGGGAGTTTGTGTAACCCTTTTTTGTTCTGCTTCCTGCTACACAAAGTGTGCCTTGGGATGTAACACACTGAGAAAATAGAGCATATGTGCAGTAATGAGGGTCAAAGACTCACAGGAGGACACACACACACACACACACACACACACACACACACACACACACACACACACACACACACAAAGACAGAGTTTCATCACACACACTCCCTCTGTAACACAACCCCACATCCCATCTCTCGCACGCTGACATTTAATTCTGGTAGCTGGCCCAAATTGATCCTGGTTCACCTGACTAACAGTGTATCAGTGACGGATCATTCCTGAGTTAACAGCTGAGGGTAAAACACACAGCGGTAATCCTCTTAATGTGCAGACACGCTGGTCTGAGAGCAGCGGCAATGAACGGAGCACACACAACAGCTTTAATGGCATTACCGGTAATTCTGTGCCGCCACAATGTTTTAATGTGCTCCTGGACACACACACTCTCTCTCTCACACACACACACACACACACACATTATAGAAGTCTCCAGGAGGAAATAAGGAATCAATATATATTACCCATAGGGCTGTCTAAAGAGGCAGGAAGAGAGAGACCACAAGGAAAGACACAGACAGGGAGATCATGAAGGCCTGCAGATGAATCAAGCACTTGATTTGCACCGGATTTCATCGTTACATATAATTTGTCCCATAACGTCCCAGTATGTCCATAAAACACAACTTGTATTTGAGTATAAACGCATATGGTCTAACCCTCCTCCCACCACAGTTCAGCTGGATGCCTCCTCCTGGCTGGCAACACTTCAAGCCTGTCAAAACCTATCAGAGCACTCTAAGCTTGAGCACTGCCTCACCATCACTGACTGAGTAGCTGACCTACAGACCTACTACCATCCATGTGAGAGTAAAGTGTACACTGGTTTGTTTTTAGTCTCAGTGCGTGCCTGGTAATTAAACATGTTTGGCTCAGCTGAGAGGAACACACTGAGTCTAAAAACTGCTGGGAGATTTGAGAGTATGGATTTTTGCAAACATAAGAGCAGCAGCCTCAAGCTAACAACTGAAAATACAATAAACAGAGAAAGGGAGGTGGGTACACACATCACTGCAAATAGGAAGCAACTCTCATGACATTTAAGACTATTCATTTTCCTCAGCTGTCAGGCTGCTTCTTGCCCAAACCCCTAAAGACAAAGGGATTTTTTTTTTTTTTTTTTCTATATAAGGCGATTGGTGTGGATGGGTTGATGATTTTCCCGGGAGATGATTGACCTAAAAGCGCGTCAGGGGGTTGGGGGGGTGGGGTGGGTGGAGTCAAATTCTCCCTTTCCAAGCTGGAGAGAAACGTCAAACAATACAAAAAGACATTCTGGCATTTTGGGCACACTCCTCCCTGAATGATTACGTTTCATAAGCGTTTAGCAACAGGGAGTGATGCTGGGCTTTGGAGGATGCATGTGCATGTGCGTGCACACACACACACACACACACACACACAAAGGCAGAATGTGTAGTTTCCCCACCTCTCTGATCTCCTTATGATCAGTCTTACCTCCAGACCTGTGCCAGCTGAAAGATGTGAATGATGGCCTGGAAGAGCCACATGAAGGCTCTGCAGCAGCCCCGGGCTCCACCCCCGGTGCCCGGCCCTGGCAGCACCCCGGCCGCGGCAGAGCGGCCAGCGCCCCGCTCGCCGCTGTCCTTGGTGCTGAAGTCGCTCTCCTCCGCTCCCGACGCCGCCACCACGGCGGCCGCAGCCGTGCCGCTCTCGACGGTCTCCGAGAAATCGTAGGCGAACCATCGGAAGCTCAGCACTTGCACGACCACGGACGGGACTATCACAAAGACCAGAGTCAGTGCAAAGCACCAGTATTCACTCCTTAGGTAGTAGTCCGCGGCCAGCCACAGGTCTGAGGCCCCGTCCGAGAAGAACACCAAAAGGGCGCACAGCGTCCAGCAGCAGTCCGGGAGGGAGTAGCGCTGCTCGGCGGGACGGTGCTGGGGAGGCCGCGGGTCCGACCTGGAGGGACACTCGGGTGGGATTTCGTTTCGTAGAGAGACGGGTGCACCATCAGATTTCGCGGCCATGTTTGTTGTAGGGAAGAGAGTGAGTAAGAGATGGGAAAATGATGGAAGGGGGGGAGGGGGTCGCGTAGCCTGTCGGTCTGTATGCGCGTGTGGGAGAGAGGGAGGGGAAAGGGGGCAGGGAGGAGGGCCAGGGTAGGTGAGGGAGATGGGGAGTCACCGCCGCTCATCAATCAGCCCGGATAATACACACAGAGAGGATTTTAATTGCGACCATTTAAAAGCTGCAGGTGTGGCCTGATGCCTTTAGATAGAAGATTTCTCTGCAGCTGGTTGTCTAAAGGTTATGATCGATCATGCTCCTGCACAGGTAGCACGAGCTCCACTCACACATCACGCTGACATGGGTCCCTTTAATTCACAATCACAAGTCATCTTGTTGTAGCCAGTGATGGAGCAGGTACTCACACCCTTTAACTTATAAGTACAACAAATCATTAAAAAAAATACTACCAGAAAAAGTCCTGCACAATCATTAATAATCCAACCCAATCTGAGTAAATGTAAAAAGGTTATTGATTAGAAGTATTATCAGCAAAACGTACTTAGAAGTACTCAAAGTAAAAGTACTGATTCTGCAGATACATGGCCTCTGTGACTGTGACACTATATATGACATTATTAGATACTGCTGCATAAAGTGTGCATGTATTGGTAGCATTTTGCTGTTGTAGCTTGTTGATGTGGAGCTAGTTTTACTAAAGTTCCCAACATAGGGGTCAGGGCCCCTCAATGGGTCACAAGATACAGTAAATTGTAAAGGTGGTATGATGGTAACTAGAGAAGATTTTAAAAAACAAAGTTTTGTTTAAAGAATTTTGTTTTAATTTTTTAGACGTTGCTTTTTGTTTTTTTGTTGTTGTTTTTTCTGTAAAATATTGAATAATTAAACCTCTTTTGGCCGTAAAAATGTTTTAAATTAAACCATTTGAGAAGTTAAAAGGGGATATGTTTTAACTGCTACATCTTACACAAGTTTTTTTTTTCCTAAGGTGCACAAGCAAAAATGTTAGCAACTACTGATTAATCCCAACAGTACATCATATTTTATAAATGTGTCATATGCAAGTTTTTGTGTACATTTTTGTTAAGATCTTTATTGGCTTTTTGCCTTTATTAGACAGGACAGACTTAAGCGTGAAATGGGCGAAGAGAGAAGGGATGACATGCTGCAAAGGGCTGTGGGGATACAGTCGAACCAACGGCCACTGGCAAGGACAATGCCTTCGTACATGGGACACCTACTCTAACCACTGAGCTTTTTTTTTTATGTAAAATTTAAATCTGTAAAGTTACTAGTAAATAGTGGTGTAAAAAAACTGATGTTAAGAAGTACAAAATGGAAATGTGACTTTGATCTAGAAAGGTCCTGTATAAACTTAATTTACTTTAAGAAACAGTTCACCCCAAAATCAAAAACACACATTTCTCCTCTTACCTGTAGTGCTATTTATCAGTCTACATTGTCTTGGTGTGAGGTGCTGAGTGTTGGAGATATCGGCTGCCTTGTCTCGAATATTATGGAACTAGATGTCAGGTTATGGTGCTTAAAGCGCCAAATAAATTCATTTGATAAACTCAACAGCAATGTCTCTTTCCAGAAATCATGACCCGGTTACTCAAGATAATCCACAGACCTTGTTGTGAGCAGTTTCATGTAGGAACTATTTTCTTTCTACTGAACTACATCTGCCAACTGTATCACTGCGCAGAAGAAGTGTGCATCTACTCAGGGACAAGAGGCCTGTTCTCATGACAACATGGGATGTAAACATTAATGATGTCCTCCCTGTCTGAGCTGTAATGTTAGCTGGGTCAGTGGTGCTAGGTGAGCTAGCAGTAGATGTACACTTCCTTCTGCACAGTGATACAGTTGGTAAGTGTAATTTGGAAAAAAGAAAATAGTTCCTACATGAAACTGCTGACAGTTAAGAGTAAAAACTTTTTTTTTTTTTTTTTTAATTTGGCATGAACTGTCCCTTTAAACACTAGCGCCTTAAAACTGTACTTGAGTGAATGTACTTGGTTACTTTCCATCACTGCTTATCTGAAGGCCCAGAATCAGAAAGGCATCACATGCACTGGAGTGCTGTGGTTTAAAACTTTATACATCCAGTCACGTTATCACGAGGTTAATCTGCAGTTAGGAGTTGTGTCATCTTAAAGAGGCCTTTGTGTCTCACCATCAGTCTGAGGTGGATCAGCTGAGTGAGCCTCTTCTGCCTTCGCTTGCCTCAAGCACCAACATCTGATCACAGTTTCTATTCTGCTTTTGCTGCCTCCACCTCTGCTCCTTCCTCTTTCTCTGCTCCTTCCTCTCTTGGCTCCAACCTCCACTACTGCAGGTCGGCTGGGTCAACTCCTCAGCTAAAACTCTGGTGAATTGGGGCTTAGGCTGTCATTTCTGTCAACAGGAAAACACTACAGTTACACTTCAACTTGTCGAGGCTCTCCTGGAGGTATCGATCCTCGCACTGCTGAGAGTCCTGAGCAATACTTTACCAACTTCAGCTGCTGTGTGCTGTGGAGAAAACAGGATTTATAAAAACATTAAAGTGGTTGGCCATACTTTAGCTTCAGCTCCAAATCAAAAACTGCACATTTGTAGGTTTCTATTCATCAAACGATGACAAAAACACACAATAAGACAAAACATCAAGACAAAAATAATGAAAATGTACTAAAATTTAATCATTCATAAAAGCTGGAAAATCATCTGTGACAGCAATATTAGAGTTGGTTTAGTACAATATATTTTCAGCCTCAAGACACAAATCAGAACGCACCATTTTCCCCCATCAGTCTATAAAATACTAATTTCCTTAGCTTTATTATGCAAAAATGGAAGTAGAATATATTATGGGAAATATGGAAGGCTTGCAGCTCTCGATAAAAAACAAAGTCACTTAGGAAAAGATGTTATCAATACACATCCTTGTAAGTAGGAGCGAGTAACTTATGGACAATGATGCATCTTTGTTGACACTGTTAGTGCAGAAATGTATGAGAAGGCCAACATTTCACATGGTTTCTTTTGCAAACGTATTGTCACAATATGCCAAAAGATTGATGTTACTTTAATAAAACATTTTAGTTCCCATATATGGATTTAAACCCACGGTCTCTTCTTTTACACTGATAATTCCAAAAGAAAGACACCTCGAAGAAGAAAAAAAAACAAAGAACAAAAAGTTGTCATCAGGCTGACAATACAAAAAGGTGGATTTCTTTGCCAGTAAAAAGCAGAGAAGAGTATCTTTGAGAGTATGTGCCATCTCCTGCCATTTTGCGTGTGGTGAAGTATCTCTGTCGGCCTTTTTCAAAATGCTCTGGAGAGGACTTGGAATGCTGGCACGATCCACTGGGAAACAGTTAATCATTACACGTTTCTGCAAGCAAGAAGAAAATAATGTCAGTACATACTCAATATTGTGAAGGAGATGAACGTTTTTAAAGGTCTTTGAAAAGCTGCCTTGAAGGAAAACATGTTGCTGCTTCATGTAGTCTTTATTTTATTTGTCTAACAGGGACAGTGCACAGCTACAACAGAGTTTGCTATGAGCCAATTTTCTTCTGTCGTCCCTGGGCAGGAAACAGAGAATCATTTCTCTGCTAAAAGACACTATTATATAAAAAACACAATTACAAAATAGTCAATCAAAGTGCTCGATGTAAAGTGCTGCACAAAGACTGATTGATTGAAGACGGTAAAAGGAGCACAGCAGGGGATCTGTGATTTAATTACAAATACATAAGCCTAGGTGGATTGTGTCTGCACGTCATTGGTTTGACCTGTGTATCCCCTTTTCTCTTGCTATTTTATCTTCTCTTGTGTACTGTATATGTTTTAATATGCAACAGTTTATTTTTTAATTGTTGCAACTGATTGTGCTGCTGTCCTGACCAGGACTCCCTGACTGAAGAGATCTTGTATCTCGGCGGGACCTTGCTGACTCAATAAAGGATAAATAGTTGGATAGTTAGGGTTTTATTGTATTTTATTGATGTCTATTTTATGGTATAAGTATTTATTAGTTTAGTGTTGGAACGACCCCCCACAAAGGTTATTCTCGCCACTTGGACACTTGGAGGTGGAGGAAAGAAATCGCCAATGATTGTTTGTCCATACATTTTTTCTTGATAATAAACAATTTAAACTAAGCAATCGTTCCGTCTCATATTCTTTAAACCTGTCGCACTGCTCTGTGTGTTTAGTAAAGTAACATCTCTGACATAGTGTCATTCGAGAATGGGGACTGTCTTCTTGGAGAGGACACAGCAGACAGTGTCTCTAAATCTCCATGAAAGAATAACGAGTTGTCCACAAGGAATGCCAAAGTGAGAAAATTTTCTCACTGCTTAATAATCTCCTGACAACACTGGTGTTACCAAATACACAGGATATTTTAACCAGAAAAAAAAAGTGATGATGCAAAATCAGGAATAAAGGGGTTTATTTTGGGAGTTTTTCCTTATCCGCTGTGAGGGTCCAAGGACAGAGGGATATCGTACGCTGTAAAGCCCTCTGAGGCAAATTGTGATTTTTGATATTGGTCTTTATAAATATGATTGAATTGAATTAAATAGATATTATGTTATAACATCATAGGAGACTAGATATAATTTTAAATATTGGATATCACGATATCGTAAGAGTTGTCTTTTCCTCATTTTAAAGGCAGCATTACAGCAAAGTGATGTCATTTTCTGAGCTTACAATACTGTTCTAGCTGCTCCATTATTTCTCTTTGCTCACTTAGTCATTTTATCCATATTACTGATGACTGCTCACCAAAACTAACATGCTTATTTGCGCTTTTGCTTTACACTTTGACATCAAATTCTCCCCCCTTGTTGTCAGCCAACTCTAACGTTATTTACTCTCCTTACGTGATAAGCGAAATCTGACTTTCGTCACTCGCCTGGTGCCACAGTGATTAGGACAGCAGGCAAGTAATGTAATTGGTGCACACCCAAATCTGTGTAACACTAGTAACACCACCTACCACGGCAAGCCCATTGTCCACCTCTTTTAAAGCCAGCCTTGCATTAGATAGTCCATTTTTTAGGTTTAGACAGAGAGGTTTTAGTGCCAGGTGTGCCACAGTAAATCAGACGGCTGCTGGTCCAAGTGTTTTTGTTTCAGCTTACTAAATGTTAAATGTGAAAAGACAATTTTTATGCCCCAGTGTTGCAGCCTTGCTGGAAAATTATTGCTCTAAAATAAAAGGGTGGGGAAAAACCGATGTGTGCCAGATGAAATGAGAAACACTCAAAGCGTGGGGGACCTTAGGAAACTGTTTATGGGCTGGATCTGGACACCAGGCCTGAAGTTTGAGACTGCTGCTTTGAGAGTGAGCTGGTTTTAGGACTTCAGAGGCTACAGTAGTACAGACAAACCCACTGAACATATCATGTTCTCTCAGGTCGTAAAGAAGGGTACGAGAGCATGGATTTTTAAAAGTGGACGACCAGTATTACATACTGATATATTTGCATGTTTATTCCCGTAATAGAAATTAAAAGGAAAGGTTCACCTTTTGTCTATCTTAACACAATAGTATCAAGTCACATATAAACACTAAAGCAAGATTTGCTAGCTTCATTCCTCCCATTCTCACTAACCATTAAAATGTCCCTTTCTAATGCACCTAAAATGTGATGGGGACAAAATCAACAGTCTTTGTTCTGTGCTTATGCAAAGTTTATCTGAAGCTTTCATGCATAAGCCGATAGACAAATCAAGTGGTTATCTTCCAAAGTTAGAGACGTTTTAGTACAAAAGTCCCTCTTTCTGTTTACAGGGACAGTGTTTGGGTGCTTGTTGCTGAGCTGCAGAGGAGGCATGGTAACCAAAAGGGGGATTTTTGTGCTACAAGACTGAAAGTTTGGAAGATAACCACAAGGAGTGTGGATTCTGTTCCCCATCACTTCCACTTTAAGCACATTAGGAAGGGCTTCTTTAAATGCCCAGTATGAACAGAAGAAACGATAGTATAGGCACCTGACTATTGTTGAAGACGGACTTTTAAAATAGTGAGCCTTGAACCGTGGTTGAGAATCACACTGAATACTGTCATGATGACTTCTCAAATAAATCCCCCATGTCTGTTTTGTGCAGCGTTTTTGCGCAGGATGTGAAGTCTGTATTTTACTTGAATTTACTGACACTGTTCCCAGACCAAGATGTGCCAAGTCATTTCTAACTCCTCTCTACACCACACAGCACCACAAGCAGTGATGTACAACGTTAACCTCCTTTTTTTCTTTTAAATGTGGGTTAAACAAACAGAACTGAAGCAGTTTGCCACACACTGTCAACTGTCATCCATTTCATCGCCTTTCAAGACTTTCTGCAAATGGGACTCCATGCTGTGTAATGACATGATCCTCCTGCACCCAAAATGCTGTCAAAACTTTTATAATTGCCAATGCAGCCTCTGTAACTCTCGAACGGTAAAGAAGCAGAAAAAAGGCGTGGAGAAAATGACAAACCTAAATATGAGCTCAAGTCACACAGATGCCGATTCGCATGGGACTAAAATTTTCACATGACCTCTGTATTCGGCAAAATATGGTAGATAAATTGGGGTGGAATTTTTTACTGGACAAATCACGGACATGGCAGATTTGCACATGATTAGGATCACAGGCGACCTCTGCAGTCGTAACAAATCACATGAGATCCCCAGGTAATACACATCCTGCGGAACAGGACTTTAAACATCAATAAAAAGAGACATGACGATTCCTGTGATGGATTACCAAAATTTTAAAAATCTAAAAACACATGAGCATGCTTTGCTATCAGGAGCTGATATCAGAGTGAGGACTGTAAACCAATGATTTACATTTACAAACCAAGGAAAACACACACAAAAAGCATGGAAATTGTAGTGTCTACTACAGTAAAATATTTGTAGAAAATGGGCCACAACATGCAGCAACCCTGTCACATTGAAGTACAACGCTCAAACAGCAGGTGGAGCCCCAACATTCATGAAAGACTTAGAACTTGAGGCACATGCATAAAACATTTTAAATCATCTTTGATCAAAATGAAAAGGTGACGCCCTGATGTGAGTCTTCACACATTTAGGTTTCAGGTTTGGCTGACACTCGACATTAAAACCAGGTTTCCATTTAAAAAAAAAAAGAACAACAACCTTCCTTTTATCAGTTCATTTTAAAAAAGAAGGTGGTGTAACTGATGGCACTACGAGGCAAAGGGGAATACAAAGGGTTTAATCTTTAACCCACAGAGATGCTTTATGAGTCATAATGTAACAACACGTCAATGATGCTTCAACCTCATTTGCTGAGTTTATCCTGTTACTGCAACACGTTTGCATACCATTAAAATTAAAGAAGACATTTTATGCTCATGGGTTTAATTTTATGTTAAAAAAAACCCACTTTATTTTCCTCATACTGTCTGTGCTGGAACACCTGTATTCACCCTCTGTGTGAAATACTTTGAGCAACCTTCCCCCTCTAAAATACAGAAAAACATTACAGGTCCCTGTTAATGAAATTACTTTGATTACTGCATTATACCTCTAAAGTGACAATCCAGAGCTTAGTTAGCAGCCCTGCTCATGTCTGGAATAAATTTAGACTCAACACCCACTCACCTGGCCTGGAGCTGCTGTGGGAGGGCATTTTAGAGCAGTGTGCAACTCGACTTCTTTTTTGTCTTCTTCTTTTCCATCGGCGTTTTTCTGTTGATCTGTCTCACCAGATCATAGAAAATCTACAACATGAGAAAGATCGATGGTCTCAATATTGCTTCAGCGATCACAGAAGTAATATTTTAAAAGTCACTGATGCCATTTTAGCCATTTTCTCATAAAATGGAAGTAGACGATATTAAAGGAAATGTGAAGGGCTGGCAGCTCTGAGTTAACAACAAAGTCAATGGGATATTTCTTGACAACACATACCTTGAAAAAGTACAAATTTGATGTAATTTTACCGACACTGTTCAAGCAGAAATGCATGACTAGGCCATAACACTGTTACAATTATTTGACTGATGGATCAATAAACACCTGAAAATGTGTCTGCAACTATTTTGATTTTTTTTTATTTGTCACATACTCAGCATGCAGTATCTCTACATTGTGCAGCCTAACACTTTGCTGTCTCCTCCAGTGCTTGACATAATAAATATCAAAATTACAATATATACACACAACAAAAAATATATATACAACAAAAGATAAGATACTACACTGTAAATATGAAATACTAAATGTGGTGCAGATATTAAAGGGGATGCAGGGGGTGGGTGGATATTACTGTCAAATTATATTAATTGATTATAGAGAATGTGAAGGTATGTGACGCTGTGTGGGATTGACGCTCCATGTTTGAGGTACTTGCTCTGTTATCTCTTTTAGCAAAGTGTGTGCATTCAGTCAAACGAGCCGGTAGTGCATCAGCGTTTGTAGTCCAGCTCTGGGCTGCCAAATCATATGGATCTATGTTGTTTATCGTGAATGGTTTATCCAAATGCTGTTGCTTGACCCATGCAGCAGACACAGGTAATACAGAGTATAATTTCAAGATGGCAACACTGTACGAAACAATTAACACGGCGTGATGTTCCTCCGTTAATAAATAATTTTGAGCCATTTTTTAAGACCAAAAAAGGGACCACAGTCCCTGTTTTTAGCAGAGCTGACTGATAGTGGATTTTTTTAAAGGCAAATATAGTAACTATAGTTAGGAACAGGGAAAAGCTGATGGCTGATTAATCGACCGATATTCACACACGCAGAAAAAATTGACAGTGTAGGAAATGAACAATCTTTGACTTTATTAGAAACAGGATAACTGAACTGAATATTTAAGTCAAGGTAATAAATACCTAAATAAATATATCAATCTGGAACTGAACATCAAAGTAACAAGTAACCGTAAAAAAAGAAATCTAGGTGCGCGTGACTTTTTGAGCTCATCATTCCTTTCAAAGTTAACCTGAGATTCTCAGGTACACAGTGACATTATCATGACTTTATGTAAGGAGCCTCCATGTAAAATGGTGATCAGAGATGGGCCCTTTTTTGGTTACTTGTTTTTTTAAATATGCATTTCAATTATTTTAGAGTATTTTCTAATTGATAATTGACAGGGCTGAAATTATTCAAAGGTAATTTGTAACACGATACTTCACAGTGGAGTTATTTCACTCAAAATACTTGACTACATCAAATCCCCAGAGAGCTTTCATTTGAAATAAGGGCTCTTAGTCTGAAACAGGAAGTGGCGGCTTTCATTCAGCCATGAACTCACAGACTACCATTATATCCCTATAGCTATTGCAATCCAGTCCAAAAATTAATGTAAATGCATGTTAAAGAGAGTAACAATACACTTAGACAAACTCACACAGCAGCAGGAAGCTGCTTTCTCTGGAGCTGCACCCACTGATCATTTAACACAACCCTCCCTTCTACAGCTCCGACCGGTGATGCATGTTTCTGAGTGACAGGTGGAAGCTGCGTTGTGACCGGCCACAGATAATGGACGTCTAATTGTTAGCATCTCAAATGTCAATATTTTCATTTTTCCTCGTCTTATATTTAAGTAAACTCAGCATCTGCAGGTTTTGGATTGATGGTTGAACAAGAAAAAAAAAGATTTGTCACCTTGGACTTTGGGATGTTTGGATGTGGCATTTTTATCATTTCTCGACACATTATACACCAAAGGATTAAAAGATGTAATACACAGTAAGTACTGTAGTATAGTTGTAGTACCGTAAGTAGTAGAGTAATAGTACTGACCTCATTAACATTGATCTTTGATTTAGCTGAAGTCTCTAAAAAGGCACAGTTGTTCCACTGACGGGCCAGATTCTGACCCTGCTCCTTGCCAACCACACGCTCGTCCTCCAGGTCACATTTGTTTCCCACCAGGATCATTGGAACCTGATTGAACAGAAATGTTAAAGGTTCAAGCTGCAAAGCAAAACCTGACATCGTACAGCATTTTCATTTTTACACAGGCACATATGAATGATTCACTTGTTTTATGATCTTATATACAGTAGAAGCACAGGGGAAATGTTGAGTGAGCCTTTAATGAAGACACATGACCAATCAAGCAACCTGCTATGAATAAATAAAGCACACACTCAGCATGCAGCACATCCTCTCTCTAAATCTGGAGATGAAGAGACCTAGACTGAAAGTGGCAGATAGCATCCAGCAACAGCTCTGACATTTCCACCCTGTCACTAAGTTCCTGCCACCACCCCCCTCCTCGCTCTGCCCTCTCTCCCACAGAGCCCAGTCTAATGAGGGAGTGATGAGCCTCAGAGGTGACACAGGCAGATTATACAGAAGACACCAACTAAAGGTCATCACTGAGGAGAAAGGCTCCACGCTCAGAGGAGAAAGGCTCCACGCTCAGAGGAGAAAGGCTCCACGCTCAGAGGAGAAAGGCTCCACGCTCAGAGGAGAAAGGCTCCACGCTCTGGGGAGGTGCCTTACAGATTTACAAGAGCAAGTGAAAAAATTACATTAAGCATTAAGTACTCGTCATTAAAAAAGAGAAAGCAGAAGAACCAGAGGATGGCTTCATGACGCTAGTTAGGCAGTTAGGACATTAACAACACAACCCAATGTTGAAAGAACAACAGATATTTACTATGCACTCGCGAACAACAGCCCAAACTATTACAGAGCATTTCTGCTAAAGAGTTCAATGGCAAAAACATAATCTTATCTCAGGACTGCTTGACTTCCGCCACTTGTTTGCTCTGCTCACTTATGTTTCTCTTCTTGTGCACTGAGCTGTGATTTCATTCACCAATGGGCTCCACCGTCTCTGACGCTGAGTCGACATACTGAATCAGCCAAAAATGCAGACAAGGACTGACTCGTGCCAGTGGTACAGGACACACAGCAAAAACTAGAGCGCAAGATGCTTACAGATGGCCCAACATTGACTACCATCCAACCATCAGGCTGGTGTCAGAGCCCCTAAGAGTAGCAGTAGTACTTCAGGGTGATACTATCATGTCACCATATTAAAAATTTCTGTGAAAATTATTTACGTCATTGATTAGAACATAATTGTGAAATGAGAAAAGACACATGAAAATAAAAATTATATTGTTTTAAAAATAGGGAAACACTCACGTCCTCTGTGTCCTTTACTCGCAGGATCTGTTCCCGGAGGTCCTGTAGGTCGTTAAATGTCGACTGCGCTGTGATGGAGTACACCAAAGCAAAACCTTGGCCATTCTTCATGTACAGGTCCCTCATAGCCGTGAACTGTTCCTACAGATCAATGACAGAGACGAGAAGCCATCAGCAGCCTGTTTACATTTATCTTGAAGGACTCATGCATCTGATGTCAGCGTCTGACTTGACTTACTGTTCCGGCCGTGTCCAGGATTTCAAGCATACATTGCTGCCCGTCGACCTCGACTTGCTGTTGGAGAAAAACAAATATTTTTTATAAGACAAGTGGAGGCATTTGAACAGCCAGCTGCTGAGCTGCACTGAGGTCAAGTGAAATGTCTGATGTGTGTTTCTGAACTTACCTTTCTGTAGGAGTCTTCTATTGTGGGGTCGTACTTCTCCACAAAAATGCCTTGCACAAATTGGACTGTCTAAAATGGACAAATGAAGCAAAGGAAGGCATGATTATTAATCAGTCACTGGCATACTGTTTGAATTACTTCATCCAATTCTATTCACCAAAAATATAAAAACACATTTCAAATATTATGATTCATCATCCATGTTCATCTCTGACTAGAAGCCAGTTTAATTTCTTAACAAGGATAATTTATATTCCAAGGGCGGCACAGCCCATGACTCAGCCGTTCTTTATGCCTCCTAGTCCCTTTTATTTATTGTGGCCTTTTGAAATATTACATCCCAGAATACATTACCAGAAGAATAAAGCCTTGTACCACAATGCGGTTAATGTAGCGCTGAGAATCCATCCACACTTTTATACAATATAGATTTCTTTCTCTTTGAAAGCATCCTAACTTATTATAAGTTGCATTATAGTTATGTCAATAACACTGTTTTACTACAAAAGTGTAATAAAGATATTGACTTGTTGTCGGTGCTGCTGCAGCCATCACTCACCAGTGCTGATTTTCCCACGCCTCCTGATCCCAGCACCACGAGCTTGTACTCACGCATGGTGGGCAACTTCACTGGACAGCACAAGGGTCTGTGAAAGGACAGGACGAGACAGTGAGACAGAGGATCTTTGTGTCATTTATAGCAACAGGTAAACAGCCAGCTCAGCTGAATCCAAACAAGCTTTTCCAAATTACCCTGTCCATAAGGAAACTATCATTAAGACTAATTTCAATAACCTAACTGAAATTAATTTGTGCCAAACAAAGAATTTATATATTACAAAAGTATCTGAATCGTCCTAACGGCGCTTTTAGACCGTCAACAACACAAAAAAACAACCCATGGAAATCTATTCTCTTTTTAAGTAACTGTTGCTTTTCATATACATCTATGTATAAACACACTTTTATCTCGAGTTATTTATTTGTATCAGTATTTGTTCTGCTTGTCCTTGTTTTTAGCTGTATGTGTCTTTGGTGTTCTTGGCACTATGTCTAATTACATTAGAGCTGCAAAGATTTGTTGGAAAATTGATAACTCCATGGTAAGAAAATTAATCGCTAGTCAGTCAATCCTCTTTCAAGCAAAAGTGTCAAACATTTGCCTCTTCTAGTTTCTTAAATGTGAGAATTTGCTGCTTTTCTTTGTCATTCATGGCTGTAAATGAAAAGTCTCTTGATTTTGGACTGCTGGTTGGACAAAAGAAGCAAACTGAGGGCGTAACTTTGGGCTCTGAGAAACTGTGGTGAGCATTATTCACATATTTTATCATTTTACAGACTAAACGATTAATTAACTACAGGACTGTACCCAACTCAGAATTTTCTAATCCGCTTCGGCTGTTCAATAGGCATGTCCGCCTATTTGTTCCTTTTTCCCTCATATAGACAATCGTGCAACACTTTATTGAACTGCCAGATTTTCAGTGGTTCAGCAGAAGTGAGCATCAACATTTTTTGCCAATACTAGATATCAAACCAAAGCCAGAGACTGTATCGTATTAAGTTGATGTGAGCTGTAAAATCACCACTTCTTAGCAGAAAGCAGAGGATAACATCTCAGAGCCTGACTGGGCAAAGCCTCTCGTCCTCTGGATCGCTGCCTTCATTTCACTCAGACTCACCCTGGGTCTGGATCTGCAGCTGCCTGTAGCTGTTGCAGACATCTTCACTGAGTGGACAGGACAACATGACGTAGTGTAAGGACCCCAGAGAGCAGCGTGAAAGTGGGGAGTGCTATTTCTGCAGCTACTACTGGGGACCAAAATGTACCCAGAAGCACACTGCTCACTGACGAAAATAAAAACCCAACAAACTACTGCTCGACTTGAAGAATCTCATTCGACTGAGCGGTCTCACAACTGATGATTTGAAATTTCAACTTTTAGAGGGCAGCCCTAATTGATTAATTGTGAAAATAATCAGTAGATTAATCGATAATGGACATTATCAGTAGTTGCAGCCTTAAAGTACACCGACAGACACAAAATTCATTGTAGGAGTACACATACTTGGCCAATAAAGCTGAAGCTGGTTCTGTTTGCAGCCAAAGACTTTTTTGCTAACCAAAACCAGAAACTTCAACACTGTTCGCCATGTACAGTAACTGAAGTAGTGAAGCAATCGATTAAGCTGATGTCAGAGTAAACACCCTGTCAGTACAGTGTCTACAACAATGAAAAATCACCACTGACATCAGCACATTAAAACGCCGTTCCTCTGCCAAAAAATGAGCTCTCTTTCCCACCCACTACCATGGGACTTCAGCTGTCATGACGACGGGGGCGTCGCCCTCAAAAATAAAAATAAAATCAAGACAAGCTGAAGTAAATCATAGACATGCTCCTTACAGTAACTCCAGAGATTCAGACCAGTGTTTGAACCAGCAATAGCACTGGCATCAGAGAATAATTAAATGCCTTTTAAGTAAAAACTTGCAACATCTGACCTACAACATGAGATGCGGAGACGTAGACTTGGATAAGCGCAATAGATCCTGAAAATGTCAGTGTAAGAGCCAGTGGATAAAAGTCCCAGCGCTGCAAATAACCTAATCTCATTACAATATGGAGAAGAAAGGCCACAGAAAATGACCCATCATCAACTCCATCAGGCTGACACAGTTTAGACAGCGTATGTGGCCTAGAAAATATTAACACTCAGAGGAACTGTCACAGGCATGAAAATGTTTAACATGAAGTCAGACCTTGTTTCTTTGATTTTTATTCATTTTGTGAATAAAAAGTGAGAAAATCTTTGAGAACTTAGCTAATAGCAATACTAACACTGATGCATCATTAAGCCCTTGAGTAATACAGAAGGCTTTCCTGTTGTGGTGTCATATCCACCAACAATCTTATTTAATTTTCATGTTTTGTGGTCTTGTGATTGTTGAAAAGGTCGACTGTGAACGCTGGAAAAGTCACAAACCTAGATCTGATAATCAAACCTGTCATCACTGTGGGTTTCATATGCAACATTTCAGACTGTTTCAGAGAAAACTTGAGTAGATCTGCCTAATTAATGTACTTTGATAGATTTTACTGAGTGGGAAGATTTTCTTTATCTTGAGGTGAACTCTAAATATCAAATTATTTCTAACTTTGAAGTAAAATTCAGAGAAACTGAGCAGCAAAAAAGAAACACAAAAAACCCACATATAATATCATGGAAAGAAAATAATCACATAACAATACTGTTCACACATGTACATGGGCACATGTGGTGAAAACTTTTAAACTAGTGTTTTTAAATGCTATTCTGAAATGCAAATGTAATCTTCATTTGATGTACAAATGTCAAAGAGGGGGTGATGCACACTAAAATCTCATTTACAAACCTCTTTGAATCCCCTATCATCCTAGGTCTGTGGGACATTTGTCAAACGTTGAGACAAACAATACAAAAACCACTCTGTCACACTCAACTGGCATTTGCAATTCTAACTACGACGTATGAAGCACCACCAGAAACCCACAGTGTGAGACAGGCACACGAGGCACACTCTACAAAGAGCCATTGTAATGACCCTCCTCTACTCAAGTACACCATACAAACAGAAAATGGAGATCAGAGGATGCATGCATGACGACAGCACTGAGATTATCACCAGGGCGAGGGGGGCGCACCTAAGGGTGACCAATGTGTGTCTGATGTATCTGTACGCCTAAAAACTGTACGGAAACGGCTCACTGTTTAAAATGTAAATTTATGTGGGTGTCACAAAACGCAAAGCCATGACATCAGATAAGAAACCTAAGCCTTCCCCTGATTAGATATGAGCCTGGGCTCAAACATTTCAAGTATCAAACACTTGAGCTGACAACCTTCACCAAACCTACTCATACATTTTTGCTGGCCTTCTAGTGAGAGTGCCTCCTTGTTGCAAACAGCCAATAAACACTTATCCCACATTCCTGATCAAGTACTAAAATGTAAACATCTTGCCCAATTTACAAACGAACAATGCCTCACACAAAAGAGTACTTTGCACAAAATCTGTGCAGTGAAACAGAACGCACATTCACGCTGAGAAGACAGCCTAACCTACTGTGTACACGGCTGCTGCAGATGACAACTCCCTCTACATCTGGGGAGGGGGGCGCCGGCAGATCCTCAGGTGCACTGATGTCAGCGGGCAGGTGCTGAGCGTCGGTTGGGAGCCAGAAAACTAGGCTACACCAAACTGTTTAGACAGGAAGCTGGCCCTGAATTAAAACAAATATTGAAGTATTTACATTCACGTCACTGGTCTGGGTGAAACCAGATTGATTTACTACACAACTCAAAGTACTGCTTACATGTTTGGAAAGGCAGATAAACAAGACAATGTAAGAAAAACATCCGGACAAGCAACATTAACACCAAAGTACACTGTTAAAACAGGCAATAAAGTCATCTGCTGTTCAATGGTGGCTCAATCAAACTGCAATAATGCTGATGTTGTTTTTAAAGGAAGACTCCTGGCTGCTAATTTAAGTGCTGGATGAAGTCAGGAGGTGAGTTGTCACATGTTACATAACAAACAAATTGTATTCCTTGAGAAACCTGTTGCTGATGAACACACAGACAGTAAAAACTACAAGCCTGTCTAAAACAATCATTGTAAAGATGGAGGATTGTTTTATATTTTTATGGCTAACAGGACCAACTTACTCAAACTCCCCCTCAGCTCAACTCAACCTTGTATCATGTGTCAGAGCCAGAAGGGCGCAAATAGGTTTTAACTCAGCGCAAACACACTTCTGATGTAATTAAACTTGTATAAAAGTCTTACATTGTACAACCACGACTTTCAACGTTAAGCGGGTGTTGCTATCCTGGGATTTTAACTATTAAACAACTATGAACTTATTTTCGTGACAACTTAAAGCGAAGCTGGTTTCGAGAGGAAGGGTGTGGCTATTAGTTTCCCAATGCAACAGACTGTGACCGTAAACACCGTTTAAAATGATCAGCCACAGTCGGCAGTGTCAATGCGTCAACATAACTTTAATGTAAATTTAAAGTGAAGTTTGAGAAGTCAGAGTCGACACCGAAAAAGTAGCGTGATTACGACTGCTCAGACATTAGCATTCAGCTAGCAGCGTTTGGTAAATGTTAGCTATCATTACTGGGTGTTAGCCTGGAAAAAGGGTACGGCAAACTGTGCAGCACGAACACTGCGCTAACTAACGTTGACTTGGCAGAGATAAAAAAGCCGAGCTCACAGTTTAACGTTACTTCTTCTCTGACAAATATTAAACTCCATTTTAAGTCGCCTGGCCGTTAACTCAACTGTTAAGCTAACACCGTTAGCTAAAGTTAGCTAGCCAGTTAGCATCAAGCTGAACTCTCAGATCTCGTTTTTGATTTAATCTCGCTCACGTTTAAGTTTTCAGACGCTAGCTGAGTTTCTATTAACACGTGAGTAAACACATGTATATCTAAAAGCGACTGAGGCACAGTGGACATTTAACTACTTGAGCCACAAACCTTGTTTGTATCGTCAACTCGTTAGTTAGTCATTAGCTGACGTTAGCTGCTCAATCCAGACATCTAGCTTGTAAGCTAAAGCTATTTCACTCACAAGAATTATTTCGCTACACGGGAGCCGGAAGTCGTTTTAGTGTCTCTCCGGAGACAATAAAGTGTTAACGGGCTTATCATTAAACTAATTAAGTCACAAGCGGGATAATTAGCTGTGAAATTGCTAATTTAAACACGGGTAAAGCTTCACAGGACACTTACCGTGTTCCGCTATGTGTGCGCTAAATCACACTGTGTGAATGTACGGAAGGGTCGGAGCAGCAGCTAATGATTGGAGCAGGATCAGCCAATCACAGCCGCCCAGGTTAAGGTACGGTTTAAACCTCTTCACTTCAGACACACCGGCGCTTCCGCTGCTCAGGTCACTGCAACTGCAATTAATAAAACTAAACTCTTTATTAGTTATCTTCAGGAAGAAGCATGTTGTACACCGTCCCATTAAACAGATCAATAAAGTGTGTACCTGCTGTATTAGTTTTCATTATAGCCCGCTATTAACATAAGGATAACCCCATAAACACTGATGTCACCAGGAAATAAAAAAGATATTTGTTTTATAGAGCTGGGATGTCACCTGTGTCACCTTCAGTAGTAAAATGTAGTGCATTTACTCAAGTTATTTATCAAATACACTTCACCTGATCATTTTTAAATTCAGGTTGTTGTTTTTTTTACCTCAATGTTCTTTATTTGGCAGCTAGTTAGTCAGTTAGTCACTGATTCTAAAATGTGATGCATTATTTTAGTTTGGTAAGAGGACCCAGGGTTGACCCAGGACACGCTGGAGGGATTACATATCTCATCTGGCCTGGGAACGCCTCGGGTCCCCCAGGAGGAGCTGGGAAGTGTTGCTGGAGAGAGGGACATCTGGGGATCTTTGCTTGGCCTGCTGCCCCTGTGACCCGGCCCGGATAAGTGGAGGATGGATGTTTGAGATTAGAGGAAGAAGTATTCAGATTTTTTACTTCAGCATAATACCGCAATGTGAAAATACTACACTAAAATTCAGCATTCAAAGCCCTACTTAACTAAGTAAAAGTGTGAAAGTATTGTCAGCAAAATGTACTTTAAGTATCTAAAATAAAAGTACTCATTGTGCAGTAAAGTGTTCCCTGTCAGTGTTTACATGATGTCTTTGGATTAATATTACTGTGCATGTTGCATTTACAGCTGTAGATGTTTAAGGTTGCGCTGCTGGGTAGTTTAATCTGCAGCAATGTCACTGCCCAAAGTGAACTTGCCATGACAGTTCACAGTTTGTCTGTCTTGAGAGATTTTGCACGTGAACTAGCTGCTGTAAATCATATCGTCTTGTTACATGATTAAACAGAGACTTGATATTAGACAACATCAAAATACATAATACCCAGCAATCATCATTACATGTGTGTATATGAAGAAAACTACAATTAGAAAATTAAAATCATTAGTTTACCTAAATAGTGTTTGTATAGTTAAAACAGAATAAACATAAGCAATTTGTTATAGACGGACACTATTTTACAAAAACAGAAAACCATGATGGAGATGGGTTTGCTTTTATAGAAAATCACACTTCTTTTTTTTTTTTTTATTAAATGTGAGTTCTTCTTTGAACACAGGCAAATTTCCAGGTGGCAATCAGGCTCCTTCACCTCACAGGCTCCAGTGCAACTGCACTACACTGTCTATATTTACGCCCCTGGTATCAGTAATGACATAGTCAGTATGAGACTCACAGGGGCCACTGTTCTGCATTATTTTTACATTGTGGATATTTTTTAATAGCTAATACATTTTCTAGATGCAGAACTTTTACTTTAGAGTTTTGTGTGGTGTTGCAACTTCTACTCACTAAAAGGGTTTGAATATGTCTGTTACTACAAGGAAAGTAATTTATTGTATTCACGCGTGTGGGTGTAACAGTCAGCAGGGACAAAGCATTTCATAATTAATATTAAACATCATTGGTTTCTTTATTTTATTTTATTTTTTTAAACATGAAAGAGTTTACTGTAAATTACTGAAAGAGGTTTAAACCTTACATGTGTATGCTTCATGCTTCCATGTAGCAAAGGTGTGGGGGGGAATATCAGTGTAGATACATTTTTGTATTTTTTGTTTAAAAACACAAAAATCTAAAACTTTTAACACAGTTAACAGCAGAAAATGGCATTTAAGAGTCACACTTTGTTAATATTCTTGTTCAGGAGGCTGGAGCATTGCAATAACATCTCGAAACTTACATCTGATTCCCGAACACTCCCAGAAGAAAACACACTGCAGCTGAGAGAGGAAGCGTCTTGGTTATGAAAAGTAGCACAGCTGCACTGAGAGCTGATGTTTGGCAGGTGATTTTTGAGGTGAGGTTTGAAGTTGAATCCAATAATAACAAGAGCTGTGATGAACCCCATGTGATTTAGAAAGACATTCAAGTTCTGGTGTTTGTTCACTTTTGGCATTTTAGATGTGCAGTGAGATGGGATTTTATTTCTCAGTCTAAAACAACCAAACTGAAAAGTTGTTTTTCAGACATCTCTCAGTCTCACCGTCTAAACTCAAGTTTATTTTGTTTGTTTTGTCAAATATTTGATGTTCGATGCATCAGTTTGAGTGACTTCTGCGTCTGACTCCTTGATTAAAATGTTATTTATCCCCTGCTGCTGGACAGATTATAATGTTTTGTATAACCTTTTGGTGTAGATGAAATACATGTACTTGCTGTATGAACTAGAGTACATATTTAACTTTAGGATCTCTTGGTGCAGACTGGAGCTCCTGCCAATCATCAGCGGACACAGCAGTGTTGTGATAATCTGGCTGAACTCTGTGGCCACTGTGGTGGTTCGATGTGTTGATGATCACAGCATCTGATAAGCAGCTAAACACAGAGGGAGAGTTGAGTCACCATATTGCCTTTTACGTGTAAACAACACAGAGTCACCGAAGAATAAAATACAGAGTTCACTCATTTTAGGGGCCTCATGGTCGGAGATGCAGGGAGTTTATGTATGAATGTGGACGCCCCAGAAAAGTGAGTCGTCTTTTCAATACTGAGCATTCAGAAACTCTAAAGTCATATAATGCAGTGGACATGGTATGTGTCAACTGGTGCGATGTCTTTTTGGAGACACTGTAAAAAAAATCTATTATGATAAATGTTCTGACAACTACTGGATCTAATTTGATGAAACCTGAGTGGAGTTTGCACTTCACTTGTTTGCTTAGCTAAGATCACTTTTTCCCTGGGACATATTTAATTAATGTAGGTGTGTCACATTATTATAAATATTTCTTTCAGCTGATCATCCACTTTATACCAACAGATTTCCCCTGTCATCTTTTTACTCTGTGACTGCTGGCATGACAAAGGCCCACATGAAAGAGCAAGACACCCAGCTGGTCACGGCCCAGTGACTGCATGGATTAGATGAGTTTCTCTCCCACATAGCTTCCTCATTACGCTGGCTAAATATGGAGGTTGTGACAGACAAGAGGCTGTGCATCATCAGATGACTTATGACTGCACATATCGTTTGATGTATTGTATACTGGGGACAGTGTTGCCATGTTACTCCAACAAAGGGCTCCTGCCCTTGTTGAGAATAAACAAATTAAAGAGCTGTTACCAGAGTCATCGTCATAAACTGCAGATATGGGGGTTATAAATAGAAGCCTTTAAATAAAACTGAGTAAAGTAAACAGAAATGTACATAGCATCAGCGTCAGTGGTGTGCTCTGTTCTACTGCAAACAGAAGCTTTGAATACTTGTGTGGTTCTTCAAGCTCATCATACAAACTAGACATTTACTTTACAAAGGGACACACACATGGTCTCGTTTGTCAGTTCACTGACACTGGTGACTGAGCTGTGGGCAAAACTTGTAGCTAAAAAAGAAAACAGCAGAAATGGTATATAGTGTATTATATAAGGAGAATCCAAAAAAAGGTTCTAAAAATACTACATTATTTTGGATGGATTCCTGAACGGGCCTACAGGGCACAGCCCAAAGGCCTCACATGTCAGGGAGCCCCCGGCCTTCACCTGCAAGATGTCACTCAAATTAAAGTGTACCGACCAGGAGGAGACTCAAAATGACAAGAAAGAGAAGCAAGGAAACTGCAAAAAGTCATAAAATAACTGCAAAACCAGGCAAACAACCACATAGAGACACAAATTAACCACAAAGAGACACAAAACAACTAAACAGAGAAACAAAATAACAAAAAACATGAAACAACTCCAAAGAGACACAAAACAACAAGGAGACATAGCACAACCACAAAGAGGCATAAAACAACCACAAAGAGACACAAAACAACTAAAAAGAGACACAAAACAACAACAAGGAGACAAAAGAAACAACAAGGAGACATAACACAACCACAAAGAGACACAAAACAACCACAAAGAGACACAAAACAACAGGGGGGCATAAAACAACCACAAAGAGGAATAAAACAACCACAGAGATACAAAACATCCACGACATAAATGAATAAACCTCAAAAAGACACAAAACAACCAAAAATGACATCAAAATCTCAAGGACAGGATTTGGCTTCAAAGAGACACAAATCGACTACAAAGAGACAGAACAACCAAAATGAGACATATAATAACTGCAAAGAGATAAAAAACACACCACAAAGTCTGTGTGTCTTGCCCCTGTGTAGGAGAGGTGATGGGGCCCATTGTGTCATAGCCTACACATATTTATCACCCTTTCAGCTGTGGTCACTTCCTGCTCCAAGTGTCAAAGAATTATAACAAATCAGTGACAAAATATTTCAGACTAACTCATTTTTATTCACGATGTGTAATGATGGAAATCCATCCAGTTGAAGTGAGCCAATGTGGCATTGTAGCCTCCCACTCCTCGTTACACATAATGAAATAATATGAGTTTGATCTGATCTCAGATTTTCATTATGCCGTTTGAGTGAAGTCCAACAACTGATCCCTGCAGATTCTCCCTCCACTCTGTCGCTCTGTCTGCCAACAAGCTGCTTCATCTGGTGAGATGGGAACAGGAGACGTCCACAGGGACAGGTGTGATGTTGGAGGAGCAGATTGTCCACTGTTAGTCTGTCATGTGACCTTGGTTACAGTGAAGGTCAGTTAAGGAAAGAGTAGCTGTCGTGTTCGACACCCTGCACATTTCAGCAGCTGTTTATGTGGAAGATTTAAAGGGACAGTTCACATATTTTTCCTCTTACCTGTAGTGCTGTTTATCAGTCTAGATTGTAAGACTAATAAAGTATTTTTGATTTTGGGGTGAACTATCGCTTTAAAATGTCAAATGTCAAAGTGCATTTTCTCGGCAAAATGTCCTCTGTGACTGATTTATTATTATATATGACAGTATACATTGTCAATACTGATTCATCAATGTGTAAGCTGCATTCAGCCTCCAAAAGGTTGCAAGATTAATCTAAATTCAGCCACACAAATTTGTATTTTCACTCATTTGTAGACTTTTCTCACATCTTTGCTTTTCAGGCCTCACACAGATACTGGAATCAAACCATCTGAGGAGTTCAGAGGAGAAATATCTCTTTGGTGGATCTGCTAACAGCTTAGAGACATCTGAAAAAGCAGCACAAACATTTTGACTCCCCCTCAGTGAGAGGTTAACAGCTGAGCGTCTTAAAGCGTCTTAAAGCCTTTCACACTGTCAAGTACCAAAGCTAAATTAATATTCATTCAGTCTGCAGCAAACACAAACTGCAGCTGGACAAAAGACATGTTTATCTGTTTATCTATTTAGAAAGTTAAATGCTCTGTGGATATATTTTCAGGGTCAGTGCACCGAGGACAAGCTGCTGCAGAGTGCTTCAGTTTACTGGTGGAGACTGTAGGATGATCTTTGTATATCCAGTCCTTAAAAGGCCTACATGGTTTGGCAGCAGCTTCCTGTACAGGAATTTAATTTGTCTTCGCATGAGTGGTTTCATTCCCTCAGCTGCTGCCGTGAGACGAGGGAGGGAAATGTGTGCACTAGGGATATCCGATATGCCGATATATAACAACTTATTTGACAACTAACTGACATCAACGTTCATATATCCACTTTTATCGCCAGCTAATTTAAGTGATCACGAAGCCTCTTCTGTAGTGGAATTAACATCATATTATGCTTGCATACTCTCATTGTGACGGCACACCAGCAGATGGAGACATGAAATATATACTTTGATGATGACAATTAATTTTAAGGCCAATATCGGCCGATATCAATGACGTGCCGATATTATCGTGCATCCTTAGTGTGCATAATATCATGAACACTGGGTTTACTAATACAGTTTTATCTCATTTACCATTAAAACATACTTTAACGATCACTGCTGTAATCTGAAATACAAACTGTGACAGTCATTGTTTAAGTCTGCTGGCGGTTTTGATGAAATGAAGAAATATAAACTGTTGAAAGGATGTATTTAACTGACTTTAATCTCACTGACATGTCACTTGTCTTTGCTCTGCGTCTTTCTCCAGCTCCTGCTGAGGCTGCTCAGTGTTTGTCTTTGTGTTGTGAGATCTGAAAACTCTTCTGTAAACAGAACAACAAAGCCTCCAAACAGATTTTCACCCCGACAAAGCGTCACTTAGGCCTACAGACTGATAGAGAATAATTCTTCTTCACAGGTCACCCTGTTAGGCCACTGAGTAGAGCACAAATGATAAGGACCGAGTCCTGACCACAACAGCCCATTCTTGCCCCTTGCTTACACAACACCTGTCTTCAAACTAAGCCTTCATTTTGATCTCAGCTACACACCTGTAAAGATTTGACTGCATCTTGCATGGTTGTGACAAAAATCTGCACCGAGACATACACTCACTGGGCGCTTTATAAGGTACACCTTGCTAGTACCAGGTGGGACCCCATTTGCCTTCAGATCTGCCTCAATTCTTGGTGTCACAGATTCAACAAGTTGTTGGAAACATTCCTCAGAGATTTTGGTCCATATTGACATGATGACATCACATCCTGTTCCACCACATCCCAAAGGTGCGCTATTGGACTGAGATCTGGTGACTGTGGAGGCCAGTGGAGCACAGTGAACTCATCGTCATGTCCAAGACACCAGTTTGAGATGATTTGAGCTTTGTGACACTGCTTCTGTTGTAGTTCCTGCTATAAATGGTGTCACCTGGACATTTTGCCATCACACACACACACACACACACACACACACACACACACACACACATACAGACTCACATGGTGAAAACACCAGCTGTCACAAAGTGTTTAAAATGACAACAAGTAAAACAATTCTTCTGAAATCACTTCCACTACAGCTGATTATCATTTTATTCTACAGCTCTTCTGCACTCAGTGGTCGTCACTGCTACTTGATAACAAGCGGTTTTAAGGATACAGCCGTCACGGTTCATGTGTTGTATTTTTATCTCCTGCCACAGATATTTTATGGTCACACACTAATGGGTCTCCCCCTGGCTCTACCTGCTGTCATTAGCTTCCTCTTCGTTCTTAGGTTCAGGTTTTAAGAGCTGGGGTTTTTAAAAACACCATAAAAGCCTGCAGAGCTTTCGCTGCTAAAATATGGATTGATTTTCTAATTTGAAATCAGAGAGGAAAAATAAAGAAGTTTATGAAGATTGTGACCCCACTGTCGGCAGAACACGCCTTTAAAGTCATTAATTCTTGTTCAGCGCGCTTTGAAAACCAGAGGATTATCCATCACAGTTTGTCCGAGTGTTTTTTATTATCATTGCCATTACATTTGTCTCTGGATACTGTCAATCTGTTTACACCCACAAGATGACAAAAAGCCTTTGTGAGGAAATAATCCCTCCCCTTTATTTGTGTGTTTTTAACACTTGGTCACCAACAAAGACTGGAAATAATTGTGTTAAATGTACATTAAATATATGACAGTGTTGTTCCCTTTTAAATCATGTTTACGAGGACATCTAGTGGTTTCTTTCCTCCATGTGTTCAAGAGAAATGACGAGACTTCTCCATAGAACAAAAGGGCTTTATTCCACAATATAAACTTGTAACATCTTCAGCTACCCCGGCGTCCTCCCCACAATATCCTATGCCGGGTTACATGCTGCGGTGGTGACGTGTCGGCAGCGCTGCGTCGCCACTCCGCAGATGTAACCCATCCATTTGTGTAGCTCTCTGTACATCACACCATCGCTAAAGCACCAACACAACTCAGCGGAGATCAAGCCATTTAAGTCGATTCAGACAAAAAATTATTGCTCAGATAAATAAACCTATTCTACAAAAAAAGGGAATAATTATATTAAGATGCATGTACTAAACACTGGATTTCAAAGAAAAGAACTGTAATAGTCATTTTTTGGGGGGTCGGGGATGAAAACTGTGACTTGTGTCCCCTTAGCTCTGGTTTAACATGCAAGGAGGTTCCAGAGAAGATAATATTAACCCTTGATTCACCCTCTTTACTGTTGTAAGACTCCTTTAGCGCCGACGTAATGGAATCCCATGCAGCACACTTCACATCCTGTGTATTTTTTTTTTTTGTTTTGTTTTCATTTAGACAACCACAAACAATTCATAAGAAGAAAGAAATATATATAATATATATATGTAAAAATACAAAAAAATAACTAAACATTATAGTTCTGGACAACAAGTCAAAGAGGAGATAGCACCGTTGTTACAAAAGGGTTGGACAGACATGACGGAGGTGAGGGTGGGGTTGGGGTTGGGGGGGGGCAGGATCAGTGACACATCCAGACTGGTGGCTCGAATAAACGGACTGATGACAGAAAGACCTCTCCAGCCAACCTTCAGAAAAATCTCTTCATTTTCTCACGTGTCCATCACTCAGTGTACACCTGACACAAATGTAGTCCTCCTTCTCTGCCATCTCGGCCGTAACGCCGACGCACACTTGATGGAACCACTGGTTACAGCTGCCGTCACACTGGACCCAGTCCACCTGCAGCCAGACACACACACACAAGGTGTTTTAACCACTCTGGAAAATGATTTCATATTTAATCTGCCAGTTGACAGTAAACACAACGCTGACATATTTCAGGTGACATGGTGAACTTAGTGGCAACTTATTGACACATGCAGCAGTTACGGAGCAACATTATCATTTATCTGAAGTCGTGTTTGTGTCGACCTGATGAATGTTAGTCCAATATTTACTCTGTTCAGCTCTCTGTCTACTCCTGAGGAAAATATCTGGAGCCTGTTACAACAAACACTTAAAACAGAATTTTTCTTAAGCTGAGGTACCTACTTAAGGGTGTAGCACAGAATCCCTTAAAGGGTTTCCTTAGTTAAGTAAATATGTTACGGCATTTACTGCACTGAACGATTTTAAAGTGGTAAAATACAACAGTTAAGCATTTGTTCAGGATAAAGAGAAAACCTTAAGTTCTTAGTGAACATTTTAAGGTAACCTGAAGGAGATGTGTTTTGTACAAGTGATTTTATTTTAAGAAAGCCTTAACATGGACTTTAAGGAAAATCCTAATTAAAGGTGTTTTGTGCAACCGGCCCCCAGCTCTGTAGCTGCTAAATGCTCCAGTATGTTAAACAGCAGGTCTTTAAAGGTGTACGCTGCCAATTTTCAACCACCTTATATAATTACAATAAGGCTATTGTGTGTAAATGAACTATGGTAAACTTCCCTCCATCTCACTGCTCATCACCCAGCTCTGTCACTGGCTCTAGGGATGTTGCTCAAACTACAGAACGTTCTTCCTCATTAGCTTATGGACACCATCACGAACACACAGAGTATAGAAACCGATCGAGAGAGATCCGACTTTCTCTTTCTCAAACTCAGACCACACTTAAATGGTAAAGCTAGGCAGTGCTGATCAATTATAAACCAAGATTCTGCTACACTATCGCATGTTTCTCGCCTAAAATGTCTTCAGGAATACATTTTAGTGCACTGTTTAGCTGTAATTCAAGATCTTTGTTAACCAGCCGGTCGCCATTCTATTTTTCAGATGAGCAACTCACATTACGTCACCCATCGGGGGAGTGTTTATCGGTCTGGTGCGGCACAGTGCATTCTGGTAGTTGTAGGTTTTCTACCTCTTGAGCAAATTGTTCGTCCTGTTCATACTGGTCATTAACAGAATCTTCCTCTTACGCTTCAAGTGGAGGATATAGTCAAAACCTACAGTGCTTTTTTTGCACAAATATATATTCACGAATTAAGCTGAAGTTGGTACGATGCTTGACAAATGATGTGGATTTCTTCCCAAGTTAAAGCTTTTTAGTTCAAAAATCCCTCTTTTTGTTATTATCTCTGTCCAGGGAAATACAAAGAGGGAGTTTTTATAATAAACGCGGGTCAGGTGGTCTTCAGATGCTGCTCTCAAAATATCATTGTGATGCTGACACTCACCTCGTCCCCCTCTGGCAGCTGACACCTCTCTGCCGGACACACGGCCATTTCCTCATCAGAGTCATCAGACTGGGAGAAATCAGAGCGCGGAGAAGACGAGGTCGAGGTCGGCCTCTTTTTATTCATCTTCTGTCTTTTGTGAGAGTGCTTTTTGTCCTTCACCCTGCGCTCTGCGTCGGATCCTTCCCTCTCCAGATGCCGCTTTGCTTTCTTTTCTGAGCTGATCATAGTTTCCCTCACACCGTTTGCACCGTCCTAAACAATAAAAGCAAATTAAAGCTGATGTGGAGGCAGGTTTGATGGGTGTGTGTGTTTGGTGGTAAGAGTTTGTACCTGGTTCAGAGGCAGATTATTTCCCTGAGAGTTGAACTGCATGTGTTTGTCACAGTCGGCGGACTCGTCCTGCAGTGGCGACATGCATCTGTTTGTGTGCTGGCTGCTGGCTCTGTCCAATAAAACATGAAAAAGGCTCTGGACCTCTGGCAGAGACACCTGCAGCAGGAGTCCCTCCACCATCAGCTCCTCCAGGTCCTGGCTCAGACCTGTCACACAGAAAAACACCCAGAACATTAACAATAATAATCTATAATACACTATTAAACACGGCTCATGTTTTCAAACAGGTTTCTTCATGTAGCTGCTGCTGCAGTTTGGATTAAGATGACACTGACCCTGCAGTGGGATGCATCTCTGCTCGGTGTAGAAGACGGTTTGAGCATGGCTTGTCCTATTCCACTCTGGAGTCAAACAAGGAGCCTGTATCAAAAGCATCAAACCCCAAACTTAACATCTGCACACAATACGACTTCATTTAAATGAGACAAAAAGTGTCACAGGCAGATGAAGAGTGACCTGAGTGTTGTTTTGAGTGTCATGGCTGCCTGAAGCCCAGCGGGTTAAAGTAGGCGGAGTTCCCGGTCTCTCTTCCAGCTCTGGCAGATTACAAGACTGTGAGATCTCCTGCGCTCGCTGCTGCCAGTTAACTGTCCTCTCCACCAGATAGTGCAGCGCCTCGCCCTCCGGCAGACGCACCCCAGTGCGCCGCAGAGATGCTACCAGAGAGACGACTTTGTTCAAGGGGGGCTTTTCTGATCGCTGACAATGCGGACAGAGCCACGGCTGTGTTTCGCAGGGGTCTGACGGGTCTCTGACACACACGCTGTGGAAAGCATCCCTGCAGAGTTCACACTGTAACATCGCACCCATGGGCGCCTTCTGGCAGACGCACACCTTCAGGTCCATGCAGTCTGCTGTGGGAAGGAGCTTTGACTCATTTGCTGCCCTGAGATTAGAGAAAGCCTCCATCTCCCTCGCCCGTAGCTCCTCCAGAGTCGCCATCTGGTGAATAAAACACAGACTGAGTCAGAACGTCTCCTGATGGTGAGAGTCTAATAATCTCATCCACTGCCACAGTCCTCCTAAACATTTATCTCAGAGTGACTCCACTTACTGCAGAGGTAGGATCCCTGGTCTCTGAGAGAGCTTTTTCCACATCACTGAGAGTGTTGAGCCTTGGCGTTTTCTTTTTGTTATTTTTCGGTGACTCTTTCCCTTTCTTGACCTTCCTCTTTGGAGAACCTACATTTCCAACTTCACACCTCGGACACAGGACCTGTGACGAACAAAACAATGATAAGGTTTTTGCACCAACAGGCTCAGAGGAGTAAAAGAGTAAAGTCCACCAGCTCTTTTTTTTTCTGCTCCAGAGTGCAAAAATCTTTTCTAAATGTATTTGAATGCAGGGCTCAAAACTAACTTTTAAAAGTGTCTGCGAGGCCGACGACCAGGCATCAGCTTTTGGCTGCCAAAAATACAGCTGCTACTTTACGTCACCATATATTTTGAGTCATAAAGATACTGTGCAGCTTAATAACAAAAATGTTACATAAAAGACTGTTTAAAACTGTCATTACAGTAACCCAACAAAATGCTTCGAAGTTTGTGCTGTGGCTCAGGAGGTAGAGCAGGTCGTCCACTAATCAGAAGATCAGATACCTTTATTTGTCACTAAATTTGTCTTAATATATATACAGCAACAATTAGTGAGGGAGAGGAAGGACAGAAGGAAGAGAGTGAAGGAGGGAGACAGTCTCTTTAAAACTCCATTATGTCCTCTCTGCTCTGTGTGTAAATACTTTGCTTCGATGCAGCCACCCTCCCGAGGTAGTCACTCTTTTTTATTTGCAGATTAATATACAGTTTCTGTTGTTAGACAAGGATGAAATAGAGATTTAATCATGGTTCATAAATATATGTGTGTTAACCAAGCTGCTGTGCTGCTAATCAGCTATATCGACAATTAAAATGATTAACTGCAGTGAAAGTTTGGGCGGTCTTCTTCATCTAAATGAGCTGCAAATGAGGAGCGAGTGAGACGATGGCTTTAATATTCATTTTAAATTTGTGGGATTTTACCTCCAGTAAGGTGAGGGTCGAGTCTCTCTGTAGGAAAGTTGTGGCTACAGATTCCTTCCATTCTTGCACTTCTACCATCAACGACTCCAGCCTGTCTAAAGGCTCCAGATGGACTTGAATGGCTTGTCCTCGAAGCACCATGTCAGAGAGGCTGTCAATCATCGGTGTGCAACCAGTGGCCTGAAGAAAGCGGGTGATTTCAGGGTTACAATCAGACTCAAATCAAAAAGAATACCATCTATCAACACCACTCCAAAGTCACGAAATGTCGATTGCGTCCTAACCTGAAGCTCCTCTGCTTCCTGAAGCCACTCACTGGCTTTCCTGATGGTGTCTTTCAGGAGGAGACAGTTTGGGAGATAAGCGGGGATGCCAGACGCCTTCTCGGCAGCAGCACTGAGGGTTTCTATGGAGTGTGGTGGTCTGATAGTGAAACACAAATGATACACTGTAGGTTAAATACTCACAGCACCTCCAGATTAAGTCACTGTAACAAGAATCATCATGGCACCTTCACAGGAAGCTTTCTGAAATTAATACTCAGGCCAAGACTTTCAAAATATCCTGTGTGCTCAGTTTTTACAGGAGAACCAAAACTCTTTTGATGGAATATAACTGAAGCCATGAGAAGTGGCAAAAATCTAAGTATTAACATTTTTTTTAATACTGTGAAACCCAAAATTCAAGACTGCAGTGAACTAAGCACAGTGAGGGAATATAACACTTCTGAAAAATGTAAAAATCTAAGCCTCTTGAAATTAGTTTTTTGATAATGGCGAGAAAAAGATGCACATTCCTGACAGCCATGCCATTAAAGCCTTTAAAAAGCACTTGTGACAGTTAATACTGAACAGCACTGATTACCAATGGAATGAGAGCAGAACTAAATATGATGCTCACTTTTTTGTTGGTCTTGTTGAATATTCTAGCAGCAGCATTTTGCACTAGCTGTAATTAAAATGAAGCAAAATCAGGAGCACTGATGAAATATTACATTATTCACGTACAATCAGTGCAAATACCTGGACAGAAAGTTACAGGTATTAACAGCATGACAACCTATCACAGTGTCTTCTAGGTGTTGGATGTTTTTCCGCCCTGTGGCTTAGATGCTAACATTATGGATCCGCCGCCGATCTGCCGCCCTCACCTGGCTTTAAGGAGACTGCTCGCCTTGTCCTCCCAGTGCTCGGACACAGTCAGCAGCTCCTGCAGACGCGCCATGGCTTTCTCCACAGACGGATGAGGTGACAGCCCGACTCCCTGGTCGATGAGCCTCCTCATGGTCTCCAGAGTCAGGGTGGCAGGCTGAGCGCTGGCCTGCTGCACGCCCTCAAGCCAGCGTGCCTGCTCCAGCCTCACCCTCAGGCGGGGCAGCTCGGGCAGCTCCACGTCAAAGTCAAAGCTGATGTCCAACAGGCTCTGGATCTCAGCGACACTGGGGACCTCATCGTCCAGGACCTTCTCACTGTGCTGCTGGAAGTCTTCGATGCGATTCAAGAGTTCCTAAAGGAAGACACAGAAAGAAATCAATGCCTTTGCAGACCTGAACAGTGACATTAGAGTAAGTGTCAAAGACAGGCACAATCCTCTTGTCCTCAAGGTAACATTTTGCCAAGTGACAACTTTATTTTCATTATAAAAATAAGCATCATTTATAACACTTGTGTATTAGACTGAACACTTTCCCAAAAGGTCACAATACACGACACTGAAAGCATTTCTATGCTATGAAATCTAAAATAAATTAATAATGAAAAATGAATCTTGTGCATTAGGAGAAATGCTACAGGCTATATGCCAGTGTAAATGCCAACTGCTTCAGTAATTGTTTTATCTCGTCCTGCTTTTATCTAAAGGCTGCTTGAAAGCAGCGGGGATAAGCAGTTTGGCTCCGGTTTATTTTTTTCCTTGACCTGATGATACTGTCGCATGTGTGTGAGCATGTCCAATATATTTTCATTCACATCTTCTACAATGTTGGAGCAATGCAGATAGTCTGTTCATAAACAAGTCTTTCTCTGGGGCTGCTGTAGCTGACCAGGATCCTACAGACAGGTCTTCCAGCTGTGGTGTTTCATTTGCACTCGCCATAGTGTGACTGATTCACACGCCAATCTGCTTGTTGTGCTAACCTCAACATCCGTTACTCGTGGTGTACGGCTAAAAATTTGTGGGCAGAACTTGTGCGTTTGAATTTCTATCTACATCCTGTGTATTCTGCATGTGGCTGTGTGCGCTGAACCATGACCCCCATACTGTATTGGCGGGGCGCTAACACACAAACCATCACAGTCCAGCTAATTTCAGTGTTCAACTCACATTCATTCAGCAAACTACTTAGTTGTCTGAAGCTGCCATTTCTGCCTTAAAAGATCAGTGTGTAAGATTTAGGGGGATCTAGTGGCATCTAGCTGTGAGGACTGCAGATTGCAACCAGTCAAAATTCCTTCTGGTGTTCATTGTTCAGGATGTTATTTTCCAGGAGCAGAATTATCCACAGAGGTCTCCTTCTCTCCAAAACAAACGAACCAGGGGTCTCATTTATAAAACAGTGCGTAGGATCCATACTAAAAATGTACGAACAGAGAAAAGCCAAAAATGGTGTGCATCAAAAAATTATATGACAATTTCTACCATCAGGTTTCCACCTCACCATCTGCGTCGCCAATTTCCCATCTCCAAAATGTGCATAAACACAAGTCCAATTTTCTTCTGTCAAGTCTGTCTTTATAGATCACAACTTTTCCGTGGGAAGTGGCGTACTTTTGTGTGTATGCAATGTTTATCAGTGAGACCCCAGGTGATTCCAGACGGTAAAAACACTGAATGAAGCAGTTTCACGTTACAAATCAGTGTTATTCCAACACTGCTCATCGCAGATAGGCTTCTAACTACGGTCACTAACTCGTGTTTGATTTGTCGATTCTACTGTAGAAACATGTCGATATAGATATGTAGATATAAAACCCTCATTCTAAGGTAATGAAAACACAGTAATTCTTCTTATCAGGCAATTCTACACTAAAGAAAACATATTTCTCTACCATGTCTGCCAATATTTGCCCCTAAATCCTACACACTAGAACTTTAAAAACACTCATCAGGTGTCCATATGAATACTGAAGTGTTTTACTTGCTGTAATCAAGACCTGTATTCCTAATGTGCTGCCACTGTAAGTGACAAAATCGACCGTCTTTGTTCTGTACATAAAAACATTTGGAAGTTTATCTAAAAGCAACATGAGGCTCAGCAGTGTTTTAGCACTGAGCTCCATGTCGTGACCACTCATTAGATCTGCACAGTGTGAGCATGAAAGTTGCAGATATTGTCTGTGAAGATTAAAATATGTGGTATGAGGTTTAATTTAAATGCACAGTGTCTGCCCAGCCTGAATTCAAATTAATGTTGATTTTCTGAGATAAATGCATTTGTCCACTGCAGCTACCTTCAACATGGGGGCCTGAGGGAGACTGCAGGAGAGGTTGTACAGCTGCCTCACAAATGACCTCAGCTCCTCCACAGTCAGCTGGCTGCATGATTTACCACTTCCACACCGATACCTAAGAGAGAGCGGCCAATCAATTAAAGAAATGAACCCTATTAAGACACTAATGCTGCCTCCTGACTCGAGGAAACATACAGAGAAATGTGAAGACAGCTAATCTATAAACTTCATCTGATGTAGGAGAGTGTATTAATGCTACCTGGTCTGCCTCTTGCCATTCAATAGCTGCTGAGCCACCGAGGCGCACTTCTCTGCGTCTTGTGTGACCAGACGTAGCCGACGCAGCAGGTCGTTGTCGGGAAACAGGTTGGACTCTGATTCAGCAAGAAGAGAGCGGAAAACTGGCAGGCCTGAGGAGAGAATACCTGGTTAATCACAGTCTGACACATTTACGGTTTAAATTACAATAAACACACATAGATGACAATAAACACGTTGCCTCTACTTGTTTTTCATTTTTGGCCACAGTGACTGTGCTTTGTAACATTTGCTTTAAAAGGACCATACCAGTGGTTTCAGGAAAGTAAATCCCGTGTGTCTATAATTACATTACTGAAAACGATTTCCCAATGCAAGGTACTAGGGCTGGAATTTTTAAATGTGTTTTCCTTCCTTCCAGGAGCACATAAATGCAGCATTCCTGTACGTGAGACTCTGGAGCCTATCAGCCAGGGTTCACCCTGGACGGGTCTCAGACTATCACAGGGCTGACACATAGAGACAGACAACCATTCACACTGACATTCACACCTACAGACAATTTAGAGTCACCAGTTACCCTGCATGTCTTTCGACTGTGGGAAGAAGCTACCCAGAAAAAACCCACGCTGACACGGGGAGAACATGCAAACTCTGCACAGAGGGGATCCCCAACCCTGGGTTTCAAACCAGGACCCTCTTGTGGTGAGGCAACAATTCTAACCACTGCACGACCGTGCTGCCTTTCCTGTATACGTGTATCAAATGTGGTGTTTCAATTCAATATTTGTGGGGTGCTGACACAGTTTGATGAATACATTGTGCGCAGCGAGTGTGTGGTCGATGAGAAAGACAGGGAGCGATGATGGGTGTGCTCATGGCAGACAGGTACTGGCAATCAGAAAACCCCTGAAAAAAAGAAAAGGCTCGGGGAAGCCACGGTGTAATGTGAACACCGACTGGGACATTTTGGAACTGCTGTTCCAAGTTCCAGCGAGACAGCGATGCAGCTTACAAACCTACACATGCGACTAACCCTACAGATTTTCTGCTCACTTGCAACAAGCACACGTACTTCCTGTAAGTCAGCCAAGAAACCACACAGGAGGAACGTAATTTCCACCTTGAAAACGAGCGTGAGGATAATAGATTTTTCAATGAGCAAAATCATAATTAATGTAAAGCCCAGTTCAGACCAATGATTCTAGATGAGACAAAACCGTTTTAGAACATTGCGGAGAAAAGTTACCGCGACTGATGGTGTCACCAGCAATTCAGGTGTTGATCAGTGGGTCGCTGCTGCTCGCTGTATGTGCTTATGCCTCCTCACACACATACATTCTCACTGAATAACTAATTGGTGCTGGTTATTTATATTACTGTGGCGTATTTATGATGAATACAGTCCATCTGATGCTCGTTTTGTTTATGTTTATCACCATTTCATCACTACTACAAATGCAGCTGTAGCCAGTATCTCACTATCTCTATCTTCTTTCATATTTTAAGAGGCTACAAATTAAATTCAGCCACACAATGAACCTGAAAAGCTGCAAAATAGGAACAGAGTTATTTGGCTTTCTCATTAAAAACCACTGGTCTGGTCCTTTAATGCTCTGTTCTCTTATTTGCTCTTGCTGCTTACCTTTCTTCTTTTCCAGTTTGGCCTCTAGAGTCTCTGTCACATGGGAGGCCCATTCATCATACAGCTCAGCTCGCTGCTTCACAGCATTCATCATGGGGAACAGCTCGTCCAGTGTGTATCTGAAACTGCAGGAGCAAACAGAACACTGAATTTATGAGGTCAGGGTAATAATAAGACACAAATCTACTTCAGATGGCCCAGAACACTCTGGGATAAAGTATATTTTTACCGACCTCCAATATACATTGGAGACCATGCACTCTGGTCCAAAGCCTGTTAACTGCCTCTGTGTATCAGCGTCAGAGGGACTTACTTCAGTGTGTAGTTGCTGATGGGGCAGGAGCAGAGGTCGCTGGTGTGGTACAGACAGACCAGTACTCCTGGGGTGCAGGGACAGGTGATGGCAGACAGGTAACAGGTGGTCCTGCACCTGGCACACTGCCGCTCATCATCCTGGAGGTGATCGTATTTTGCTTTCTGCTCATGCAACACTCCCTGAAGGCGTGAGACAACAACAGAGGTGTTAAAAGCAAATCCACACGTTGAGCTTGTTTGCCTGAGCGAACATGATATCTGTTTTAACACTTTACTCATCATATAATTGTTGTAAAGAAAGCCTGGAACCTCACTAGCTATCAACAAGACTCAAACAGCAAAGGGAAACGCAATTATATGTTTTTACACACTGAGCAGAAATTTTATTTTGCTCCCCACAACACACACTATAATGACATTTTTGAAAAAGGGAGACAGTCTTACCATTTTCTTCACTTTCTCTCTCAGTTCCTGCTCCTCTCGGATCATGGCGGTCATGTCCTTGTGGACAGCTGACGCCAGGACCACGTCGAGTGTGCCAGCTTTCGAGGCCATGTTGCACACCATCTCATCGTGGGAGAACACGTTGTACCGGTGCAACGTACGATAGTGATCGACGCACTGCCTGCCAAGAGGCATCTGGTGATGTAGAGAGGACAGAAATGACTTATAAGGACAGGTCATTCATCAAGTGTCGAGTCACAGAACCGGCTAATCTAATACATGAAACTCACTGGAAAATAATTCTGCTACAGTTTTGACAATTGATCATTCTTTTGAGTAAGTTTTGGAACAAAAATTCAAATCCCAATTGACCATTTGTATATCAGTTACTTGCTCCATGTTATGTTGAATTTGTGAGGAAAACTTCAAAATCCAAAAGCTGAGAAAATTCCTGATGAATTAAAGTCATGGGCGACCTTGTTAAACAACAGAAAAACTGTCCCTATACATGTGTTTGCAAACTCTCACACAACTCGTGTAGTATATTCCAAGTCTCATTTAACCATTAGGGGTGTAAATAAAGAGTTTCATCAGGATACAATATTATACGAATTCTTTGGACAACGCAAAGACATTTGGCGATATCACAAAGTCTGCTACAACATGATTTTGATTTGATGTGATTCAGGGGCCTGCAATCAATATGAGATGATATTATTCACCCATTTGACTGTTAACGAAGAAGCTGCCACCACTTTATTTTTTTGCTTATGGCCATTAAAGACCAAACAACACATAAATAATGTAAATAATTATAACAGGTTATGTTCAGTTTACTTTGTACTGTCGGACGGGCTTAAATCCCTGAAGACAAACTTCTCCAAACAGCCATAAAACACAGATTAACAAAAAGATCATTTAACAAAACCATAAAATTCAACGTTCATAGACAAAGAATTGTTTTTTTTCTTGTCATCCAATATTAGTTTAACCATGTTTACAATGCATAAATTACCTGCTCTCATAGCTTAACAGATTACATGTGTTGTTTATACTTTTTCTTTCTCTCCGTCAGTTTAAGTCACTGCATCTCCTGACAGACACGGCTAATGTTGCCGTGTTGCTGCCAGAAGTTGGCAGAGTGAAATGCCTGACCAGGAAGGTACATCGTGTTTTCTCATGACCTCATTGTAACACCATGTGCTTTGTCCCTTGACCCTTATGTTTCCATTCTGCTGATTTATTCCTGAGTGTGTAACGTTAGCATCATCTTCTTTCTCTTGGTTGCTTGTCATTATCTGCCTTCCGCTGTTTGACAGTGACACATACTTTCATAATAAAAGCCAAAGATTATGATATAGATTGATGTTCTCACTTCGCATCGATGATACTGGATGGTTGATCACTGAATCAACGTATTGATCCGGATCAATGGATTGTTACACCAGTACTACCCAGTCGTATGCTCAATACGTGTTTTGGGCCCTGATCACACAGGACACGTCGCACTGCCTTTTTTTTTTTTTGTATCTGAATGCCAGGAGCTTCGCCTCCATGATGGACGTTTCCAGCCAGGCATATTTTAGGATGACTTAGGGGTAGTTTGACAACCTGCTGAAAACTGCTGGTTTGTGAAGACGTATAGCTCTGGGTATCCAACAACTGCTACCACCAGTTTCTCCTCCATTGTTTGCCAGCTGTAAACTGGTTGTCATGACCATCACAGAAGGCCCGCCTCTCGAATCATCCGATTGGACAATGGGGAAAAGGCGGAGATGACGCAGGGAGTTTTTCCGCTCTGAGTTGAGGCTTTTTCAACCCATGGACTTCAGAGCGTTGTGGCAAAAACGCCAGGCACCTAGAGCGCAGAAATGTGAGGCATGTCGCACCGCAAAAAGGTTAATTAAAATAAAAAAAATAATAGTTTCCCTTTCATTTCAGTTTGCTGTCGGATAGGGCAGTCTGTTTGGGAAGTACCACGCGTACAGCTGGATAAATGAGTCTTAAATTATACAACACAAGTTGTCAGAGTTTGTAAAAAGATATTTTGATATAGTTTTGCTGTTGTGAAGTTTTTTGTTGAAGTATTCAACGTAACACCAGATGAGTTATTGATATACAAATGTTCATTTAGAGGGTGAGATGTTCCTTTAGTCAATAATAAATATTGTTAGCTACATGTCCCACATGAAATAAAATCACACACACATACACAAACGGTGCCTGTCCCTTCCTCTTCAGTTTATATTGATGCAAAACACTTAAAATACTAAATACTGAAGCTAATTCAAATCTTAATGCATTAACCTATGACACAAACTCACACCACTACATGTGTGTTGGTTGGCAACCACCTATATTAGTAGTATTTTGATTACTTCTCCAAACAAGATATTAAGTGATACATACCCAGTCCACGGTGCAGAAGTTGACCGCCTCAGCAAAGTTAAAGCCCTGATTGAAGCCACTGTGGTAGGCTCTTGGAAATGTGATGACAAACTCACCAGCACACTGGTTTGTTCTGTAAATCTGAAGACAGGAGAAGACAGAAGAAGATGATTTATGTTCCAGCTGCTTGTTAGTCAAAGTGTCAGCTGTGCATTACTGTGGGTTACAGACAGAAGGAGTCAGTGTGTCTCAAACAAGCTGCATAAATACATACTGGAACTCCGTGGGCCATTAGGGTGTTGGGGTTCATGATGGTGACCAGCTGATGCAGCAGATCAGGCTGAGACTCAAACAGCTCAGGGGCCAGTTTCCTCATGACCGACTCCAGCTGTTCGGCGGCAAAGCCAGGCGCTCCATACCAGGTTTTGGGCTCCCCCCTTATAGTCAAATAAGACAAACATAAGATTTAGCTTAAAGTGACACAAAAATAAAGTCTCTTCCTGATGTTTACCACCATGAATAATATATTTGGTCTTATCAATAAGCCCTGAGTCTTAAGTACCAGTGCAGGTAGTTGATGGAGTAGCTCCAGTGATCCTCAATGTGCCAGCAGAAGGAGGAGAAGCACATGCCAACATAAAGCCACGGCAGCGTCATCCCACAGATGTCAGCTGTCACATGAGTCAGTACAGACGGGTTCATCATCGCCAGGTTGTTGAGGTTCCAGCCACACTTGAGGTATTTCTGCAAGTCGAGGCAACATACAGAATTTAATAACACAGGGACACACTGTTGATAACACTTTTCATATATAGAATGTCAATGTCAATGTCTTTTCAGACCTTTGTAATACCACATAAAATGCAAATTTAATACCCATTTTGCGATCATTCTGTCAGGACACAATAGCCTTGAATTATCTGTAACTATATGACATTATTAATACTTGTCAGCAGTAAATGACAAAAGTTCCTAATGTTATAATCAATTTAATTAATGCACCTGGACCTGGATGAGTGACATAAAATGGATGAATGGAATAACCAGTTAAAAGTTATTAATCAATAACATTTCTGCTGCAATCTTCACTCAGTGGTGACAGTGTTTGCTGCAGGTCTGATGGTACTGACTGACTCCTATAGATACTTCTACTATTAAAAAAACATTTTATTTGTATGCAACTGTCCTTTATGGCAGACTCCATCCCTAATTATTTAACTTTTTTTGTCTATTTGCTATTCATGATTCTTGACAGACACTGCTGCTACTAATTTCTTTTTATGGACTTTTTTGGACTTTATTGTAATGATATATATATTTGTATCCTTCTAACCCATTGGATGTGAATTCACAGCAAGAGTTTAATGCTTAATGTCAGTTTTCCCTGAAAAAACAATGGCTGATGATTGTTAACATCTCCTGACAGCCAGCAATTTCATACAGAAGCATTTTAGAACTAACATCACTGCCTTCAACAAACAAGAGAAAAATTTAAGAGTTTTTAATACCTCTTAAGGCGTTTTATGAGAAAACTGAACTCAATGCTTTTTATTCTTTAGATGATTTGTAGACATTTTTCATGCTTTACGGAGAGGCAGAGAGATATGAAAGGAGAGAAAGAGGGGATGACTGGCAGCAAAAAGCCCCATGCCAGACTTGGACCTCGCCACTGCGATAAGGACTTAATGCAACGCGCTCTACACAGTGAGCGACCGGGGGACACCCAATCAAATGCTTTATACCCCTGACACATTTTGTTTACACAGCGACATTGTATCTCTGAGGATTTCAGGTGGCTTGTTTTACATGTTTACCTCGTCAGCTGGGGAAACCTTGAATTTCCCATTGGGAATGGGGAAACCACTCCCAAACTCCTTCGAGGCAATATCTGCTCCGTATTCTACAGTAACGTCCTCTTCGATGGCTCCCACCAAACGCCAGAACTCCTTCTCCACCAGCTCCGTGGGTACCATCTGTGATGAGTACATGAAAGAGACATTTAAACTTTAAAAAAATACTCACAGCAAAAGAGACTGACTGAGTTATTCTCCTTCTACTTACATGAACTGGCATGTTGAAGTAATCAGATTTGAATGCATCAGCCATTTGCCCAAATGCGCGCAGAGAATAGTCTCTGAATGCTTGTTCAAAGCCGAATGCCTCGTGAGGTTTGTTGCATTCCTGCGGGTTTAAAAAACAACACAGAACAAATGTGTTAAATCGTTTTGGAGCCATTTCTATATTCTCTTTTTTATATTATAAATGTTTATATAAAGTCTATTATGGGAACAGACAGACCTGTTTCAATGACTGCACAGTCCATTAAACAAGAATAAATGTGCATCACATTCATCAGTCTTTGCGGCGTATCCTCACCTGAGCGAGACACTTGGGGCACCGCCAGTCTCCTTTGGGGATGTCGGGTAGAGGAGGGATGAGGCAGAAGGTGTGGTAGCTGTCGTCGCAGCCGTCACACAGCAACAGACGTTCTTCATCTCCCCCGCTGCCGCACACCAGACACACGACCAGATCCACCTGCGGAACAAAAGCAGGAGTCTGTGATGAATCTGTTTAAAGAGCTGTGACGCCTGATTAAAGCAGCTTGTGTGTTTCTATAAACAAACTTCAAATGCATAATAGACAGTTTAACAGCACAAGTTTAATGTGAAGCCATTAAAACTTCTGACGATGCATTAAACTGACAAGCCTTCTAATTCTTCACCAAGAACTTAAACATCTCATGCAGGTAAATTTTATCCAAAAGTGGAGTTTAAAGACAAATTTACTTACTGGACTTGAAATAAGTGGAGGGATGAATTTCTTGTACCGTGACTTGGATTTGTCAGCTTCAATTACTGGTTCTTTAATTTCAACTGGTTCCTGCTTCACTGGAATGGGAATCTCTTTTTCTGCAAGGCAAAAGGAAACATTACTTACACTTGCTTACATTTTAATGAAAACATCTACAGTTAATTCACTTGACTTTAGTGTCCCCTATTTAGCATTCATAAGCTGGATATAAGCATTTAAAGTTCCAGTGTGTAGGACGTGGGGGCATCTACTGGCAGAAACGGTGTGTGATATTCATAACTATGTTTTCATTCATTTATAATAACCTGAATATCAGAATCGTTGTGTTTTTGTTACCTTAGAATGAGCCGTTTATATCTACATAAGGAGCAGGTCCTGTTCTACAGTAGCCCAGAATGGACAAATCAAACGCTAGCTCTATATAAAACCTTTCAGCCAGTGTAGTTTTCTCATATGCTTGGCACACGGGAGAAGTTTCAGATCTGCAACCTCACCACTGGATACCACTACATCTGGACCTTTAATAAATGGGTAATTCCACTACTTTTGGTGGTAACTAATTACTTTTTCAGATTAAATAACACAATTACAATGACTGAAATTTAAATAGGCTTGCTACGCATTACCTCTGTGTTCAATACAGCAGACAAACGCGGTGTAATCCCCAGATTAGAGATTATAATTTTAAATCACCTGTAGAGATGCCTGGGTCAGGTGAGTCTGCCTGGGTCACACAAGACAGTCCCTCTGTCTTGTGTGTGAGTGTGTGAGTGTGTGTTACAGAGAGTGAGAGTGAGCAACAAGGAAGGGAGGGAGAAGGTGGACTATTGCACGCAATGTTTCCATAAGTTACTGATAAATTAACGTGACTAGAAATGCTGCAGGTCGAACCACACTTACACTGTGTAATGGTGACTCACCTGACCTTACAGTGGTGCAATAAACGACGTAAATCAATCAGCACTAGACCGTCACTGCGCACACTGGCTGACAGTTCAGGCAATTTGAGCTGGCTGTCCTGGAGATATGGACATTATTTTACCCTCCTCAAGATCATGGACATAAATGGTGGGTTGTAGTCTATGTGCAGGATTTGAATTACTGTTGAGGTTAACAAGGACAAACCTCAATGTGTTTATCACTTTTATTTCATGGGGCCCGTCGTGATTAAAAATCATTGTCACATGTCAGAGAAACAGTTGTTATTTCATTTTACCCTGCCAGGAGAATTAAAAACTGACTCATGTTGTTTGATTTGATGGCCTGTCCACGCTACAATAAACACGCCTACTGAAAAATATCTATTGTGTTTTTATTGTTCCACTACTTACTTGTCATCATCATAGTGATAATGGGCACAATCTTGGGTAAAATCTGACAGTTGTCTCGTCCCACACTGAGTCACAGCAACACTAAAATAATATAGTGTGTGTTTTAATTGAAACGTCTTAAGTCTTTCTTAGTAACTCATTTCTTTTATATGCATTATTGGTAAAGTAAGCCAATTGTTTTTGAGAGAAGTAATTAGTAACTGAAACAAATGACAAACAAATTTTCAGTGACTTGCACAACTCTGTTTATAACACACTGTAATAGCTGTATATAGCGATTAGGACATTATTTAAGTGTTTATTAATGTTCAGTATTTGTTAACTGTCATAGCTTCACCTATGAAGACATATTTTATACTTTCATAACCGTTTATTACTATGATGTAATTCTTACATTTATACAGCAGCCTCCATCAATGATTCAGGGTCTAAGGTAGGATTGTCTGCACACGGTTCTCAACATGGAGGTGGCTAAGCTGGCAGCTAACAGTGCATATAGTGCTAATGAAGCAACGCTGTTGACATAGGCATGAACTTAAGGGTGAGTATTACACTTTTGTAACAATGCTGTTCCGCTACTGTGCATTGGGATGGCATCATCAGCAATAACTGCCATGGCCACACCAGCTTCCTCAACAAAGAATAGGGGAGTTTGGATTACGACGCACACAGAGGGAGTGTGATTTTATTCTCTGCTCAGGACGCCATAACTCCGCTATATCTTTACATAGCAAATACTGGTTTGATGCTGTATTAAAGGTTCAGTGGGGGTATATTGGCAATATGGAATACAATAAAATAAGTATGTTTTCATTAGTGATTAATTACCTGAAAATAATAATTATTGCGTTTTTGTTACCTTAAAATGAGACGTTTATATCTCCATCAACAACAGGTCCTTGCCCACAGAGTCTGCCATGTTGCACCATCTTGTTTCTACAGTAGCCCAGAACGGACCAACCAAACACTTATTCTAGAAAAGGCCATTTGCATTTTTGTCTCAGCCCTGTAGTTAGCAACTCCTCTGTGACAAGTAGTGTCAGAAACAAATGATTTTATTTAATGGGAAACTGCTTTATTCAGTGTTATTACCGGTTTAAATTACCTGGTTTGTTGTTCTGGACAGGAAGTTTAGCTCCCACTTAAAACACTCTTGAACAATGAACATTTAAGTAATCCTAAGTGGGAGTTAACGCTTGGCACATGGGAGAAGCTTCAGCTGGTTGCAATCTGCCTCTAAATCCAGTCTCTGCTTATAGCTACACTATAGTTTATCAGCTACGTGTGAAATGTTTATATACAGCTTACAGGTGCTAAATAAGGAGGATTAAAGTAAAGTGTTACCACAAATACTGTAAATGTCATTAGAGTGACTATTTTTCACTCTGCGGTGTGGAGTCTGACCTGGTTCTTGCTTGGCGACAAAAGAACCCATCCTCCGCCTCAGGTTTGGCCTGCTGTCGCCAGGCTCACCTGGCTCAGTCTTCACGCAGGCGGCCTACAGAAGAAATGAGAAGTTAAACTGCAGGCAACTTCAAAAATACTAAAATAGTTCAGTATTTGGAGAATGGAGAAAGTGCTGCTTGTTTTCATCAGGTGTTTGTCGCTCTCTTCAACAACACCCACCTCACACTTCATGCGCTTGGCTCTGCGAGCGGTGGGGCCGATGTCAGGCGTCTGGGCAGTCTGCCTCTGAGCCTGCTCCTGCAGCTTGTACTCCTTGATGTCCACGCTCTGCACGCTTCCTGTGCTCTCCACTGGCTGAACTGGCTTCTGAACACACTGAGGGAAACAGCATGCCAATTAAAACTACAGCTCAGCAGCTACTAAAAAAGACACGCGTGTGCCTAACTGGAAATACCTGTATGTGCAAATGTTGCAAACAGTAAGATACACTGTAAATGGAGGACTAGATAAAGCTATTAATATGACTATGCAAACACAGACAGAACACATTAAAGTGTCTCAAACAGGAAGTGTGAGCATACCACAGCCTGCGTTTTCAAGCCATGTGGCGTTTCTATGATCATTACTTCTGTTTACCAGCAGTAATAAAATAAATATGAGGAAATATCAGTGGTTGGAAGACTGGGACTGTTTGATATTGACATAGTTTCCGGATAAAAAAGGCCATGAGAAGGATGTGGTTAGTCACAGTTTGTCACCCAAACAGGGAGCACAGGAACTCGGGAGGAGCATGCCAGATCAAAGATAAAGACAGATATGTGCTGAGGGTGTACAGGTGACAGATAACAGACTTGCAAGGAGTTGGCCGTGAGTTGGCAGTTTAATTATAGTAGCACTTGGGAGGAGGAGGAGGAGGAGGAGAAAATCTACTACAATATTTGAACTGATAAATAATTAGCACCTGATTGCTGCCAAAACAATGTATTTCAAATGATCCCCAAGATGCATGTTTTGGATTGTGTGCAGTAGGTTTTTATGAGGTACTTATCCACACTCAGTGTTTTACTGATAGTAGACTGTGGACGGCACAATGTTGTGATGGGGAGGGCTTCAGTTCCCCGTCTATGCTCTTGTCCGAGCCGCCAGACTCCATTTACAGTCATTTTACCTTGCAGAACACAGGAGCTGCTGGTCTGCTGTTACATAGATCAGTTAGTTAGTTTGTGTTATTGTGTGACTTTGGTGAATCCGAACTTCAGTGATGTTAAATTACAGTTTTATGAATGGAGTGGGCTTTGAAGAGAATGATACTGAATCTAGGGGCGTGCCGACTATGTAATATACTGACAATGGATAAATACCTCCTACACTCCCACTATCCTTTTAAGTGTGGATGGACTTATAAAGTAAAGATAATTAGTTTGAGGTGATCCTTTTGTTGTAAAATCAGCTGATTACTGTTTTAAAAAGGGTTTAATTCAGCATGCCATGCCTTTAAGTATCATAACAACATGCTGGAAATACAGTTTAGTGTCCAGCCACAGACAAACATGCATTCTGTTAATTGCGAGGCAAAGTGGCTTTTAACCGTGACACACACACACACACACATACCTTTTCAAGTTCAGGATCAGCCTCCAAACGCATCAGTTTGGAAGCTGGCTCTGGTGCCTGAGGCAAGAGAGAGCTCGGGTAATTAAACAATTTAAAGTGACCTCTCCGAGCGGTCACACAGCACTAATCGAATGACCTTATTGAAGCTCTCTTATAACATGTAAGGGAATATTTGGGTGCTTAAACGACATGACTACACACCAGACTGTAATTTGACACTCAGTATATCAGTCAGACAACAGAGTTAACTCGTCAAATAAAAAACACACTGGAAAAAACAAATTGTTATCTCTACATAAAATACAACATAAAACATATTTTGCATAAGTTGCAGTCCAACACAGAACATGCGTATCCTAATAATGCATTCAGTTCCATTTATTTTTTTGTTCAAAGTGAAACACAACTGTATGGCATCATAAATATGCAATTTAACTTTGATTGTAATCTTGAATAATTAGTTGAAATTAAAGATATAAATGAGCATTATTAGGGTTTTGTTTATAAGCGAGCCACACACTGTTTAATATGCATGACAGCTTCTCTTTGTGAGTATCATCAGGAACAAGATAGGCTGTCATAATGATGCATGCGTCCCAACTCACCAGCAGGTTTGCTCCGCTCTGAAACAGATTGTAAGGATAGAGCGTTTTCTCATAATGCCCTCGCAGGTGTGAGCCGACGGCTTTGCCAGGGGCGAAACCCATTTGTAGTGCAATCTTGGTCCATCGCCTCTCCTGACAGACAATGTCAAAGCCACCCTCTTCCGATACCAGCTGTGGTGGAAAAACAAAAAACAAAAAATGATTTAGGTTATTAGTGTGAGCTGTTTAATTGCATTCTGAAATACATATAATGAACATAATGTGCAGTGATGCCAATTATTGACCTTATTTAGTTTATATAAATCCAAAATCTTCCTCTCCACGTGAGGAATCTTAAGGGCAACTCCCTGCAAATCCCAAAATTTGGCAATCTGGTCCAGAAAGTTGAGCTTGACTCTGGTCTGTGCCTGGGAATAAAACGTAATAAATGATAACAGTCAGCCACAAATTAATTAAATTCAAGGAAATTAACTGAGGCTTTCAAGGAAAACCAAGGCAATCGCTGGGGAAAATAACATACGGGCTAAAAATAATCTGAACAGGCTGCTATTTATGCAAGAACACAGGTGGTGCATCCTATTGTTTAATATAAATAAATAATTAAATACGCTTTCGGTTTCATTTTTTAAAAACTGGCGATTAATTAACAAACAATTTTACAATTACAGTTTTAGGCATAACACAGATGCTGTTAAATAACAAAACTCACCTCCAGCTCATTGAGCCTCTGGATCCGAGGAACAAAGTGAAGTCTGTCAACATCACAAGCAAACGGAGGCTGCCAACCCTAAACAGTGACAGGAATACACACAACGCCACATGAAGGTCATCATAACATGTGACTGGATATTTATACAGGTGGAATTGCAGGATTTTTATTTTCGCGTTGATAAGTTATAGTCTGTTTGTGTTTCCTTTGAAGATGGCCCTCTTGTGACAATTGTTCAAAGCATCGACCCAAATTTGGGAAATTTCCATAGTCTTTACTCATGGTGACTTAACTTAAATTGGGCAGATATAAGAGAAACAGCACTGCATGGTTACAGGGTTTAAAAATCAAGTTTGCAAGAAAAGCAAGGCCTGTGAATACTGAAAGAACACAGTGATCCTTTTCAGTTTATAACCCACAGCACAGATCAATATCCATGTCAATATCACACACAGCCCGGCACGTATAACAACAATATCGCATCATCTGAGCAGAGATTCAAGTTCTTGTTTTAAGTCAGTAGCCAACATCCCCCACTGGCACACAAAATGGCCAGATGGAAGACTCACTCACCAGCCCAGCTTACCACAAAGCCAACATGGAGGACAACACCCTTACAACACAGGCTCACACATGAACAGTGGCTCATCTCCCAACAAACTTAAATCATCATAAACATGCAACACAGCTGTGATGTTGTGTAATATGGCGAGTTGGGCCACAACTCCAAAAGCCACAACTTGCTTTTTAACAACAATAGTGGGCTTAATATTTAAATGACACAAAGTACTCCCTGTCTCATCATGGGGCTGTTTCTGTGGCACCAATAAAAGGGAATATTTATTATGCTTAAGCAAAGCAATAAACACACACTGCTTCAGATATTCATCACACACTGGAGGTGGATGGAGAAGTGATGGATGAAGTCCACTGACTGACCCAACTGCATCATGATGCTCCTCAACAAATAATCCATAATTAAGCTCAACTGCAGGGCTGCGAGGACATTAAAGGACAAAACGGAGCACAACGTGTCCACATGCACATTTATCTGATCTTCATCTTCTTGCACGCAGGAGAGAGAGAATGGCTTCCGCATAGCCACCTATGTCAAAGCCGTGTACTGAATTATGACAGGTTGGTTGTGGAGCTGCTAGCTAGCGTTAGCATGCTAGCTAAGTGGCTCAATGAAGGGAGCACGGAGGCTTTGTTGACACACGGTGACCGACGGCTACAACCCACCGTTAATTCACCGACACGTTCATGTTGCTGCTAACGAGCTTTAAATCGAGCCAAACAGCGCGGTTGGGGCTGTGTGTCACCGCGTATGAGAGCTAGCTAGCGGCGAGCTGCACAAAGAATGAACATAGTCGTACGTGATATCCGCCATGTTTAACAGTCCCTTTAAATCCCAAGCGCTGGGTCCATCTACAGCCGTCTTAACGGTGAACCGATTCAGCATCCGTGAAACCGTTTTTAAATCGCACTCACCGGTGGCGGGCGGACTTTGCAGATGCCAGTTTTTTCGGCGATGGGACGGATCTTGTTGATGAAGGCATACGGATCTTTGAATTCTTCCCAGCTCGGCTCGAAGACCGGGCACTCCGGAGGAGGCTTGAACTCGTCCGGCCGAGGCTGGCTCATCGTTTCGGACCGACCCGGTGGTTGCTCAGACAGGACGGGTCACACAACAAGTACCGCCGCGCTACGGTTCCGCTCTGGAGGAGGAATTTCTTGCTCTTATTTTTCTTCTATAATCCCGTTTGTTCACCGTGAGACTCGGTGGCAGCCAGTCGTCACCAGCACGAGAGGAGACAGCTTACACACATACAGCCTACACACACACACGCACACACAAACATACACTCACACACACATCCATGCACAGTGAGGAGAATGTTCCAAGGCAGTGAGCACGTCCGCTGAAAAAACTAGACACCGCGCAGCTCTTATTGATGCGGGAGGGATTCATCAGTCTGAACAATGTTTGCTTCTTCATTGATAACTACAGCTGAATGCGGCCTCCGTCTCTGTCAGCGCCATCATGCAATAAATACATTTTTATTCCACTTGATTTCATATAAAGACATCATATTGTTAGAGTTTCATTTCTACTCTACTCAGACTTAAACTTGAGTAGCCACACAATCTAAACAGCTTAATTTGTTGTGCAGATGTTGCAATGCAAAGTACACAAAAGAATAAAATTGCATAACAAAAAAATAAATGGCAGTAAGGTGCAAAAAAGATGCAGTCCAAGTACAATAGCAAAACCAGGTCAGCAGGTCAGGTGTATGCTCTTCTCTGTCTTGATGTTTTGATTCAGAATGGTTTTATTTTTGAGGATCAATGATGGGAAAAGTGTTCAATCACTTAGTAACAGGAGCAGTATCACACTATAAAAATACCATAAGTAAAAGTACTGCAATAAAAATATTACTACTGAATATTTAGCCACAAAATAAACTTAAAGTGTCCAAGTAGAAGTAGTTGATACACAGTAGGCAGGGGCATAGCACCAAATTGCATAGGCAGTCCTTTCTTTCTTTCTCTTCCTTTTTGAAACCCAGATATTCCTTTCTTCAAGGAAGACATGACAGCGTACGTCGGTGCTTCAGCAGCATCAGCAGTCATTCAGAGATGAATCATAGTGCAAGGGTGGATTAAACCATTTTGCACCTTTACGCACTGCTTTTTGCTTTTGTCCCTTCAAAACACTTCTTACCTGTCTATATTTCGCCAGATATTTGATACTGTATTGTTTCTAATTGAACTGAATAAGGGGTGAGAGGGGTGTCAAAGAGCTTCCACTATGTTTTTATACAAAGTTCAGTTTTTCAACATTTTAATTTAGCCAATATAATTTAGTTATAGCACTAATTACTTACGAATAAAAACCTGCAAACAAAACAACCTCCAGGTGTTTCTATGCCCCCCCTCCCACTGGAGCCCTGGGGAATCAGTCCCACTTTCCCCCGACTACAACGCCCCTGAGAGTGGGTGCAAAATATAAGAAAATAAACAGCAAGTACCAAGTTAGACTGTGTAAGCTCACCATATGTGTGTATACATATTTCCCCCTGTTTTTTGATTTGTAATGGTTTTACTGTTGATGATCAGTGGTGTAAGAAGTATTCATTGCTTAAGTAAACGTAGTCATACCACACAATAAACATACTCACAAGTAAAAGTTCTTCATTCCAAATTTGACAAGTAAAAGCACTAATATTTTTGCAACAAAATGTACTTCAAGTAAGCATGAAACTGAAGTCTAAATGAAGTAAAAAAAAAAAAAACCCACAACACTCATCAGTGGTGGAAGAAGTACATAAGGTGTAAATATTTTACCTAAGTAGTTAAAAGTATCAATACAATAGAATAGACATACTCAGTTACAAGTAAAAGTCCTGCATTTACACACAACTTAAAGTACTGAAAGTAAAAGAACTTATATCGCGTACGTGAAGTGTGTCTATAGAGTAAATAATATTGAGTGTACAGTTGTACTTTATATTTTATATTTTTCTAATTCTGATATGTATCTTTTTGTATTTTATCTTTATTCTATAAGTAATCTATTGCAATTCAATCTGTGCTATTTGAGCTGCTGTAACATTTGAATTCCCCATGTGGGATCAACAAAGTTTTATCTTATCTCTTATCTTATTATGTATAATGGCTCATGTCAGAATAATATATATTATGCAAATTACTTCTAATTATGCATTTTGAGTGAGCATCACTCTAATGTTGCAGCTGGTGATGGTGGAGGCTACTTATGATAAATGTATAAACTGCTGGGTTGCTGAATCTGTAGTAATACATCCTTGTTTATTTTTTAATTATATTATGGATCACTAATTTGAATCTGCAAAGGGACCACTACATATAGTGAAACAGTCCATTATTATCCTCTAAGTAAAGTAAGTGCCCCAAAATTATACTTGAAGTAAATGTACTTGAGTACTTCCTACCACTGCTAGTCAAAGCCTTACTGATGATACACAATTGAAATGTTGTGTGGTTAATAAACACACAAAGATGTCCATATTTGAAGGAGGATCAGCTCAGGCGGTGATGATGTCTGCTCCACAGGCTGCAGCCTCAAATCTTCATCACGTCTAAGACTCTGGATATTTCCCTCTTCATCACTTCATCACAGTAAATCGCATCTAACCGTGATAAACACGCTACAGATCATTATCTCATCGTGTTATTAAGACACGGTCAGCTGTGAGCTGTGGAACTATTCTCTTCTTTGTGGACCGACTTATGTTTACACTTTATGCGCGGATGAATATGTTCAGGTGACACCTTCACGGCTGCCGGGACTCGTTGTTTAAATAGCCAGTCTGTGCAGTTTGATTGGATGTTTCTCTCATGGTCGTTTTATAACATCTGCTGCTGCACAGTCACACAATCACACACTGTCAGCTAATCGCATGCACAAAGTTAATCAAACTTATATTGCTGGATGTAGTTCAGGGTCCAGGTAACAGTTTTATAAAGACACTTGATGTAAGATAGGGGAGACTGGGGTTGGTTGTCACACTCTTTACTCCTGTGTGAATTGCTCATCGTCAGAACATCTTTTAACAGGATATACTATATCAAATAAAAGCTGAAGGTCTCAGCTTGAAATAGGCAGCCCTCTCGTGTTTACAACTTCATGTAACAAGAAGTAGTTAACCATCAAAGACGTGGGATTGGTTGTCACAATGTATGGGATTAATTGTCCCTATAGTTATCAAAAGGGTTTCAGGAAAAAAAATAAAACTTTTTAGTTTTTTAAGATACAAACACCGAATAAGTTTAGAAATAAACACCACCTCTATAATAGTAGCCACAAGACTTTTAACTAGAACCAAGAAGCATGGCCACATCACACCAATTTTAGTGTCTTTACATTGGCTCACTGTTTGTTTTAGGATTGACTATAAGACTTTGTTGATTACTTTTAAGGTCACATCCACACCAGGATAGTCTGGGGGACTCGGTTAGATTGGGCAGGGAATGGCAAAAAATTCACTTTCACTTTCGCATTCTTCTTAAAGTGGAACAACCCGCCTGGACATCACACAGTTACCCAGATGCTTGTTTGGGGGCGGTATTGCCCTAAACGACCACTGACCAGGAAGAAAAAAGCATGAGGAAGAAGAAAACTTGGCTCATCGATTGGTTAGGACCAAAAACGGAAATCCATCCCCTTCAGCAGGCTTGGTCACCACAAAAACAATGGAGCAACACCAAATTTATATCAATAAATGCCTGCACCTCCTCACTACTTCATGTCAGACATTTTCTAACTTATTCTTTTACCTCTGCTTCTCCCAGTTTGCACATTTGGTTTTGTTTTGTTTTTTCTACTCAAAATGTACTGTGCTCTACGTCACTTCCTCTCTTTGGTTTGTTGGATTGTCTGTATGCATTTCCCCACTGTTAAGTGAACCACACCAGGGTTCACTTGCAAGTGAACCGAGACCCGCAGTTTTCATGCGGACCAGGGTTCGCTCGTTTGGTCCGCACCAGAGTTTGAATGAGCGTTCACACCACTCCAAACGAACCGAACTATCCATGGAAGAGAACCAGGGTTCATTTAAAGTGGACCAAACAGCCTCAGTGTGAATGCGTCCATGGCTCCAGATTACATTTCAGACCTGTTAGTCCCTTCAGAATCTCTGTAGTTTGAGATCCTCGGGCAGAGGTCTTCTGCTTGTCCCAGAGTCCAGGCTGAAGACCAAAGGCAACGGAGCGTTTGCAACCAGGGCCCCGAGGCTTAAACCATGAATTTGAACCACGTGATTCTTTGTTTGAATTATCCTCTGAAATGACAGTAAAATGAAGGAACTGACAGTGCTGAAAAAAAATCTAGCCTTTGTTAAAGCCACTGTCTCATAACAATGAATTATGAATATGAGATTAAATGAAACAGTGAGACTGGAAAAGATTATTCTCCGTCACAATATGACCAGGAACTTTTGTTAAAATGTCAAACAGCCTAGGTTGAAGTGTTTAGCTACAGCATTGTTTTCTAATGAGGAACTAAAGCAACATTGTGTGTGTGTGTGTGTGTGTGTGTGTGTGTGTGTGTGTGTGTGTGTGTAATCAAGAACACCTGAGAACATATGGACTATAACATGTTTGCCATGCTGACTGACTTTCTCACACATGTGACAACCAAGCCCCAGAGCAGTGACACAACCAGCTGACCTCTTGACAAACATTTTAAGCTAGCTACCACACGGCTTTGGCTTGCTAGCTACAAGTTGACTCAAATCAAAGCTATTACCTTTGACTATTAATAAGTGTTTGATTTTTAAACCACTAATAACCTACAGCTTTTTAATTAAAAACAAAACACACCAACATGAAAAAATTACTCTGACTCACAGAGATGACAAAATATCTCCTCACCTCAATGTTTTGTGTGTCTTCCACAAAATGACCAGTGCGAAATGAGCAGGATGATTATATATATATTTATATGTATATATAGTATTTGTTGTATGGATCAGATTGTTGTTGTGATGTCCTACCCTTGGTTTGTTTTTCTGTAATATAAAGACTGCTTCTCCCTCACCTCATTTCCTGTCATCTCTTATGCTGTAGACCTGTAGTGGGTGTAACACACAGAATATGCAAAGACAAACTTTATTTCACAACACAATTCAAACACAGCTTTAGTGTTAGTCTGTCTTCTTCTGACGTTATAAAAACATGGCAGTGACAAAGATCATCACCTTGGCTAGCTTTAGAAGACAGACAGTACAGATATGACATCGTTACTGACTCAGGATAAAATGCCGTGCAGCCGTCGCAGCCTCGCAGGGTTCAGTATTCTTGGTCTTCATCATCATTTTCAGAATCTGGGTATGTTTGACCCAAATCTTCGTAATCCCTTTCGAGACAGGCCAGGTCCTCTCTGGCCTCTGCGAACTCTCCCTCCTCCATACCTTCACCTACATACCAGTGGACGAACGCACGCTTGGCATACATGAGGTCGAACTTGTGATCGAGACGTGACCAGGCCTCAGCGATGGCCGTGGTGTTGCTCAGCATGCAAACAGCCCTCTGGACTTTGGCCAGGTCTCCACCAGGGACCGCAGTCGGGGGTTGGTAGTTGATGCCCACCTGTTGAGACAAAGACAATGATCAGAGAGAAGTATCTCAAGCTGCATCTCATACCGTCATGATGTCACTCACCTTAAATCCAGTTGGGCACCAGTCGACGAACTGAATAGAACGTCTGGTCTTTATATTTGCGATGGCAGCGTTTACATCCTTTGGGACGACATCGCCTCGGTACAGCATGCAGCACGCCATGTACTTGCCATGACGAGGGTCACACTTGACCATCTGATTGGTCGGCTCAAAGCAGGCGCTCGTGATCTCGGACACAGTCAGCTGCTCATGATACGCCTTCTCAGCTGAGATGATGGGCGAGTAGGTAACCAGAGGGAAGTGGATACGTGGAAATGGGACCAGGTTGGTCTGGAACTCCATCAGGTCCACATTAAGGGAGCCGTCGAAACGAAGGGAGGCCGTGATTGAGGACACAATCTGACCGATCAATCTGTTGAGGTTGGTGTAACCGGGACTGTCGATGTCCATGTTGCGCCGACATATGTCGTAGATGGCTTCGTTGTCCACCATGAAGGCGCAGTCGGAGTGCTCTAAGGTGGTGTGGGTGGTGAGGATGGCGTTGTAGGGCTCCACTACAGCGGTGGACACCTGAGGGGCTGGGTACACAGCGAACTCCAGCTTGGATTTCTTGCCATAGTCGACGGAAAGACGCTCCATCAGCAAAGAGGTGAAGCCGGAGCCGGTTCCACCTCCAAAACTGTGGAAGACGAGGAACCCCTGCAGGCCGGTGCACTGGTCCGTCTGATGAGAGGGACAGAAAGACAGACAGACTCTTATTAAAGGTTTTCTCCAAAGCATTGATTAAACTCCTAAAAATCTCATCTCTGTTCATCAAAAATACATATTTATACGTTTTTCGATGAGAGAAATCTTTCAAAATGTCTTAAATGTGACTCTACATCTTTGCCTCATTTATTATGCGCCGATGGATGAATATCTCAACTCAACTCAAATTTATCTATAAAGCACATTTAAAAACAAATCACTGACCAAAGTGCTGCACAGAAGGAATAAAATGCTAAAAACACATACATGAGGGGCAACATGACCGTCAGGTACACAGCTCACACATTTAGACACACAACACACACAGGGAAAGCCACATCAGGGAGACTCAAACGCTAATGAACAAAAGTGGTTTTTGAGCCTGGACTTAAACAAGTCAGTGGAGGGGGCGGTTCAAATAGTTCAGACATCTACGGGTCTTCTTCATGAGTGAGGGTAGAATGGAGCATGAGATGAATTGGCGGTTTGGTGTGGCGTCTGCTGTGATGCAGGTGCTGCGCCAGTCCATTGTGGTGAAGAGGGAGTTGAGGCCGGAAGGCAAAGCTTTCGATTTACTGGTCCATCTACGTCCCAACCCTCACCTGTGGTCATGAGCTCTGGGTAATGACCGAAAGAAAGAGATCGAGGATACAAGCAGCCGAAATAAGTTTCCTCCGTGGAGTGGCTGGGCTCAGCCTTAGAGATAGAAGGAGCTCGGACATCCGGAGGGAGCTCGGAGTAGAGCCGCTGCTTCTTTGCGTCAAGGGCCAGTTGAAGTGGTTTGGGCTTCTGATCAGGATGCCTCCTGGGCGCCCTGCTGGAGGTGTTTCAGGCACTCCAGAACACGCTGAAGGGATTACATATCTCATCTGGCCTGGGAATGCCCTGGGGCCCCCAGGGAGGAGCTGGAAAGTGCTGCCGGGAAGATGGACGTCTGGGGTGCTTTGCTTGGCCTGCTGCTCCGCAACCTGGCCCTGGATAAGCACATGAAAATGGATGGATGGATGACTGGATGGAGATTGGGAGGTGGATGCTGTTCAACAGTTTGGGGGCAGACACAGCAAAAGCACGATCACCCCTAAGCTTAAGTCTGGAGCGTGGGACAGCCAGGAGCCCCAAGTCAGCTGACCTGAGGTACCGGGGTGTGGAGCAGGGGGTTAGGAGGTCTACGAACAGAAGAACCTTAAAATCAGTTCTGAACTTTAGTGGCAGCCAGTGGAGAGAGGCTAAAACAGGTGTGATATGGTCTCTCCTCTGGATAGCCTGTGAGGAGCCTGGCAGCAGCGTTATGAACCAGGTGGAGGCGGGACAGAGAGGACTGACTAATTTACATATTACACTGGTATACCAGTGTATACCAGTGTAATATGTAAATTAGCCCTGCTGCTAACCTGCAGCTCAAGCGCACCAGCTCAACTCTGACTCTCTTCATCAAACACAAACTTCTGCTCCTGAACAGTTCTAGATAACATTTAGCTAATAATGTGCTGCTGATGTTAGATAGTCTTGTTCCTGATCGCCAGCAATGACATGTTGAGGTGGAAGCGGAACTTTATACCCCTCGTTTCCCATGTTGACGGGATTGGTTCCTTAAATGTGTGATGGAAAAAACCCTGGAGGTTGTGGCACTGACTGTATATTTTGCTCATAATATGTCATATAAAAAAACACCACTTGGACCCGTTAACCAGGTTAAAATCTTGCTTTTCACTGGAGGAGGGCCTTTAAAGTCAGGGCTTTGCAAAATGCACTTATTTGCTTTCTCGTATAGAGTTAGATAAGAGGATTGGTTCCAGGCTTTAAAGCAGCAGGGAATCCACTGTCAAACTACATATGGAGGAAACATAACATCCCAGTAATTTCACAAATCATAGAGAATAGAGTGATTTTCACCCTTTGAGAGACACAATTACCTTCTTACAATACGCCCAATTACATTCAATTCTCTCAAAACATCCCAAAGAAAACAACTGTGAGGCTGATAAACAATTTAGATCTTCAGCATCATACAGAGGTAATACTGTCTCAGGTCTGTGCAAAAGGTTAATTCACTCCTCCTTTTATCCCAACATTCGGAATCAGAGTTCATGTGATGAAGCTGTGATAAATGAGAAGCATCTTTATTCCCTCTATTAGATTTAAAAAGAGCAGGACAAGCTTTTCTTTGTCTTCACAGCTCTTTCATGAAACAAAAAAAGGAGCTCACTCGAACTCTTTCAAAATACAAACAGTAGTTTCTCAGTCACGTCTTTATCAGTCTCACTGACCATTTTACGGACACGCTCCATGACTCCATCAATGATTTCTTTCCCGACAGTGTAATGGCCTCGTGCGTAGTTGTTGGCTGCATCTTCCTTTCCAGAGATCAGCTGCTCAGGGTGGAAAAGCTCTCTGTACTTTCCAACTCTTACCTCATCTGAAAGAAAGTTTTTAATCACAAAGGTCAATGAAATTAACTTCAGTGTGGTTTAACTTGACCAGACGAGTGCCAAATGTGGAAATTTCCACTGAAACAGATGTATCTTAGTGTATTATCCAAAAGTGGGTCGTGGGTCCATTCTGAATGGGCTGCAAGTGACTCGCAAATGCATCAAATTTGTGAAAATCACATTTTATTTTGAAGTACAGTGAATTTCTGACAATTTGAAGTGCTGTTTCCTGCTGTAGAGGGAGTGAATAATAGGAAGCTACTTAACAGAGCCCATCGGTGTGGACAATGGCAAGTATGACACTGAATATATTAAACTGTGTGGACCTTGAACTAATGACTAAGGAGAAATCTGGACCCGTGGCTGGACCAGTTGAGAACCACTGTATTAGTGAGTAGTTTAGCATTTTTACTGTCATGTTATTGACACACTGATGACTCCACAATTGATGTAACAAACTCATGACTAACCTGACTTCATTTTCATGCCAAAGTTTGAAGATTTACAAAGATTTACTAAAAATCTTGAATTTTTCATTCAAATTATGGTGAAACCTTAAAAATGACGCCTTTAATTTGTATGTTTCATATGAAGCTCCAAAACTGACAAGTCAAAAATGTAACTGAATATACTCATCATTAATACTGGGCATATATATCAATGCGTGCACGTCTCCTTATCATATAAACAACACTGTAAATGTTATTTGGGAAAAAGATCATTAAGGACAGGTTCTCCAATTTTTGTAAATCTGCCTTAAAACAATAGTCAAGTACTCCCCTGAATATTGAAACAGATTTTGCTTGTTGCAATAATTCCTCCTTTTCCAGACTTCAGAAACTGTGAACCTGTCCTCTAAAGGTGCTGTGTACAACCCAGTATGCTAATATACTATAACTAGTCCATACCCATTGAGTGCACAGTTGCACTTGGGAAAGGTGCGGCTAGCCCTTGTTGCAGCGGTGGGGGTTAGAATCCGGACTTCTTTCATTTTTCTGTTGTTATCGCGCCACCCAGTTGCCAATTAGAGTGAATTTTCTCCAGTCACCTTGAGGCGTCCTGTTCTGCATATCTACCAAGTTTAGTAAAAATCGATATGGCGGTTAGGCCTAGATAAGAAATTATCTCTCTAGTGCCCCCATTTTGTTTGATGGGGTCAATAATGGAGGGGTCCCCTCAGATTATGTGTGGTCATATGCCTACAAAGTTGCGTGGTGATGGGTGAAACCCTTGAGATGTTACACCTTTATGTGATGAGCCACGCCCTACGCAATATTCATTGCCTTATAGAAGCTCGGTTTTTGTAAGTTTTCCAACTTTTGCCAAGAGGGAACTTTAGATATTGGTCCCTAGATTATGTTCACCCAGTTTCATGCAGATTGGTCAAACTTCCTAGGAAGAGATCGATTTTAAGTGTTTTTCAAAAAATTAAAGATAGCAGAAAATCTATATAAGTGGAAGTTATGGGTTCTTGAGGCAAATTTGTTCCTCATGAGAAGGCATCTCTGTGCAAAGTTTCATGTCTCTGCCACATACGGGGCATGAGATATGCCCATTCAAAGTTTGCAATTTCAATCGGTTGCTATAGTGCCCCCCTTTGGCCAACTGATGTAATATTGCTTCATTCTCATCCTCCCATGACCCTCTACCACTGTGCCAAATTTCTTTTTCTTTTTTTTTCTTTCTTTTTTTTTGGTTGTTTGGTTTGGTCATATTGTTTGATTGATTCTTTGACTTATGTATTCATATATATATATGTGTGTGTGTGTGTGTGTGTGTGTGTGTGTGTCTTAGTTAGGGAATACATTGGATAAGAGGATGTATATGAAGAGACGCATATCTTCCATTCCCTTTATTTTGTATTGTTATGATCCTCAACTCAATGAATATAATATAAAAATATATACTATAAAATATTATTTTTCCTCTCATGAACCCACACAGACCGGCGGGTCGTCCTCTCTCCCTGCATGCTTCAGCCTTCCTCTCATTTAAAGCAAGTACTCTACCTTGTGCCGACACATTTACATCTGCAGATATTCCGTATCGTAGCGACCAGACGCAACCAAAGTGTCTCAACTGAAAAAAAACAAAACACTACACCTCCAAAGCACTCTCTCTCTCTCTCTCTCTCTCTCTCTCTCAGCTGGGTGTTTCCCGAGGAGCGCCTGGTTTTTTCAGCTGGGAAAAAAAGCTTTGGTGGACACAATAAAAATTCTGTTTTAATTTATTTTAACAAAATAATCAGGGGGTCAAGGAAAAGTAGTATAACTCTTTATACTTCTTTTTACACTCCATTTCAATTATCGAACTAAAAGTATAATTTATTGATGTATTTCGTTATAAAATATTTTAAGATAAGATAAGATGAAATATCATAAATGTTATTTATCCTGAGGGAAACTGTTTTGTAGTTGCTGCAGTGCAAAGAAGGAAAAAAGTGTTTAAATATCAACAAACAGATATTAGAAATCCTCAAAATCCAAAATATACAAAATGCCAAAAACGTAAACAAGGTTAAAGGATCCTGGACATTTTGCCAGATTCAGGACTCCATAGAGGTGGCGCAACACTGAAATTATATCACAGACATTTTACAATTTTAAATATATTGAAAAATATGGGAAAATATTTTGTCTTTGAAATTTAATGTAAGCATAAATTGATGACACATACTGGAGACACTTTGCTTGTTCAATATAAATCCAATGTTGTACTCTGTAATTTTCTATTTACACAACACCCTTCTGTAAATGTTAACCAGCACTGACTAAAAGAACAAAGGAGTCGCCACTGCACTTGTTGCTTGGATACCAGTGTTCCCGTCAGCAGTTACCTGCACTAACTGTGTGGATGGAGATGCACTCACCCTAGATACATATGAACGCACATAACAGGATGTCAGGGACAATTATAATAAAAAAAAAAAAAACAGAGATAAGGAGGATGAAAATAATAACACACTCAGGACGACTCACCGACCACTGTGGGCTCCAGGTCCACATAGATCGCTCTGGGAACATGACGCCCAGAGCTCCCAGTGTTGAAGAAGGTATTGAATGGGTCTTCACGAGAGTGCGGTTCTGCAAGACTCTCCAAGGAGACGCCATCAGGACCGACGCCATGTTCGAGGCAGAAGAGCTCCCAGCAGGCGTTTCCTGTCTGGACACCTGCCTGACCCACGTGGATGGAGATGCACTCCCTCTGGACACAAAGAAACAAGACAGGTGGAGGCTGAGACGTCTATCACAAAGTTCCTAACACAAAATTCAAAGTAAAACAAAGTCATTCTCAACATTATGACTCCCAAAAACTAAACCAATCCACCTTCAACTGTACAAGAAAACAGGTAGCTGGAGCATCACCAAGCAAATCAAACACAGACGTTTGAGATGGCTAAGCCATGTGCTAAGAATGGAACAGGGCTGGATCACAAGAGCCAGGCAAAGGAAAACCCGGAAGGCCCAAAACCACCTGGAGCAGAACTGTGACACTGGAGTTGGAAAAGATGAACCTGTCATGGGGAGAGGCGCAACAGGCTGCCAAGGATCGAATGCAGTGTAAAGAGCTCATTGAAGCCTTATGTTCATAGGGGATGAAGAGGAGTAAGTAAGTAAGCATGTAGTACAAATGTGAGCCTTGTCTCCTCCTGTAATCTCTGTTAGAAATATGTACACTGCTATCCAGGAATAAATTCTAATGTTTCAGGTCTCTTCAAATTCCAAAATCTAAACCTGCAGGTTGAAAATAAATGAGATGTAGAGTTTTGGGCAGTCCAAAGTGACTCCACACAGTTTCTAAAGTGACACAGTAGACGGCCTGCTGCAGATGACTGTTCAAGATGAGTAAACAACAATACCGGCTGTTTTTGAGTGACCTGCTGCTGTTTTCCCACCAGGGACAGTGCCATGAAAAGCGGCTGTTTTTGACCAAGACATCGCCACATTTCCAGCCGTGACTGTGCCAACCAGTTAAGCCTATTTTAAGCCAAAACATAATCTTTTCCTAATTACAATTAAATGGTTTTTGTGCCTAAACCCCACCACTCATTGTTCATTGTTCCACCTATAACTTCACTGTTCTGGTTCGCTCTTACAGTGTTGTTGTCAGCTGCAGCAGCCAGCTGTTTTCAGTGAAACCCAGCGTACACCACCTGCTCAGCACCACACAGCACAGACACACAGTTAAAGAAGCTGGTGAAAATAGTGCAGCATTTAGCAGCTAAAGAGACTGATCAGAATCAAGAGGGAAATTGGGTCACGTTGCAGTCGCTCTTACACACATAGAGAAATTATACAAAAATAAAAAATATATTTAAAAAAAGAAGCATAAATATGTGTATTATGCTGCTGTCAGATATGAAACAATATATGAAGAGAAAACAGAAAAATAAGGATAACAAGCATATATAGATACTGGCATCAGACTATAATAACCACAATGTAAATAAACAATGAAAATAAAAATGCTGAAAAAATACAATTATAAATAAAAGAATAGTTTAAATAATAAAATAAACTTAAATGTGCAGTATAAACACAGTGTTGAGGCCAGAGTACTGCACAGTTGAATTATTGCACAGATTATTGTACAGTTGAGTCAGTGTTGCACAGCTGAAAATATAAATAATACTGTAAATAAATTATGGGCTTGTAGCTGCTGACGGATGAAGTAAATTCAAGGGCCAGTGCACTGAAGGAGTTGCAAAGTTTGATAACTTATTTTTAAGGGTCACAAATTCAACTGTGCAATATTCAAAGACGACTAAAAGACAGAGCCTGAGATCTAAAGATTTACTCACCAATGACTGCACCACTCTTGCTGTTGTGTATCTGGCAATAAAGAACTTGAACTTGAGTCTGCAGTTCTGCCAACAGCTCTGTGAGGCTGTACTGAGGCACAGTGGTGCTTTGAGCTAAATGCTAACATCCTAATTTTAAGCAGGTAGTAATTTCAAGAGTTTTTGAAGTTTCGTCTTGGACTCGACCGCATTTTGGCTGTTTCTGTCTCAGACTAAGACGACTCAGGATGTTATTTTAAGACCAGTAAAGACCACAACTACAAAACAAAATTTCTTGTGCAAAAATGAGTAGTAAATAAAGATGGTTAAATAGATTTCAGCTACTTTGTGTTTAAATTTGTTTGGTCTTTGACTTTTGATTATTTTACGAAGACATTTTTTCATTCAGTTTTACTTATACATACACACATTTACAGAATGCATGGAAAGAGATACATGAAGAGGAATCCTCATTTGTTTTCTGTGGGTGTTTTGAGGAGTTCCTGGTTTGCATGTTCCAGTCTGTCATGCAGAATGGGACTCACCCTGGTCTGGTCCTGGTCTTGTCTCGGTCTGTGTACACTCTGGTCTTGACTAATGATTATGATGCTGACTAAAAGCTAAAAGTTCTGGGGGAAAAAATCTGCTGGAGGTGCGACAGGAAACATAAATGTTTGTGCAAAATTTTTTGAAAATTCAAGTCAGGTTAAACTAGAATAACCACCCCGCAGCTGCATGCCTCCACACATCAGTTAAGTTTCTGTTAAAGTTTACCTTCATGTCTGTGGAGACATGGATGATTCACACCCACTGTCACCTGACAGCACAGAAGATCTGTACAATTATCACAGTTTGAAGGTGGGCACCCAAAATGAGTGTCACCAGTTCAGTATCTGACCAAATATTTCCCCTCTGTTCCTGAGATATGACCTTACATATGTCGAATAACGGCCGGAAAAGTGTTTTATGCAGAACATTATGATGTCACAGTGAAGCTGACCTTTGACCTTTTGAATATAAAATGTCATCACTTCATTATTTTATCCTATCAGACATCTGTGTGAAATTTGTTTGTGTAAGAATTCTTGAGTTATGGCCCAAAACATGTTTTGTGAGGTCACATTGACCTTGACCTTTGGCTTATGAACACTAAAAAACTAATCACTTCATTGATGAGTCCAAGTCGACGTTTGTGCCAAATTTGAAGAAAATCCCTCACAGTGTTCTTGAGATAATGCATTCACAAAAATAAGACAGACGAGGTCACAGTGACCTTGACCTTTGACTACTAATCTAATCAGTTTATCGTTGAAGAAATTCCTTTAAGCTGTTCTTGACATGTTGCGTTCACAAGAATGAGATGGATGCAAGGTCACAGTGACCTTGGCCTTTGACCCTTGACCACTCGAATCTCATCGGATCATCCTCGAGTCAGAGTGAATTGAATTTAAAGAAATTCCCTCAAAGGAATTTGAGATGTCAAGTTCATGAGAATGAGACTGATCCAAGGTCAAAGTGACCTTGACCTTTGACCTATAACCACCAAAAACGTATCAATTCATCATTAAGTCCACAGACATTTATGCCAAATGTGAAGATATCACGTTGACAAGGATGGACACATACAGTCGTACATATATACGGTCAGATGGACAACCTGAAAACATGATGCCTCCGGCCGAGGCTATTGCCGGCACGAAGGCATAAAAAAACAACAACAAATGGATTAAATGCTATAAAATCTATGCACCATGACCCAGAACATTTGAACATTTAAATTTTCAACATTAATTTGGAACTTTTTTATTGCACCATTTGACATTACGTTGTTTATGGTCTGTCTTTGCTTCCATCAGCTCAGTGTGCAAAAATAAAACAAATATCTGATGATATCCTGTGTTACTTATTTGTGCTCTGCTTTTACTTTTGTTACCTCCACCAAGGAGGTTATGTTTTCGCCGACGTTGGTCTGTTTGTCTGCAAAATAACTCAAAAAGTTCTGAATGGATTTTGATGAAATTTTCAGGAAAGGTTGATAATGGGACAAGGAACAGATGATAAAATGTTGGTGGTGATCGGTTGAAGCGAGGTGGATAAAATAATAAAATGGCGGGAAATCCGAGCTGCTTGGCGAAGGTCTGCGCTCTCCGAGTGCTTTCCTAGTTTTAAAGTGAGAACACTGTTAACAACAGGTCGGCCTTTTTCAGACGGTTTAATGTTTTTCATCTGCTAAGCACTTTCAGCAGTCGTGTTTCAACATGTTCAGAATCTTGTTTTCCCTGCAGAAAGAAAATCCCCCACGATGATTTTTTTTGTTGCTGCAGAGTGATTTGAATTTATAAGACATGGGTGTGAACTAAAGTTTGAAATATGAGCATTGATAAAACACATTTGAAAAGTTGAATATACACAACAAAAGGCTTTTCTTCTGAGGGTCTGAGGCTGAAGATGAAGCTTTGAGCCCCTCTTGCTGAAACTCATAAAACACTCAAAGGGTAGACAGGAAAACAAAATTTTCATTTAACCCTACAAAACACGCATGTGAGTTAAAACAGGCTGCAACAGAGTCAGTGCAGAGTTCTATGGATATTTTTGGATAAAGAAAGAAGTCATATGTTAAGATTTCTCTTGCAGACCACAGTCACACTGGTGATTTCAGAGAAAACAAACTAACTGATGCAAACACTGAAAAACAAACGTTGCAGCACAAGTTTTCACATTTCTAATAAAGTGTAATAATCTTACCATGTCGCTGGAGATGAGATGAGATGAGACGGTGGTTTTGCTTCAGGTTAGTGTGTGTTATTCTGTCCGCAAGGCTCAGCACAGACTGAGCAGTTCCTCTGCACTGATCCAGGGGTGTGTAACGTGTCCTAACAGACACAGCGCTGCTTCGTACCGCCTGCTGCAGCAGCTCTTTATACCTGCAGACAGACAGACGGGCTCACCTGGGTTAGCATTAGGATGGTGTGTGACTGACTGATGTTTATTCAGGCTTCATGTTAGAGGGAGGGAAGTCTTCCTCCCCCCACATGAAGCTACTTCTCCCTCACTTTTGTCACTTTTTTTCACAAGAAAGAACTTTTAATTCATATTTATCCATTGAATCAATCCAACGTTGTGCCAAAGGTTATTTCACACCTGGCTAACAATGGTACTGTCACTTTTTATAACATCATACAGTGATGGAGAGGAATTCAGATCCATGACTTGAATAAGGAAACCAGACGAAATAAGCTGATTTGGAAGAGGTGGAAAGGGAGCCACATTTTCTTTTGTTATGTTCAGCAGTGTGGTGATTTAATGACATTCATCTTTGAAATTATTTAACAAAACTCTGATCTACAGGTGATTTAAAAAAAAACAGTTAGTTTTTATTCATATCTCTAAAGTAGTTTACTCAGTGATTTATAAATGTTGAAGAAATGAAGGTCTGAAAATGTAACTGTGAAAATTAAATGAACTGCTTTTCTTTCATTCATTCTCATATGTTACCGTATTTGTTATTACTCACACATATTTATGTTGCAGTCAGACTGGGACTAATGGAACATTTATACAGCCCACTAAACTGTTTTAAAAATTAACTTGTGCCAACGTCAATTAAGATTTTAAATAATGTCACTTGATATTTTAGGGTTGCTGTGTTTTGCTTACAGTGCTCTGTTGTGTGCTGGTGTTATGTGTGTTTTTATGTTTAATGGTGTATGCTTCATTTCTTCTTGACTATTATTGTAAGGCAGCAATACTTGTGCAGCTCCTGAGTCCAAGACAAATTTCCCTACAGGGAAAATATCGTATCGTGGCGTATTGTGTTGTATCGCATTGCATCATTGTAGTTTAATCTACAATATATCACATTTTATGAAGTGATATGGACACACATTTCAACATGTACATTTGTCCCTTCCAATAAACTCCTAAAAATAGCAGAGGACTTTAATTTTGACTAAATTAAAGACATTTACACCATAAACTGATGCGTAAAAAAAAGTCAATCTCATATGTCAAATGAAACCTGCTCTGGCTGTCAAATAGATGAAGTGGACTAGAAGTATAAAGTAGCATAAAAGGTAAATACTCAAGTAAAGAACAAGTACCTCAAATCCTACTTTAACAACAACACTCAAGTAGACTTATTTACTTTGCAGCACTTTCCCGCTTCATTGTTAGTCATCAGTTTGTGTCTTTCTTAGGAAACTGAAGTGTAACTGATCTGATTACACAATTCAGTAAATCACACAAAGCTTCCCTGTAATAAAAGTGACGTGTGATTAAATATTTCCTCTGTGATCGAATATTTTGGCAGCGTCATTATTCTGGTGAACATGAGAGCTTTGTTTTTCAGGAAACATCAGGAATTGTATCCAACAATTTAGTTCAGCCCTCAGATAACATTTTGTACTTTACCCCAGCATAATAAGTTTGTTGCTTTAAAATACATTGCTACAGATTAAATCAGTATTACTCAGCCTTTTTGTTTTGTGACCTTTATAAAAACTATTTAATGTGGTCCCTTGTGTCGTTTATAATTTGTGTAGCAGAACTTTGTTTTGCCTCGTTCCTCTCACATGAATCTTCCCGCGACCCCTCAGATTTCATCTTGTGACCCTCTGGAGGGGACCCAAGTTGGGAACCACTGGACAAAACCACCAACTAAAGTAATTTAAACCAGCTCCACTGCGACCCGCTGCAACAGTAATATTATTTAGTCATGTGATCTATCACAGGGGACGTTTTCCTGCAGACCAATAACTTTTACTTTTGATACCAGAGATGGAAAAAAAAATTCAAATCAAATACTAAAATAAAGGTAGTGATGTCTCACTAGAAATACACAATTACAAGTAAAAGTTCACATACGAAAAAATACAGAAGTATTATTGGCAAAATCTTCTCAAAGATGACACAAATGGATCCTATTATTTGCTGTTTTTTTTGTTGTTGCAGTCGAAAATATTTTCTTATTAGTCATTTGTTATCACTTGTATTATATTTTATGTATTGTTCTTTATCTTTCAGAAAACTGGGGCTATTAGGCTAGTCACATCAGCTCCATGTTCCCAGATGCAAAAATGAAGCATACAAAGAAAAGAACACTGTACCTACTGTGAAACATGGAGGAGGCTCGGCTATGTTCTGGGGCTGCTTTGCTGCATCTGGCACAGGGTGTCTTGAAACTGTGCAGGGTACAATTAAATCTCAAGACTATCAAGGCATTCTGGAGCGAAATGTGCTGCCCAGTGCCAGAAAGCTTGGTCTCAGTCGCGGATCATGGGTCCTTCAACAGGATAATGACCCAAAACACACAGCTAAAAAGACCCAAATTGGCTAAGAACAAAACATTGAACTATTCTAAAATGGCCTTCTATGAGAAGGAGCCCAAACATACGGTCTGGAGAAGGCACCCTTCAAACCTGAGACAGCTGGAGCAGTTTGCTCATGAGGAGTGGGCCAAAATACTTGTTAACAGGTGCTGAAGTCTCATTGAGAGTTGCAGAATCGATTGATTGCAGTGATTGCCTTAAAAGGTTGTGCAACAAAATATAAAATTAAGGGTGTTATTATTATTTTTGTCCGTTAAATTATTTCATTGACCATTGTTTTTTCTGTCTTTAACGGAAGGGTACCAACAATTTTGTCCATGTGTGTATTCATCAGTCTAGGTGCAAGTCACCAAGTGTTGGAGATATCAGCCGTAGAGATGTCTGGCTTCTTTTGAATATGTTGGAACTAGATGACACTCAGCTTGTGGTGCTCAAAGCGCCAAAAAAAACCTCAACAGCAATGTCTCTTTCCAGAAATCATGACCTGGTTACTCAAGATAATCCACAGACCTTGTTGTCAGCAGTTTCATGTAGAACTATTTTCTTTCTACGAAATTACGCCTGCCAACCGTCTTGCCGCATGTACACCTACTCCCAGTCAGAGGAACTCCATCATTTTTGTAAGAACACCCAGTTTTGTTGTGTCTGAAAAACAGAACTAGGAACATTTGTAATCCTTATAACCCCATTTTGAGGGATTTTTTTAGCTCCTACTGCAGAGTGGGAACTCTTACACCACAAGAGCAACCATGAGAGATGAGTGTGCGATTGGTCGAACACAGCAGCACTGGTAACCGCCATTTTTAAAAACCTTGGTCTGATGATGGCGATTAATGGCGTCCTCTTCAGCTGAGCTGTAAGGTTAGCTAGTTTAGTGGTGCTAGGTGAGCTAGCAGCAGATGCACGCTTCCTTTTGCATGGTGATACAGTTGCTGGGCCTAGTTTGGTAGAAAAAAAGAGTTTGTATATGAAACTGCTCACAACAAGGTCTGTGGATTATCTTGAGTAACCAGGTCATGATTTCTGAAAGGAGACATTGCTTTTGGGTTTTTCAAATATATTTTTCAGCCCTGTGAGCACCACAAGCTGCGTGACATCTAGTTCTATTATACTGCAGAGAAGGCAGGTGATATCGCCAACACTCAGCACCTCACACCAAAACAATCAAGACTGATGAACAGCACTACAGGTAAGAGGAAAAAAAAAGTGTTTTGATTTTCGGGGGAACTGTCCCTTTAAAAAGGCACAATAGTTGCCCTGCACAGTCTGTTGAGTTTGAGACATCAAACTGCTTCGAGCAGCTGGATGATTCTTCACATTTGCTCTGTGGATGTGGACACTGATGGCACTGACTCAGCTGATGATGTGTGAAGCGAACATAGCGCGTTTTGTCTCTCTGCATCACTTATCAGGTGTTCACAGACTGAGAGGAGGAAACGCGTCAGTTCTCAGAGTGTTTATTCACTTCCCAGGCAACAGTGATGTTGGGACTTTGTGTCCTACATGTACATGTCCAGATTTATAAGCTGAGGGAAAAAAAAAACAAAAAAAACATGCACCTCATACTTATTAGGTTGTGGTTTTCAGTGACAAAATAATCAGCTGGTACAATTCAGTCATTTTTTAAAACGATATTGATCTCTAAATATATATTCTGAGAGCAACGATAAGTATTAAACCTTCTGTATTAAAGTGATTTGAGTCTAAAAGCACTGATTACAGAAAGAATTACAAAAAGGGCTGAAGTACTGACCCATTAATGACCTCGCAAATGCCGAATGAGTGCACTCGATAAGAAGCCAATGTAGTGTAACGATCATCAAAGTCAAATGGGAGGCAACACGGATGTTCACTGTTTGATGTAGGCCAAAGTCATAAGGCATATAGCAGCAACTGGAGTCTGAATCAACTCCGTCTATTCACGTTTTCTTATGATGAGTAGAAATATATTGCACTTTGAAGACAAACTGAAAAAATAATCTCACAGGTAACGACAGCAACGAGTACCACCGAAGAGAGTCATGCAAGTGGTGATGGGCTCCTTGGAGGTGAAGTCTACCACGGCGAAGCTCAATCTCTGTTGCACAGTCTGATTGTCGAAGGGTTGACCGTCCAGTCGAGGAGGCAGCCCCCTAACTGCTGTACTTTTTTAAAGAGTACCTATTTGCATACTGGCAAACAAACATCTCCCTTTGTGTGGTTCTGTTTTTGTGGCATTTTAGTCTAGCTGCCCGTTCTCCCGTCTGCTTTTCCTCTTGAGGTTCTTCTTCTTGGCAAAGATCACTTTTCTCGTAGGACACAGACACCCGCGTCGCACCGCTGCGTCGCCATCGAAGTGACGACCTCCCAGGAGTCAATGACCGGGTCATAACATTCAATACTGCTGAGGAGAGAGTTCCCGTCATATCTACAGAGATGTGAGACAAACAGAGGAACTGAGAGCTTTAACCACAACAATCAGCACGAGGATGATGTTTCACAATATAATGATCCAGATAAACCTGATGACTTATCTGATGAGGAGAGACGAAGAAGAAGAAAGTGTTAATTTAAATCTGAAACCAATTAAAGGACAGGTCCACAATTTTTGAGGTCTTTCTAAAAACAACAGTCAGATGCCTGTATGAACATTTAAACAGGTTTTGCTTGCTGTAATCGTTCCTCCTGTTCATACTGGCCATTAAGAGATCTCTTACTTAAGTGCTTTCAGTGTAAGTGATGTAGGACAAATTTCGCAATCCTTCTCCTGAGCACAAACATATTCAAAAAAGGTAGACAAATAAAGTGGAGATCTTCCAGTGTTACAGTCTTTTTGTTACTGTGCCCCATGGATATAATAGAGAACTGGATACGGTGACACTGCTCAGCCCTGCTTCCATTTTTTTCCAGTGGCAATTCATCATTCATCATTGCATTGAAAATCCCCCGTGGCCCAAAAGGCATTTTCTTCATGGACCACAAGAGACATCTGTAAAACTGTTGACCACACACCACGAACTGCAAACAAAATCAATTGTGACTCTTTCTATTATAAATTTTTGATCTATGCAGGTTTTATATAAGTAAAACTTTCCCAGGAAAGTAATTTTAAAAAACTGTGATGTCATTACAGTGTAGATATACAGAGGGACAAAAAAACAAAACATAATGCCTCTGTCCAGAGCTGTCGCAGGAGTGGAGGCATTAAAAATTTAAACCTACCCTTTAAACCCACTGTCACAGTCAGAAGGACATTAGAACTCGTTCTTACCCGGCAATGGCGTAGAGACGTCCTCTGAGGACAGTTGCTCCTACGTAACATCGAGGCGTGGTCATACTGGCTACCGTGGTCCAATAGTCTGTTCTGATGTTGTAAACCTCCACAGAGTCGAGGTGTGAAACACCATCGAAGCCTCCCACCACGTAGATGTGGTCGTTGAGTAACGCCACACCAGCGCCTGAAAGCGGCAGAAAAGTCTCAGATACACAGAATCACACACAGTCAGCTGGAATATTTAACTTCATCCTCTTTTCTGACCCACCTGACCGCTTCGTGGCCATGGGTGTAACACTCGTCCAGTGGCCTGTGTGTGGGTCATACCGCTCCACTGAATTTAGGATGTTTAGTCCGTCGTATCCACCTGTGGGGAAATATCAGGGACATGACGAGTGTAAAGATGCTTACAAAAATAATCATACGTAAGCTGCAGCCTGACTATGACGTGTCAAAGATTATCTATCCACACCTAGACAGTATATGAGTCCACTGGCCACCACCAGACCAGCTCCTTCTCTGGCAGTCTGCATATCTCCCAGCATGCTCCACTGGTCAATGTTAGGGTCGTATCGCTCCATGCTGGTGTGACGCCGGCTGCCATCGAAGCCCCCGGCCACATAGATCATGTCTGTCAAGAACAAAATCAGATGGAACAGAATTGTATCAATTTCTAACAGAAAACATTCATAGAAAGTTTCACAAAAACTCCAGCGAAGGTGTGAGTCATTCGGAAGAGACAGAAACTTGCTCACCTCCGAGTGTCGTGGCTCCAGCAAGGCCACGACGCACATTCATGGTGGCGACTGTGTACCAAACACCGTCCTCGTCTGCTGTGTAGTCCAGGCACTCCACAGAGCTGAGCCTCGACCGTCCGTCATAGCCTCCGATCACATAAACTCGATCGTGGAGAGACACCGTGGCGACGTAACGTCTTTTCCGTGCTATGTTCTGTTAAACACACACCAGTCTGTATTAGCCAAATCTAAAGAGATAAAGAACGTCACCACACTCTCTTATAAATATTCAGTACTTACAGGAAGGAAGCTCCATTCTTGTGTTTTCGGATCATATTTCTCAACTATGTCTATCGGTGATTGTTGGCTGCCAAACCCGCCTATAACCAACAGGACTTCTTTGGCACCTGAAGAGACGAATAAATCACTTTTACTGTCAGTGTGGATTACTAAATAAGGACATATGCATGTAGCTAAATTGCTATGAGAAAAAAAGGATTCTCACCTAATCTTGCTTGTGTGCGTGGGCCCTGCATCTCACTCCTCAGCTCCGGTCTTAAGTGGAATTTCTTGGCTTCATCAACGAGGTCTCGACATGGCAGGCTACACCGAATGAGGGGCTGAAACGTGTCAAAACATGCTTAATTATGGTGGTAACTGTGATAAATACTTCAACACATAATCCAAGCTTGCCGTGTGATTTACACATCAACCTGCTGCATGTCGTCTGGCTCACCTCGGCATCAATGACATCTGTAATGTAGCGGGGGGTCAGGAGTGGCAGTCGGACGAATTCGAGCATGTCTGGCAGGTAGGGCTCTCGCTCTTTGCGGTTGTGTTTGACCCAGTTTAACACAGCTTCAAACACAGGCTCCTCTGAGTCCACCTACAGACAGACAACACACACACAGAGAAGAGTTACAGCTCCATTTAATTAAACAATTAGCTGACAAGCGCAGTAAAATATTCATTGTCTAACTCAGCCATTGATCTCCAACTATAACCATTAATTGTTGTGTAATTAAAAAACACAATGTGCAACAACACAGCCTGCTGAAGGTGAAACAAGCTGTAAATTCCTTTACATGAGAACGATGACACAGTTTCACTGAGCGTGACTGTGAATGACATGTATGGTCTAGTTTTGTGTTAAAAACAACAAAAATGACAGGATGAACCATTCAAGAGATTTGATGATGTATAAATCATTTTGTGATAATAGCTGTTTTCACAAAGCAGGGCGTGCGGTTGGGGGCAGGAATTTCCTGAGCACAAAGACAAACCTAAATCAGGTTATCTTCTCTGCAATTTTATTGTCAGCTCAATCCGCAAAACCGAGTGGAATTAAGAGGGGGGCCCACCGACTGAGATTACAGCAGGTTGGTACTTGTTTTTCTGTCTGTGCAGTCAGGTGTGTGAAAGACAATCAGAGAGCTGTGAAAGTCAGGTGACACTTTGCTATTTTAGCTGCTTGTCAGGCACCTTAACACAAATTCTAACCACAGCAGTAAACGCAGGTAGAAACATAAATGTACTGGGGAGCAGATACATCATTATAAACCCTGTGTCAATCAACACACCTTAAATTTCAATGACAATTTTGACCATCACTTTAGTTTTTATATGACACTTTTAGTAATGAGTGGATCTTCAAGCATTCATATATATCAATTTCGGCCGGGTTATGTAAATGTATATATATATTCTAATCCTCACTCGGAGAAAAAACAAAGTGTTGCGGAGCATTGTCCCTGTTGGCTCCAACAACACTAAACCCTGAGCTTGCCTGAGAAGGACTAAATGCACAAACCCCACTATTTTTAAATATCCCATGGAGACAGACTCTCACTGCAGCCTGCTCTATTTTGTTCTGAAAATGTCCCTTTGCAATCACCAACATTATGTTCAATAACTGTCTTTTAATTACAAATTTTTACTAAGTAACTGATTACAATTGCTTTTATTTTGTAAGCTAATTATGTAACTCAATAACTTGTTACTTCCCAACACCGAACACAGTTCATCATTTCACAGAAGTCTCATGACTGTTCACTGATTAGCTGTGGTTATTCTCTGGCCACAATTCTGGCTGAAAGTTCAACTATCATCAACTTTCAGTTTGACCGCACTTTGCTGCAGAATCAAACGGCCGCAGCTCTGACCCGCCATCCCAGCTTTCTATAGACACTGCATGGCAGGTCAGCACAGGCTGCACTTTGGAGCTGCTTAGTGTGTTTTTGTCGTTAGGACAATAAAAAGCGGAACAAACAGACCGAATAACAGTTTCTTTCCTAGAACTGTCCTCTGTTACCCCTCCTCACTGCCAGAGACTGAAAAAGACTACATGCTGTAAACATTAACCCCATCAACCCTTCCCAAAAACACACTCAAACTGTGTGACACTGTATCTATATTTTTCTTGTCTGTATTTTGACTCTGTTCATTTTGCTTGTTACTAATTTGTTTGTTACTTTTATGCACACTACTGAGGTGCTGCTGAACTCATTTTCATTGTTCTGAGCACAGTGACAACAAAAATTTATTCTATTCTATTACAGTGTTCAGTTACAACAGATCAAGCGGCCTCGACTGACAATAAAGTACAAAACAACTCGTTTTCTTACCTGGATTTCATCACATTTTATGAGCTTTTCAACTTCTGTCTGACTGAGCAGCATGAACTCCTCGTGCTGAACCACCTCGGAGAAATGCTTCTGGGAGAAGAGCTCAGCGGCCTGCATCAGGTCAAGGCAGTTGTGAGTTTCAGCAAAGTCGCGAATGCCCAGACAGTTGGAAGGATCGAGTTGACTCTCCAAAAAATCACAACATGCTCTCTTCACCCCTGAGGAAAGCAAAGAAAATTTACACAGGTATAGCATTCAAATTCCTCATGTTATTCAGCAACTCTTAATTTGAAAATGCCAAAGACAACTGCAAAGTGGTGTCTCGCCTCAAAGATTCTGCAGGGTTCAATGAGCTAAAGTTAAGACCTTTTGAGACCTTTTTTTAAAGTTTAAAAGTGTGATGGAAAACAAGTACAGATGATAAGGCCTAAAATTATTTGACATTTGACTGTAAGCTTCCCGTGTACTGTGGCTAGCAGTGTTGACAGTGTTTGCTGCAAGTCTGATGCTGCTGCTGACTGAATTTCCACAAAAAAGAAGTGAACAGCCTCCTGCAGCACGACTCTACTGTCGAACAATGCCACTTTTGGTTTGAAGTGTATAAAACGTCCAGCAACCACCCACAATCACACACAAAGACATTTTCTAACTAAAATATCTATGTGCAGCAGGCAAGAGAAAATATCTAAAACATTTGTTTATAAGTTAAAACTGTTTAATATCCACTTTTGGGCCAAATTCAATTATTTTCAAGACCTGCAGATACCCTTTGATTATACTCACAATGATATCAGATGGCTTAAACACACACTTTTCATGAGCGTACAGCAAGTACTCCTGACTTTACCTTTGAGCTGCAGTAAGCACGCTGCAGGAAGCAGCTCTTGCACGTTCTCCACTGTAACTAGCACCGTCTCTGTGTACACAAAGTCCAAAAGGATCTCCATAGTTGCTGCAGTGAGCCCCTGAATGTCGACAAAAGATTTCCCCTTCTCTGCGAGCTGCAGAGCCACAGAAACAGAGAATATCAGGCACAGTGACAAGAAACATATATGTAGAAGGATTAGTTAGAAGCATTGGGTATTCTCCTGTAGCAATACCGATAATTGTCTTGTTTACTAAAGTCAAACACTGCCTTATTCCTCATACATGTATGTCTAGCATCTATCTTTAATTTTATTGTCCTGGTTGTCTGAACTGTAATTTTACTGCTTGGTCTATTCTGTGCACATGACATGTATTACATGTGTGTCTGTCTTTGAAGAGTGATTCCTCGTCATTTGTGGTTCTTCCATTTTTTCCCCCGTTAACGGTTTTATTGAGTTTCTACTTGTCAAAATCTAGAGTCTAATGACAGAGGGTGTCATATGTTGTACACATTGTAAAGCCCCTTGAAGCAGATTTATGATATTGGGCTATACAAATAAAACTGACTTGACTGACTTGACTTAGACTCAGAAAAGCCAATAAAAGACTGAAGAATAAATAGATCATACTCAGATGTGTTCATCTTTGTCCCTGAGAAGATTCCTTTGTTCTCTTGAAAATAAAAGCCATATGTAACATGCTTTGTTTGTAAGTTTGTAAAAAACTGTTTCAATTGATCCACACTGCGTGGAAAATAATAGATGTCTCAGAGCACATTTCCATGCAGTCGATTTTTGATCGTGCTACTCTTAAGTCAAGCCAATAAGATCATCACTGACTCCTCTCACAAGCTGCTGCCTTCTGGTAGGAGATTTAGAGTGAGTCGTTAAAACACTGAACAGATTTAAAAATCCATTCATACCTCTGTCTGTAAAGCTTTTAAACAATGGCAGATAAGGCCAAATCTGGCGTTGGATTTTGCTACGTTGGGTATAATGTTAATTTGTCTCTGTGCTATGTAATATGTTGTATTTCTATGGCTGCAGTATGTGTGTAGGGCCCAAACAAATTTCCAACTCTGTAGGACAATGAAGTTGAACTTGATCTTGTAGAGTCAAATAATATTAACGATTCAATGTCTTTCGGAGCACTCCAGCATTTACACCATTACCTCACTGGTGAACATGGCACAAAAGTAGTCACTGCAGGCAGCCAAGACGATCCGGTGCGCCGGAAAATCTGTGTTCTCCACCCTCAGTGTGATATCGCAGAGTGTGTTGCTCTTGCGAAGTGAGTTCATGGCGTTGAGGATGGATTTGGCGTGAGAGTTGGTCATGATGTCCTTGGGAGCCATGTTGCCTTGAGAATCGCTCACAGATCTCAAACTACTCCAGGAATCTAAAACAGATGAGACAGGCTTTGTTGAGAACAATCACACTTCTTTATACTCACCTTTCACTGCAGCATTTGCACATAAAGCACTTACTGTGTGTCTTATCATCTGATGAGTGACTGAGTATATATGAGTGCATTAAATGAGTGTGAAAGTGTGTGAGATTCAAACTTGTGTTTCAAGTTGACAGAAAAGGGTGTTTGCTTGATGTGTAAAAAGTTAGAAAGCCAGAGAAACAAAGATGCAAATTATATTCAGGTACTGTACTTTAACACTGTTTTGAGATATTAGTGCTTAACTTGTCCAAATTGTGAGACTTGCACTTCATTTTTGAGTATAATATAGTACTGTATACTCATTTATGTCATTTGTATGATAGCTGTAGTCAGAAGATTAAGATTTTTCATGCAAAACATGGCAAACTAATAAAAACGTGTCCTATCTTCAGTAACAGGAATTTGAGGTTTGATATAAAAACTACACATTTTTGTGCTAATGACTGGTACTTAAGTGAATTTTTGAGTGCAAGTGAGTCACTTATAACTTAGTAATTTAGTGTTATTGCTAATGCAACTTACCGTTAAAAGATTTGAATACTTTTTCCACCACTGGGAGGCAATAACTATAGCTACACATTAGCAAGCAGCAGCCAACGACAGCTGAGGGCTAACGCCAACGCTAGACAACAACTAGGAAAACAAACAGGCATATAAAGTGAGCCGAGGCCAGAGGAAGACAACACATGAAGCGACACACACAGAAGAACTTGGCAAGAATTTGTGTAATACCTGTCGCAGCCGTAAAGCTGATTCAAAACGTCTAGCTAAGTTGCGTTGCTAGCTAACGTTAGTAGCACCAAAGTCCCTTGTCCCAGTTCCTGCTGTCAGTCACTGCTGGAGAACAGCCACTGAACTACAGCTAATCCATCATGACCTCTGATAGGTCACAGCACGCGCCGCCTCCTCGAAGACATATGTGTCTAAAATGTCACATATAATCTCATATCGTCCTCGGTGCGAGTTTTAACCAGCTCTGATATCTCGTTGACTAACTGCAGCAGGTCACAGCAGCACAGACTCCAGATTGGACGTAAACAGACCATTACGTGAGTGTACGTGCGCGTTCCCGCAGTAGGACGCGTCACGTCCCAGACACAAGATGCCTTCCGCGCGTCCTCGCTGCTCTGTCTCTACAGCTGGCGTTGAAATGGTAAAGTGAGAATTTCTTGCTACTAAAGTTGTGTATTCTGGTTTTATTAGGAGAGTAAAATCGCGAAACACACCCGGGGAAGCCGAAGTGGATTATAATCTCTTTAAAAAACACACTGTGCTCTTTTTTAGCCACCGGAGGACGGCGGCTGCACCGTGTAGGAGGAGCCAGCGGCGTGTTTCCGCTAACCAGCGCCGAGAGAGGTAACACGGTAATCTATGCTGCCCTGCTGAGAATTACAGGATATTGGCGGAACAGTTGTCAGCTATTGCGGGACACTGTGAGAGTAAAAACTGCGATATCACCGGGGAGCTGCGGGTGTCCATATCAGGGGAGGAAGAAGAAGAAGGAGTGGCAGCTGGACTGTCAGCAATGGAAGCCGAGTTTCGGGAAATCGATGAAAACGGGAGTTGGAGCGCCATTTATCAGGTAGGACCTCTCCGGCAAAACCAAGGTGGAAATGGACTGTTAGTGAAGCTCATACTATCAGGGCCAAACGTTAGCTGTAGTGCACGATGAGTCTGCAGCAGCGCAGCTACCAGTCAGTGTAGTTATCAGCCTTGTTCGTGTTTAGTTGAGTCCGCGGATCAATCCGATGATTGATGTGTCTGCTGGGTCTCGAGCAGGCAGCACCTCCCATCACTTTACTGTTATATTACATTCAAACTGTACATGTGGTGTCACCTTTTGTTTAGACATGAATATTTCAGTCTTTACTCACCTTGGAGCGGTGGTTGGAAGTGCTCACATCTTGTACTTAGGTAACAGCAGCAATACTACAGTAAACTCTGCAGTCAAACCCTAATTAAGTAAAAGGACATAAGTATTAGCACCAAAATATACCTAAATATCAAAGGTGTACTCTTTATGCAGAATGGCTACTCCCTGACAAGCTATCAAATCTTGAGCTAAGGGGCCCAGACATGAAGCTGATTGTATTTTTAAAATGTGCTCACTAACAAGTAGTCTACAATTTAGGAGAAGTGCATGTAATATCTTCCTGAGAAAATTTTTGGTTTACATAATTTAATGCTTCATTCTGCCTAATTTAGACCTGTTGTCCTCGGTCGTGGACACTTGTTTGTGCCTTCTAGTGGTAATAAGAGCACAATACACTAGTGGACAAGGTTCGAAACCTGATCTCATTTCATGGTTCAAACTTATTTATTTATGATTAATAATGTTTGTAGTTTGATTTGACAACAAATTTGACCACTTTTAGAAACAGTAGCAAGCTGTTAATTAGGAAGCACTTATTTGAGGACATTGGGACTTAACTGGGTCCTACTGATCCCAAATAGCTAGGAGGAATTAAAAATGCACACCAAACAAACGTTCAGGTCTTAAAAGGATTCACAGTAACATTTATAACCTACAAAACTCCCAAGACTAACCAAAGATCTAGACTAAACTACCATAATGCTAACTACAGAATTGTCCCAAGACATTTAATCAATCAGTCTAAACATTGGTTTCATCGGTGGGAATCAAATATATTATAACACTAGGTTAAAATAAGTGATGCAGATATTGTGCAAGCATCACTCATGTTGCAGCTGGTAACTGGGGAGCTATTTTTAACTACTTAATATACTGCTGAGAAGCTTAATGTATTAGTTGGTACTTAAGTTGTATTTTGTATATATTGTCTGAATCTGCAAAGTAGCTGACACGGTGGCAACTGCGGTAGTAAAAAGTACAATGTTTGCGCCAAAATTGTTGTGGAGAAGAAGTCCAAGTAGTATAAAATGGAAATTCTCAATCAAAGTAACGTATATGAGTAAATATAGTTAGTTATATTCCAACCACTGCCTTAAATGAACTTAATGGTTTGTCCACAGTTTCCTGCACAGAATTATTTACAGCTCAGTGTGTTATTATATTTTCACAGTTTACTTAGATGAGCGGGCGTGCTAACATACCACACACCAAAATGTTTTTCTACAGAATTAAAAAAGAAACAACCCCCTTTCAAGAGTCATTATACATGTTAAGATTTAAAGTTTTAAAACAACCACAGAGACACAACCTGCACCATTGATGTTACATCAGAACTCAAATGTCATGTAAATGTAATGCTAATGTAATGCTATTTTTGTATCCTGTCACAGGAGATACGCCAGCAGTCATGTGAACTCCCGTGCAAGGTTGCCAAATTACCTGAAAACAAGACTCGGAATCGTTACAGAGATGTTAGCCCATGTGAGTTGCTCATTTGTCTCTCTGAATGCACCACACAGAAAAAAATACTCCTTTACTTCGATGACAGCTCTGTGATCGGCTGTTAATGTTCAAGCGAAAGCCAGTGGTGACTTATTCTGTAAAGTTACAGCAACACGATGTTAAACTGAGTCTTCCACAGTTGAATGTTATACAAGCATGCCGGCTTACTGATGTTTGACCTCAGTCATTTGAAATAACACAATGTCAGTATTACACAATAGGCAGAGCGCTGCCTCACTGTGGACGCACGTAATAAAGGATGTGACTTCACATAAAATAACTTCTGCTCTTTTTTTTTTTTTTTTTTTTTTTTTGAAGAGAGAATGTACAAAGAGGTGAAGCTATACCAGGGTGGCAACATAATAATTAGGTTGGCTTTTATGTAATGCTGAATGACATTTAACAACATGGGTGTAAATGTGGCAGGGTTAGTTCATCAGTTTATGCGCACCTGTATTCTCATCACACAACTAGACACTGACGAATGATTAAGAAAACAAAGTAAAGTTGCATTGGAAACTGCAGAGAAAGGAAACAGTGGGAAATGAATCACACCAATTTGTCATAACAATCTTAAACCAAACAATCAGACAAGTATAAAACTCTGTGGACGTGCTTCAGTTGATCTATTAAAACATCACATCAATCATGAGTGCCTATCTCAGTAGATTTTATTCACATTTTTAAATACTGTATTTATTTTGAACTTGTTTCCTCCTATTTAATCTCACATTTTATTCTTTAAAACACATTGTAAACATATCTGAGAAAGGACTATATAAGTACATTTAATTGTTATTATCGTTTATGTTCAGCCATCCTAGCAGACACACTGCTTTTAACCACAGATGTGTCTTTCCATGTAATAATATTTATTTGGTGTGGTTCAGAGTTTAAAATGAATTATTATTCAATATTTTTTCCTGTAATATCACCATCCAACAGCTGAACTATGTGGTTTCCTCTTTTTCACACTGAATAAGCTATGCAAATTATGCAGGGTAGTTACTGTATATGTGCCGTCGAGTGTGTGAAAATGTGAAAAACCGTAAACTGAAACTCGCTTGTGCTGTTTACTTTTTAACTGAAATGTTCCTTCAGTGGACGCATCAAAAGCAAAGTTGACATTATGTGTCTCAGTATTAAAAAGCTACCAGCTGTGTTTTGTTCAAAGACACAACCAGTCATATGTTCCCAGCAGCTGTGTCGGTCTGAGAAGTACATTTTTAGTCCCCTGAGGGTTGTGACATGTTTAAAGCACACAGGCATATTTTTCTTCTTCTCCTCAGTTGACCACAGCAGAATATGTCTGCAGCTGGGTACGAATGACTACATTAACGCCAGCCTAATAACAGTAGAAGAGACACAGAGGAACTATATCCTCACTCAGGTAAGCACGAGTCAGTACACACTCCCCAGACACAGATGGTCACACGCTTACACAGAATTCAAACCTGTTATTTATATGATATTGCACAATGTTTATACCAGGGAAAAACTGTGATGCATGTCTTGTGTGACAGCAGCAAGGAAGTAGGTGTGGGTGGTGGTGATGTGAATCTTTGGGTGTCTCACGATTCGATTCCGATTCTTAGGGCCACGATTCGATTCAAAATTGATTCTCGATTCAAAGATTCTCGATTCAAAAATTGATACATTGCATAGTGTGTTAAGGCATACTGAATGACTCATGTCGAGCTGCTGTGTCCCAGGGAGATAATAAAACCCAAAATGAGTCCAAACTCCTGCCAACATTGAAGATGGGACTGGATGGGACTGGGACTAGATTACCAAGCTTGCTGTAACGCTGTGTACGGAAGCCCGTGAAGGCGCACAGAGAGATGGGGCAACGTTAATAAAAAAATCGATTTTTGAAGTTTATGAATCGATTCAGAATTGTGGATGATTAGAATCGCGATTCTTATGTGAAATGATTTTTTATTGTCTGTGCTGTGGCATGGAAAACTTCACACTGAAGTCAGAGGTTTCTCCAGAAAATAAATAAATAAATATAGACAAAAACAGAGAGATTTAGCTTGCCCTAAGTTATAAACATGGGGCTGACAATTCAAAAGCCCCTCTTAAACAATTTCAACTGAACATCATGAAGGTCGGATTTATTGGCAAGGAGAAAGGACACTGAAACAGAACGACAATATTTAGTTTGTCAGTGTAAGTTTAGTCTCTCTGGTAGACATAGGGCACTAAAATAATGCCTTGTCATGCTGACATGTAAAGGCCCAGTCACACCAAACCGACTTCAGAGAACTAGCTGCAATGAAAGCACCGTGCTGTGTTGCCTAACATCACTGTGTCTCAGCTAAAAAGCTGCACATGAACACACTGCAAAGCCTACAGCTGACGGCCAACCAGCACTGTCGTTCTGCACCTGCGTGAGAGGAAATAACTTTCCACACTAGCAAACAGGGCTATCTGTAATCACCATTCAAAAAGGGAAAGTGGAAGACTGTCTTGACTCCTTCTTAGCTAGTTAGCACTTTAACAACACCGTCCAGTCTTGAAAGAACAAGGTATATGTACTGTATGCCAGTGAACAATAACACAAACCATCGGGTAACGTTTCTGCTGAAATGCTCAATGGCCAAAGAAAAAATAATCTCACCTAATGGAAGAAGTTTGTTTTGCTCTTTCTCCCTCTTAAAATGAGATGTTTGTTTACTTTCTTCACTTCCGTTTCTCTTCTCATACACTGAGGTAAGCTGGCAATCAAAGTGATGTCATTCAATTACGGACTCTGCCCTAGCTGTCACCGATTCACCAACATTAACTGACGGACAAATATCAGCTTGGTGTGCCATGGCCTTAATGTTTCTAGCTAGCTATGAGAATTTTGTTCGCGGTTCAGCGCTTGGTTGTATATTGTATATCTCTGAATGCTTCCTATGGGTGTGGTTTTGTTATGTTTGGTTTTGAGTATGACACATTGCACTCTGTCTATACACTGCTAATAAATCAAAGGCTTCCTGCCGCACTGGCTCAAGACACTAGGCGTAGGCGATTGTAAAAATCAGGTGTTATTAAGGATAGGGCAGGTAGTCACGAAGGAATATAAAGCAATGGATGTCTAGCTTACTCACTGTGAAAGTCCATGGTATGGGCCAGCAGTCCAAAATGCATCCGAGGCACTCTGACTGTGGTAGAATAGTTTATAAATATTTGGATAGACTCTTGATGAGTTTTAAATTGACCATCTGTCCCCATTGCATTTAACACCCTGATGAAGATTCTTTATTCACAACCTGTAAAGGATTTTTAACCATAATCAGAGTGCCTCAGATGCATTTTTTGGACTGCCAGCTCATGCTTTGGACTTAAACACTGAATAATCTGGACAGCCATTACTTTTTATTCTTCTGTGGCTTCCTGAGAATTGGGAAAAAAGTTAGGGAGTGCCGCACTGGCTGAAGACACTAAGTGTAGGCGATCATAAAAAGGATAGGGCAAGTGGTCACGTAGGAATAAAGCAATGGATGTCCAGCTTGCACACTGTGAAAGTCCACGGTATGGGCCAGCAGTCCAAAAATAGTTTGTGGATAGACTCTTGATGAGCTTTAAATTGATCATCTGTCCCCAGAGCATTTTATACCCTTAGAATTAAATTATTTTTTCAACCCCAAAAGCATGAACAAACAGCAAAAGGTTTTTTAAATCCTCAGATTGCTTAGTGTAAGTAGCCTGAGAAGTGAAACGTGGGTATAACAAAGTCCACAAATCCCTTGCTGCTACTCATAAAGCTTGTCGCTGTGAGTGACTCAGTTGAGTGTTTCAACATTTTTATCAGCTATTCCCATCTCTCATCTGGATTTTGGCAGCTGGACAATAAGAGCAGTGAGGTCCCAATGGGAGATGCCCACTTGGTCTTTAGTATGCAGCTGAAGTTTAGATTTCAGTGTTTGCTGAGCCGAGTATTTAGACCGTACACTGAAGATTTAATACATCTGTGTCTTCTGTAGAAGTCTTTTTTTAAGAATATCAAATGTCTTCCAGAGATCTTTAAATAGATGCACTGTTCTTATTTAGCTATACTAAGAATAAATTCCTCTCTGCTAACACAACAGTCATTCTTTTTTTTTTTTCTCAGGGACCCCTTCCAAATACGTGCGGCAACTTCTGGGAGATGGTGTGGGAGCAGAGGACTCGCGGTGTAGTGATGCTGAACAGGGTCATAGAGAAAGGATCTGTAAGCAGTGGCTTCTGGTCTTGCAGTGTTAACTTCATAAAATGTGACAATCCTAGTAACCTCACTGCTCTTCTCTTTCTGTAATGTGCATCTTTGTTTTGTTTTAGATTAAATGTGCCCAATATTGGCCACAGAAAGAGGAGAGAGATATTATCTTTGAAGATACTGATTTCAAGCTCACCTTTGTCTCAGAGGACATCAAATCTTACTACACAGTCCGTAAGCTGGAGTTGGAAAATCTGTCTGTAAGTTCTTTGTCCTCTATAGATTTTGTGTGTGTGAAAGTGTACATGGTTTCAGATTAGGACTGAAGTCTTTTTATTTCTTTTAATTCTTCTTTGCATGTTTGATTTTCTTTTACAGACCCAAGAGACTCGTGAGATTTTACATTTTCACTACACCACCTGGCCTGACTTTGGGGTACCAGAGTCTCCTGCTTCCTTCCTTAACTTCCTGTTTAAGGTGCGGGAGTCGGGTTGTCTGAATTCAGACCACGGACCGGTGGTGGTGCACTGCAGCGCCGGCATTGGACGCTCCGGGACATTTTGTCTTGTGGACACCTGCCTCTTATTGGTTTGTACAGAGCTCTGCTGTTAAGGAATCACGTCTGTCTGTAATAATAGATTAACACTAAAACTTGTGATCATTGTTAAACCAATATTAATGAAACTGACTCTGCTGCTGTAGAACTGAATTATATTCAGTAGCTAAAGACTCAGGGCTCTTAAAACTGAATGTTTTGCTGTGTTATGTAGATGTCCATGCGTAAGGACCCGTCTTCAGTGCGTATTCGTGACATTCTGCTGGAGATGCGACGCTATCGAATGGGCTTGATTCAGACAGCAGATCAACTCCGCTTCTCCTACCTTGCTGTCATTGAAGGTGCCAAGTACATCAAAGGAGATACATCTGTGCAGGCAAGTCCTTCCTCTTTATCTGCTCTTTGTTCTCAAGTCACAAATTTCGCTAAGTTTATGTGCTATATGACATAAGGCAACACTCCCAGTTTTTGCAAATACTCAAAGAGATTTTGTTTTTTCTCAAGGAGTCGTGGAAAGAGCTCTCGAACGAAGAAGATGATCCTCCAGAGTTCACCCCTCCGCCTCCTCGTCCTCCTCCCAGAGACCCTTACAACGGCAGAGTTGAGCTATCCTTTTTCCCTGAAAATGATGAGGTCATCCAGCAGATGGAAGTCCGCAGTCTGGGGTAATTATCTGAATAATGTTTTGGAAAAATTTTGTTTCAGTTTGACTATCGTTGTTAGTTGAAAATATTTTTTAAAGTAGAACAGTATTTGGTTGCATCAGCTATTTGTAAACCAGCTTGATGATGTAGTGAACACCTGACAAAGCTTGTAAATACAGTAATTACTTTGTTTTATTTATATGTGCAAGCATTAGAAACATATGTTCCGCAGTTACAGGTATTCATGAGTACTCCTAAAATATTAAAATACTTGATTAGGGTAACCTAACTGTCGTCATTTGGTCCTTAAGTCTAAGGTAATAACATTACATTTTGTTCGTTTCGTGAAATGTACATTAAAATAATCCTTGTTTACATCATTATTAAACACCGTCTTAGTGATGGGGCGGATGTGTCAACCATATTTGATGACTGTTTCTGAAGATGTTTTATTAGCAAGCTAAGCCGTGGGTTGCTCACTTTCCATGAGGATACAGCCTGTTACATCTTATGTAGATTTTAAAAACGATAGACAGTGGTTGTTGTATTCATAAATCCAATCTGATTCTCTACACACTATTTTAATATAGCCTTTTATTTCTATATCCTCCTGAGACCGGAACTTTTGTTTGGTACGCATCTTTAATGTCTCCTAGCTGTTTTGGATCAGTTGGACCCAATAAGTATAAAAAACGAAACACTATCAATGATAATTACTTCCCAATGTCTTCAAACGAGTACTTCCTAATTGCTAATGATGCTAATGCACCAAATGTGTTTGTGAGAAAGAGAGACAGATTGCGGAGCACAACCTCAAAAATAGAAGATCAATATGTGGCAGTGAACGTTATTGTGGCGGGCCACTACAAATAAACAAAGGTTCACTAACTTGCACAGGGACATTAAAGCTATCCTTTACTCAACTCAGGTCCTCACAAGACTCAGGGCTACGACAAAGGAACATTGCTGCCCCCCAGCCTCCTGCTGACGGTGCCCAGCTCGATGGCCACATGGGAATCGGAGATCATTCCTCCAAAGCGCCGACCATATCCGAGCAGCAGCAGGAGATGGAGGAGCAGGAGTTACCAGAGGCAGCGCAGCAGCAAAAGGAAAGCTCTCCTGTGCCGGGGACTTGGTCCCCTCTACTAACCAATGTGTGCCTGTGCACGGCACTGGCTCTCAGTGCTTACGTCTGTTATCGAGCCTGTTTCCACTGATGTCTGTCCTTCCTTCCTTTTTTTGTTTTCCCTGTCTCTCCACTGATGTTGCAAAGTGGACTTGGCTGACTGATCAGCCTGCTTTGACTCTGAGTTTACTCTGTGAGTGAGTGGATTGTTTGGACTTCAGCAGATTCAGGTTCACTCGTTTATTTTACAAATGCAGTGCGAAGTGGTTGGCTGGTTGGGAATAACAGGCTGCCAGTCCTCATTGCCCACTCAAATGTTCTTTCAATACGTCATCATGGATGCTCAGGGCCTCAGTTTTTCAGGTGTCACATCGCAAATACGTGTCCTGACTTAAACACAGACTCCACAGACGATACATGTCTGTTGAGGAGGAGGGTTTTGTTTTAGCTCCCCTGTTCTGTGAACATGATGAATGGCCTGTCAGACATTTTACACGTGTTTCCTCTCTTATTTACCAAATGACACTTTTATGTGTTCTTCCATTTCATCCTTTATGAAGGTGTCCGTTAGGATTTCACACATTTCTCCACCTTCTCTTTCTTTTGCTTTCACAAATGATCAGAAATCACAGAGCCAGATTTTTGACCAGCCTGTCTGAAAACATGCCAGTAAGGGAGACACTTTTATAAACTGTTTTTTTTCTTTAATGGGTCAATATTAAACCCAACAGTAAGGTGAAGTATGTGAACGTAAGAGGGAAGCAACCTTGTGCCCACGAGATAAGAGATGCATGCTGGGGTGGGCATTGAATTATCTGCCCTCACTGGTCGGCCTGTGTAGGGCTGCAGGAGGCATGCTAGTTGAGTACATACAGTACGTGTGTGTGTTTTTGTGTGTTTGTGTATTTGGCGCGAGTGGTAGTTAGTGGAGCTTTCTACTGATGCTTGAGTTAAATCTACTCAGTGAGAAATGATTAATATAACATTTGCAGAACATCAAATGTGAGCTGTAGACTGAGTTACCTGTGGGTAACTGATTCCCTCTGCGTTTTCTCTCCCTGGTGGCTCAAGAATTCCCCCCACTGTGGGATCAATAAAATTTATCTTATAACAGTGACACAGAAATGTCTTTAAAAAATGGTGCAGAGACAAGGTGGCATGTGTGATTGTCCATTTATCTGGCATTCTCAAATTGACATTAGCTTTTAGTTTAAATGTTTTGGATCTTTTTAGTCACAGTGGATAAAAATGTGTGGAGGCTTTTAATGCCAAGAGAATGTGTAAAATAACCTAAATGCAACTCTTATAAAGTAATATGTGTTCAGTAAGACACAAGAATGCCAGCTTATTGAGACACAAAGTAGCTACCACCCAACTTTTCGCCAGCAATACAAATAGTTAATAATAATGCGTCACCCTTTATCAAACTCTTGAGTTTAAAACAGGGAAACAGGGATTTTAAACAAACCAAAAATCAAACACCAGCACAGGGATGAAAACAATACACTGTAGTGATGATCCGTTGTATCATGGCGTGGCCCTGAGCTGGCAATATTGTTTTGTATGATTCTTTTTTTTTTTTTTTTTTTAGCATGTTGCATTTGTGAATCAACAGGTTTGTCCTAAGAAGAGATTAGCTAAGCTGCTAGCATTCAGTTTACCTTTGTGACTCGACAAAGCTCAGTACTTGAGTCTGACAGCTGTACTTTTCTTTAGAATGTATAAACGTCCTCAACAAGGACGCACCCTTGTTAGATATATATATTTTTTTCAAATCAGGTTTCAGTGTGCTGAGTTTTTTTTTGTTCTGCTTTAGCAAGGGATTAAACCTCAGCACCTGTGCAGCCATTGCACCAGGTTTTCCTGTTTTTCTATACTTCTGCTGAGCTCAAAAACATGTATTTTTTTATTTACATTTGTTGTTTTCATTTTTAAATAAAAAAACAAAGTCTACTGTTAATCTGTTTTTTTTTTTGTTTTTTTGTTGTTTTTAAGAAACGATTGAAGTCTATGACCTCACTCCAAGTCTTACCTCTGCAACAATGACTGTGGTAATAAAAGGTCACACATCACTGTGTTTTCATTTCATTGTCAGGTCAGTGATATGAATAGGAAGAGAGGTGTATTTTAGTCCTGTTAAGTGCAATACATTCTCACAGTAAGTGCCAACAAGTTTAGAAATTTAACAACAGAAATATGGTGCTCACGTGCATTTAATGATAATTAGTTATAACTTCAAGTCATCAGTCAATGAAACTGCTGCACACTACAACCACATATCCACATTTGAAAGCTCAAATACTGGTATCACTCACTAACTGATAAGGTGCTTTTTATATGTTAGCTTTATTCATTTTTAATGAGTAATTTACTTATGCTCCTTACATCATTTATAAACCATTCTGGCCAGAGTAAAAATCCCATTGTAAAATCTTTATCAACTCAGTTTGGTATTTATGTAGTTATTAATGTTGGTTATTGATTTATATTTGCTCAGGGGTTTATTATCAGGCTGTCATGTCTGTGGTTATAATGAAGCAACACCACGCGAGAAGGAGTGATGTTGTACTCAATGTCAGCATGTCTGTGACTCAGTCCACAGCTGTACGGCCTTGTGCCTACAACCAAATCACAGCCGTGCTGACGTTCAGTACAACAACACTCCCTCAAGAGTGATATTGCTTTTATATAACAGTTCTAGGCACCTTTTATTTAGTTTAATTTAACTTAATTTGGTTTAGTTTAATTTAGTTAAGTTTAGGTTTTAGTTTTGTTTACATTTTAGTAAAGTTTTAGTGTAGTTTAGTTTGGTTACGTTTTAGTGTAGTTTTAGTTAAGTTTAATTTTAGTTTAGTTTACTTTTACTTTTATTTATTTTAGTGTCATTTTTAGTTTAGTTTACTTTGAGTTTTGTTTTAGTGTAGTTTAGTTTACATTTTAGTTTAGTTTTAGTGTAGTTTACGTTTACATTTTAGTTAAGTAAAGTTTGGTTAAGTTTTAGTGTAGTTTTAGGTAAGTTTTAGTTTAGTTTAGTTTTATTTTATTTTATTTATTTTAGTGTCATTTTTAGTTTAGTTTACTTTTACTTTTATTTATTTTAATGTCATTTTTAGTTTAGTTTACTTTTAGTTTAGTTTTAGTGTAGTTTAGTTTATGTGTAGTTTAAGTTTAAGTTTTAGTTTATTTTTACTTTTAGTTTAGTTTTACTTTTAGATTAGTTTACTTCAGTTTTAGTTTGGTTCAAGTTTTAGTTTAATATAAGTTTAGTTTAGTTTAATTTAGTTTCATTTTAGTTTAGTTTCATTTAGTTTAGTTTAGAAGTGCAAATTAATAAATACACATGGTATAAAAACGCCAAAATCAACATCTGTAATCCCTTGGCCAAGATGTTACACAAGGCTACCTAAAATACAACAAAGTACAAAAACAAAGAAACAAAACAAAAAAAACATACAAACACGTTAAAAGACTTGGCTGAACTCATCAACAATAAATTATTTTTTAGTCACAAGAATGTAATGATCATCAAATTTGTGATTCAGTGCTAAAACCTGAGGCAAGGTTGATGCAATATAAAAGAATATAGAATTTTTAGGAGCACTAGAGGCAGTGGTGACATACCTCCATATAAAGCAACACTGCAACACCAGCAGGACGTATTATTATTTGCAGCAGCAGAAAAGAGTTTAGTGCTTATACATGTTCGTATTAATCATCCACTGTTGTAATTGATTACTGACAGATCTATAGGTATTTAGTTCTCTGATATGAACTGGAATTACATCCCACCCTCTTTTCCTCAGTAAATATATACACTCTCCTCGTATAGGACCCCCAGTGACACGATTAATGTTTGTTCTTCTGCTGATACAGGTGGTGGTGGTGGAGCTCAGCCATGAGAGACTTTGTATATGAAACACAAGTTTGCATATTTTATTAAGTCATCACATCTTAAAATCTGACAGTGTTGAGGGAAGTGTTGACAGCAGGAATAATTTTCCTGCACACTTGCTTGCAACACTGTGTAGGTCTATGTATGACCTCAGGCCAGCTACTTTGCATTATATACATTTATCTGTGGGTTTTCATCTATTACACAACCAGTGTAATGAGATTGTGCTGACAGACGGTTTAGTGGCATGTGTGGATTCCGATGAGTTAACAGCTTAATCACAGTGCGTTGCGACATCGGCTGATGAGCACACCGGGGGGTTTGCAGTGAGGCATCCAGACTTCTTTCCTTCCCTTCGTCTTCTGACGACCGTTTATGATTTGACTCAGATGATGTTTGTGAAAATATGTTCATCTCTGCGGACAACAGTTTTATTGTAGGCAAATTAACGGTTAGAGTAATTAACGGTTTAGAACACCTGTACAGTGGAGTGATACATAGTTCTCAGCACTCATGGATGCCTCCTATCCAATCAAATGCCTCGGTCGGAACTAACTGTTGAATAAATGTTAATAAGTCATTATTAAAGGGCTTTATTGATTAACTTCTGATTGATTAAGTTCTTCATAAATAGATTTTGGTCCATTGTCTGCAGCTTTTGTAGACATACATGACTAAACAGTTTAACCAGTCAACAAAAAAATATATTCTATTAATATTTTTTTTTAATGATCTGTGAAACATTAGTAAATATTTATTAAGAAAATAAATCCAGCATTAATAACAATTTATAAACCCTTAAAGGTGATCAAATAGCCCAGTGATGTCAGCAGTCTTCAAATCTGAGCGTCAGGCATTAGTGCTCACTTTACATTGAAGAAACTGTATTTAAAATCATGAATACTCAGCACTGGAAAGTAACTCCTCAAGTACTCTACATAGGTACATGTTTGAGGTACTTGTTACTGTAAAACGTCAATTAAAACCCTAGTTCCAATTAAAAGCTCAGTCCGATTTACCAGCCCAGTGTGGCTACACATTTTGACAAATAAATGCCTGTCTCAATTAGAGGCCTGTTTGGTTGCCAAGCAGTTTTTTCTTTAAAAGAAGTTCCTCAGATGTGTAAAAGTGGGCTGTTTGCTTCCTCAAATTATGTGTCCATTCCTCAATTACACTGTAAGTTATTCATATTCCTTTAGTCTGTAAGGGTCTTCAGATCAAAAGAATCAAACGGGTTTTTCATAAAAATTAATCAAAGTTGTGAGTATTGTTTTAACAGTGGGGTTGTGTTGGATGCACTGGTGGAGCTAGATCAAATGAAAGATTAATAATTGATATATTATTTGAAACCTAATTTTATACAAATAATATTCACACTGGTTAAAATGAGCAATTTGATTATATTTCCTGATCTTTGCTGAGCAACAGTTTTGCGTGAAAGGAATTAAAAGCCTGTCCCAAATATAGGCCTGCTGAGTAAGTGATTTAAGCAAATAATAGCCTGGGCTTTTAATTGACATTTTACAGTATTTCCAATTGATGTTACCTGTACTACCATTATTGTACGTTTTACTCCACTACATTTATTTAATAACTTCAATTATTTTGCAGATTTAGATTATGGCATTAATACAAAATACAAGTCAACTGATAAATTATAACATATTCTTATAGATGAAGCTGCCCAGCAGTATATAAAGGTAGTTGAAATTAGCCTCACATTTACCAGCTACACCACTGAAGTACTCATTAATGCATCACTGATTATAATCCATTAGTATAATGTATATGATTATAAAATAGGCCATGCACAATCAGTACTCATTATTGGTACTTTCTGTATATTTTGATGCCAATACATTTGTATTTTTTTTAACTAATAGGGTACTTTTACACTGTGGTGTTGCTGTTTTTACTTCAGTAAAGATCTGAATACTTCGTCCATGCTCTAAGTACTGGTGATTCTGTTTCAAGAGGGTCTGAGTGACATGATTTAAAACCACCACCAGGTGACGCTGTTAGATCGTAAAACTGGCTGGTTCCTGGCTGCTGCTCTCTGAGAATAAGGAGGTTTGGCTTTCATTGCAGCCCACTCTTTCCTGTTTTCTATGTTGACCTGGGTTTGCTCATCAATTACTTTTAATTGCTCGTTTACTTTTCTTTACAGTAAGATGGAGTCATGAGTGTTCCTCTACAGGCAGAGCCTACACTGCCTCTGAGTTTAATTGGGATTATTGTGCTGCATGCTCTGAATTTATTCAAGTTTCCATTGCTTTTTACAACAGTAGAATTTATTACAGAAGTATTTTTCCTGAAGACAGTGCTATGATACTTAACTTTAAATTCTGCCCACTGAAAACACACTCAGTTTCTTATAAAACACATAAAACACACAAAACTTTAAGGCTGATTGAAGATTAGGTTTGTCTGAGTGTGAAAGACTACAACAATGATGGTCAGTAAACTCTAAAGGAAGGAAGAACATGTCTTGAGACACATGCATTGCTTTAGTAAGCCCCACCACACTGATGTAGTACAGATGATTTGGCAACAGTCTTGGCTAGAACTTCCTGTTTGGGAAATAAGAGGCAGGCACTAGTACACGCAGTACAGGAATGCAACTTAGAGTGAGTAATAGCACTCCCAACCACCACGCTCTGCTGACGTCAAGCGAGCAGGCAAGATGGAACACGCTGCTCTCATCTGCAGTAGGAAAACTACAATCAAGGTGTGACCGAGGACCGGAAGTCGTCTTAAAGCCACAGTTGTTTCTATTGAAACTGCAGTCTGTCTGATCTGACAGCGTTGACTCACGCTGTTTGTGATGAAGAGTATTGTCATTTTGCTACTTTACTAATAATGCTGCAAATGTCTTATCTAAATATGTCATCTACCAAAGCCTACACGTATTATTGTTTGTGTATTGGATCCATGCTCTTTGATCAGACTGTCAAATGTCAAACGTGCAATACGTGTTGTCCTGAAGTGCCTCCTTACTCAGCCTGTTTGTACATAGTGCTGACTCCACAGTCACAATCGACCCAAAAGGATATCTGCCCTGCCCTGCTGACTCCTTCAGCATGTGTCCTCAGTTTAGTTATTAACCTGGAACTTCCCAATAGCCGGCCAGCCATGAGGGTGGGTGGGACGATCTTTGACTGTAAGTCTCTTTTCTAGCCTGCGGATCGTTTGCGCAGGGAGCCGAGCAGGCATCAGGAAATTCCTGAATGTGAGGGGAGTCAGATCTTTCCAAGTGTGACTCTGCAAAGTCTGAGTCACCCCACACACCAGCGCTGTACAATGGAAGCTTGATACAAGGAAGTGTGAGTACAGTCAGGTGTACCATGTCTCTTCATGCCCTTATCATTTCAAAACTGACAAAAGGCAGGGGAGTGAATGAGACATAGACAGCTCTCAGTATCGACCGGTGGAGGAATGTAACTCACTACATTTACTCAAGTGCTGTACTTAAGTATGATTTTGAGGTACTTGCACTATATTAAGTATTTCCAGTTGCTGCTTCACACTCTAGTATTGTACTTTTAATTATTTCATTATATTTATCTGAAGTTTATCTTTAGTTATCAGTTACTTTACAGATTATTTGCATAAACAACACAAGCTTATAAAATGTGGTGCATTCAGTTTGACATTTTTAGTGATATGCTTATTTGCTTGCTCACAGGCATGTGGATTAAAAATCAATCTGATATCTGTACACTAAATATGAAGCTACAGCCAGCAGTCAGTTAGCTTATCTTAGCTTAGCATAAAGACTGAAAAGAGGGGAAAACAGCAAGCACAGCTCTGTTCAAAATTGACAAAATCCACTGACCAGCACCTCTATAGCTCACTAATTAACACATTATAGTCCCTTTGGTCAGAGCAAGGCTAGTTATTTCCTCCTGTTTCCAGTCTTTGTGCTAAGCTAAGCTAACTGGTTGCCAGATGTAGCTTAATGTTTAGCTTACAGACACAAGAGTGGCACTGGTTTTCTCAAAAAGCCGTGTCTTGTTGGGGCCCTTTAACTTCTCAGTTGAATTAAGTCAATTAACTGTAAAGGCCCAAACAAGGTTTAAGAATCAAATGTGCCGCAAAACTTTAATTCTTCTTCTTAATGTCCAGATAAAACGGCATTTTGAGAGTGTCTAGCTTCGGCATCATGACACATTTCTGAGTAAAACAAGATAGGCAGGCAGGATACATTGTTGTGACTGGGTGTGTCGTAACAGCATTTAATCATCACATGACCTTTCAGATTTATCTTGTGACTCTTTAAAGGGTCCTGACCCCTAGGTTGAAAACCAGTAGACGAAACTGTACAAGTTAAATAAAATGTGTGTAAGATTTAGGGAGATTTATTGGCATCTGCTGGTGAGGACTGCAGACTGCAACAAGTTGAAACTTCTCCTGATTACAATTAGTGCTCATTATTCAGAAGGTTGTAGCGGGAGCCCAAAAATCTGCAGAGGTCTCTCCCTCTCCAAAACAAATGCACCAGTGGATTTAAACAGGTAAAAACTCAGAATAAAACAGTTTCATGTAAAAAAAAAATAAATAAAAAAAATCAATGTTTTCGGACACTGCTCGTCGCGCAGGGGCCGCTAACTACAGACAGTGGTCCTATCTAGAGCCAGTGTTGTTTGATTTGTTTGCTCTAGGCTGCCGTAGAAACATGGCAACCTCTGTAGACAAGGACCCGCTCACTATGTAGATATAAATGGCTCATTCTAAGGTAACAAAAGCACAAGGATTCTTATTTTCAGGTGATTATACACTAAGAAAAACATACTTATTATATTATATTCCATTTCTGCTAATATATCCCTCTAAATCCTACACACTGGACATTTAAGTAAAGTCACCTCCATCTCATCCTGCTATAACAATGCTACTTAAGCCTTAATCTATCAATTTTAACCATCTCACAGTGTAATGATGTCTTAGTCACAGAGGCAGTTTCCCTGGAATACAAGTACTTTCAAGGGCTGTGGACTTGAGTCACATGACTTACACTCCAGTCAGACTTGAGTCACAAATTTGACGACTTTTGTCTTGACTTGACAAAATCAAAAAAGACTTGCAAAACTTGGAATTAGACTTTAACACCAGTGACTCCTGACCTCATTTGGACTTTAGCCTTTTGACCTGAAAATGCTTGATGTCTTTCTCCTCAGCCCAAAAATTAAAAAGTATGTTATTTAAAATTGGGACACGCATCAATTAATTTCCCTTCTCTTTTTGAATCAGCTAACATTAAAGCTATTCATTCCCAGCCAGCTGACACTTAATGCCCCACATGAATTTGACCCAGTCTGATCAGTATGCAAACCGCTCAGGTCGTAATTTACAGACAGAGATGCAACGACTTCCAACAATCTTGTTTTAACAAATAAGTACAAACATTAAAAAGTATTCATGAGTTTTGTAAATGCAATATATTATTACTCTGTTGTTGAAATGGCATTACCTTTGGTAAAGAAAGCGTTATGATAGCTAAGACTCAAAACTCAAAGTTTAGGACTTGACTTGGGGCTTAAGTGCAAAGACTTGAGATTTACTTGTGACTTTAAAAACAATGACTTGGTCCCACCTCTGGTACTTTCACTTTTGATATCATAAGTACATTTTGCTGTACTTATGTTTGATTATGACGGCTGGACTTCTACTTGTAATGGAGTATTTTTAAATTGTGGTATTAAGGGAAGGATCTGAGCTCACCCTTTATTCATTAAACGTGGCACAGTGTTCTGTGATTAATATATAACTGCTATCCCTGACCAAGCAGCATGATTGTTTTTGACCAAAATGGAAAAAAACTCTGTGTTGTTGTTCTCATTAAACTGCATCCTCTCTGTCAGAGGCTGATGTCTTTGGTTGAGACACTCACCCGTGAGCAGTTCCTGTTCCTGTTCCTGTCCCCCCGGTTGCTGCTGTTGAGGACCAACCGTCACACGCAGGCACTGGTGTGACATATAGTACCTCGACTGTCATAGGCTGGGTTCATGCATGTAGGTCATAGCGTAAATACTTAGAGGTTTGAGCTGGTGCTTCCCCCTTTGGTGTGCTTCAAAGCTCCGCATCCTTCCTATTGTCGAACGCAGCAAGGTGATGACGTTGATGACATATGGTCCACATGTAAACAAAGTTTGGCTGACCTGCCTGCCTCAGCACGGATGTCACCACCGTGTTCCTTTGGGTTATTGTTGATGTTCTGTTCATAGCAACTGTGGAAAAAAAAAGAACACAAGTAGTTGCATCTGAGTTTGAGGTTAACGCACCACAGAATCTGTGACATCAGCACCACATGCAAGTCTGCCCCAGTGTGTTTGTTAAAAACAACTTTTGTGAATGAGGTGAAAGGTACAGTGTTGTGAACGTGAGGATGGTCACATAGTTAAGTTAATGTGGGTGGAATGTTTTCATGGCTGCCACCATCGTCAACACACCCTACTTCCTGTTGAGTAATCTCTACATGTCAAAGCCCACACGGCTACTACTATTATTATTCAAGGTGTCTGTGATTTCATAAGTGTAGAATTGAACATTTACTGTTTATTTTTGCAGCAGCTTGTCAACAAAACAGTGTTGTTTCATTTTTACATATTCATTCTGTCATCCATGCTGTCACAAGATCAGAGCAGAAGGAACGGTCATCCTTCAGCTTTTTCTTCCACTCATTGCTCTAAATTTACATCTATCCTCTTAGTACATTTCATATTTTTGCCCCTTTCAGGTGGGGTTACCTTTGCTTAAACTGAAATTAAGGCTTTTTACCTGGATAGTTGTTTGTCATATTTCACATAAACCTAGTCAATAGCTGCTAAATTTTAAACTCCCTGCAGAGCTGGCTCGATTAAACTGTGTTCATCGTTTGTCTCCTGTTTTAATTAATACTCACAATTTACAGTAAGAGCCCTACTCATCCATTATGTTTGCACAACAAGTGGTGGTATTTCTTGAATGTGTTAGAGGACAAATTTTGACTTGCATAATATTCACAATTTCCAACTCCCACTTGTCAAAATAAAACAGGATGTCATCTTAACTGAGCAGCATGTCAAAGTGTCTGGTAATCTAGGAAAGTTTTAGAGGAGAATTTTGAGGAATAGTGCAATGGGCTGAACTTTCAACACAGATAGAAACTGCGGCACCTCGAAATACTTGTCGGGTGTCTTCCTTTTTTATCAAGTCCTACAGTGAGGACACACATGAGGCTTTACTGAGGCCTGCTTGTGTCTGCAGAGGAGCCACAATGATAATAGTGTTAGTTAGTGTTAAATTGTATCTGTTGAAAAGTTATTCATTGACTGTGAATGTCATATGAGAAGACCCTGACTGACCACTATTTCTATTGAATATTGATTAGGGGAAAATGTTAACAGTTCATGATCTAATAGTGAAAATATAGTGTATCAAATGCCATCTTTTGCTCAGTAAATATACCGCTGAACTTTAGAACAAATTTGAGGTGCTTGTATTTTACTTCAGTATTTATTTATATATTTACTCTTAAATTACCATTTTACGATACTTTATACTTCTACTCCTCTGCAGTTCAGAGAAAAATGTGGTATTTTCTGCTCAACTACAGTTACTTTAAAGCTATAATCAAGGGTGTAGGTTAAATTTCAACACTGGGGGAAACACATGTGAAAGTGTTTAGAGGTTGTCAAACACTTAACTTCCTGCATTCTGGTGAAATTGTATGCACCAAATTATGCCTTTTCTGCATCAATTAATTGTATAAATATATAATATATGACACTCTAAAATGGGGCATTTCTACTCAGGTACATTTTGGTGACAATATTTATATACTTTTTAGGGGTTAAAGTTAAAGTGCAGGATTTTCTATCAGAACAGCTACTTTAAAGATTATTACTATTGGGAAATAATCACACTTTCGTCCTATTTTAACATTTTGTACATACTTTGAAAGGGTGGGTGCTGAATAACCTCTGAGAGGCAGTTAAACCATCACAATTTATTCCCAAATGACACTTAACATTTCCTTAAATTGTACTTCAATTAACAACTTTCCTGTCAGATTCCAAAATTTTGTAAAAACCCAGTGATAAGTAAAATTTCATCACTTCATTTACTTAATAATTTGCATTAATTTAGTTATGATACCTCATTAAAATGTTCTGTAAGCAGCGAGGAAACACCTGTTGATGGTCACTCTACATAAAGCATCAATTAACCCTTCATACATTGAGAGTGTACTGAATTTAAGTTGTCTCATGCACAAATGTGTCTCCAATAATTAAACCAACGCTCGTTTTGCAAGGGTTGCCTGGTGTTACACAAGATCTGGGCAGTGATACACAGTGATACTGTGTAGTGACCGCAAGTCACTTCTGCACGTCAGTTCAGTGTTTTCACAGTCATCTACAGCGAAAATAGCAGAAGTGAACTAAGATGTTGAAATCTTGGTGCACTTCAAGACAGATCATGTTCTGGCCCGTTTACCGTAGCTCAGGCGGTCTGGCTTCCCGTTACAACCCATGGTACGGATATCCGGTGTTCCTTTCACTTAGAGGAGGAACTGTAATTAAACAAGCAAAATCACAGTGTTAAAAGCCCAGCAGCTTCGATCAAATTAGAAATCAAATTTATAATATCTGTTTTAAATGTGGTTAAAAAGATGATACGAATTTTGGCTAATTTCAACAGAGTATTTCAAAATTTCACAGGGCCCAGACACCTTGACCACCTTTTGTATCCTGTCTAGACTTAAGAATCATGATCTGGTTTATGTTGGTCAATCATTTGCTTTAAAAGTCTTCAAAACTGTGAACGGTGCCTATAATGTAGATAAAATGTTCTTTGGGATGATACCATAATACAACCATAAAAATATAAACAATATCTTTCTCAGAGATGATCTACAGCTTCATGCTTAAATGTTTCTACACAAACTACTTCAGTATCTGAGTGTACTAAGGTACTTTAAAATCAGCTGCAAGTCTAGCACTGGTGATAAGTCAGTCTGTGAGATGAAACAAGATCATGAGTAACAACCTATTTAAACCTGTTTCTCAAAACTATGACCAGAATAAAAGCTGACTTCTAGTCTGCTATCACTTGTTAGATATAAAAACATCTTATAAAAAGTATTTCAGAGTATCACTGTTTTAAGAACAACTAACTATGCTTTATCTGCATTTATGACAAGGTAATTTGAGACATTAAAGAAAGAAATTTACAAAAAAATTAATTTTCTTGGAAAATAAAATAGGACCCAGAACAGAACCTTGAGGTACTCCGCAGCTTAATTGTGATCAGGTGGATGTAGAATAACAAACAGCAAGAAAAGATCTGTGTTTCTGGGAGAAAGAGTACAAACTAACTGAGAGTCTTTCAGAAACAGATTATCAGTTAAAAATAACTTTGTTCATATTCTATGTTTCTCTTAGTGTCAACAAATCCTATAAAAAAAAAGACAAAATGAAAGAAAAAATGAATTCCTGCTAGCTGCAGCTTAGTTTATATTCTTTCATTCATTTTCCATAACCACTTATCCTGTCATGGGTTGTGGAAGGGCTGGAGTCTATCCCAGCTGGCACTGGGTGAGAGGTGGGGTACACCCTGGACAGGTCGCCAGTCTATCACAGGGCTGACACATAGAGACAAACAGCCATTCATGCTCATATTCACACCTACAGCCAATTTAGAGTCACCAATTAACCTGCATGTCTTTGGACTGTGGGAGGAAGCCCCGCAGATAATCCACACTGAAATGGGGAGAACATGCAAATCTGTACAGAGGGGATCCCCCACCCCGCAGTTCGTATCTCCCACCTGGGGTTTGAACCAGGAGGCGACAATGCTAACCACTGCACCACTGTGCCACCTAACCTTTAATTTGCATCTTATCTTTGGACACTTTTTTTAACAACCTTTTTTAATGTTTGTGTCCTTGTACATAGTGTTTTTATATTGCACCTTGATCCCAGAGAAGCCTCCTATTCTGCCCTGCAGAGAGACATATGATAAAATGACAATAAACCAGACTGACTGAATGCACTGATCTACTAACAAATATTGTCTATGTAGCCAAAGCCTTCAATGTTTTACTCCCTAAACTGTTGTCCAAAAACTATTAAAACCCATCAGTTAGCCACACTGTGGCACTGGGTGACACGTCCTTTCATTATGATGAACATGAGCACTGTGGGTTTGGGTTTTTTTTGACTCAATTCCACATAAACTGCCCTGCTGCTGTAAATATTTCTAGACCACCAAATATGGATGAAAATAAGCCCCAACTGATGCACTATTTATTCTTGTTGAAGGAAGTTTGCTAAAAACTCCAGTTGTCCAGCTGTTTTAGAAAATGACCAAGCATTTTTTCAGCGAAAGTGTATTTGTAGCCACTGTTTGAAGATGAGTAGGAAAAAATGAGCTGAGTTTAACAGGAAGTGTGTAAAGTATTAAGAGACAATATGAAACACTGTTGGTTCTGGTTATGTCAACTGTAATAAAAATATTGAATACTGCCAGCCTTACCTGTTTTATTTATTTATTTATTTTGATCATTATTTTCATTTGATTTCATTCTTTCCATCATGAGCTTTTGCCTACAGTTTCACCCCCACCACCACAAGCACCACTTCCACTAACACATGCACACACACACACACACACACACACACACACACACACACACACACACTACATTAGTTCTATGTCCTGTACAAGAACAATGTACAATACACAAGATCTCCTCTGTCCCTTCCAAGCCATGCCAGCCATCTTTTTATTTTTTAATTTACTTTATTATTACTACATTTTTGCATTCTTTATTTGTCTTTTAGGGCCTCATAAATGTCCTTCCAAGCATCATTAAACTGCTTTGTCTTATTGTTGTCCTCAGACAGTGTCTTTTCTGTGGTCAAATAATTTCTCATCAGTTATTTCCAAGACTGTAAAGTCGGGGCCTCTGTTTTTTTCCCAGTGTTTTAAAATGAGCCTTTCATAAACAAGGGACAAAAACATAATCTGCCATCCTGTAGGATATCTCTTTTTTTCCACATTTTGAAAAATACACAGCTCAGCTGAGAATTGAATTTTTGTTTTGCATGTAATAAAAAATCCACCGTTGGATTTCATCCCACACTTTGTTCAGTTTTATACAAAGGCAGAAAGAATGCAGAGGAGAGTCATGGGAGCCACACTTCACACAGCTATCAGAGGAGTCTGGATAAAACTTATTAGCTTTATCTCTGGTGTAATAGAGTCTAGTTATCAATTTATATTGTATTAACGCCATTTTTCATTTGTCATAATGATGTCAGTAAGATTTATGCATTTCTTCCATTTTGTGTTGGCTTCTTCTATTCATCATACATCTTTTGCAGTGAGTACTGTTTAGATCAGGGGTGTCAAATGTACAGCCCATGGGCCAGAACCAGCCCACCAAAGGATCCAATCCGGACCACTAGATGACCAGAGCTGGTAGGTTTCAGGAGCAAGTTAAACAATGCGTTGCCTACTTCATGTATAATTCTGCTTCAGAGGCTTTTCCACCCTGACCAGGATACAGTTCTCTGATATAACAATGAACACTTATAACAGCCATGTTTCAAGATATTTAACATTGTGCAAAATGTCATCAATCAGCAGCTTCAGTTCAAAAGAATCTTTATCAGGAAATGTGTAGATAAATGCACATGTAATGACAGTGAGAAGTAGACTGACTGAATCTGGAAAAACTGAGGCTTACTGTTGAAATTGCACTTATTTTCCTTAAGACAACTCAGGCGGTTTATCTGTTTTGTAAAAGGATGAACGTCTACAGAACATACTTGTAATTCTTAACACAAAAAAGGGAAACATTGGAGCTGATGGTACATAGGCCTATAGGTGTAAATTGTTCCTACAGCAGCATGTTGTATATTCTGCCAGTTCATTGTTGTTGATTTTCTCCATCTTTAAATAGGAGGTCCTCAAAGGGTTCTGTAACCAAATTATGGTTTAAATCACAATTGTCAGTAATCTAAGTTTTTAGTTGTAAATATCTAAAATAATCTTGATTAACCAATGTGAATTTATCCTGAAGTTTTGTAAATGATTGGACATTATTGTGATGAATTATATCTGATACATATTTCACTCCCCTTGTACTCCAAGTGTCCCAGTTGAGCACAGTATTCTGGATTTTTCTGGATTATTCCAAAGCTTTGTGGTCCTAGGAATATCAAGTTGCACTCATAATATATATTTTTTTATTTTATTCCATGGTTTTATTGCACTATTCATGACAAAATTAAATGCTTTAATATTGTTTTTGGTAAAAAAAAAAAAAAAAAGCAAGTCAAAAGGCTGTTAGGCTTTAGTTGTTTGCATTCAACATTTATCCAGGGTTCTTCAGCTGTGTTGTTAATTATATGATCCATGTTAAATATCTGTGAGACATAATAATACAGTTCTAAATTTGGGAATTTAAGGCCTCCTACTGTTCTTGGATTTAATAAAAGAGTTCTACGTAACCAATGTACTTTATTAGACCAGACAAAAAAAGTGAGTAAGGCATTGAGTCGAACAAAGAAATGTTTAGGCGGACCCGGCTTCCGATAAGCAGTTGAAAATGGATGGATGGATGAATAATGGTATAGTTTGGAAAATAAAGAGAAATTTTGTCAACCATATCATTTAAACAGATTTACCCTTCTAAGTATGTTTATGGGTAAATCTAACCATTTGTCATTTGTCATTAATTAAATAGCTTATATTACAACCTAGGTATTTTTTTCCATTTAAAATTCTTAAAATCTGCGGAAATACAAGTTCCTTTATTAATTTGCATCAAATCAAGTTTTTTAATATTCATCTTATAGCATAATATTTTAGAGAAATTCTCTATGATCTCCATTTCCTTTGGAAGAGATGTTTTAATATTAGTTAAGTATATCATCAAATCATCAGCAAATAAACTCAATTTATATTTTTCTTTATCTAACTTTATGCCACTCATTTCTTCTGTTTGTCTAAATCTCTGGGCCAAAGGTTCAATTGCCTTACTCTTGTTAGATGCATTGGTAAATTGTTTCAGAAGTATTTGTTTAGGTGCAACCATTAACTGAAATAATAGGGAAAGAGTATTTACTGTGTTATTATCATGTGATGACTTGCATTTTGTAGCAAGAGTGATTAGACATTTGAGGCAACTGTCAGAGAGCTGCAGTGAGGATGTTCTTTTGTAGGTTGACGTGTTAGTTAGTGTCACCCTGGATCCCTCGTCAAAGAGCCGATGGTATTTTTCCACTGGATTTTGTATTATTGCAGAAAATAAGCTCTGTGGCAAATGTTATTGTTACACATTTTGTTCAGCAGGGTAACCTCCACAAATGAACACGTGACACACGTGATTTTCCAAGCATAAATGCAGTCGCCAGAGGTAAAAAGCTTACTATAATCAAACTACATCACGTCAAACTTCAAAGTCACAACGAGGCTGTAAAGTCTTGTTTGGTGTGATGACGTTCTGTAGTCTCATTTAGAACTTGTTAGCGGGTGGATAACTTACTGACGAATTTTATGCTATTCTCTTAAACTTGTGTTAACCACAGACCTTCTTTCAGGCATCTAACCAAAAAGCCACTGACTTAGAGACAAGGGAACCAGAAGTGCAAAAATGCTAACTCATTTCTGCATTTTAGGACTCATACCTGCTGCATACTGTAGCTCCTTTGAGTTTGTTCATACAACAACAGGTAAATGTTGGTTTGGCAAGTACCATGTTCAGGCTGCAACTAATGATTATTTTCATTATCCAATCATCTGCCTCTTATGCCAGCTCTAATTTGCCATAGACCAATGTGACATCTTGACATGTCTTGTTTCATCTGGCCGACAGTCCAAGATCTAAAGATACTCAGTCTACTGTCATGTGAGAAAGAAAAGCATCAAATAGTCACATGTGAGACACTCAAAACAGAAAATATGACTTAATGTTTATTTGATTATCAAAACAGTTGATTATTGATTTTCTGTCGGTAGACTAATCGATGATTCAACTAATTGTTGCAGCTCATTTCCATATATTACTTTATGACATACCTGTTTCTATATAACCTGATCTACTGAGATGCACCAAAACTCTAACCAATCCGTTGTGCTCCATGTTCATGGTGTAATTTGACTTCAACTCACTTCTGTTACTATTTATGAGAGAGAAACAGCAACAAATGTGTTCGTTAGAAAGAAACTGAAACTTGTCTTGCATCCCAGGACATCAACTATAAATAAAGCAATACAAAACAACACTTAACCAAACAACAAACCCACAGTACAAACGCTACAAGTCACAGATGTTACGAAAAGTGGATGCAGTGCAACAGATGAATCCATCTGATACACAGTCAAACTGAACAAGCCAGAAAAACTGCTAATAAAAAGAGGACCAAAGCTAAATTAATTAATTGAAGTGTGCTAGATAGAAAGATAGAAAGCTGAGATTTCATCTTCCAGCATTTCTGAATTATTTGGGAAAAACTCTGGTACAATGTTGCATAAAAGCTTTTTGAGGAACACAAAAGTGCTAATAAGCGTCAAAAGAACATATTAACATGACTCATCGGTAAAAGAAATTCTTCTATTTCTCAACAACTGGCACAGAGTGGACATTCGAGTGACAGGTGTGTGTGTGTGCGCGCGCGTGTGTTTGTATTGCTTTATCAGAGGAGTTTTTCAGGAGGCCAGTTGGGCTGCGGAGGGGCTGTGATGCAACTGGGAGTTTACGGACAGACACTGCCCATTGACGGTAAAATGTGGAAAGGGGGCCGGGCTAAACTTTCAAGAAAAGAGGTCATCCTGTGTGGGAATTTCCCTCTCCCCTGTCAGCATGCGAGCCAGGAGCAGGGAAAGACTGTGTGGGGCTCCAATAGGAAATGAGGGGTCATCGAAGAAAGAATGCCTAGAATGTTTGAATGACTCTGTGCCAAAACTGACAGCTACGAGCGGAGAGCAAGAAGAGAAAATGTGCTGAGAAAGTCACAACAGTGGAGTCTGTGGATGTTAAATCATATTTGAAGCTTTGTTTTGTGGTTTTAAACATCCACAACTTTTATTGAAAACTGTAAAACATAATCATGTTTACTTAAACTGTTTTGTGCCCGGTGAGACCTAGCGCCAAGCCACAACTACTTAAAGCTATTGTCATGCTCATGGGGGATAACAATTGTCTTATTGAAATGTGGGTGTAGCATTCTTCAAGTGGTGATGTGTTGGAAAGGGAGGATATTGCACAACAGTTAAAAGCTAAACTGTTCCATCATTGAGTGTGTTGAAACATCCACTGTGTTCAAAATGTCATCTATCACTGCCAAACAGCACCAGTTTTTAGACTTTATTTGGAGAATATAATGTGACTTTTCAGTGACAATGTAGTAAATGTTACCCCCCTCCATCCTCTTGAGAAACAAGCAGGGGTGGTTTTTCTTCTTCTCTATTGTTTGAAGTGAGAGTTGGAAAAACATTCCCCACCCTGAATTGTCACGGATCACCTACAAATCCCACCATGCCTCTTTCTTTATCCTCTCTGTCTGGGCTTTGCTTGCTTGAGACAGATAAGTTTCATACTGTGCACACAGTGAAATGCAGTCTGAGGGCTTGGTAAATTCCACTGCAAACAAATAGTCAACTTATCTATCATGTCTGGTGTAACCTACTTTGTCACTCCCATTTTTAACTTCTTCATTTTCTACTGAGTCTTTTCCACTTGAGGGTTAAACAAGGTTTGCTCGGGATCGTTCGTATCTTTACTGACACACAGCCAGTTCTCTTGGCTGTTGAAGCATGACCTGAGGTGGTGTGAGGAGGTTAGTTGCTGATTAATTTCCATGCAACCTTGAACCCCTCTCTGGGCCAGTGGACCCAGCAGACTATTGACAGAGCAGTGTGCTAAAGATAAAGCTAGCGTTTCTGTGCTGCGTGCAGTGTGTGACCAAGTCTTTTTTTTTTTTTTGCTGCTCTCAGCAGTATCGTTTCAGTCTAAGTTGGCTGGATGTATTTCAGGATCTGATAAGTTTTGTGTCAATCAATGAGTAAACAGACAAACGCAAATGCAGTGTCATTAAGAGTTACTCAATAATGGTGTGGAGAGTCTGTCACTGTGAGGATTCACCTCGCTTTTCTGCTGTATTTGATGACAATTGAGAAACACAATTTCACGAAGGAGGCCTTTTTTACAGTCAGTAACAGAGGAGGTTTCTGTTGTCATATAAAAAGGTACTGAACACCATTTTCTGCTCTGTGGAAACAATAAATAATAATGAATCCTGTAGATGGTGATCTGAGGCAGTATCAAAATGTCTGTAGCCTTAGTCGTGACGACTAGATTTATAAAATTCACTCCAAGTCCTAAAGGAAGCATCAAATTCCTACGTCATGTTGAGGTCTCTTTCAAATTTGGCTTATCTTGAATTATAAGACTGCAAATTTGCCTCATCCTCGAGCCAATTTTTATCTGCAATATGTTGTAATAGAAACACACTGTGATACAGTCTGACTGTCATGAGTGTGAATATTGAAGGCGAGCATTAACACCCCTGTCTGCACCTGCTTCAAAAGGACAGAAAAGAAGAAATTACGAATGAAATTCTTTAGACAAAGTATAAATCTGTTTAATTCAATAAAATATCAAGTACAATTAAAGCATTTCCCCTTTTAATATTAAATAATTAGACTTATTTCATTCATTGCCAATACTATTACAAAGAGTTGCATCATTTCACTGCAGCACAACTCTTCCCTTGACAACCATGGCTCCAGATACACAAAATGTAGAAATTCACTCGCATGTATGTAAAATCTGCACCGAAATACTGCATACACAAAAAATTACATCTGAGAATAAAGCTACGGTGACATGTGAAGAATCGTGAATGATTGCGCAATCCATGCACCCACTCCTTCAGTCCCATTCAAAGTGTCCCTGTAAACTGGTGGTCGCTGTCTTCACATGTGAAGCGTACCGTTTTTCCAACACTAGTTCAGTGGATCACCTCTGGCTCTAAAGTCCATCGATGATGAGACCATCAGCCCGGAGGTCTGTGTGGAGTCTCTGGAGGAGGTTTTCTAACATTGTCCGGTGGCAGAGAGCAGGTTGCGCAGGGTGGCCAGCTCTCTGGACAGCTGCTCTACGCGCTTTTGTAAACGATCGTTCTCTGCAGCCAGTTCCAGCACTTTATGTTGAGTCTCCAAGTTGCGCATTTTGGCTTTGTCCCTGCTCTTCCTCACGGCGAGGTTGTTCCTCTCCCGCCTCACCCTGTACTCTTCACTGTCCTTGTCCAGGCGTTTCTTCGACTTGCTGGACATTTTGCCACCGTGCGACGGCGACCTGCTTTTACCTGACGGGGCAGGTGTGCTGGGCGGGCTGGAGCAAGTCGAGGACGCAGTGGAGATGTTTCCAAGACTGCCGCTGGTGGACTGGTAATGAAGGTACCTCATGTCAAAACCAGACGACCCGTTCTCCATCTTTGCGTCTTCCTGGCTGTCGTCTCTGTCAGCAGCAGCAGCAGCGGCAGCGGCGGCTCTGTAGCGGCTCCCGACGAGTTCAGGGCTGAGCACACTATCCACACGGGTCTCCTGCAGCTCAGTGTAACCCAGCGCGTAGGGCTCCCTGGGGTCCCTCAGGTTGTCGCACTGACTCGTCTCCAGCTCGTTCAGCAGCGAGTAGTTCTTGTAGTTCTGTAAAGCTGTAACTCTCTTGATCTTGTTCTCCGCCAGGAAATCAGAGTAAACGTCCCCCTGCTGCTGCTGGTGGTGCTGCTGGTGCTGTTGGTGCGTCTGCGCCGCCAGCTGCGGGCAGTGCAAAGCTGAATCCAGGTAAACGCTGAAGTCTATCGCTCTCTCCCGCTCTTCAATGCCAAGCTCCGTCATCGAGTCGCCGAGCCTCCAGTATGAGCTGTTGCTGATGGGACTGATAATGCTGTCTCTACTGTGGATAGCAAAGCCGCCCTCGTCGTAGAAGCCGGCCACTTCCATGGATCTTAACACCCGCCGGATTGCAGGAGCATGGAGCGCTGAGATGAGACGCCCAGACTGCTTTTGCTTCAGTTGCCTCAGTTGTGAAATGTCTCAAGTGAAGGAATGTGATGAGTTTAAATCCGCCGTGTCACTGCCTGTGACAACACGCACTGAAACTACTTTGAAGAAGCTGCGCTCATGGATTGGGAGGAATTGACAGGTCTTCCTGTCTCGGGGGGTTTTATTAGACGCGAGGGGCGGGGCTTTAACTGGGCAGGTGTGTGACGCGCAGCGAGGAGCCAACCGGACAACCTGTGCTGCTCTTACAGTAGCTTCCCTGCAGTCGACCATCTGTGTTTAAACACCAGAAACGAGCTCAATCTGTCCTTAATTTGTGTGTGTGACGCTGAGTTGTTTCACAGACGTTGGTTTGCAGCAGCGGAATAAATGATGGGAAATGCAACTTTAGTGGTTTTTCGTTAAAATGAAACTGAGACACCAAAAATCAAAAGTGAAAATGAGCGTCTAGACCCACAGCCAAGGGTGCCGACTGTCAAAACAGAGCGCACTGAATACTTTTGAACCCACATTTGTTGACACCACGTCCATACACGCCCTCTACAGTCACATCTCATCAGCTCGATAATAATGGAAAAATCCCACTCGTGGCAACCATTTTCTGAGTTCATGCGTAATCACCCCCTAACGACGATGCTCGTGAAAGCAACCCTGGACACATGTCCACACAGCTGTTGCCCCACAACACAGAGACAAGCTCAAACCAGACTGTTGTTATGTGGTCAAACAGTATGAGATATGAGATGATGCATCAACTGTGTGTGAGGGTCAGGGTGGGTGAGACTTTTAGTCAGTCTGGGTTATGTCTAATAACACCTCAGTGTGTCCTCATTCAGGCCCACAAAGCTTTTCTATAAATGTCTCAAGGGCCATCATGATTTTGTTCCCACATTAAATTTAAATAGCTCAAAAACAAGCAATAAGAAAAAGACACAGTGACTTGGCTCAGGTGCTAAAACAGGTGTGTGTATCATTTACACTCAGCAGGTCTGATGAGCCTCAGATCAAACACGCTGCTCATGACTCTCTGCTCTTCTGTTACTCCACAGTTTATCAGTCGAGTGTATGTAATTAATGTGAGGTCTTACTGCCATCTTGTGGCGAGCTGCTAGACTGTACAGAAGTGACACACAGTTGAGGCATCGTTGCATAAACTGTTTCACTGGTGCACAGCCAAAAAACACTTGCATCTTACAACATCTCTTGCCTTTCCCACAAATATGCACATCTTAACAAGCATATGCATGCACCGGTGCTTCACTTTATTCTTTGACTAAAGAAGTTTGTGACTGTATGATGCAGTGACCCCCATATCTGGATTAACAAGTAGCATAAATGGAAGTACCTCAAAACTGTACTTAGGTGCAATACGTGCGCACATGTACTTAGTTGCTCTCCACCACTGCACTGAAATCTGTCTCTCATTCACTCCCCTAGCTTTTAATAATGTGTTTCATTTCACAAGTTTGTGTTTTTATGCAAGAACTTTATGCTTTCTATAAAACTACTTCTTAAATTGTTGTGTGGTTGGATCTATAAATGTGAATTATATTTTATGAGCTGAGTGAATGTTGAGTAAAAAGAAGAATGAGTAAAACGTACAATATTAACTGAATAATTTAATGAATTGTGAGTATAAAGTAGCATAAAATTCAAGATCCAAGAGGCTTTGTCATTTCTAAGGTTATGTAACAGACATGTAGAGAATTGAAACAACGCTCCACTCTGAAATGACCCACGGTGCAGACAGTGCGAAAGGATAAGTATAAATGAGGAAGTAAAAGAGAATAGAAGAGGTAATGCAAAAATAAAAATATATAAGAGCAATCAAGTGGTGCAAAGATGCAACAATTAGAATAGCAGCTTGCCTCAGTCTCAGCCTCAGTATATGAGGTAGTGCTGGTCGTCTGGTTAAAGTGGCTGGTGCTGTTATGGATAATATAGTTAATATAAGTAACATAGTCCAGAGTCTTTGGGGTGGGGGGGTGGGGGTGGGTCAGGAAAAAAGGAAATGGAAATAGCTAGTCAAGTAATACACGAGTGCCGCAATATTAGAGCTAAGCATGTCCCACTGTACTTTACTGTGGTTCACATAGTAACACAGCAAACACTGAACCTTTACTGATACTGTGAGGTCACACATTTTGTTAGCAGTTGCACAAACTGTTGGATGATATAGTGTCTGTTCAGCAATGGTGAAATGCAAATTAATTACATTTACTGTGCTTAAAGAAACACCTCACCCACAACATGACCATTTGTGTATCAGTTAGTCATGCTGTGTGACCTTGAATTCATGAAAAAAGTTTGTTTTTCTCACATGCCTCCACAGAAAACGGCGAACATTTTGATTTCTTTTGTTGGTGAGGTATTCCTTCGAGACTTCTAAGCTTTACTTGAGTATTTGCTGCTTTATACTTGTATTTCAGAAGGAAATGTTACACCTTTCACTCCACTACATTTATTTAACAGCTATAATTACTGGTTTGTTTGCAGATTCATATTTGGCATAAAAAGTCCCGTTTATAAGGGCTAAAAACTAAATGCATAGTGTTTGGATCAACTTTCAGACCTCAACATAAACCACAGTTAAACCCGTCTGTGCAGGGAGTGCATGCCTGTGGAGCAGTTAGAGGGAAACCTGACTCCTTGGAGTGATATTAGACAGTGGATAGAAGTGGTCAGAACAGAGAGAAAAGCTGTTCCATGTATGGGTCTGGCACTTATTGTTATTGTTGTGCTTGATTCTTTCCACAAGAATTTATCTTCATTTTTAAACATTGGTTCTTACTAATTTGCATCACTGTCCAGTAATGTGTTCAAGTGCGTCAAATAATGACTCATGACTCATGCCACATGACTTCCTCTGAACTGTAACAGAAGAGCCAACATAATCAGATTGCACATAACCTTAGGGTGGTCACTGGTGAAGGACAAGATGGTTATTTCTCTGCTCTGTTTTGTGACAAATATTCTATTGTCTAAAACCCTGAATATTCTTTACCATCCTTTTTCTTATTGTGGTAATGACCATAACATAAATACAAGGCATGCAGTAAGAGGTTGTTTTTCACTTCCTGTTTCCAAAACAAATGCAGGGCAACGCACTGTTGTGTTTAGAGGAATGAAATTATGTTAAGGTTTACTTTCGGACATTTTACATCTAACTGGCGCAGCTGTTTTTAAAAAGATGGCACTGAACACCAGCACATCTTAAACAGGAGAAGTTTTATTAGAAAATATCTGACTACATGAACCTTAATGTTCTCTCTTCTGGTCTTTTAACTAACTAACTAAAACAATATCAAAATAAATACATAAACAAACAAATAAATGAATAAATAAGGGCTCCAAATACCACGTGCATATACAACATACAATAAAATACATAGTGAAAAGCCAGGGGAGTGAATGAGAGAAAGCTTTCAGTGTCATCCTGTGACGTAAAGTAACTGAGCAGTGACAAATAGACCTACTTGTGCTTTACCAAAGCACAGTTTTGAGACTCTTCTACTTCTATTATTTGTAGACATCACTGAAATCAGCAGGCCTATATTTGAGCCTTTAATTCCTTTCACACAAAACTGTTGCTCAGCAAAGATCGGGAAACACAAATTGTTTATTTAACCCAGTATGAATATTACTTGTTTGAAAATTAGTCTTCAGATAATATATCAATTATGAAACATTCATTCAATCTTGCTCTGACAGACAGAGAGAGAGATAGTTATGGCATACTGACACAACACCACTTTGTCCTGTTAAAACAGTACTCACAACCCGGATTAATTTTCACGTTAAGTCTTTTTGATTATGTTGATCTGAGGACCCTTATGGACTAAAGGAATATGAATAACTTACAGTGGTATCAAGGAATAGACACATAATTTGCGATAGCCAACAACCCGGTTTGACACATCTGAAGAACTTCTATTGGAAAAAGAAAGGGAACTGCAGCCAGACCAGGCGCCTAATTGAGACAGGCCTTTATTGGTCACAATGTACAGCCACAGCAGGCTAGTAAAAGGGACTGGGCTTTTAATTGAAGTTTCATGGTATTTCCACTTTGTTACTTCATACTTCTGCTCCATACATTTAAGAGGGTAATGCTAGATAAAGTTTACCAGTAAACAAACTACTGATACAGTATATAATACTCTGACAGGGGCCATTGTGTCTATTGTAAACCTTCTGACACATTTGCTGATAATACCCATATATATTTTGACTTGAGTTAAAATTATAAAACGTTTAGCCTCCTTGTAATAACGTACTTTTACCTGGATGTATTGATAGTTTTCTTGAAGCCTCTCTGTTTAACTATGGCTGAACAGGAGCAACTATGGCAACAAGTGTCAGCTGGTTAACATTAGCATTAAAGCTAGCTAACATTAGCCAGCAACAACAACTGGTCTCACCTGACTAAATGAGGCTGCAGCATCGAAACAACTGATTGTACGTGGTGTACGTGGTACCTTTGGTCCTTTCCTCAGCTGAAGCTGTACTGTTACTGTACACACACACACACACACACACACACACAGCTCCCTCTGCTGTGCATCCAGCAGAGGGCTGTAAGCAGCGCGGGCAGCTGACAGGACGGGTGGGGTCAGGAAATGCGGTCTTTCCCCTCGCACATCCCCATTGGTCACTCGGCTATGTGGAACGTTTCCTTGCTTTGTGATTGGCCGCTGCGCTCAACGACTTGCGCCCGATTGGCTGAAAACGCTACGCTGTCTGTGGGCTGAGAACTTGATGATTCCGTTGGTTCCTGACTGAGAGTAGAGAGATTGAAGGGGCAGGGCCCACAGTGGAGAAATGGCGAGAATGGTTAACGAGAACGGGTGTGGAGTGGAGACACAGAGCCCGGAGCCGCAGGGACCGGGCCGGGGCTCGGCCAGATGGGGCCCACAACACGCCGGTGCCCGAGAACTGGCCAGTTTATACTCACCAGGTGAGTCGATGTGCTCAGCAGCTCCGTCTTATGCGCTTGTTCCCCGGTTCAAGTGTCCACGAGTGGTGTGATATAACGTCAGGCTTCACATAGCGTAGTTACCAAGTAACAAACTGTGGACGAAAACTACTTAAATCACAAACACGAGCACCAGCTTGTGTTTAACTGCTACAACTAAATGACACCGAGCAATGAGCGACGGCTCTGTGCTGGTCACAGTCAGACTTTTGTTTGTTACACAACGGGAATCATGTGAGATTGGTTGAATTTGTGTTGGAGCCGCTGTTGTCCTTTGACATTTCGAGCACCAGGCAGAGGTTAGAAGAATCCACCGCTTCTGCTTTAGGCTCAGCAGCCCTATTTGTCCATGGAGCTGCTGTGACCTTTCGTAACAGCGTTGTCAGCCCTGGAAAGCAATGCATAACCAGAAACGGACGGTCTGGACAGTTTGGAGATGTTGGCCAGTGCACACTGTGCCAGTCCTCCCACTATTACTCATACCATTTAAACTTGGGCTTATGAATTGGAAGGCCTTCACGCCCATTGTGCAAACACTTCATGCTTTTTGAGCTCCTCAGCTGATTTGACGTCTGCCTCTCAGTGGGCTTATTTTAGCCACTTACAGACTGGAGCCTCCTTTGAGTTGTCAGATGTGGACAGGTATTTCAGGCCCAGCTGCTCACCTGTCATGTAACAAGCAAAGTGCAGACGAATGTCACTGATGTAAAGCAACATCTGACGCTGCCTCATTTACCAACCTTTGGACGTTGTAGTTCGGATTACATCACATCACATCATGTTCAGGTGGACTGCAGATATAATATGCATGATAATCTTATCGGGAACGTCGTTCTATTAAGAAGTGCTGCTCATGTGTTGGATCATACTAACTCGTCTGCCCCTGTTTTCCTTTAAGGCAAAAGATGTCAAGAGTGGTTATGTGTCCTCCTCTGCTTCTCTCTCATGGCCTTCAATTTCATTCACCTTCTTGCCAATTTCCACCTGGGACACTTGTGGTACATCCCGCTGAGTATTGGTAAGTGCTGACTGAAACATTATATAATGTTCTGATGTTGTATTGTCACTGGTTTTTGTCTTCTGTGTTTTTTTTAGAGCTGCAGTCCAAATAAAGCCTTGGCTCTGTCTTTAATTGAATGGTTTTCTCATCCTTTTATCTGTGCTGCGCTCCTCACGCTGTCTTTCAGTGGCAGGAATACTCACAGCAGACTTTGCGTCAGGACTTGTTCACTGGGGGGCTGACACGTGGGGATCGGTGGATCTACCTATCTTTGGAAAGGTAAGGCATCCTTTGTTTGTACTCTAAATAATCTGCTTTTAAAATCATCATCCACTTGCATTCACAGTGCGTATTTCTTGTTTTTTCAGGCCTTTATACGACCATTTAGAGAGCACCACATCGACCCCACAGCCATTACCCGTCACGACTTCATTGAGACCAATGGTGACAACTGCATGTTGACCATAATCCCTCTAGCACACATGGCCTTCAGCTTCGTCACCCTCTCCCCTGGTGAGTTTTGTATCAATAAACCGAGTCTGACATTTTCATCTGTCTGATTTTCTTATCTATTTCAACATAACCATACAGAAGGAAAAAAAAAAAAACACCAAATAAATGAGTGTCTGTCTCCTTTTTGCAGCGGAGATTTACCATATCTACCCCTGGTACTGCTACTTGTACGCACTCGGCATCTTTGTGACTCTCACCAACCAGATTCACAAGTGGTCGCACACGTACTTCGGCCTGCCTCGTTGGGTCGTGTTTCTGCAGGACTGCCACATCATCCTCCCCCGCAAGCACCACCGCATCCATCACGTCTCCCCTCATGAGACGTACTTCTGCATCACCACAGGTTCGTCTTTTTACTCAGGATTAAAGGTGGAAATCGGCCTGTAAATCGTGTTTTGAAGGTAAAATCTCACAGTCTGTGGGATGAGAGCGATGCAAAGCTCCCTCAACATCCCTCACTGTCCTGTTCACACTACACAACTTGCTGTCTTGTAATCGGGTCTTGACGTCGTTATGTTTTTAAGGCCCAGACACACCAAATTGATATCAAAGAACTGGTTGAGGCCGACTGTTGCATTACCTCACGTCGCCTGTGTCTCAGCCAAAAATTGTGCTTGAGCATACAATAAGGACTTCAGCCGACGGCCAGCCAGTACGTACGATCTCCACCTGTGTGAAAGTAAATCACTCTCCACACCATTAGGCGGTGTTAGTCTGTATTCGTCATTCAAAAAGGGAAACTGGAACACCGGCAGGACGGATTCAAGATGCTAAGCTAGTTAGCAAATTAACAACATGACCTGAGGTTAAGCAAACAAAGCATATTTACCATGCTCTAGCTAACAACAAAAACAGTTTTGACCTGTGTCTGACCGCCTCACGCCCTCTTGACTTCAGCCGTTTATTTACTTACTTATTCATCACTTCCGTTTCTCATCTCATGCACTGAGCTGAACTGTTTGATGCTGATTCAACATGCGGAGTTAGCCAAAAACAGCTGACAAGGGCCGAAACAGGGCTACTAGTGCCAGCGGTGTGAGATACACTGCAAAAACAAGTGCGACAGACGCTCACCGATGGCCTGACATTGACCAACGGCTGATCAGCGCCCTAACACTACATGACTGACGGCAACAGGGGTCACACGCTACAAAATCTTTCACCAGGAGGAATCCCTGATGAGCGTGTCATGGGATGTGTGGGTCAAACCACAACCTGGGGTGGGGGGGCACACACCACCTAAATGAATATTATTTCCATGCCTTGGAAAAGTTCAATCAATATTTCTTAACATGAGCTACTCTCTCTCAAAGTCAGATATCAGAGAAGTAAGTCTCAAACTTGTGATGTCATGGGGTATAAAGTCTGGAGCTGCTCCATAGATAATGAACGGGAGCCTGATTTATGGACCCACAGATGTTTGTTCTCTTTTTTATACTCAAATGATCTTAATTCTATTGAAGTGTTCCAGTTTTGAAACAGAAAATGTTCCCATATACTCAGAACGTTCCCCTGGATGCTCTCAGCGTCATCTAGAACGTCTTTCACCTTTTATTGTCTGTGGAGCTCCAGACTTTATATTTGATGACATCAGATATTAGAGTTTTAGCACTCTAGTTTTTGGATCTGGGAGGGACTTGTTTGTGTTTACTCATTTTTAGACTTTCTTAGATCATAGGAATAGCACGTATAAATTGGACATACTTCCACGTTAGTGAGGGGCGTGAAGCAAAACAAACTGTGTTGTAAGGTGATATTGAGAACACATGTTGACTTAGAACAGTCTCTATAGCAGCTCTATCTTTTCTATTGTGCTGCCATTGTCATTACTCCTCGCTTGGTACAGGTTACCGCTTGACAATGCTTGACAAAAGCTTTACAGCTTTAGTCCTGCTCTTGGCGCTGACTGGCTAATTGTGGTCCTGTGACGCTCATTGTTTGTTTTTTATACCACCCTGTCTCGTGTCATGATTTCAGACGAATCAGTCAACTCGGTGGAGTAGGTGCATTCCAAGGTCTGGACCGTTGTGGCTTGTGTGTTTTGTTAAGTTACATAAGGGCAAAAGGCGTGTAGTGTGAACTAAAGCTGCAACAACTGGTTAATAAATAGAGTAGTCGATCGAAATAATATTAAATGCCAACTATTTTGATAATCGATAAACTGTTAATCATTTTTCGAGCAAAAATGTCAAAACATTTGCTGGCTCAGGTTTCTTAAATGTGAGAATTTGCTGCTTTTCATTGTCATTTATGATAGTAAATGATGAGTCTTTGGATTTAGCACTGCTGGTTGGACAAAAGAACCAAACTGAAGTCATCACTTTGGGCTTTGGGATGTTTTGAAGAGCAATTTTCACAAGTTTTTGATTTAATTGTGAAAATACTAAGCACATTAATTGATTATGAAAGTAATTGTTAGTTGCAGCTTCAGTGGATCTAGGCACAAGGCAAATTTGTCATCGAGCCTTTTCTCTCCAGGTTGGCTGAACTACCCTCTGGAGAAATTCGGTTTCTGGAGGAACCTGGAGGATCTCATCCAGGGCGTGACGGGAGAGAAGCCCAGAGCAGACGACCTAAAATGGGCTCAAAAAGTGAAGTAACGCTGCAGGCTAACTTCACCCTACCTCAGAAGACACTGGCTCTGTCCAGGCTTCTCATCCCCTTTTTTGCCTCACACAAACTGTAATCCATAAAAAGACAAACTAACAAACACTTTCTGATGCCATAGCTTTAAGTCTTGCACATTGTGTCTGTTTTTCAAGAGGAGGGCTCTGTTGATGGGATTTTTTCATTACTCACTCTCATGGATCATCATGTGAAATTGCAATATATCCTAAACTCTTCGTGTGTCTAACACAACTCATCACTTTTTTGAGGCAATTTACAGATGCTTTTGCTAAGACGGTTTGATCAGATACTTTACAGTCAGATGCAGATAATTTGAAACCGCTTCCTAAGGAGATTAAAAGATTTCCCTCACGTCAGAAAATTCAAACAATCCCAAGAAAGAATACTTGAAAGAGTGAGCACTCACTTTTTTCCCTCCTCCAGAGACGCAGCTGTTCATTTGCAGACTGGATAAGTCACGTTATATTTAGCACTGCATTTTTTTTTGTCTCTGGATCGGTCTTTGCATCTCCACCTCATCAAGGGTCTGATTGATGTGCAAGTAATAAAATTGGATTTAGGCCATGGTAAGTAGTAGGGCTGGGTGATAAAGGATTTTTGGATGCTTTACCTATGTTGATAGCTAAAGAACAAAATGGTTAATCACTGTTACATTTGTTGATTTTGTGCACATTTTGGTTAGATGCACGCTTGGGGCATTTTTAAAGAGTGGAGTCAGTTAGATTTTAAAAAGAAAATACAAACCAGTGCCCACTGTTGTTGTTTCTATTAACTCTCTACAAATCAAAATGCAGCCATATTTAATTGTTTAGTTGTAGATTTTTCAGTGTGAGACAATGACTACAGTTACAGTGGAAGAGTCAGTAAAGCCAGAATTGTTCCTCCAGGATGCTAAACGACAGATCTGACAGTTTAGAAAACGAGTTTTTGTGTAAACAGTCCTGTCAGATCTTAAACTGGCATTTTGATGGAAAATTTTTATATTATCAAGCTGTTGAATTCAGGGCTGGGTGTTGTTTAAAAAAAGTACAAAAACAGAACCAAAACCAGTGCCCTTAAAGAGTTCTTCATTCGATATCCGCCATGTGAATGGAAACATTCAGCTCTGTCAAATACACCACAGGCATATGTGTTGTAGCTCCTATGTCGTGTCAAATCAAAGATGGCTTGTGGTGATTGGCTGCGAGCAAATCCATACAAATAGCCATTTTTTATAGATGTGGGTGCAAAAAGGATCGAATGCAGGTCTCGTTTGACTGGAGAAGTTTGATGCTACTTGGTACTGAGTTGTTTCAGTTGATACATTAAAGATATTAAGTTCCGATACCCAGCCTTAATGAGACAGCTTCATATATATCTTAAATAATAGTGGAAACAGATGTTGCATAGAGTGATTTGAAAAAAGTGACATTGAAATGTGTGTAACTGTAGTCAGTGTTGATGCTAGGCCAGTAGGAAATCTGGGAAAACACACCAGTCACACCACTGCTCTGCTGAGTCTGTCTGGCCTGACTAACTAGTCCATCAGATGATCATGTGTCCTCTGTGAAAAGCCTTTTTTTAACCCCTGGTACACCGACAGTTTGACAGAGGCAGACACAGTTTTGACCAACTGCCTTACACACCACAGATGCAGTACTTGTGTCTTTTTGCTTATTTTTTTGTTTCATTTGCAGCACTCCTTTGTGTTAATTATGGTGTCTTTCTGGGGTTTTTGTGTCTCCATTAATCAGACACAAATCCTCCAAAGTTATGTGCCAACAGTGTGTAACATTGTTTTAACTCCTCGCATCTTGCTATTCTTTTGTGTTGTGTTGGAAGGAACTGTCGGCTTCAGAGTGTAACATTGGCCATGAGGAATGCTGCCACTGTGTACCGTCTTGGTAACCGTGACAGGCAGACTTGGTGATGTTACAAGGGCTTCTGTGGTTGTTTTTTTTAATGCTTTAGTCAGTAATTTGTAAATGCATTGTACAGCGAATAACTATGCAGTGTAATCAGAGGCCCTTAACCATACGTCTTAACTCATCTGATTAGGTTCAAATGCCTTTCTTTTTCTACTAGTTTACACATATTTGCTATTTGAGTTGGAAAACTGGAGCTTAAAAAAGTAGCTACTTAAACTGCATGACAAAATTACTTTTACTAATTAAGATGTCACTTACACAGACGTAAGAATGCGTGCATGCATACAGCATGTCGGCTTGTGCAAGCGATATACCAGGTCACCAGCTTTCCTTTGGGCTTATGAAGAGCAGACACTGATTAGGGAGGATTGTGCTCGCTCCAGATTAAATTAATTGTGCTGCTTTCAAAAGCTGACCCCAAACTTTGACCAAACGGTCCCTTGAACGACCAAAATGTTATATGATCAATCCTAGATTCTTCAGGTTTAAATTGGAGGCACTACGTTTGTTGCCTAGTTAGGTTGACCAGGTTAAAGGCTGAATGAAAGGCTGAACTACTTTGTAGTCAAAGTAGACAGTTTAGTATTAGTTCATTTTGAAGGTAAAAAATCAAGCTTTATATGATGAAATATTCCAGTTTTTGAATCCTATATACTTGATTATAAACAATTATCCACAATAGGTCAACAACATAAGTACACTGCAGATTGCGTAGTGCTTGTAGAGTATTGTGAGAAGCAGTTTTGTGTGCGCTAGGTTGTGTAATATATGCTGGTAAATGGATGCCGTTATGTTTCACTGCAAAGGCGTGCGTAGAAGTTGTGCTCCTGTAGCTCTTTTGGATCAGTATTAGGCACAAAATAGTTTGGGCGCTGCTAGCTGCAGATAGTAGACACATTTCAGCTCTGATGATACACCACTTAGTTTATGAATAGGAATTTGGCGTTGGCTCTACTGGATGTTTTGGCGCTTCAGCGAATTGCTTTTTGTGATAATGTAAAAGTAATGAGAATTTTAAGGACGTTTTGTGTTTTTGTAATACTGCAAAATAGGAAAGGTTAGTGGTTAGATATACATGACATGCCATAATTAGTTTGGACAAAACTGACAACCTCGCAATAAAAATAAATGGTGAGCTCAGAAGGAATCCAGACCATAATAATAATATTAATCCTGACTTGGAGACAGAGTGGCTGTAGTTGTTGTTTATGGTTGTGATAGTTGGATAGTTGGGAGTCAGGTTGTGAGTATAGATCTAACATGCATTGACTTATTCTTCATTCTTATTCTCCAGATGATCTCAGGATTGTTGTTAGAGTGATTTAAATAGGTTATTATGAATTTATGGATAAAAGAAAAAAAAAAACTCCATTAGTGAAGTTCAGGCCGTTATTTAAAAGATAACCGTTGTTTGAGTCACTTGTTTCCATCAGATTCTGTTGGCCAAAGTAGCCAGATGATGATTTTAAATACATTATAGGTTCTATTGTAGCCATATATCAGTATAGTTAACTTGGCCTCTTGTTGTTGAGGTAGAATTTGTTGTTTAAAAACAGACATCAGTGGATTTGAAAGGGTATTTTGTGACAGTGTGTGGTTTACTAAATATTTTTCCCACTGGAAATGTTGAAAGCAAATGAACTGGTTGGTATGTGGGGTGGGCAGTCATTGTTGGTATGTTCGACATGCTGTGTTGAAATCACTTTTGTAATGATCCTTGGACTTTTTATTGAATTGCCTTATCCTCTCCCTGATTGATTTACTGTAAATCTTGCCAGCAATGTGGGAAAACAATTTATTGACTGACTTTAAATCGCCCTTCACTTGCCTCTCACTTGTTCTGAGGCAAGGCTCATGTGGATGTTGTAGTTGGTTATGTATGCTGGTGGTGATGGAGTTTTAGATATCAGAATAATGCCTTGATGCCTTTTTGTTGTCTTCCCTTTGGGAGACTTACAATGTATATATTAAACTGTATTTATAAATAAACTAAATAAACAGTTGATAATTACTGCTACCTGTTTTCTCTGATTCATTTCTTTCATTATTATTTGTCTTCAGATTGAAGATGTTGGAGCGAAATATAAAGTTCCTGCAGATACTTAAGACTTAAAAGGATCTTTCATAAGTCTTAAAAATACTCAGACATTGGAAATAGGATTTTATAAAGTTGCTAACCAGCTGGACATCGTGTTAATCAACAAAGAACAGAAGAAGGCAGTGGTGACAGATGTAGCAATCCCGAGCAACAGCAACATCAGGAAGACGGAACATGAGAAGCTTGAAAAATACCAAGGGCTGTAAGAGGAAGTAGAAAATATGTGGGGAGTAAAGTCAACAGTGGTGCCAGAGGTAATTGGTGCACTGGGTGCTGTAACCTTCAAACTGGGAGAGTGGCTCCAGCAGACTCCAGGAACAACATCTGAGGTCTCTGCCCAGAAGAGCGCAGTCCTAGGAACAGCTAAGGTACAGCAAAGAACCCTCAAACTCCCAGGCTGCTGGTAGAGGTTATAGGAGCTCAGTATATAGTCTCTGTGGATTACTTGTCTCATGGATTACATCAGATTTTCTTGTAAATCATTTCATCGTGGGACATAATGTGCAATTTTATGGCACAATTATGAATATCCTGCCACCATGCACTCTTACACATACTGATACTACTGATACACATACAGATACTGTACATAGGCAACCCCACCTACAGTGATCCCTACTGTTGTATTATTATGATGCAAAGCACCTACTGTTGACCTGATTTTGGCACTGTGTATATTGTACATACAGTATTTTGGATTTTCACCTTATTGTCATACTTCATTTGCACCCTTCCCACTTTATATTGCAGCTGGTGCACAGCGATTTTTCGAGTAAATAAAGTTTTATCTTATCTTATGTAATTAAGTTACACATTCCTCATGTTGTTACTTTCCTCTTGCACAACTGCAAACTCTGCGTTTTAGTAGCCTACAGTTAGATCAGAGGATTGTAAGTGTTCTCTAAGGAAGACATTTTACCACGTCCCAGTAAGAAAAGCACAGGTGAAAAAGGGAAACTGAGTAAGAGATTCAATGCACATGTTATTAGTAACACTTGCTTTTCCCCTACTGTGACAAGTTAAAAATGTTTGCTATGAGTAAAAAATAAGAAGAAATATAAAGAAATATGCTATGTGACAGAAGGCATTGTGCACTGCTGTCCAAATTAATCATTAGCAAATGTAATTTTAACCATAAATAAACAAATTTCCGTTATTATTACTACTGGTTCAAGTGTTACAGTGTACTGCAGTTCTGCATGTGGTTTGTGCAAGTGGCGTTGGGCTCAGCCTTAGAGATAAGGTAAGGAGCTCGGACATCCGAAGAGAGCTCGGAGTTGAGCTGCTGCTCCTTCACGTCCAAAGAGGTCAGTTGAGGTGGTTCGGACATCTGATCGGGATCAGGATCCTGTTAGAGGTGCCCAACTGGTAGGAGGCCCTGGGGCAAACCCAGAACACGCTGGAGGGATTACATATCTCATCTGGTCTGGGAACATCTCAGGGTCCCCAAGGAGCTGGAAAGCATTGCTGGGGAGAGGGACGTCTGGGGAGCTTTGCTTGGCCTGCTGCCCCCACGACCCGGCCTTGGATAAGCGAATGAGAATGGATGGATGGATAGTTTAGTAATAGCTTAAGTTTCCGGAGTTTCCGAGCATACTGCAAGGACGTCACTCAGGCCAGATTTAGTCTTAACATCTGACTCCACAATGCAAGTACTGCTGCTGAGACTTACAGTCCCCTGGGCAGACCGGATGGAGGAGGCCCATGAGCGAAAGTAGGCCAAATACCTTGAGCTGTTAGAGGCCTGTAGAGAGAGCGGTTGGGAGGCCAGCAGTGACCCAGTGGAGGTGTGCTGCAGGGGTTTCCCAGGGCAATCTGTGCACTGGGCACTCAAGCTACTGGAGAAGAAAGCCATAAGAAACACCAGTGAGGCTGCAGAAAAAGCCTGAAGGTGGCTGTGGATCAAAAGGGCAGATCTATGGTGTAGCACGCTGCTTGACCACCAGCTCCTCACAGCAAGAGGGTTCAATGGTTCAAATCCAGGGTGGGGGAGCCCTTCTGTGTGGAGTTTGAATGTTCTCTCCATGTCAGAGTGGGTTTTCTCTGGCTCCCTCCCACAATCCCAAAACATGCAGGTTAATTGGTGAATCTAAACTGTCCGTAGGTGTGAATGTGAGTGTGAATGGTTGTCTGTCTCTATGTGTCAGCCCTGTGATAGTCTGGTGACCTGTCCAGGATGTATCCTGCCTCTTGCCAAATGTCAGCTGGGATAGGCTCCAGCCCGCCGTGACCCCGAACAGGATAAGTGGTTATGGAAATGAAGAGTCATACACTGTGTCTCAAATCACGTACTCCTGTACTTACACTTAATATTTTGAGTGCAGTGCAATATGCAGTGCACTATGAGTAACCTGGTGGCGCACTGAAAAAAAAATGGAAATGAAAATGGCTCATACACCCTCAGTGGTTGCCATCTTGGCTACGTAGTGGAAGGGGATGTCTATATTATTTTGTCCAGCCAGTTTATATCAATGTTGCTTCATACTCCCTCTTCCAGATCAGCTCGCCAGAATGAGGAGAAAATTTGTGGACAAAGTGTCCAACGTACTGATTAGGAAGCTCCTGGATGACCTTTTAGACGATGGCGTCTTGAATGATGACCAGAAAGACTCAATAATTGAGGAGAACAGCACCACACAGACAAGGCACGCTGTCTTATCGACACAGTGAAGAAGAAAGGAGACGAAGCCAGCAGGAAGCTGATTGCTGACATTCACAGCAGAGATTCAACACTGTACTCTGAGCTGGGCCTGTACTGTGTTCAACCTGCTCAGCCCGGTGAGCTGAAATATTTCAACCTATTTTGATTCAGACTTGTATTATTATTATTATTATTATTATTATTATTATTATTATTATTGTACACAGTCACGATCACAAAAGAAGCACATTGTTTTGAACAGAAATGTTTTGCTATCCCCAGCTGCAGCGCGACTGACTGAGCAGGAATGGTCGATCACCCTCAACCGTACCACTGAGTCATTCTGGATGGACAAAGTGAATGATAATAATGTCAGTCATTCAAAAAATATCTCATCAGATATCTCACATGGCCTCAAAGGAATACTTAACCCACAAAATTACCATTTCTACATTAATTAATCATGCCCTGTTACCTTGACTTTGTGAAGAAAACTTTGTTTTCCTAGCATGCCTTCATTGAAAACAGCCAGCACGTTTAACAGCTATTAAAAAATACATTTGGTTACAAATTCTCACACAAGTCATGCTGCATAATCCAAGTCTTTTTTATCTAGTCATATGCTCAATACTTCCAAAATATGTGCATATTTATAATAATAATAATAATAATAATAATAATAAGTCACTTTACACAAGGACACTTTACACAACCAGATAAATGGATGCTTTGATATAGTTGATAAATGTGGTCCCCAGTCAATAAATAAATCAAAAAAGTTTTCTTCGCAAATTCAACAGTGACAGCGATGCTTGGCGTTTCATCCGCGCGCACGCACCGTTGGCTTCAATGGCAAAACTACGTACGTGCGCGCTCCCGCTGTGTAGCGACAAGATGGCGGTCGCCGCCGGATTAGGTAAATGTTCGAGAGAAATACATCACAATCAGAAGCTGAAAAATCGGCTGAATGAATTTTCACGGTGTCGCTATTAAGTTTCGTAGAGATGTTGCGTGTCTACTGACGCATCCGCTGTGTGGAAAGATGCATGCTAACGCTTAGCAGCAGCTTCTGAAGGGAATGAATAGGAAGCGATGCTACTAGCTAAGCTAACGTAACTTAAGTTAGGTAGAAGGGCAGGAGGATGCATTATGACTGGCGTTTATGGGATTGCATGTGGTGCAATAACCATTTAACACCAGTCATCTGTGTATATAGCATTGTGTAACTAGCAAGCTATCGTGTAATAAAGTAAATTAGCATGGTGATAGTTTGTGGCGCCGATGCTAGTGAACCACAGCACCGCTAACGTTAACCTAACGGTCCGGGTTTTGTATTAACGTTAGCTTATTTGCGTTATAAAATTGTATTGTGTCAACGGCTGTGGCACAAACCGTGTCTTTACCGTTAAATGTTGTGAAAAGATAACAGTGCATCAGCATTTTGCCTTCGTGCATGTTTAACCTGAGACTGCTTAACGTCAACAATGACGGTACGTTTTTCTGACACTTCCCTATAATCCAGAAAACATGTTGTATAACGGGTCTGAATGAAGGGGCTGCAGAGATGCAGGTGATGTGAGCTAACCTGCTGCACCGTCTGGCAGCGTCACTGTGTTTGTTTGCACGGCTCAGTTAACGGTGCAGCGCCGTCGTATCTCACTGCAGAGGCCAAATGATGCAGCATCGCCGGAGCCAGATGTTACATTTGAGGAAATGAAATACTGTCTACCTTTTATCAGACATCAGAGGAGAGCCGGTCCACTAACGGCTTCCTTATTTCCCTGTCACGTTGTGTGTGTCTGGATGACTCATGCCCCCGCGAGCTGCTCATACCTTTATAACTGCAAGTCATTGCTGTGGCACAAACTCGTGTGAATTTACAGCTTTGGTCACCTCGGTGATATCTAGATCTAATTGTGTTGGAGCTGTGCATATGTTAGTATAACAGTCTCAGTTTGGTATGTTTTGCCCACAAACAGGCGTTAAAGTCCCTCGCAATTTCCGGCTCTTGGAAGAGCTGGAGGAAGGCCAGAAAGGTGTGGGAGATGGAACAGTGAGCTGGGGTCTGGAGGATGATGAGGACATGACCTTAACACGGTGGAGAGGGGTGATCCTTGGCCCCCCAAGGGTGAGTGGTGACACTTATTAACACTTAGGTAACGACTGTGCAATAAGCATTTAAGTCGGTATGATTAGCAGACTGTCACGTTAGTGTGCCAATTAGAGCCTATGTGTAACAGCAGATGCATGGGGTTTAATGAATGTGCCACATTAGCTGTGGCAGTGTATATGAGGTAGCAGCACAATATAACAGCTTAATAAAGGTAAAATTATCACATGCTGTAATGTCAGGAAATGACAGGAAGCAACAGGTGGTACATCATAAAGCACAGTCCTAAGTTAGACATCACAGAAATAATGCCATACAGCTAAGTTTTGATTCTTTAGATGCTAAATGGAGGAAAGACATTCTGTATGCTGGTAAGATACTCTTTGAAATGTCTCGAGCTTTTGTTTTCATATGGTTGACTGCCTTTGGAAGATAATTTACAACAAGTGCAGCTCAATATGCATCTGTAATTTACAGAGCTAGAAGACAGCTCAGGGGCGTTTATCAGAGGACTGTTTGGACATTAACGCATGTCTGACTTCAGCTGGCTCAGTAGATTTATGTTCTCACAGAGTTTAAACCAACGAATTTACTGTTCCTTTGGAACTGGGGGAAAAATAGATACATTTTAAAAGATATACTATGCAGGATTTTCCTATAAAAACAATGTGTAGATCCCTACAGAAGTAACATTCTCGCTCATCATTATGACCCATTAGAAGTGTGTGGCGGTACGTGGATGTGCGTGTATCCCCACAGCGCTCAGGTGAGGTCGGAGCTTTATAAAAAGGCAGTGACTAAATGCCAGACTGTAAGCAGTAACCATCCAAGAGACACAGCGCCGGAAAAATGCAAATTCAACGAGGCAAAGCGCCAGTCAAAAGTGAATCTGTGGTTGGCTCTTTCACTTTTGCTGGCGAGCATGCTTACAAACGGAAACCGACAATCCTGCTTGGTATACCTTTAACCATTATGAGAACCATGATTTGGGTGTTTTCTCCCATGGATGGGACGGTTGAATACATTTGACACTGTGTGCGGTTTGTTGATGTTTAGTATGCTGTTCACTCATCTCTCCCTACCCCTCTCTGTCCACAGACAAGCTATGAAAACAGGATGTACAATCTGAAGGTTGAATGTGGGCCAGAATACCCAGAGTCACCACCGTTTGTCAGATTTGTGACAAAGATAAACTTGAATGGCGTGCACACCTCCAGCGGTGTGGTATGTAAATCTTGGAAACCCATTTTTCTTACACTAACACGATTACCTCACTGTTGGCAGTTTTTGAAATGGATAATTCTCTTAATCCTGTTCGTGCCACACTGATGGATACATTTGGAGAAAGAGGAGCATTTGGCTCATGTATATATTACAATATCAAACAGTATGTGCATGCAGCCACGGTTATTATAATGAACTAAAACCAAACCAAAAATGAATACTATGTGTGAAAAAAACCTTTTAATTAACAAATAAAAACTAGAATTTAGAAAAAACGTTACTGGGTACTTACAAAACCAACTTAAATAGAGCAAAAAAAAAAAGTGCTGCGTTTGTACTGTAATACCTATTCTGAATTTCCTAAATCTTGCCTCTGATAATAATCCACCAATTTAAAATAAAACCCCCTAAAACTAATACTGAAACTAATGACTAAACTAAAAATAAACGTTTTAAACCACAAAAATAAACTGAAACAAGCAAAACCCACTCTGGAAACTAACTTAAACTAAACTACACTGAAAGTTAAAAACAAATTAAATTAAATAGTAATGAAAAATAAATTATAATAACTCTGCATGTAGCACAAAGTTTGTTAACACATTAATGTGGCATGATGTGTCATAAAGAAAATAAAAGTGTACACTATGAAAGAAAGATTCGTCACACCTGCTCTGGAGACTTGTCAGTGCAGATAAGCAAGTTCCTCTTGGAAGTGCACGCTTGAATACTCTGACAGATGATGCAACTACTGCATTAATTCGATGTGGTGTAAGTCATGGACATCTACATCTTCATTCAGATATTTTAAGGTGCTTTAAAAACTAAAAGCAGGTGGTCTTCAGTTGATTACACTCAAACTGTAGCGTGTTTATTATTCTTGATGAAGGAGCACAGAAAATACCACGCATGGCCAACATGATGATGACACACTGGGTGGTGCACTGTGCACTTGTTCTTTCATGTCTTTGTTCAGATGTGGCAATGCCCAACCTGTCATTGTTCTACATTGTCCTAGTTGATGTCAGATTTGGTTCACTTAAACATACTACAGATTAATGATAGTCAAACTGAGGCTTGGACTCAAACAAAAAAAGCAAATGTTAAAAACTTGGAAACAAAGGAAGTAAAGACCAACCTTTGTGTGTTTCAAATCAATCAGGTACAATATATGCACTCAGGCAGCCCAGTTATTTACAGTATGAGTTCAAGCATCACTAGCTTCAATCAGGCACTAAAAAAATGGACAAAGAGCCTGTCTCATGGCATCACTGTCTTACATTTAAAATATACAATCTACTTAGTTTTGGGGGCTTTAATTTTTTTTTGCTGTCATAAATTAGGTTTAAAATGAATCAACAGTTGTGCCCAAAGCGTCTTTCCACATATATATAAGGACAAGACAGTTACAGAGTGACAGGTAGCAAATGGCAACTGTAAAATATATTGTAAATCTAAATTTGGTCAATCAGCTTTCTCCATGAAGGGCTGTCAATTTTAGAACACATGACCAACTGAAATCAGATTACTTTCACATGTACAGTCCTTTACAACAAAGATTATTAAGTGCTGGATTGAACGGTGGAATTCAAAGCGCTAGTAGTTAGCCAGTTAGCATATTGACAACACAACCCAATGTTGAAATAACAAAGGATATTTACAGTGCGCTAGTGAACAACAAGACAAACAATTATGAACTGTTTCTGCTAAAGAGCTCAGTGCCAAAAACTTAATCTTATCTAATATATCAAGACTTTGTCGATCGCACACTCTCTTGACTTTAGCCGCCTCTTTACTTTCCTTACGTTTGTTTCTCTTCTCCTGCTCTGAGCTTAGAGTGATTTCACTCACTGTCAGGCTCTGCTGATAATTCAACATGCTGAATAAGCTAAAAAAAGCCAAAAGAGGCTGACTAGTGCCAACGGTGCGGTACATACTGCAAAAACTTACGCGACAGATGCTCACTGATGGCCTGACATTGACCAGCGGCCGACTGTTGGCTTGATGTGTCAGGGCCTGTATGTGTAAAAGCCCAACTAGGAACAATACTTGAAAATTAGCAATGGCTATAAACTCTCTGTGCAGCACATTAGTTTTATGCTCTGCGTTGAAACTCTTAACTTGCATCGTCCCTATAAAACAAGTAAAATTGAAGCCACCTGTGATCTCATGATGTCACTAAACATCTTAAATATCTTACATTTTGGTAATTCAGAACGGTAGAAGTCAAGACAAGACCACTGCTTACCTGTTCTGTGTCCTGCAGGTTGACATGCATGCGGTGACTGCACTGGCCAAGTGGCAGAACTCCTACAGTATCCGGATGGTGCTGCTGGAGCTGCGACGGCTCATGACCTGCAAGGAAAACATGAAGCTTCCTCAGCCACCTGAGGGCCAGATCTACAGCAACTGAGCCCCTGCTACTTTTGCCTCCATCTTTTTCTCCTTCACCCCCTCAACCCTCCCGACCCCCCCCCCCCCCCCCCCCCCCTTCCAAACTCTTCTGTTTTGCTTTTATCCCCCCATCCTCTCCGCCATATGTGACATTCCACCTCCTGCCAACACCTTGACTGAGCACACACACACACAGCAGAAGACCTATACAGCAACAGATACATGAAAGCATACACATATACCTGTGTTCACACACTAAACAGAAGACTGAAGGATACAATAATTGATAATCGCAAACGTACGCACACACACCGCAGAAGACTGAAGTACACAATCACAAACACATGCAAACGCACACACATCTGTACACACACTGCAGAAGACTGAAGGCTACAATTGATACTTGGAAACGTACGTACACACACAGCAGAAGACTGAAGTACCACAATCACAAACATGCAAACACACACACATATCTGTACACACACTGCAGAAGACTGAAGGATACAATTGATACTTGGAAATGTACGTACACACACAGCAGAAGACTGAAGTACACAATCACAAACACATGCAAACACACACACATATCTGTACACACACTGCAGAAGACTGAAGTTCACAATCACAGATACATGCAAACACACACACATATATCTGTACACACACTTATTGAGCGTTCATGAAAGTCATTCCAGGCCCCCTCCCCCTCCCATCACTGGAGCTCTGGGTGGACTCGATGTGACGAGGCAGGTGGAGTCCTCAGTCCACACCAGATACGATCATTCGAATACTGTACATGTTACTAATCTTTTTTTATTATTATTTGTTAAAAAATGCAGATTGTACAATAACATAAATAATCTTATTGAGTGTACCTCTTTTTGTGTGTTGCCTTTTTGTAACTTTGAAAAACGGCCACTTAACCGCACATAGTTCACTAAACGTGCTGTTAGTTATGAGATAATCTTCTTTCAAACCCCAAAAACACATTCGACCTGTATGTACTGTCATGTGGCCAGATGTCCAATGAAATATTCTCACCAGTTGTGTTTGGCTTGCACAGAGTAATTGTTCCCGAGCAGTCCTCTGTTGTAATGACGCACGACTGCAGCTCAGCAAGGTGCCTGGGAGTCATCACTTTCATCACACATGGCTTTTTTTCTTCTCTTCTGTGTAAGAACTGTCCAAAGTGAACATTGTGTATCTATACCACTATATCTGTAGCATAGTATGCAAATCTACTGTAGGTCTGCACAAGTCCCAGTTTTAAACCATGCTTGAAAATAGAAGTGAAATCAGCTACCTCTTTTGGTCCTGTGTAACGTCAGAGGAGTTCATCTGACCTGTGAAACTGTCTTTGCTACTTCATGTGACAATTTGTTTTACTCTCTCCACTTCTTTCATAAATCTTAATTCATGCATTTGTGTCGTTGCAGATCACTGCGTCTTAGTCATGATAGTTTATGTGGAGCGTTTCTACATAATGACTTTTCTTCTTTACAGTGTTTGTTTACATAACTGCTGCTCTTAAATGACCCTTCACATATTCAGCGGAAGCGTGATGCGAGCTCTCTAGAGACCATTACGTTCATCTGCTGTCTTGCATAAACAGAATATGAATATACAGTCAGCATGTGTTTAGCTTAGCATTAAAGAATCGAAATAAAGAGCCTGGCTCTGTCCACATGTTAAAGAAATAGCCTCTTGTAAATTGTTTAAGTGAACACAGCTATTAAATACACAGCTGTTGTAGGTAAACCATCATTTAGTGTTCAGGTTTGTGTGTAGACAACTTAGAAGATTAATTTTTCCACCTCAATAGAATATAGTTAAATGTTCAATACCCCAATCATTCATTATCTGCAGCTAGCATACAGCAGCACTTTTTTATTCTACAACTACTTATGACTTAGACTGACAGAGAAGCTGACAGAAGCTGCACACAGGTCTCAACATGGACACAGCTGAGCTGGCAGCTAGCAGCTAACTGTGCTAACTCCAGAAACAGTGCAACAAATCATGGCATCGGTGCTGACAGAGCTAATGGTGTTAACCGGAGGGTGGGCGCTACGCTTCCGTGACGCCACTGTCCAGCCACAGTAGATCAGGGACGGCGTTACTGGCTGTAAACTCCATATGGACTTAGTCTATAGTGGCAGTAATTAGCCAGCCAGTGGAAGTGACAAGGACTTACATGCACTAACACACAGGCGTGGCCGGACTGTCTACCACACCAACATACAGAGAGGCACCATTAACAACACACCCAGAGGACGTGTGATTTCATTCTCTGCCATAACTTCAGTAAACCTTTAGCAGTTGATTTTTTTGGCCACTTGGGGGCAGAGGAAACAAAATGTAGCCTAAAGTTAAACACAGACTTGTTAGTGTATCTGCACATGCTCCACTATGTTCACCAGCCAGTCTCCAACTGTGTCTCTGCTGTGTGCTGTGCAGTGTACAGTTGGTTTGTTCAATGTTTTTGGCTAGAAACAGCTACAGCTTAGTTTTGTTTGATAAGTACTTTAGGAAAAACATCTGCATGCAGCACAAAGCAGAGACCTGTCAGTGGAAAGGAGGACAAAGAAGAAGTGAAATTTCAGTTATTGTTTTGCATCAGCGTTTCCAGCAGTGCAGCAGCAGCTGTCATGGTGTTGCTATTTATAGCAGTGTTTACTCAAGTACAGTGCTCAAACTCATTGTGTGAGGTACTGGTACTTTACCTGTATGTCTGCGTTTTATAATGCTTTATACTTCTACTGCATTTTGAAAGCCAATATTGCACTACTGTACCACAACTACAGCAAGTCATTTTTAAATTGCACAAAATGTCCTTTGTTGACCAGATTTCATCCAGTCTATTTTTAAAATAGTTAACTGAATTAGCCTGCACTACATCCTCTGAAAGCTTGCACCATGATTTTACAGCTTTTTCCCTTTCCAGAGAAACAGCTTAGTGGGAATCACTGTAAGGAGTTCCCTCTTAAATCATACCTATCATTCCAGCTTTGCAGATTTACATTATCAGCTCGATCTTTATCAGCTGCAACGTTAAAGGCATGAACACATCCATGCATCAATAATAATAACTCAAGTCATTTAAAATATTCTGAAATGAACCATTCTGCATAATGAGTATATTACCTTTTGGCACAAGTATTTGTTAACTCTTTTGTTCTTTTACTAAAGTAAAAATTTTGAATGCAGGATTTTTACTTGTGACAGAAAATTCTACACTGTGGTATTGCAACAAGCCTATATATGGGACAGGTCTTTAATTTGTCAAAACTTGCAGCTACATTGTGCTTGTTAAAGGGGCTGGGTGTTTAATTCGGACCACGCTGTTATATCTCATTCATTGTTACTAAACCTCAGACAGATGATCAATGATTAATCAGTAGCACTGATATTGAAATGGATTTTGCAAAGTACTTAATGACTGGAGATAAAACAAAAAGAGCAATCTGTCCACTGATCCTCAAGGTGTTGTAGCAAAATTGGGTCTTTTCCATACAAGGTCACTTTCCACCAAGACTTTGATTTTGAATATATATCTATTTCACATCCAAAGAAATAGATTTTATGCTTTGAACAGAGGCACTCTGCCCTCTTTCTCATGTGTTTTAGCCTGGATTAAAAATTGGTCATGGTGGAGGAGCAGCTGTTGTGTTTTTTGCTACCCTGCGACAGATTTTGGTTGTATTAATGTACTGTCTATGTTACATATACACTCACTGGCCATTTTATTAGGTAATCAGACAATCATGTGGCAGCAACTCAATGCATTTAGGCACGTAGACATGGTCAAGACGACCTGCTGAAGTTCAAACCGAGCATCAGAATGGGGAAGAAAGGTGATTTAAGTAACTTTGAAAGTGGCATAGTTGTTGGTGCCAGATGGGCTCGTCTGTCAGAAAATGCTGATCTAGGGTTTACAGAGGATGGTCCCAAAAAGAGGAAACATCCAGTGAGCAGCAGTTCTCTGGGTGAAAATACCTTGTTGATGCCAGAGGTCAGAGGAGAACGGCCAGACTGGTTCAAATCATCTCAAACTGGTTTCTTGAACATGACAATGAGTTCACTGTACTCCAATCGCCTCCACAGTCACCAGATCTCAGTCCAATAGAGCACCTTTGGGATGTGGTGGAACAGGATGTGATGTCATCATGTCAATATGAACCAAAATTTCTGAGGAATGTTTCCAGCACCTTGTTGAATCTATGACACCAAGAATTTAGGCAGTTCTGAAGGCAAAAGAGGTCCAACCTGGTACTAGCAAGGTGTACCTAATAAAGTGGTCTGTGATAGTGTAGTAAATGTGTGTTTCATTTCATTTCATTTTATTGTGTCCTTCATGCATCCATTCAGCTGACATTTGGCAAGAGACGGAGTACACCCTTGACAGGTTATCATTTTAAATTACTTTATAGCCTTCTGCCTGCCCATTTGTGAAGCTCTTTGTAATCTGATTCTGATAAATTTACTATAAATTTTATTATATTATTGCAGTGTTAAATGTCACTGACATGCTGACTTTATAACACGAGCACCCTCCTGTAGATACACCCAAATTAAGTCTTCTTTGAGGTTTACCTAAAGTTGTAAAAGTCCACAGGCTAGAAAACTGGTTATGTGGTGAAAAAAAAACCCAATGTTTATGTGTAAGCCTGAAGGTCAATTAAAGTGACAAGCAGAACTGAGAACAAGTTCGAGCAGCGAGGAAAAGAACAGGTAGATATTAGCGCCTGTCTGCCTGACCAGATAATGAGCACAAAAAAACACTGTATCGTGCAAAAGGTTGACAACAATGTTAGATTTCATGACATTTCCACATGTCGCAGGTGTAACTAATAACATTAATAATGGCTGCATTCCAGCAAGGTAAGCCTGTTATGGACTCATGTTCATGCTGGTTTACTGTGATACTGGGATACAGAGCCATTGTTATTACTTAAAGCTGTGCTTCTCCAGCTATGACAACTCAAAATAATATGAACATATATAGTGGTACATAGGGAAAGGTTTATCTATACTAATAGCATTAAACATGATTCACCGTCCCAGACTGAAAGATCTCATACTGCACGAACTGACATTTCTTTTTTTATTTTTATTTTTTACAGACATCCATGTTCAATCCTATGACTTTGGTGATTCCACTGACTTTTCCTGTTGCACCACTATGTGGCTTTTAAAGGAAATGTCTCAATAACTATGGGATGGGTTGGCCCAGACCTCCATGTCCCCCTCTGGATGCATTGTACAGGGTGTCCGCAGGTTTCAGACACTTAAAGTCATGCTTTTTAAGACCTTTGCAAGACAATTTTTAACCAACCTTAAGACTGATTTTTGGATAAATCATCTTTTTCTTGTTCAAGCAATGCAGGTTAGTGTAAAGGTAAATAGTATGCATGTGTACTACTTGTTTGAAATGTGCTACAAAAATACAATTAAGTTATTATGTAGTTCTGTGCAGAGGTAGGTTTTATGTATGAATATGTTTATTAGAGTGAGTTAGGTTAATGTACATTTAGCCAACAGGTAAGTGCAAATATAAAGTGAACAGACAGTGTTAGGTTTAAAGATTTGTAACATCAGAAGAGCCTGACGTGTTTTCACAAAAATGATCTGAAAGATGGATAAATGAAGATAAAATGTTTGTGGCAATTAAGACTCCACATATTCAAATTTAATACTGTTGAATGACTTTTAAGGCCTAGTATTCTTTAAATTTACTACAGACATTTTAAGACGTTTAATGGCCTGCAGACACCCTGCTGTAAGAACTGGTGATCTCTTAATGTCTGTAATTGTGTCATCATCAGGTTGAAATTTAAATCAGTTCAACACTTTGTTTAATGATTAAATACCTGCAAAACTAAGCACAATCCCACCTGCCTCCGCTGTACTTTGTTTTATGCTAATTAGCAAATTTTAGTAGGCCAACAGGCTAAACAAATATTTTCGACATGCTAAACATTATTTGCTAAACATCAACATGCGAGCGTTGCTGCTATAAGCACACTGACATTGACATGTGTCTCACAGTAAAGTGAAGCCCCACAGAGCCACGAGCGTGGCCGCAGACTCACAGCATAGGCTGTATAAATAATGGACGTAGCCATGTGACAACACCCAGTGGTTTGTGGACTGCTGTTTTAAGGCCTCGAGTTTGGAATTTCAGCTTTGGAGCTGTGGAGGAGCAAGAGATGGATCTGACTCACAGACTGTGGTGACGCCTTGCAGACAGCCTGTCACTCAAGCGGCCAAAGATGCCAAACTTTTAATAAAATGTAAACAGGTGAGTTATAAAAGAATTAACCTCCTGTACAGCTGTCATGAATGTTGTAATAAGCTCCAGAGACCAAAACTGTTTTTTGTACCAGGCTGTAAACATGTTTATTTATGCTGTAAAGTTGGGCATTTTAACATGGGGGACTGTGGGGATTTAATCCGTGGGAGCCAGCCTAATGTGGCTATGGGATGAACTGCAGTTTTTGGCACTTTCGCATTGGCTTCATTTCTCAGCCTCGGAGGCTGACCCTTGACTCATGGTCTTGTTTTTTTTTGTTGTTGTTTTTTTAGATATTTTTTTGGGGCATTTTTAGCCTTTAATGGACAGGACAGACAAGCATGAAGGGAGGAGCAGCAAAGGGCCACAGGCTGGGGTCGAACCCGGGCCGCTGCAGCAACAGCCTTGTACATGGGGCGCCTGCTCTACCACTAAGCTACCGACGCCCCAACTCATGGTCTTGTTTAGTTAACTGGGCTTCACTGCATAAGTTGTATAACTTTGTAGTATATTTTCACTAGTGTTGTTTCTTTGTGTTGACCTGCTGACCAGGTGATTTAAACCAGTAAAAACACTGAATAAAGCAGTTTCACACTGAAAAAGAAGTATTTTCTAACACCGCTCGCCATGGAGGGATTTGCTAACCCCAGTGGATGAAGCAAAATGCAATGGCCTTACCTAGAGCCAGTGTGTGGTTTGTCCATTTTGGGCTACTGTAGAAACACGGCAATGCAACATAGCAATCTCCATAGAGGAGGACCCTCTCCATATATTTAGTGTCATTCTTAGGTTACAAAAACACAATGATTCATATTTTTGGGTGATTACACAGTAAAGAAAACATATTTATTGTATTACATTCCATTTCTGCCAATATATCCCCATAATTCTGTACATGTTACCTTTTAAATAAAAAGAAATAAATGAAGTAAGTATTAACTAACATGACATAAGTTTGAGGTATGTGGTAAACTGTAAGTGCACTCTTTACCTTGTGACAATGTGAAACTGTACTATGAATAGAAATGAAGAAGAGTCTACTTCCCTAGAATCATTTTGCAACTGTCATTTGCACAAGACTGCAAACCTCCCCGACTGTCTTATGTGTTCAAGATCTAAGCTCTATGCCTCAGTGTCAGAGCCCACAGGAGGCCAGCAGGGGGCGCTGCAGGCTTACACAGTCAATAACAACTACTACAGCACATTTCATTATCCTGCTGGGGCAGGAAAATGTATGACAGATGAGATGTCATGGGCACATCAAAGGGCTTCAGCACTGACTTGACCTAATTAAGAGGTGGGTGCAGTGAGGAAAGCTCAGTGAATACAGACACTGCCCTCTGTTATCCATTGAGGCTGATCAACAGCTGGAGTGGACTCTGACCTACCCAGAAGCCCCATGTGATTCTCATCAGTGTGTGCATGTAAGAACAGCCGAAGGAGGCCTGTCGCTAACCTCTATATAAGATGACAGCAAGTCATATCCAACGCCTCCAGGGACTGAAGGAACTTGTAAGTACATTTCTGTGTCTTATTTGCTCGTGGGATCAGCAGTGAGTGTTTGGTTGACGCTGTATTTTCTTCTAAAACATGAGAATCTTTACAAAGACCACACTCTCATTCCATTATCTTAAGTGATTCTATTATTTAAAGGCATGACTCTGTTTTTCTCAGAAGTCTTTGAGACACATTTTTGAACCACCGTGGAAATCTCACGTGATCATTTGCACATTTTCTGACTATTTTTGTACATCACTATGAGATCAGTGTGAAAGCCACATGGGTGCCAAGAGACAGCGCGTGCAGGCCCATATGGTTTGTCGGATTCCTCCACAATGTGTGAAAGGGGATGTGAAAATTGTATCAGCTGCTTGAGACATGAGTAGCGTACTGTGGGTGTGAACTAAAATGATATTGCTGCTAGTTTCTGTCAGGAGAGACTTGGTTTCCCACCGGCTTTATCTGTGTTTTTATCTGTGTAGAAAGACTCTTGTCCTTGACTTGCTTTGTTGTATTAATACACATGAGACTGTAATAGTTTACTGATAATGATGCAGTAACTCAACTGGCCTCAGCTGACATTTGCTCTCATGAATTACCAGTGATATTTATGTATGTCACCTTATGCTACCTTACAGTTGAACTTCACTACGTGTCCGAGGGAAATAATTAACTTTCTGCTATGTAACCACATTTATTTGACATTTCGTTTGTTCTTAGTTGTCCTGGGCAACCTCAGTGGACAATAGGCCTTTTCACATCAGACACGTTGACTTGTCTTCACAGGAAAAGAACAAGTGACTTATAACATTAAAGCTCTGTATTCCCAGTAAGTCATGACAGTGTGACAGTGAGCCAGCATGCACAATACCAGCTAAATGAAATTCAGCCACCATTGATTTGATTATTTACACCCGCGCTTTTCCTTCTGTGACAAGTCAAAGTGTGTCCTGTGAAAACGACATGTTGGCTGACAGCAGAGGGTCGTCAGCTGCCCTTGGGCTGTATAAACTGGCCCATGCTCAGGCTTCTCCTTTCCCACAGCTGCCATCTATTCTTCATCACTTTCTTTTGCACCTTCAACATCTCCACAGCACACATGCTGTCATGGCGAACAATGGTGATTTGTGCACCCGATAGCTCATTTTAACTCAATTTTACTTTTCATAAGCTAAAAAAACAATAAGTGTGGGACTCCTGGTCACCTAACATTAAAATAACTGTATGTATTTGTGATCAGAGAGCAGGTAATTTGGCAGTTTTAACAGTAGAGCTTTATAGGTAAATAATGTAAAAATTACTGGTTTTCATGGCTCTATGCCTCACTGAATGAATGACTCACCTCGCCAAATCACAAACAGTTTGTTGTGTGTTGGTCTTTAACAGTGGTCGGCAGTGGTCATGCCATCAGGATGATATGGAGAAAATCAAATATTGTGATATGTTTGACCAAATACCTTGATATTGATATTGTGACAGCACTGCAGGGTTGACTATTGGTGCTTTCACAAAGCATTTTCCCAGTGAGATTTTTGATAAATAAACATCAGTAATATGGATATAATGATTAATTTGGTTAAGGGAAATAATTGAGCAGCTAGAACAGTCTAGTAAGGTCAGAATATTACATCACATTACTGTATTGCGCCCTTTAAAACCATAAAAAGACACTGGTGATTGGTCAGCGGTCGCTGGTTCGATTCTGGCTTGCAACCCTTTGCTGCATGTCATCCACCCACTCTCTCTCTCCCCATTCCACACCGTCCTGTCAATTTTAGGCAAAAATCCCCAAAAATAATATTTTTTTTAAAAAAAGTATGTGTTTAGTTGCATGGTAATCATAGTTTTGGGTTTTTTTGGAAAATTTTTAAGACCTCTATCTCTGAGATTTCTGCCTTCAATACAATGCATGTGAATATTTGTTTTTGGTCAAAATCTGCCTGCCAAAATTAAAACCAAACTTTTCGGTACGGCAAGATGTCACCTGATGTAAGCACAAATTAACCCTTTTTATTAAACTAGTTTACAAGACATTTCTTGAACTGGTAGGAGGCCCCGGGGCAGACCCAGAACACGCTGGAGGGATTACATATCTCATCTGGCCTGGGAACACCCTGGGGTCCCCCAGGAGGAGCTGGAAAGGGTTGGTGGGGAGAGGGACGTCTGGGGTGCTTTGCTTGGCTTGCCGCCCTCACAACCCGGCCCCAAATAAGCAGATGAAAATGATTGGATGGGTGGATTTCTTTTAAGACCTAATAACTTCTTATTTTGGAATAATATATAACGGCAAAAATTGATATTCTTGACTTTTTAGGTATGACACACAGCAGACGTGGGACCATTTGGGGAGGCAGCTTCTTCAATTTTTTTTTCGGACTGACCCAGCTGCACCATGGCTCTGCTCGTGCACATACTAGCCTGTGCCTTTGGCCTGGGCTCGTGGGTGGCAGTAAACGGTTGTGGGTGGAGCTGCCGCTCATCGTCAACACTCTCCCAGAGGGCTGGGAGCTCCCCTCCTACCTGACAGTCATCATCCAGCTGGCCAACCTGGGACCTCTGATGGTCACCATCATGCACAAACTGTGCCCAGGTCGTCTTAATGAGCGCGTTGTCATTTACTCCATCCTTTCCATCGGCATCCTCTCCTGCATCCTGCTCGTCTTCTTCTGGGACAAGACTACAATAGTGGCCGGGGCGCCACGTAGCACTGCCTTCTTCATCATCACCTTCTTCCTCTCTCTGGTGGACTGCACCTCCTCAGTCACCTTCCTGCCTTTCATGATGCAGCTTCCAGCTAAATACATCACCACATACTTTATTGGAGAGGGGCTCAGTGGTTTCATTCCTGGCATAGTCGCTCTGGGACAAAGTGTGGGCATCTCTAAATGTGTCAACTCGTCTCAGACTGAAGGAAACCACACAGACTCAAACATGTGGTCTTTACATACAGAGTATCTTCCTCCCAACTTCTCCACAGAGGTGTTTTTCATCTTCCTAGCAGCCATGATGTGCATCAGCCTGGCTGCTTTTGTTGCACTGAACAGGCTTCCTCGGACGTTTGAGCTGTCCACTGAAAACCTCGTGCCAGACACCGTGGCATCTGTCAGCTCCGGCCTGGACAACCCGGAGCAGAGACTGATGGAGAGGGTGTAAAATGCCAGGGTGAGGGGGCAGCCCAGAGCACGCTTCTGCTGCCCGGCCCAAAACACTCAGTGTACCAGCTGACCTTCATCTACTTTATGGTGGTGTGGGTTAATGGTGCTACCAACGGCCTGCTGCCCTCGGTGCAGACATACTCCTGTAAGCCCTACGGAAACCTGGCCTATCACCTCTCTGCTGCTCTGGCATCAGTGGCCAATCCAGTGGCCTGCACCATTGCAATGTTCTTCCAAAACAGGTAACATGATTGTTGTAAAGACTGTGATTTTAAATTAAAGGATAGGTTCACAGCAGTCTGACTTAAAGTAAGTCAGATGCCCATATGTGCATTGATTTTACATGCTGTAATCATTTCTCCCATCAATACCAGCTATTAGAGATACAGATGAAAATAACTTTTTTGCCACACCTGCTGAAACTGCCACGACATACACACAGCACTACATGAGCTCCATTTCAGTGTGCCGGTGCACAGCTTAACACGTTAATGGTGAAGGCCGGGAAAACTGTTTAAATGAAGTGTTATCTGTCAGCCAGCGTCAGCAACCATGTAATTCTCAGCTGATTAAACAAACAACAATGTCGGCCTACAGGGCAAAAGCCATGGTAGCTTTCCTAGTCTACAAATAATAGCCTGCATGGACAGTAATGTTCACAATATGATATTATGCAGTAGAGGCCCCTCTGTGCAGAGTTTGCATGTTCTCCCCATGTCAGCGTGGGTTTTCTCCAGGTGCTCCAGCTTCCTCCCACAGTCCAAAGACATGCAGGTTAACTGGTGACTCTAAATTGCCCGTAGGTGTGAACGTGAGTGTGAATGGTTGTCTGTCTCCATGTGTCAGCCCTGTGATAGTCTGGTGACCTGTCCAGGGTGAACCCCGCCTCTCACCCCAATGTCATCTGGGTTGACAGTTGCCTCTAATGGCATGTGTCAGAATCTGTCGCAGCTTACGGAAAACAACCAATCAGAGCCGACGAGCCTGTAACGCAGCTGTCAACCATGTCAATAACTGCTCATGAACTGCGATAAAACTGTTAAACTAGGCAGCGCTGATTAAATATAAATAAAAATTCTGTTACTGCAATGCCTATTTCTCACCTCACATTTTCAGAAATATATTCTAGTGTACTGTTTAGCTGTACAATGAGAAAGTTGCCATGTTGAAAACAGTCGAACTGAAACAAAGCACAAACATCCACTGAATTCACAGTCCTCATTCTGTGCAAAAATATAGCATTAAGTATATATTATTAAGGTTTTTTTGAAGCTAACAGAGCCAAAGTGAAACCTGAACTTCCAGGTTCTCCAGAAGTAAGAACACCTTGTTCTAAATCCCAGACATTTATAATGATGCTAATACTTAAAGAAAGTAGTTTTTTTTAACTATGTAATATTTTTGTTTATATAACAGCAGAGATTACTGCTAAAGAACTGACTTTGAAAAGAGAGCTTTTTGTCAGTTTTCTGGATATGGACGAAACCAACATATGATGGTTTAAGTGCCCGCAATGCTGCACATGTAAATTTTCATGGAGTTTTCTCTGTGCACACAAATTGTTGTATGACTTCATCAAAATCATGAAATCAAGGTTTCAATGTGTAGTAGTAACTGCTGTAGTGGATGCTAATTTCTCTCAGAATATAGGATTAAAACCTCAAGAAAACTTTTCTCAGAAAGGCTGATGAAATAAACTCTGAATGACAGGATGTAATGAGTTACAGAAGCTAGTGCAACAAAGACAACGCAAAAGAATGTCCTCGGCACATCGTTTATGTGGGACAATAAAAGTCAATGAAACTCTCATTTTAAAGAGCAGTTGTCTTTTATCTCTAAGTGCATTTCTTAGAAGTTACTGATAACACACTCTGTTGTTTTCAGGTCACTGGTATTTCTTGGCGTGATGACGGCATTGGGGACAGGATTTGGGAGCTATAACATGGCTATGGCAGCTTTGAGTCCATGTCCTCTGCTTCAAGGGTCAGTGCTGGGAGAGATAATCATTGTAAGTAAAACCCAACAATCCGCAGTGGCTTTATCTGGGTAATAACTGTGGCAAAGTTCAACCCCTGCTTTACTAAAGACCTGAGTATTGAGCAACTCTGCTTACTGTTTTGTTTTTCAGACAATGATGTTGAACATTTCTCAGATTATCATTCAAATCAGTCAATTTTGTTCTTGTGTTCTCAACAGGTGCTCTCATGGCTCTCCTTCACTGGAACTCTGTCGTATGTCAAAGTCATGGTGGGTGTCATCCTCAGAGACCGGAGCCACAGCGCCCTGGTCTGGTGCGGAGCCGCAGCACAGATTGGCTCGTTAGTTGGTTCGGTCACCATGTTCCCTCTGGTTAATGTCTACCGGCTGTTCAAGTCGGGAGATTTCTGCACCACTAAATGTCCTTTATGACACGGAATTGAGAACTGCAACACCGAGGAAGCTGGACGCGCTCCCGTTAAAGGAATAGTTTGTGCTTATTCAGTGCCTTGCAGAGGGTTTAATGAATAGACTGACACCACTCTCATAGCTGTGTGTTATGCTGCAATCCATTGTACTCGGAGCTTGGAAGAAAACGACCTCCGACACAGAAAAGTTCAATGGTATGATCATTCAAGTCATCATCCAAGTGACAAGCAATGTGACGTCAGAGCAACATGGCGACACACAGTGAACCAAGCTGAATGAAATTTTCATGATTTACTTTACTACATTTAGTGTTTTATGAAATGTTTGTGTTGTGAAACATGTAGCTGCCATTTCTATTCGGTTGATTTGTGCCTCACAGAAGATTATGAGTAAAACAGCTTCATGCTATTGGCTGTGGTGGCTCACACTATTACTACACCTGTTTACACAATTTTGAGCTGTTGTATGTTATTACTAGTTACTTAGCTCAGAGACCTTACAAACAAACATCAGTTTGCTGCAGGTGTCCATGTTTTCCTGAGCAGATGCACTGGGACACGTTTGGATTGCAAGTCAGGAAGACAGACTCCGTATTGTCGACTTCTGACTAGCAATGGATTGCAGCATTAAGGATACAGCTAGAGGTGGGAGTCAATTAGCTTAGCTTAGCATGAAGACATGAAGTGTGGGGGTAACTGCTAGCCTAACTTTGTTTGAAAAAAATCTGCTTACAGCCACCTCTAAAGTTCACTAATGAACCTGTTTGTGTTGTTTTGTTTTATCCATGTACAAACCAACATGTAAAAACACTGTGGTTTTACAGGGATTTAGTTGGAGTGTTGGTTTTATATTTTGCTATCTCTTACACATTAAACAAGCAACATGATAAAACATGTTAATAAGTGAACTTTAATGGTGCTGGTTACCAGATTTTTAAAAAACCTTTGGACAGTCAGGCTAGCTGTTTCCCCCTAAATCCAGTCTCTATACTAAGATAAGCTAAATCTAGAACTCTGTCTTTGTGGTTCTTCTTAGAGTTTATCATCTTTTAGCTTTTTGTTTATAAAAGTGATGTTTTTATTTTCTTCCATTTGAAGCTGTGATTTTTACATCATGTTTGCACTTAACTTTATCAATATGTGTGTTTAAAGTCATTTAATACACTATGATGAGAAATACTATTAATCTGTATAAATATAAGTTAAACTCTGTGACACAGTTGTCATTCATTCTGATATAGTAGTTTTAGGTTAAAAGGAGCACTGTACCAATCATGAGACAACTTGTCAACTTGTCTGCCCACTAGATGGCGCAAGCACACTTCTATACATTTAAAACCTCACTCCACACTGCAGTCCTTGAAAATGAAATATATTTATACTGTGCATGTGGAAAAATAAAACAGTTACAATTTATGTTACACAAGTGAGCTGAACATTTAATGCTGACATTTATACACCTTTCATATGGCGCATTTCTCTTTAAATTTAAACATGCATGCAACTATTAAAAACAGGTTGTTGGTGCATTTTATCACTATGAATATTACTTTGGACAACACAACACAGTCCTAAATATTAACATTGTAAAGTTTAATTCATAATAAATTGTTGTCAGTTTATATTTTATTTATTGTATTTAGGTGGACCCAGTGATGGGAAGCAGATTTACTTGGCAGTATTTCCATTTTATGTTACTTTACACTCCTACGCCACAACATTTAAGATGGAAATATTGAACTTTTTGCTCCACATACATTTATGTGACGGATAGAATTACTTTACAGATTATAATTTTACAGAAAAAAAAATCTAAAAGCATCAAAACAAGATTAGGAACCCTCCACCTCAACCAGCTACAGCAATAAAAAGCTGCTTACACATTGTTGCATCAGTTTTAAAAGCAAAGTACGACTACATCAGTCACAGGTGACATTTTTCTGAAGACAGAGTTCTTTCACTTTCAATGCTTTCAGCACATTTTGCTGATGATACTTTGCTGGTTCTGGATGCAGGACTTATTCTTGTAATTGCTGTATTGGTACTTGACTTAAAGGTACACAATGCAGGGTTGTCAGTTACTGTTTGCAAGTGCATGTCAGCAAAAGTGAAAGTAAAAGCCAACCCCAGATTCACTCTGGTTGGGTTTTTCACCTTGCTATATTTGCGTTTTTCTGGCGCTGCTCCTCTAGGATGCCTGCTGCTGAGTCTAGCACCTGGTTGCTTTCTTTTTTATAAAACCCCGACCTCACCTGAGTGCTGTGGGGATACACGCCCATAAACGTCCTGAACACTGAAATTAAGAAAATACAGGCAGAGGGCAAAATCGCTGCAGATAAAAACACTGCGACACACTTGTAGTGGGTCATAAGTGATGACTGGGACGGATTACCTCTGTGTGAGTCTATACATTGTTGTTTAGGAAATTGCTGCATAGTATATCTTTAAAGTAAAGGATCTGAGTAATTCCTCCACCCCTGGGTGTAACTAACATTTTGTCACCACCTGCGAAAATGGATCATTAAATAGTCCAGTGGACAGTTTCACTTTTAATTAAAGTGACCATTATAAGCTTCACAAAGGCCATGCTAATGTTATTGTCCACTTATAGTAATTTATAGCTCACATGATGCATGCAAGTCTTGCAATGCCAGTATTCAAACACAGAGTGAAATGCTCTCAGTAGCAAAGCACCACCAGATTAAGAAATCACCAACTAGTCATGGAAATGGTGATAGCAAAGAAAGAGGCAAGATAAACAGCCATGAGAAACCAGACAGATCCTATAATATGTCTGGTCCAAGCCCCCATCATCCCTATCAAAGATGCTGCTGCACATCCTCTGAGGACGACGGAGGGACGCTGGTCATCCATGGGAACCGGAGAGTGGTTTCCCATCAGCAGCTGTTCCTCCTCTCTGCCCCCTTGCCCTTCAGAAGGAGAGCGAGAGGTTCCCCGGCCGAGAGGAGGAGGAGGGGGGGCTCTAATTACTGATGCTCAGCGGGGGCCGATGGCTGTTGCTCCTGCCGCTGGTCACTTGGGAGCCTCCCTGACCCCAACACTGAGTAAAAACAAAAAGATAAGGAGAGGAAAATGGGGCCACAATTAGCCCGATGTAGCCTCCAGGGCCCAGGATCAGTGGAGGAGAAGCACAGATGGGACTTTCTCACTTGGATTTGTTGAATCTACATTGCAGCGTGTGTAAGCTGCACAGAAATCACTGCAGTCAGTTGTTGATGCAGATTTGAAGAGTGGGTTTGGAGGAAATCACCTCAAGGAATACATCAGGTTTATTATTTTTGTCTTGATTTTTTTTTTTTTTCTTAAAGAGGTGATTATGGTGATTAAACTGCAAGTATTCACCTGAAGACTGCATGTAAATGCTGTCCTCCTGTTGTTACCATGACATTGAATATGTAATCAAAGGGATTTTCTCTAAGCTTCATTAGCTAAATTCCTTGATTGGCTCAGGGCTTTTGTGTCGAGACAAAACAAAGCAGCAAAGAAAAGTGTATCATTTTCCTGCGAGCGTCAGATGGTCCCATCGCTCCTCCAGCTGGTCAGGAGGGGCTGAGGCCACCTGGATGCTGCGTCCCAGTCCTGTGAGATCCTGCAGTCTCCTCTGCCATGTGAAGACTCCACTTACTACGCCACTGAGAGGTCCATCTGCTCAGGACGACACCTCCCAAACAGCCCCCCCCCCCGCCACCACCAACACTATCACCACTGCTCCCCCACCCACAGCTCCCCTCCCTGCAGCCAGCCACTGTGCCTCTCAGCTAAATGAGCAGCGTGTCAAATGGAAGGAGGATTTACCCTTCCTTTAACGGGATAAGAGAATGAATTCACAGCACCATGATGCAATGAATGAATGAACCCACCTGCACTCCTGCTGAATCGACAGATATGTCACCTGTGTCTGACTTTACGCGATCTTCTCGCTCTGAGGCACGAATGCAGAGCAGCATGTTAACATTTGGCCACACAAAAGAAAGGCAGTGAGTTTTTTTTTCTTCGTTGTTGACGGAAACAACAAATCGACGCTCAGAAAGTGTGGAAATTTGCTCGGGTGAACCCACAGGCCGACAGATTTTGGCAGCTGATGTTCAGGTGAACAGCTTGTGGGTAAACCAATTGCTGATGCATGCAGACAATTCACAGACAGGCGCAGCTCAGACAGCATCTCACAGCCTCTCTCCCATCAATTTCCACACACACCCCATCTAATAAACGCCGTCCATTTATTTGAGATTGGATGTGACAGCCCTATGTCATTTCACTATAGTGTCTCCGAGCAGACAGCGATGCACACAGGCCCACTCCTCGTTTTCTATCAGCAGGTATTGATGTTGCTTTAATGAAGTGCCTAGCACTCCACCCTAGGAAGAGACAAGTCTGTCAGCATATGTAAATGCTTCCTGCCTGTCATTGTTGTGGAGGGTTCAGCATGGGTCAGCATAGATTCCCCCTCTGGGAACCCTTTGTTCTGGGGCCCGACTGTGCCACATGAGGGGACCAATTACAGAGATGCACAGCAGGACGGGGGTGCTAACTTGTTACCCTGCTGTAGTGAGCTAATTATTACCTCCACACTGTGAGTAGCATGCAGCCGGTGCATCATGGAGGGGTAACAATAGCTAGCTTGTCTGTATACATATAGCTCCTGCACAAATGGTTTCCAGTAAATGAGAATACATTTCACTTCGGTGAATTGGTTTATATTAACAGCACCATTATCACAGTTTGGGAAAAGGTCATCCTAATTTTCGGGCCATAAATAGCTACTGAACTACTTAAATCCCAGCGGAGCTCCTTTGCATTGTCAATGCAAAGGCAATTTACAGGCTACAGACTGCCAACCACATAACCTTGATGTGGTGTCAAGAAATGATTTATGAAAATGCATCCTGCTCTGCCGGTCCCGAGCGAGACCTGGCTGGACCCGGAGTGTTGACACAAAGCCCATATGGCCGAGCAAACACACACACACACTCGCTGAATTATCATTCATATCATAACATCTCAATGGGCTTTTGTTCCCAGTTCCTGATGAGATATTGGCAGTCTGTTTCTCATCAAGGAGTGCAAGAGATCTGCCAAGGTTTTCGCCGAGAAACAAAGTGTTTCAGCTGACGTGCAAAATAAAGCTTTACCCTGATGCCAGTGAGCGGAGGTGTAAGTATTTGATGAAAAGTAACGAGCAGGTCGACCTAAATGTGTAAACACACCTGAGCATTAAGTACATTATCAGGAGTGTTTTGGAGGGGGAAATAATAAAGGGTATATTTTAGGAGAAAATAGCAAACACACCTCTTGATGCATATAGACGCCCTTCCTTTCTTGCTATTAGCCCCCTCCCCTTACATCCAGCCCATTCATCTCCTTCTCCCCACCCCCCAGTGACCAGTCTCGCCCAGCTGCTAGGGGCTACCAGTCCCCCTCGTGTGTGGGGCCAGTCAAGTGGAAAATGGCTGCTACCGAGAGAGCCCACTTTAGAGAGCCATCATCCTTTGAAGGGGCATGATGGCCTTTGACAGCCACAGTGTTAACATGGAGCCCACACGAACACAGCACTGCTATTATCGTGTTTACTAAAGCAAGAGGAGAGGAGAGGGGATCAAGGGGAGACCCTGTTGGTTGATGTTTGAGTCCAGGGGTAGCGGGGTGCTCGTCTGAGCCACGCCACAGTGGCATTGTGGGGAAACATGACATGGGATCACTCACAGCCAGGTGGAGATTGTGTTTCAACATGTCAGCGGAGCTTTTAGTGAACAGGTGGTGATATGATTTGTTTGTTTTGTGCTTTCTTATCTGGATACAGTGTGATTACTACTCAAACGCCTGTTTCAGTCAGACATACACCGTTTCTAACTTGACAGCAATATAAACTGGTCCCTGTGAATTTCCTGCTGGAATCTTTGTTAATGCAGCGGCTGACAGGAAATAAACAGAGACTGAAGCTGCTCCCCATGGCAACAGACCAGCAATGAGTAGAGACTGAATCACCATGATGTCACACCAACAACAATCACTTCTGAGTAGACAACTGGCCACTGATTTCAATTGTGGTGATATGTGAAATCAGCAAACTTGTTTATTTCTGTTGTCATTTACAGCCATAACTGTAACATTTACAGGTGTATAGTTAAACATGGTGGTCCAGCCTGTCTGACATTTCTCCTTATTTTATGTACTGTAATACTTTGCTAGCGTCTTCCAGCAAGGAAGCTGAGCAATGTACTGCTGTGGGGCCGCAGGAAAACAATATTTCTCTGCTTTACCGTAACCAGCAACTGCCATTTTTTGTATCATCAGAGTACTAAAAGCCTGAAATAAACATCTACACAAAGCATTTAGCAGCAAACCCAGACGTCCGAGCTAGCACAGCCTCTGATACTAACGCTAGTAGCCACTCCGTCAAACCACCCTCGACCAGGCATTCAAACGCAAACTGAGTACGTCTACTTGTGACTGACTAACTAACTCCCTCGCAAAATGGACTGCAGACCAGTTTCTGTGGTAGAGGACAGGAGGACAACGGTGTCCAAAATCCAGAAGCTTTACTACGACACATCTCCCAAAATTCATTTGAACTGAAATTCTTTAAGTACTTTCACAGCTAAAATTGATGTATGCAATTAATTTAGATTAATTAATCACAGAGCATGTAATTTATTAGATTAATTTTTATAATCCCTTGACAGCTCTAAAATGACTGTTTTTGTCAATGGAGTCTGGCGGCTTTGAGAAACAGCTTCAGTTAACCGGCAAGGTAAAGCTATGAAAATATTCTAAACATGACATACACCTAATCTGATATGGATCTTTTTTAGGTGGGCCTTTTTGTAGGTTGCTAAAAACTACACAATTGTGATGTGTGATTGAGCCCATGTGTGAACAGAGCAGGGAATTGTCCGTGGAATTCACAGCATGCGAGTGAGCATGTTGATGACGTTTCTATCATGCAGCTTACCTAAATATCGGCGGGTGAAGAAAGGTCATTTACACAGACACCACAACGAAAGTGTCTAACTGGAGAGTTGATGACATTTGGGGACTTCTGTCGGTAAGGGCTGAAGCTCAAAATGTCAGACAAATTAAAGGGACAGCAAGAGACACTGTTGTTTACGACCAAATTACGTGTAATCGGCGTCATGTCCTGCCTCCTGCGCACTCTACCCAGGTGCCACCCCTTGCCTAAACCAAATGGAGCATTTTCAGTTGGTGAGAGGGCTTCTGACACAGAGTATCTCTTGCTGTGTGCTACATGTGTGAAAGAGAGAGTCCAGACAATGTACATGATTCTCCAGACATTGTTCAGAGTTCACGTGAGAAAACGGATTAGGGGACAGTGAAGAAAAACAGTAAAGTTGTGGATCCAACAGCTCAACAAACTCACTATGAAGCTCTGTAAAGCTGAGGGGAGCTGCAGCTTCACTTGAGATTACTCTGCAAGTTCAGCAGTACAAGCCACCCCTCCAGATTGTTATTTAATGCATTATATTAATAAAAATATAGATTATAGCCACTTAAAGTAATTATGATGGACATTATTTTGGCAGCTCTGGTGGAGGCATTTCTTTACTTTGACACAAATCAAGTTGTTTTGACTAAGTGTTGGCCTTTTGCAGGACAAGAATACAAAATGCTGTGGTGTTTGCTCCCAGTGTTTTGAGAACCGAAACATGGTTCAGAAAAAGAGTAATGTGCTCATTAGCTGATGTAGTGTGCTCTTATCCACCTCTGACCTTATGCAATGTGCGCAGCCCAATTTATGGATGCAGGTTGGAACAGCAACAGATAAAAGCTGACACCGTTTCATCCGGCCTCGCTCTCACTGGCTCCACTCCAGCACCGGCTGACTGCTGATCTATGGCTGTAACTGGACCAAGCCGCTCTCACAGCTCCGGCACATGTTGCTGGAGGACACACGTGGAGCTCAGAGTGAGCAACAGTGATTTTAACTGCAACAAATGGTCGAGGTATGTCATTATCCAGATTTTTGGTGAAGGGATCATTACCTGCCACAGATGCCACTGTTGTTTTGTGTCTCCATTTGTCCTGAGGCGAGTGTAGCCCCGATACTTGAAAAGAGCAGGAGGTGCCTTTGTGTAGACGCACACCTGATCTTAGCAATCAATTGGCAGCTCTCCCCTCACACAACTCTCTCAGGCTCTGCCTCAAGGCCGTCCATCTGTTGCTGCGAGGCTGCGGGTGAATGTGCTTGTGCACAGGTCGGCATCTATCTGAAGGTGCACGTGTGTGTTGGAAGTGGGAGGTTGCAGAAAATATGTGATTTGTGGTTTTGTGCCTGTTGACACCGCTGCTCCCAGAGGTGCAGCTCTCTCACTCTCTCTGTAGTCATGAAACCGATATTTAAAGCGGAAAGAGGTGACAAACAAATGTGGCAAGATGCGCGGTGTGTAATTAGTACAAACAGAGGTAGCATTAGAGAGCTGGGGGAGAGTTTAGATCCATACATCCTAATGAAATGAGCATATTGCGCCCTTTATCTTCCCTATAAACAGATGTAAAGATATGCATGGAGTGAAGAAACCTGAGGTAAAAAGGACAAATAGATGCAGTCCCTCTAACATACTGTAACAACAGATTTTTATTTCCCGCTGAGTCTGCATTATACTGCCGCTCATGACCACCTTATCTTCTCTGGGAACATTAAAAAAAAGGCTTCTGAGGGTGGTGTTGAATGCCTTCAGCGTTAAATACTCCTGTGTATGTGTTTGTGTTTGCGAGTGGAAATGCTGACTTTCTATCCAGAGTGTCTTATTTCAGTGAAATGCAGTAAGAGAATCAACGCAGAGGAGCAATGTAAACGATCATGACAGAAAGACTTGATGTCCTTGAACACACACATTTTAAATGGTATTTTGTCTCGTTATAGTTTTGTTTTCTTTCATAGTCATTAAAATGGGAGCAGGAAAGTATCTTTTTGGTTTCTGATTTAAATGAATAAACCATGTAAATCACAGACTGTATTATAAAGTGCTACTACAAACTGCATATTATTATGAGCTATTTGTGGGAGGGTGTTGCAGTTCTAAGTCACAGGGAGGGTCCAGAGAAATTATTAATAACCCTAGAGAGGGTCTTGCTTTCTCATTAAGTAAAACATATCCCTATAATTTTAATAGTGTCTACATGCATAAAACATTTTTTTTTCAACTGTAAGAACAAATTACAAACAAGCCAAAGACATGAAGGCAGACTAATGGACAATAATTTTTTACACGTGTAACAAGGTTACAGCACAGGGTACAAAGTGCTTTTTATTCTAAGGCTAAAGGACAGTTCACCGCAAAATCAAAAATACTTATCTTTCCTCTTACCTGTAGTGCTATTGATCAGTCTCAATTGTTTTGGTGTGAGTTGAGTGTTGGAGATATTCTCTTGCATATAGTGGAACTACATGGCAAGATGGCACTTGGCTTGCAGTGCTCAAAGCGCCAAAAAAAAAAATCCCAAAACATAAATGTCTCCTTCCAGAAATCATGACCCAGTTACTCAAGATAACCCACAGACCTTGTTGTGAGCGGTTTCATGTACAGTAGGAACTATTTTCTTTCTACCAAACTACACAAACTTATCTAGTCACTGCATACAAGGAAGTGTGCATCTACTGCTATGTTCACACTACAAGCAAAAAAGCATCAGCGTGACCAGCAACGTTATTGCCGAGTTGTTGAAGTGCTTCTCCAACGCTCATTAACATAGTTATGTTGTCACGGGCTTGTCAACAGCAACAAGTGTCGGGCATCAGTTTATAGCTTGATGTCACCGGCTACCAAAGTATTGACTTGGTGTGTATTGTTAGCTCACCTAGCACCACTAAGCTAGCTGGCAGCTCTGTCATCCATGAGTAGACACACGCTTCCTTCTGTGTGGTGATACAATTGGTGTGTGTAGTTCAGTAGTAAGAAAATCGTCCCTGCATGAAACCGCTCACAACAAGGTCTGTGGATTATCTTGAGTAACCGGGTCATCATTATTCCCGGAAAGACACGTTGCTCTTGAGTTTTTCAAATATATTTTTTTGGGGCACCACAAGCCTAGTGCCATCTAGTTCCATTATATTTGCAGAAGGCAGACATCTCCAAGGCCATTATCTCCAACACTTGGCAAATCACATTAAACCAGTCTAGATTGATGAATAGTACTACAGGTAAGAGGAAAAATATGTATTTTTGATCTGGGGGTGAATTGTCCCTTTAAGCCTTTATCTCCAGGATAAAACCCGAAACATTTACTTTACTGTTTCAGTTTGACAGACAGACCATAATCTTTCTGAGTATGACAGTGAAGAATATTTGTCTCAACTATCTATCTTGTGGGAACATGATTTTTGATACCCTTGACCTTGTAAACACTGAACCTTTCCGATAGACGTAACTCGACTCAGGGTTGTTCTGGTCACAAGAGTCTGATAAATGATTAATTGATACAGAAAAGATGCATGTTTTACATTGTTCTGTATTATTTCCTTCATGTATTGTGATCAAAAATATATTTAATTTGCAATGTACTTGTCTTAAGTCTATGAGACATTTGGATTTTGTATTTCCCTATACTAGTATCACAGGACTCGTCAGTAGTTTGTTAGTAACCAGCGTGGGTTCTTAAGCTTTAATGATTTATTTCATTATCTCATCCAGATTACTGATCTCTCTCTCTCGTGCCTGCTCTGCTGCTCTGTAAGTAGAATAGTCGGAGATGAAAAACAGTAATGTGTCATGCTCATACCGGTAGCCTCTCTCCCTGTACGCTCTCACTTTAACATGATTTAGTTCATTACGGGGATTCGGCGCTGGAGAGAATGTCATATGCTAAGTTAACCTCTGCATGCCTCACTGGCTCGGTGCCAGTTATGAAAGGACACGAACATAGACACACTCTCTGTGATGACGACAACTGGCAAAGTTCCCAACCTTTAAAACAACTCGAGCCGCTTTCTGGATATATCCGATGGTGTGAGTGCACTCAATAAATCTGCAAGGGTCTGATTCAGACTCCCACACATCGCCGTTCAGTGTCCTTGAACACAGCTAATGCCATATCAGTTCAGGAAACATAAGATCTGTCCGCTCTGCCACAAGTCAGTGAGTCACTGAGAGCACTTTTAATTGTGTGGAGAGCGGGTGATGTCCATTTCATAAATATATTGAGTAAAATACTCACAGATCATTTCAAACTGACGCTCTGACGCTTGTCTTTTCATTGGACAGCCCACTGTGAGGACAGCCAACAATCCCATTGAGAAATTAGCAGGGTCCCCTGTGCTTTTCTCTCCTTTAATGAATAATTCAGCTGTCAGGGTGAAAGCAGGGCGAGGAGACCTTGTCAGTGGCGACTGACTCAGCACTCTGTGGCCTGAGGGTGACACTCTAAACCTGAGCATCGCATCCTGTTCCCTCCATAACAGGTAGTGGTGCTACAGTATGTCTCCTGTGTTGGTGGCCACATGATCGGCCAAGTGCAGGGGAAATGGAGCGGAGGAGAGGAAGCTCTGCTCAGTATGGATCTACCCATCATTAAGCGCCCATAAAACTTCTGCAGAGCAAGATAGTTTGTTGATTGTCAAAGCACTTTTTAGCCATTGTAGCAGCTCGGCTCTATTGCTGTCTGTGTCAGCTGGTCAGTCCACTTTGAACCAGAGTGAAACGTATCAACAACTTCTAATGGATTGGCATGAAACTTTGCACCGAAATTCATGGTTCCTTCAGGATCAATTGTTGAAACTATAGTGATCCCTAAAACTTTCATCTGCACCATCATCAGGTCAAATATTTAAATTCTATACTTTATACTGTAAATGTTTGCACATTTCTTGTCCAATATGTTGCATATTTAATCTTTTTCATAAAAAACAAATATATTTTAGATTACATAATTTCTTATTGTTAATTTTTCTGTTGACTGTTTATGACTTTTGCAGTACTTGCTTTTAATTCTTATGTGGTTATATGTTTATTGTTATGCACCAAAGAACCAAGGCAAATTCTTTGTATGTAAAAACCTACTTGGCAGTAAACCTGATTCTAATGTGTCGAATAATATTGTTTATAACCTGCTAAACAAGACTGTCTTCTCCTGAGTGACAGCAAAACATCATGTTGATGCTCAACATGACAAAACATGACGTTATAGAGTGACGCACAATGTCAGTTTACAATAACTTCTGGGTACAAAACCATCACGTCATGTGCAGAAAATGAAATGGCACTGAGCAAACACTGCCTCATTTGGTTAGTTTTTAGCTTCCTAACAAAAATCATAATCAGTTTAAGTGTACATGATATTGAGAATATTGTCCCTGCTTTACCATGTTGACGACAGATCTTTCCGATGGGGAACTGAAGCTGTTATCTCAAAGCCACCAGACTCCAGTGAATAACTCATTTTACTTTGCAGAACATTGAAGTTCTTGGCCTGCCACTGCCTTGACTGGTAAGTGTGTATAGTTAAGCAAAAAAAGAAAAGAAAAGAAAATCCAAACATAGCATACTTGATATTGATTATTTTATGTGGGTCTCAAAAAACCTTTTGGTGCAGCCTTGTCCACAGCAGAACGTTGCTTAGCTTCTACTTCGTTAGATTTAGTTTATCAAACAAGCTAACCAAGCAGCACAGCAGACTTCATAAAATAAGCAGAGCAGAAATGTCAGATAGGTCGGACCATTGTGTTTACCCGTATGTCTTCCCTAACCTTAACAAAGGAGTTCAGCCCAAACCACAATGTTTCCCGAAACCAAACCAAGACATTTTTCTGCCCAAACATAACCAAACCTGGCAACCTTGAGTCAGATCGTAAACCAGTTGTCTTTATCCAACAGTGATTTGTAACACACTTTGTGTATGGGCAGAGTGCACTGGAACAACACTCCGCCACTGTTTTTCTCCAAGTGAGGAAACAGCCTTGAATATTCACAGTTCAAATAATCTGGTTGAGATTAATTTACACTTTTGAGTGCTTGAAATATATTAATCACAAAAATCTGTTATGCAAGAGAGACCATTAAAAAAAAAAGGTTGTCACTGACATTTAAAATACATTGACTGATTCACAACATTAACTCATGCATCGAGCAAAATGCAAAAAAACCCCATTCCATCTCCATCTCAAGTTGCCAGTAGCTGCTGGCGTAGCCCTTGAGCGACACTGTGAATTAAATCTTTTTTTTCTCAGCCTATAGCTAACTAACTCTATATGAAATATGCATCAATCTTCTGACTGTGTCTTTATTTGTGATGCATTTGCAAACACAAACAGCAGTCTGTTAAACTTGGCCAGCTCATGCTGCATCTACAATGCCTGCAGCAAATCAAAGCTTGCTAATACATTTTCATAGCCTCATCTATTAGATGAGCTTGACCTCTGCCTACACTGCAACTCTTCCTCAGGACAGATGTTTTCGTTGCTGCTTCATTTGCTCGGCACAAGGAAGTAAATGAAATAATTCTAAACACAAACTACTTGTGTTCATTTAGCTATTGTTTAATGCCACGCTAACTACAACTACTACACCTGTGGTATCACCTGACACTACTTAGCTAAATGTTTGGCTGAAAACTGACCACTAGGGGTGGAGGAAAAAATCAATACAGCATAGTATCGCGATATTTTTGTCTGGCAATATTGTATCGTCAGACAGTGCTAAGCATCAATTTTTTATTATATAAATTATTATTGTGAGAAATACAAATTAAACTTCAGGTAGCCTACTAGAATAATATAATCAACTGTGTTTCCAGTCCACAGGATACATTTTGCTGCTCCAAAAAAAATGGCTGAAGTGAAATAAACAGACTGAAAACTTTGTCTTATTAGATAAAACAGACGTTTTCCTTGAGAAAAGGTAATGATTCGCAATCTATCGCAATATATTTTATCACAATACTCAGCATATCGCAACATATATAGTTGACTAACTCGAGGATAAACCGTGGTGTGCCTATATAATCTTTGAAAGGAGCCACAACCTAACCGTGTGAGTGCACGCATACACCCGTACTTAAAGCAAATATCACAACCCTGGTGCTACGTAGCGAAAGTTAGCATGCTAACACACTAAACTATGATAGTATCATTATAACAGCAACAACTTAGCAGGTAAGTGCTGTCATTGTGAGTCTGTTAGCATGGAGATGTTAGCATTTAACACCACAGTTCCTATGTACAGCTTCACAGAGCTAACACAGCCGTTGACACTTAGTGTTGTTTTGTAATTACTCTGATCCACATATGCAGAAAATATCAAATAATATAAACAATAGACTGTTTTCCACACATCTCTCTGTGCCCATGTCAAACACATCTTTCCTTCCATCTATTCACCACGAATCTTTATTCCAGTGTGTATTTTTGTCCTTTCTGTCTTTCTTTCTCTTGGGTGCATCATGCCTCTGGCTGTCTCCTGCATTCATAGCCAGTGGAGGAGGAAGACATTTCAACACAGTTACAAAAGATGATTCTACATCCAGGGCACTCGAGCCCCCCTGGGCCCAGTGCATTTGCCTCCTATGGTCCACAGAGCTCTAAGCAAACATCTGTTTAGCTCTGGAAACAACCTTAGATCGCAGAACGAAGACTTGTTGTCAAATTAATGGAGGAGATGATCATTACAAACACAGAGGGTGAAACTGTGAAGTCTGTTTTCTTGTTATTGATCAGGCAGGTGAGGTTACAGATGATTCATTTCTTCAGTTCCCGCTCATGAGCTTATCACATTGGATCGATTGCATCTCAGGTTAGACCAAAACGCAGCGAGTGTCACAGAGAAAATATTACACAGTACAACCCACTGTGAATCCATTAAACCTGAGCATGCTGTCACATCTGTTGACATGTGTACAGACTGTGTGCAGGGATTCACTATTTTACACATACTGAGGTCATGACAGCAAAGTAAGAAAGTAAGTTTTAGATGTTTCATCTGAACGGTATCTACTTCACTGATAAATTACAGTTCTATTTAAATGAAGCAGTTCTTCAAAGACTATAATTTACTGCTCATAAACCGCACTAACTAAAATAACTGTCACAGAATATCCTCCAGTTTGCCTCGTAAGGTGCACCAAATTATATTGTTCTTTCAAGGAAACTTTCAAGGAAATTATGAGGAAATTAGTGATCCATAAAATAAAGTGTTTTATTTCCCTACATGGAGGTTTAAATGCTCTACGGTGCCAGGAATTTAAATATGCTTAAGTCTGAAAAAATACTGGATGCAACATAAAAAACTGTAGGTTTTTCACCTCAGAATTTAAACTCCCCCCAGGGTGCTAAATCGCTCAAATTCACAGAAAAAATACAGAGGACATGACCTCAGGGTCCTGAAGTATTGATTATCTACTTATTAAAATCTGAAGTAAGTCTATCACAGTTGTTATTTCAGCCATTGAAACTCAAATCAACAGGAATGACAGTTCATTACGGTTGTATTTGCTTGCACATCATGCTGCCTTGTACGTATTCAATCATTTTGATCTCCTGAGAGTAGAAAAAGTGTTTCACTGCTGACAAGACAGTCTTTTCACAAAATTAGGCTCTCTACTGAGTACAAAGATGTATATAATTTTGAAATTTGTGCTATTTCTTAAGTGCAAAAAATTGTTTTATGTGCAATGATACCTTCTTTTATCCCATTTTAACAGCATACATTGACAATGACTGTATGATATCTACAGTTGTAGAATGGAGGCATTTATTTAATTATTTCCATTACTATTTTATTACAATTTATTACTTATTGTTATACATGAGCCCAGTGCTTGAGTGCACCTGAATTTTATGGTATGTTTGTACAATGACAATTAAGTAATCAGAGTCTGAATCATTTCAGGCGAGAAACAGGCAACGCAGTAACAGAATCTTTGTTTGTGCCTAGTTTTACAGAAATCTGAAATGACTGCATTAGAGTCAATGGAGCACAGCTGTGTTGTTGTACCCTGGTCTGAGCCGGCCTGATGCTATGTTGTGATTGGCCAGTCTGCGCCTCGGGCAGGACTTGGCGAAGGGTCAACTGGGGTGAAAAGTGTTCCTGATTTATATATAAAACTGCACTTGACTGTAAGCTAGTGGGTACCTCACAGAGCTATGTAGGTCAGAGGTGTGTGTTTGGATCTCAGTCAGCAACATTTGGCTATACTCTATTAACTTGTCCTTCATCCTCTGCATCCTGATCTAACAACATGTGTGAGGGAGGTGAACACATCCCTCTCGTTTAACTACCTCACCTCAGAATATGTGACATTACCAAAGATAAAGATGCTCTCTAACTGCTGTTTTACTCTGACTTCAAGTATTAGTAATTCAGCTCTTATTCAAGGAACAACCTTGAAATTGGCACCATTTCCATTTTTCCTGTCATGAATAAAATCAATAACAATATAATCATATTCCATGAGAAAGCCATCACTGCCTGTGTTAATCTGGCCATGTTAAATTTCCATCTCTCCATCCATCCATTATGTATACCTGCTTATCATAAGCAGCAGAGTCACAGGGGGCTGGAGCGTATCCCAGCTCACACTGGGCGAGAGGCGGAGTACAGGCTGGACAAAGTCCAGCCAATCACAGGATGAATATGGCCCTTTAAAGAACAGTAGTTTTAATCTAATACATTCTGTGATTTAAAGAGCGTACATTTTCTCATTATTATACATTGTGCATATCAAATGATGCCAGAAGGAACTGCAGCTATTTTCCTGTCTTTTGCCTGATGCATGCTGGGATAGGCTGAAGTGTAGCAAGGAGATGAGATAATGGGCTGCACACTGGTGATACTGCCACCTAGTTATCACTCCTCCATTGTGCCACTAAAAATTAGATTTTAGCTACAGTGTGCTGTCAGTATGTGAAGAGGAAACGGAGCATTGCTTTAATTAATGTGCCGATGCACATGGATGCCTCAACAATTCTTTGATTCTTTGACTTTTGATAGCTGACTTGACAATCATTGTGAATCCAAATTTTCATCAACAAAAACAGAAACACTCCTGTCAATCTCCTGAGAAAAGCGCAGTACCAATAATTAGTGATGTAGAGGGAAAGATTAAGTGACAACAGCCTTCTCCCAGACATAAAAAAGCCTTTTATTGAGAATTCAAACAGGTGTCATACTGTTTTCTGAGAGGCAAAACAAATGACAGGCTACTGAGCCGTAAATAGCACAGCAGACGATGGGAGATTGGCCATATGTCCACTGTGTGTGTGAGCGCCAGCTACACTGGCTTGGTTTGAGATAGGATTCATTTGGGAACGTCCCAGTAAAAGCTCCTCTGGGACGGACAGGGATTCAACATCCATTCACTCAATTTTGGTCGGCTGAAATGCTCAAACAGTGCACTTGTGTCCTCTGAGGTTTGGATGTATTAAAATGACAATTTAGCTGAGCGTTATCTGTCAGCGCTAAGCAATTAGCTGATAATCACAATCAAAAACGTTGTTGGAGCTGGTGAGTCATTTCTGCTGTGACCGTGAGAGAGCGTCAGTTGATCCAAAATATGATATCAGTTTAAATTTCATATTTGTGTACCTCATTAGCCCTCTTTATGTCCCTTCTACATTTACCACCAAGAGGGTGCAGGGTGTTGGGCAAGGAGAGGGTGTTCTCCGAGGAGCACGGAGCTCCATCTGGGCCAAAGTAATTGGTCTGCTATTCATATTCAGCAGTGTAATAGCCTCTAGCTATTCCTACAGTCACACGTGAACTAGTTACACTGAGAACAATCAAAAGATGGGTTGACCCGAGTGTCAGTTTTTCAGGAGGGCTTACCGAAACAACATGGTGAGAAAATCTATCCTGGTTTGATCCTTCTCTGATTGAATCAGTCAAACATTATCCAGAGACTTCCAGTCTGCAGAATTCATTAGGAGATTTACAGATTTATAGTTTTAGTGAGGCAGAAGCACTGACTACATTTACATGTACACTTATATTCCATTATTATTCCAAATATGACAATATTCTGAATATTGTTTTTTTGAATACCACATGTGGGATGTGCCAGTACTATTATTATCATTATTTTAAAGATTATTTTTTGGGGCTTTTTGGACCTTTATTTGACAGGACAGTGGTGGTGTGGGCGTGTATACAGACCTTTCAGAATATGCGTCTAGACTGGGTTTTTTATCCTAGTATGCAACACACAGCCTCTTGTCTGTCCAATCAGCTCTGTGCATTGCCATGGATCAAAAAAAGCTCACCAACAGTTTGCAAGGCTGGGGCAGAGATGCATGCCCAAATGAAAAGCCCATATTTGTGGTCCGAAGGTTAACACATACTTTTAAACATCATAACAGACTTGGATACCAACAGGTTTTTGGATATGCATGAATATTGCAACGCCAACATTTTCAAGAAGGTGGTTGAAGGGATGAAAGTGGTAGGCTGTGTTTGCACAGTCGAACAAGTCCAACACCAGAGGAAAACTTGGAGTATAATCCTGTTTTTATGCCAAGTGGCTCCAGCTGTCCTGTTTTTCTATATTTTGATGTGATGAACAACATGTTAGGATCCATTAATTGCAGAACGCACAGCTGCAAGTAAACGAGAATATTAGTAGAATATTAATTTCTATTAGCCATATAAACAGCTTTTAGAAATATTGTCTTTTTTACAACAAGGGCAGAAACCGGAATATTTTGTGCATGTAAATGTAGTCACTGTTAGATTGTGCCAGTTCTTGGACGATGAAGGTGAATCTTGCATTATGATGAACTGCCATTAATAGAACCTGCTGCTCTTTGAATAAAAAGATCTGCCCTCCTTTCCCTGAGAAAGGCCTGCAGCAGTCCTGCTCTCTGAAATGTATGCAGTGAATCAACAATTACAGTGGCAGCTTATGGTGAATTATTATCATGTTGAATTAAAGTCCCTCAGTGTTGGTAATAGCATGCACAACAGAGATGTACTGTGTTTGTGCATAAACGTTTTCTCGGCAGCCTCAGAGCACAACATGAATAAACTGGATCTATTTCACCATTAACACCATCCCTCACTACCATCAGTGGACTGGGACTACTGGAAGGCCCCCTGCTGTAAAGGTAAGCTGCCGCTGATGCTTTTCCTGTGTAAAAACACCTATAATTACCTGTGTAATGGAAGAAAGCACCCTTCATCATCTGATCATTCCTCAACAAGATAAATATGGTGGTCAAGGCATTTAGAGACAAATGCTATCCTCTTGGTGGCGAGGGTTTGGAGTGGTGTATTTATCATGGTTTGAAGTGGTGTCTGAGTCTAACCAAAGTACTGATTATTCAGAGTGAAGAGGAGCTGCCAGCCCATTACCTCCCAGAAAATAACAATGTGAACACCCGCCTCCCTGGCCTTTCCCGATGTAGTCTGTCAGAGCTTGTCAGCTGCAGCACCATTCATTCAATCTCAACAAGCACCGTGCTCCAGGATTCATTCCCCGTCCTGCACTATCTCTCCCTCCTTTTAGCTTCGCTCTCCCTACGCTGCCTCACATTACCTCCCAATGTCTTGCAGGTTGCCTCCCACCCCCTTCAGCCCCACCCCACCCGCTCACTTCCTCCCATTCTGCAAGCCTCTGCTGCTCCACCCCTCCACCCTACTTGGTCCTGATGAGCCATTGTGAGATTCAAGCAGATGGATGGGGAACAAAGGGGTGAGAGGGGGGCCCCCTCTGCCTGTCCCCCTTGTATCACTGCCAACCAGGCTCTGGGTAATCTTCTCAAGCTTTCACGGCAGAGCAATGAATAACCTCAGCCTCCTCTCTGAGACCCGGGCTACGCCGCAGCCACCCCCCTCTTATCTTACCCTCTGCAGACTCGCCAGGGCCGGCTGCTCCCCGGATAGCATCTCTCACCCTCGCTTTCTACTCACTGTCTCTGCCCTCCACACCCAATCAGGTTTTTTTTTTTTTTTTTGTTTCTAGGGGCGTGTTACAAGGCCCGGAGATTAATTGGGGCTGTGGCTGGATGACATCTGGTCCCAGCTTCATAAAAGTCTGGGTCCTTGAGGTCTGCCGGGTTTATAATGAAGTGTATATAAGTTAATTTTCTCATCAACAGAGCGTTAATCAGAGCTTCTTCAATGGCCATTTCAGCACTTATCAGGGGATAGTTCAGAAAATGGTTTGGCTAAATTTGATTACCACAACCTGCTGGTGTAAACTGAACCTATATATAAAAAAAATCTTAACCTGTTAACCATTATAGTATTTCTTCTTTAATTTTGAAGTATATGCTCATACTGTCAATAAATCACATGAAAAGCCCAAATCCAATAATGAATTGATCGACTAACGAGTATTGACTGTGTATCCAAAGCCTGATATATCTCATTCCTCTGTGTCCCAGAGCTTCACTGTTGTCCAAAAACTATTAACTACATCAATGAGCCACACTGTTGCACAGAGCTACATGTTCCATGAACACACACACTATAGTTGATTTTGACTCAATCCAACATACACCATCCTGTTGCTGACAGTCCCCAATAAATACAAAACTTAATCCTGTTTGAGAAACATTTGTGGAATTATGGTGTCTATCTACTTGGGGAAACTATTACGCCATTTTTAAAAGATGAAAGCACATATTTGTAATGCTTTTTAGAAAATTGTGTCCTCAGTAGGAACCAGTGAGCTTATGGATGAACATAAACAGGGTTCAATGTTACTGTTTTTTGTTTCATTTGCCAGAAACCTACTTGCTTGTACAGCTGCATTTATCAGTTCATTTCTGTCGATTAATCTGTCGATTATTTTCTTGATTAAGTGATAAGTTGTTTGGTTTATAAAATGGTTAAAAATGGCAGTGTTTCCCACAATGAAAGATGACATCTAAATGTCTTGTTTGTCCACAACCCAAATATTCAGCTTGTTGTCATAGAGGAGTAAAAAAGAAACCAGACAATATTTACATCTAAGAAGCTGGAATCACAGAATTTTTTTTTCTCTTGCTCTATAAAAATTATTCGTACTGATTAATCAATCATCACATTAGTTGGCAATTCATTTTACATTTTTTAATCAAATAATTATTGCAGCTCTACTTGCTTGAAGTCAGTTTTACTTATCCATATACATTTTTTCTTAGTGGTTAAAAAAACCCAACATTAACAAATCGTTACTGCACACGTGTAGCTCTCAATTAAGATAAATCAGGAAACGAGATAGCTCACTCCTTAGCTACTTCGAAGTGTTTAATTCCTTTTTACCACCACCACTTGCTAGATTTACTAGCCTGATGTGGCATTTTATTTGCCGTTGTCAATCAGGCAATCCTTATTGTTTAGCCCTCAAACAGGCTGAGAAAGTCAGAAAGTAATGACAGAGTAACTAGGCATTTTTTAACAGTTACTTATGTTTTGTATATATCTGTCAGACTATAAATGACCAGCTAAGAGGAACAAAATCCCACAAAATGTACACTATATACATATATACATATATCTGCACATATACATTAAGTAAAAGACATTAAAGAACAGCAAAGGCAATGAAATATACTACATAGATAAATAATTAAACAAACACATAAAAGAAAACTACGTCCAAATTTACTTAATTCATACTTTAAAACAAATATTACATATTGATGATGATTAACACACTGTTGGTTTGAATATTTTTCATAGTATTTGTTAACGTTAAGAGAAATGTAAAATACTGAAAGCTTTATTCTATAAAATCCCTGCAAAATGACAGATTATTATTCTATAACAATAATAATAATAACAACAATAATAATGATCAGCTCCTGGTGTAACTATATTCCTGCACTTAGAGAATTTTCCAGTCAATTATTAGACCTGAGCAGCGAAGCTCTACAGTCATTAATAAGAGCTTTATGCTTGTGCCTCTCCAACAAAAACAATCCACCTCCGCTACTCTACAGGAACAGCTCAACCACTCCACAGCTTTCTTGCATGGCCCTGTTAAAATATTGAGCATGTACTTAAATGCTATTTGGCCAAGTGTCATTTAGGCTGAAGGGCTCTCCATCCACAAAAGATGTCTTGAAGTGACTGGATCAGAGCTGGTAGTGAACCGCAGAGGAATACACAGGTGTTGAATTATTTACTCTCCATAAAATATTTATACTTTTGTCCCACAAACTACTAACTACAAGTATGAAGTAGGGCTGAGAGAGAGAGCAGGAGACATGTTAGTAAATCATACTAACTTTGTGTTACATATAGAGCTGCCGTTTGATATCAGAATTTACTTAAAGGGATAGTTCACCCCTTTTATTCCTTTCCATTTTTCTTTATTCCGCTATATTTATATCAGTCTACATTGTTTTGATGCGAGTTGCCGAGCCGCACAGATGTCTGCCTTCTCTCAAATATAACGCAACTAGATGACACTCAGCTTGTGGTGCTCGAAGCCCCCCAAAAATACATTTGAAAAACTCAACAGCAATGTCTCTTTCCAGAAGTCATGAACTGGTTACTCAAGATAATCCAAAGACCTTGTTACAAATAGTTTCAGGTAGGATTTTCTGTCTACTGAACTACACCCGCCAACCATATCACAGCTCACCTAGCATCACTGAGCTACCTAACAGCTCAGCCAAGGATGACACCATTAATGTTTACATCTCGCGCTGTCACGACCCCAAACCTCTCGTCTGTGAGTAGATGCACTCTGTCACCTGTGCTGTGATACGATTGGCGGGTTTAGTCTAGTAGAAAGAAAATAGTCCCTAAATGAAACTGCTCACAACAAGGTCTGTGGATTGTCTTGACTAACCAGGTAATGCTTTCTGGGAAGAGACATTGCTGTTGAGTTTTTCAAATGAATTTTTTTGGCGCTTTGAGCACCACAAGCCGAGGGCCTTGTAGTTTTATTATAGACGTCTCCAATGTAGACATCTCCACCACTCAGCTGTGAGTCTAAACTGATAAATAAAACTACAGGTAAGAGGAAAAAAAATATGCATTTTTGATTTGGGAGTGAACTGTCACTTTAAACTAATACAAATGGAACATGTCTTTAATTTGTAATTTCAGGAAATGTATATAGTGGCTTTAATGTATGCTTCACTGACATCTATCAATAATACATTTACATAACATGACGTCTATTCATATTTCATAATCCCCATCTCAGCCCATCTCAGCTACATCTCTTTTAAACCAGTGATACTGATAACAACACTATGTTAAAGAGTCAAAAACAAACTGCTGTTATTTGTTACTCTAAATACTTTGTCTTCAGAGACCAAATGACAATGTTCGTTAACAAAACTTCCAAGCACAAAACCCCTGCATCACATACATAAAATGACACGGTACTGACCAAATGCTGCCTTAAATAGTTGGTTTTTAGCCACCTTAAAGTGTGCGCTATGTTTAGAATATTTTCATTGCTTTTCCTTACCGCCAGACAGTCCTTTCCTGTGGACAAATGAAGCTGCTATCTCAAAGCCACCAAACTCCATTGACAAAAACAATAATTTCACTTCTATATAGCTATATATCTGTTAACGTCACAGTTATGGCTGAAAATAGCAACTGAAATTAAAAAAGTTTGCCAAAATCACACATCTCTGCAATCCAAATCTATTGGTAGTTGTCCACCCATAAGATGATTGTTGTCTACTATATAAAGTACGCCATACAGGTGAGGCAGTACTTTATTGTAATATATGTTGTGCAGCAGTTTTAACTGTCTGAAGTCTGAATTTGCAGCATTTGCATCTTCTTTAATATTCTTAACAGATTTATATCACCATAAATATAAAACATTAAACGTGTGAACCCACTGTGTGTCGTCAAACTGAGCCTACTGAGCACAGAGGTGATCATCTGAAAGCAGATTGTACAAGACCTTGTCTGTAAGCTCTCCATCTTGCTCCATAAACTGTGATGGCATTCTCTGATTAAATTATAGCTGTATTGACTTTTGGGAACCACTTGCCTAAATCTACAAGATTAGCCTATGATTAATGATGGGCAGCTAATCCTTTGTTCAAATTGGACTGTTCAAGACGAACTGTAGCGGGGGAGACAAGATGTTCACTTTCTCCTCCTTCAACACCTTCCACCTGCTGCCTCCTTACCGGGCTGCTGTGCTGAGACACAGCCTGTAAAACTAAATAACCACATCATGCATGTCTTTTCAGAAATGCCACACAGCGCAGGTGTTTCACTTTAGTACTGATAAAATGCTGACAGTATACTAAGTCTGTCAGGGACCTCTATGTGATAAGCTCCTGTAGCCTCTGTGCAAAGCCGTCAGTGTTGAACTACAAGAAGAAAAACAAGATCGATAGTCAGGAAATTTATGGATGGAACAAGAGAGGGAGTCAATTCATATTCTGGAGGTCTTCAAGGGTCCTCGACCAGACCCCAGATCCAAGACTGCGGTACAAATTGTACTCAGCCTGGGCAGATGAGGTAGAGGCTTGTTTTACTGCAACAGGTCTGAGTGTCACTATGTCCGATATCCAAATGAATCTGCACTGCATGTTGATTACTTTATAAACACCTTATTTCTTCATATTGTTACAGCTAAAGATAAAACACTTGCTGCCATGATAACTTTCAAGAGTTATAAAGTCCTGTCTCATTAATCTGTCCTCTTACTGGACTCCCTGGATTCCCCTGCGCTGTCAGTACCCAAGTGGATCTGAATTTATCCCAGCCCATCTACATATGTTCAATATTTTGTGGCGGATAAGTTGCTTTACATTTCTCAGCCATGCTGTGGTGAAGGTGTGGTTAGGTTTAGGCACAAAAACCATGTGGTTATGTTTATATTTGTTGTAAAACACCAATGTCTGGTGGCACAAAAGTAGCCTGGAAATGCAGCGATGTGTCTGTGAAAAACATCTAGGTTTGGGGCTATCAACGCTGCTGGGAAATGCTGTGATGTGCCACAAAAACCACCCAGGTGCCATTATTATGTAACGGATACATTGAAATTTTCTCAACTATGCTGTGGTTAAGGTGTGGTTAGGTTTAGGCACAAAAACCTCATAGTAATGGTTAGGAACAGATCATGTTTTGGCTAAAACACTGATGTTTAGTTGCACAAAAGCCGCCTGGAAATGCTGCAATGTGTCTGGGAGAAACACCCAGATTTGGGGCCCCACATGCTGCTGGGAAACACCACAACACCCAGGTTCACGTAATATGTAGCAAATACACTGAAATTTTACTTTTCAAATATGCTGCGGTTAATGTGTGGATGGGTTTAGGTACAAAAACCATTTGGTTTTAGTTAGGAAAAGAACACGAATAGTTTAAAATACCTTGTTTGTTATATATGCAATTCCAGCAGGAAAAGCAGCAATGTCTCTGTAAAAACCAATCCCTTTTAGTGCCGCTATCCTGACAGGAAAACAGCGATGTTTAAGTAAAAAAATACAACTGCTTTTCGTGCCTAAAAAGCTGCTAGATAAAAGTGACGAGTCGCTAGAAAGCACCCACGTTCGGTGCCTAAAAAGCCGCTAAGAAGAACACAGCGATGACGTGCTAAATCACAACGGTTGTTTTTTATTGGTGGTTTTGAACAGTGGTCTGCAGCTTGGCAGGCGTCTTGCATAGGTGACACACTTCCACCATCCTTTCCACCTCCCAGTGACAAAGTCAGCTCATACACTACGTCCCTTTCAAAATGTTAATATTATATGTAAGAAACATGCAAATATAGCATAATCGTGGTTTGCAGAAACATACAATTCCAAAATTTTCCTCTGTCAACAGGGCTATTATAGCCGTGCCCCAGACTATATCTCTAAATACAAGTCTTTCTTTTTTAAGATTATTTTTTTGGGATTTCTCCTTAATTAGATAAACAAGGCTTTTCTGTCCATGGGACGCCCGCTTCACCCACCAAGCCACTGGGTGCCCCAACTCTGGAACATTTTATATCATTTCTGAAAACATGTTTCTATCAAAAGTCTTTTTCCTAACCTGTTTAATATGAGTTAATTGTTTGCAATTTGTGTGTATGTCTGTATGCAGGTTGGTATATGTATGTAATACTTCTGTAACATGCATTTTATTATTATGTACAAATTGATTAAGATTTTTATGGTGGATTCTTCCTAAAAAAGCAAAATAATATAATGATTGATAATAAGTGATTTTTGTTTCCTTTAAAAGAGACAGCTTTAGAAATAAATGTTTTTATTACTATAATTAGCATTTACAAAAACCAGGCTGCTACATTACACTCTGCTGTGAGACAAAGCAATATTACATTTCAATGGTAAACATGTTAGATTAACAAATCTGCTAAAAAATGCTCAAGCTTCATAGAATGTCATTAAACAGTTCAACATAAGCTTTTTACAAACATGCTATTTTTGTCACAGCCCGTATTACCTGTCAGAGGAGTGTATATTCATGTGTCACATAAAGAGAGCTACCATCAGAGGTTTAACTATGAACGACAATGAAGAACACAGAACTGTAGCCTTATTTAGACAAAAAGGGTTTGCTGGGATATCAGACATCACCGTGTGACACTTTAGTCACAGACTGAGCAGTTGTTTATACATAATTCCTTTGTAGTTTCAGGAGCTCATTCTGCGGTTGATCATATTCTCTTCTGTCTGTGTTCAGAAGCTGACCTGTTGTGCAGAGATGTGCATATTTACTCTATTCATAGGCTCCACACAGCACACATGCTACAGGCACATATTCATTACTAAGTAGCCTGTGGCGACTGTCATGTGCAGACAATAGTCGAAGACGAAAACAGTGCATCTACCACACAGGGAATCTTCCACACTTGTAGCCACACTATGGAGACAGCGCTCCCAAACAGCGTGTTTTTTTAATCATATTCACATAATCTTGTGAGAGTCGTATGTGGAATCACAGATAAGCCTCTTTATGTTGCGCAGATATTACTGCAAATGAGCATGTCTGAGAAATGTAACACCTTGCACAGACTCTTGCATTTTAATTTCTGTGGCATCTGTGACCAGTCCGTCATGTCCCTAACCCCCTCGGGGGACCCCCAACCTATCTGCTGCAGACCCCCAAAACCCAGGAGGAGGGGAGGGCGGGGCGGGGGGAGCAGGGACACATTTGATTGATGATAGTGTGAATTAAACAGAAAGAGATGGAGAGAATCCTTTTATCAGGCCAGAAACACGAGTGGATTAAAATGTAGTTGCACAACCCCTCTGTATAATGCAGCAGCCTGGCCGCATATCACGAGGCACCAGAAGCCAAGATGAGAGCTGCTCGTTATTATTGCCCCCACCCCTCAACCCACAACATGAAACTTTGCTGAAGCAGAGAAAACAGGGCTCAAACACGTGAAGCAGGGCTGAAAATAGAACTGAGACCATTAGTGGATCGACAGAACATTAATCTGAAACTATTTTTGGTCATTTTTCAAGCCTAAATATCAAACGTTCACTGGTTCATGTCTCTTAAACATGATAATATGCTGCTGTTCTCTTTCAATATTTAATTAACTGAGTATCTTGCAGTATCTTACAATGCAAGATATTTGATAATGGGCAGAAAAATTCTGTGCATATATGACTTTTTTCTGACATTTTACATAGACAATAGCTGCTAACACAGATATACATGCATCCATGCATTTAAGCACTCACACACACACACACACACACACACACACCCTAACAAACACTTGTCACAAGTATAAATATGCCTCCCTATGACAACTGGCTCATGAGTTATGAAATGGGACATGGCATAATGGTGTGTGTATTTGGGCTGGTTCCCAATATTCGACTACTTGGGTATTCTTTCCTTAAATACGCATTCGGTTTTCAATTTTGAGATTTGGATAGTCAGTGTTTGCTCTTTCCAGATCTTAAATTTGTTGGAGCTACACTGTTTCTGCATTTCTGTTCAACAGGGCTTCGTCAAGGCCGTGTCTTAGATTTAGAGGCTATTATTACGCACGAGCCACACTGCCTACGTGAGCAGCGCATGATGGCTACCTTCTTGAACTGCTGTGGCTCGCACACATGTGTTGCTGCTGCAGTGCTGCCTGCTCCTTTAACTACTGCATTTCCACAATTGAAAGCCGTTACTCCACTCATTCATGGAGCCGTGAAAGCCACTGTGTGGTTAACAACTTGGTCGTGCAAATATTTCACAATAAAAAGCCTTGTGTTAACAAATGGAGGGATTCTGTCAACAGAAACATTGTCAAAGGGCTTTTATTTTGAAATGGAAACAGAAAAGGTAAAGTAAAAAATATTTTTTTTAATTTTTTTTCATGTCTGTGACAGATGGAGACTGAAGAAACTGTGAAAGGTGGTATAAAGGCAGGTCATTATCAAGAGACCATTTTCATTTCCATTTTTGTTTTTGCTAAAAATGACACGTGTCATGCGGAAAAAAATGGGCAAGACTTTTATCCTCTGAATGAGCCATGCCTGAGCAGTGCTGCTCATGCGGGCAATGTGGCTGCTCTAATCTGTTAACACAGGCACCGAAAAAAATACATGAGGGCCTGCGATGCACATGTGCTGTTCATGCGGGCAGTGTGGCCTGGGCGTTATGAGCATTCAGTGTTTACCTCAGAATTAGAATTTTGCGGTCGGGTGCGTTTGACAGTGCAGTTCAACATCTGCCCAGTTAGCACAAGCTAAAGCAGCAGCAGCTAATATCCGACACTGAGCTGTTCAACAGTCTAAGCAACCCCACCCTTCCTCGACAGAACGTTGGAGTATTTGCTGTTGACTAATACTGAGGGTCTTGAGCCAAAAAATGGTATGTATACATGTATGACTCTCTATCTGTGTGTTTCTGTCTATAAAGTTTGGACATGTTATGTGAATCCATTTAGAGGTTATGCACATTTTTGTTATAAGCCACTGCCACTGTCCCCTCCCCCCACATTTTAGCCATTTGGCATGAACACAAACATGCACCTTCACATACACACACACTTGACCTCAATGCCATATTTCAGCCTCCTACGGCACAAACTGTGGCTGCCAAAGGGTAGGGAATTTTTTTTGGACCAACCAACCAACCAACAGAGTGACCTATACAACAGAACCTATAACAAAATATTAGTTGTAACTCTGCCTGATAAAAGCATTGACCATATCTTCTAATTTTCTGATAAGAAAAGCATTTCAATATTTGGACAAGTCTTCAATCCAGATTCACATCCTTTTAGATCTTTGTAATGTAGCATATATAAGACTTTGTATTTACTAACTCTTCAATTCAATATTTATCTATCTGACAATTTAAGTAAAAGCTGACAATAATAAAATAAGAATATGTTAACATGCTTAATTCTCTTGAGACTTTTATGGTCTGTGACTGCATTATGAGCCTCATGTCATGTGTTCCTGCAGGTAGAAGCCCTTGATTGTCCTTAAGTCAAGTCGAGTCCTTCATGGCCATGTCCGAGGCTTTAATGGACCTGCAGCATGTCTCCGTCTGGCCAGCAGCGTCTGTGCCCGGCTCCACTGCTGCTCTGCTGATGTTTTGTGCCACTGCATAATTTATTGCCCTCTTTGCAGGCCTCTTCCTGCACATCCCCTTCTTGCGGTGCAGGTGAGAGTTCAGCTGTTTGGTTTAACACATCACTGAGAAGGGCCTCAGACCTGGCTCCACAGCAGCAGACCCCACATGTGACAAATGCAATTAGAGGGAAATATGCAATTACCGCAGTCCCCACTCTCTCATGCGGCCAGACAAGGACAATTTGTCAATGAGGCCCCAGCGGTATCTCCTGAGCCTGGATAGGGACCTGCAGGTACTATTGTCCCTGCCTCCTTCTCAAGAGCTGGCCTGTGGTGTTGGATGGCTCAAAGCCCCTGGGAGGCTTGGCAGAGGAAGATGTATGGCCGCAGAAAAGATACAGGGTTCAATAATCAAAAACAAACCCCTTGTCTTTGACTGTTTCTGTTACACGCTGCCTTTCTCCTGTCGACAACAGAGGCGCTGCATTTAATAACTGCTGGCTGCAGCCAACAGGACAGACGAATTAAAGTAAAAATTTAATGCTAATGTTTTTGTTTCAAATTTTATTCTAACATCTTTAATTAAAAACATTGTACCATATGGCCAGCTCTAATGTGTTAGTGATTTGGTAACAGATTTTGGAAAGCTGGCACATGTGTATAAGCTAATGTTTTTAGATGAATATAATTAATAATAATTAAAAAGAAAACACTCAAAGAACAGTATTAGATTGTTGTTATTTAAACATACGGAGTGAAACAAATGAACCATCGTTTCCTCTCACACAACTGTTTTTAAACACTTCTCTTTAATGGAACAGTTAATACTGAGACCAAAGTGGTTAAATAAAAGTAAACGGTGCAACACAGCTAATGAGCAGCGATAACGCCCTCCATTTTGGACTCTTCCCACTCTTAGTTCCCTCAAAATTCACCAAAGTTGGTGGATTTACTTCGCTCCCTGCAAGTTAATCTACTGTTTGCAGTGATTTTATTGAAGTGAAAATATATCACACAACTCTTCTCCAGTACACCACGCATTATTCACCAAATGTTTTCGGCTGTCTTGCCATTTTGATACCAAGGCCTTATTTTCTAGATTAATGAAATCATTACCTTTTAAGACTTTTCAAGGATTCACGGGAACTGATCTGATATACACAGAATATTGATCTGTCATGTTATCCTCTGTGGTTACATATATTTTTCTAAAAGAACTAAGGCTAAAGAGACTTTGTAAATATTGTGTTTTTAAGAAAAAGATGACTGTAATGTTTTGTATGCATGATAAATGTGTTGTAAAAAAACAGCCTTGGGAACCACCCTGATGAAGGCAAGATGGCAGACGACATGTGGTGAATAAAGAATGATGTGCTGGGTATGAGCCGTGTTTTCATATTGATGGACTTCACTGAAGCTCACACTGGTCTGCTTCTCGCTGTGTGTGCACTCAAATAGTAAAAATAAGATTGTTTACAATGAGTACAAGGAATTCAGTGCATTCGGATTTGCCGCATTTACTGTCCCATCAATCCCACTGCCTTTCTCTTTATACATCCATGGCCTTTCCCCTGTCCTGTGCACAAGCTCATTACTTGTTACCTTTTTCAGAGGTCATTAGAGGATTACTTTACTTATTAATCCCTGCCAACAGTAATTCCTAATACTACTTGTTGTATTTCTTTTCCGTTACACCCATAAAGTTGGTTGTTGTTCTGTGAGTTATAGTAGTCGAGGTGTTTCAGACCGAATGTTTGAGGACGTGTTTTTCGCAATGGAAAGAGTTTTAGTTCTACGACATGAAGCAACAGCGTTATTGTCATCTTTCCCCCCGACAAAATCAAAGTAACTGTAATATTTCCAGCCACTAAGGTAAGAGTTTCCATCTTCCAAACTAGCTTACTGCTTTGAGACGTGCCTGTGCAGCACGACAATTACGAAAATGAGTCCACTGATGTGGCTGTTGTATTTCAAGTCAATACAAAAGTAACGTTGTAATGAGTTGTTTGGTTTTGGGGTAACTGTAATATTACTGAAATTTTATCACTTATTAGTTACACTCCTTGTTACTGAAATAAATAATAGTATTACTGTAGCACTTTACTAGTATCACTGCCTGTTGCTGATTGGCTGTTATAGTGTTGTGTGGCCACTTTGTTTCCCATTGACAGAACCAGGACTGTGTAGGAACACCAAATTTTTTTTTAGTGTATACACATAACAGACAGCAAACTGTGAGAATGTGAGAGGATATTTGCTGAATTTCATAGAGTGTATTAGATTAAAATAGCTGACTGCGACTTTAAGGTCAAACTGATGATATGTGCGTGTGTCTGTGTGTGTTTGTGTGTGTGTTTGTAATAATCAAGCCTGATTAACTAGACAGTTTTTTCTCCTTCCTGTCATCATGTTTCTCATGTCTGAGAGCACTTTAAGGTCCCCTGGATCTCACATTAATCACTTTGCTTTTGTATCTCTTTCAATAAACTGTTGTCTCATGCAGATAATAATGAAGAGAGCAGTTTCATGTCTCTGCGAGACACTCGTCTGAAGTGGCCGACATGTGAAGTGTACGACCTGCTGCACGCCTTTGTTCCCTCTTTGAATGGACATGATAGATAGAACTGGAGCAATGGAGGCGAAGACCATGACAATTTGAGCACTGACCTGGTTTTCACTGTAGTCATCATAAAACACAGAGCCAGCGTCCTGGGGACATGTAATAACATCAGGCCTTTGGTGTAATTCACTATCTCAGTGTGTGGCAATATAGCAAAACCCATTACATTTGCCTTGTAATTTGCTGTCGCCCCAGCGAGGGATTCAGGTGACTGCGACCCACGTTAATGGAGTTCCAGTGATAAGGACAGGTCTGTTTATTAGCCACATGCGGTCAAGCGTGGCAGGAACAGCTGAGCGCAGGCAGGTGTCGGGCCCTGCAAGGGCTCAGGCACCGCTGGCAGGCCTCGGCGCTCATTTCACGCACGTTATCGTCACACTAGCCCGCTTGAAAAAAGGAGGTCGCTGGGTGCACAACAATATAACTGCTGAGTGATGAGGTTTTCTCAGAGTCACACTGGAGTGTACCACTCCTGGCAATTTGGTTTGTTTGTGGAAATCAATGAGTCATCTGCGGTTTAGTCAAGCTGGAGGAGGAGCTCTGTGAATGAAACATCAGGATTTCTTCTTGTTTTTCGGAAGACACCTCGTTTCAAAAGAGCCACTGAAATATCCAGAATTTACACTCTTTCACGATGCCAAAGTGTGGTAAATGATAAGTGAACATTTCATTAGGACACATAAATAAAAAGATCACATGCTGCAAAGAAAGGTTATCTCTTCCAACATGCATGCTTGCAGACATTTACAGAGCCTTGAGGAGAAAATGAACTTCAAATTAAAATGTCTATTTGATGCATTATCCTAATAGGGACGGATGGGAAAAGAGAACTCTATGGTGCTCTCATCCTTCAGCCTGAGGGGACAGACTTGGGGAGTTGTCATTACCAACTTAGCCCACCAAGATGAGCCTGTTGGGAGGTGGATTCACAGAGATTGTCTGCTGTTTTGACAGGTGTCTGTGCTGGTTAATTTATCAGGCAATTACAGAATAAATGGAGCTATCATTACATGGGAAACATGATTGATCCTGTTAGAAATTACAGTATTTAACTGTGAGTATTGGGTTGAGTATTGAGAAGCTCAGAATAACAAAATAAAGCAACCTAACTGAACCTCTGAGGTATGTAAATGCTGCCTAATGTTTTTATCTTGTAGCATATGTTTTATTCATTTCTGAAACTTATAAACTGCATCTTGTAACATTTAGTGTGACGCTGTCGGCTATCTCTAAAAACACTCACACCTCACACAGGAGACTGGCAGCCGCAGAAATTATACTTATAGTACCAAAAAAAACAGATGACTTAGGTGGGGCTGTAACTGGTCTGACTCACCGGATAGACTGTGGTTATAAGCCTGCCATTGGCTGACGACATTCTCCCTCCCTACCGCTCTTTGCATGTTGCTATGTTCAAAATCCCCTTCACTGAGGGACACAACAGCAACAGTTAACAACCCACACGCTGAAAATGACATATCGATGAAGACTAGGATCATGCAATAAGGCATGCCTGCTTTATTCTTTGGGTGAATTGTTGTAAAGATCTACAATAAATGAAACAACTTGGGAACCAAGCGGGAACTTCCAGGGCTGAAAAATGAAGCCAGTGCAGAGGGGCCAAAAAAAAACTGCAGTTCTTTGAATGGCCACTTGAGATTGCAGGAGCAAGTCAGTCCCCATAGACACCAATTTTAAAATGCCCAACTTTACAGCAGACATAAACATGTTTACAGCTTGGTACAGAAATGTTTTGGTCTCTGGAAGTTTTAGAGTCCTCACAACACTTGCAGAGATCCAAGGGGAGAGGGGGTAGCAACACAACTCCACCTTATGGAGGCTTACAGCACCCCAGATTCATACGTCCAAAAACACATAATTGACACCAATCTCTTCATACTGCTCGTCTGTAGTGATCCAAGTGTCCTGAAAGGCTGAATTTTCATTTGGGTGCACTATCCCTTTTAAGGCTTAAAGTTAGTGAGTGACAGACTCTGCTGATAATGTCCTTGGCTTCCCAGTCAGATTCACCCCTCTCTCCTCCACAGCACCAGCCTCTCGCCCAAACATTGCCACTTGTGGCTCCACAAAAGCCAAGATGGCAATGTCCAAAATGCCAACCTTGAGGCTTCACAACAGCAGTCATCAAACCAGTGAGTGACGTCAAGGTAGCTACATCCATTATTTTTACAGTACATGTTGTGAATGCACCTTGAAAAAGCCAAGACTTCACCTCACAAGATTCCCAGGCCCAATGTTGATCTGTTTTCTGACGTTGCAAATTGGCTTTTCTTGGCAAGACCTGCCCTACTCTGCCTCTGATTGGCTACACTGCACTTCTTGAAGTGTCTCTCACATGTCTCGCCCATAGACTGTATACATTTAGTGGATTTGCAGTGGACACTGGAGAAATAGATACAACAAGGGCCAAGAAAAGAGCTGAGAGACATAGAATAGTATTAAGAAGGAAGAGAGGAGAGAGAGACATACTGATGTCACGTGTTATCTGCAGGACATGTTCATGTTCTTATGTCCCAAAAAAATAAAAAGGTTTTATTGGCTGAAAAATATATTTTGGAATTCTGTTTTTGAATTACTGACACAGCCAGGCAGCCTACCAAAAGAGGCCAAGACAGAGAAATGCATTGAGTAGGAAGAGGACAGAAAAAGAGAGAGAGCAACAGGCCTGCTGATGATGTCATATTCAAATGTCACAAAGTCTTGAAAAAAATAAATAAATAAAAGAAGAAAGTTTTAATTTAAGTCTGTTATTTTATAATAAACAATTCAACTGAACAATTTTTGCCTGTCTATTTGTTCCTCTGACATTTTTGTTATCACGGAGATAGCGTTGATTTGACTCAAAGTAAAAACAAAATAAAAGTAGCTTTGCAAGTAGCAGGCTACTTCCGACATTTTCTGGTAGCTTAGCTTGCTACATTTCTCTAGGATAACTTTAATATAGTGAAACTTTATTTTGATGTAGCGTAACTGGTAGCTTAGCTTACTATATTTTCCAAGTAGCCTGCCTAACACTGCTAAAGTGGAGTCAGGCTTCACCTCTGGGGCACCAATTATCAAATTATGTTTGTGTTTTCTATTACTAAAGGTTGAATCACACAGTTGACATATGAGTTAAGCCATGTTGATGACGGCGCTCGCCTCCCCACATACAAATATTCCACTTAAACAAGTTCTCCTCCAACACTATTTTGCAAGGGCAAGGTTGCTGGCATGATCTTGGCCCAAGATGATTGTCGTTGGTTAAAAGAAATACAAACAAGCCAGAGCATTTTAACGCTATGGCAGAATGATAATTTATGCTTCTAGACCTTTCTTTCCGACACAGGGCTGCAACTAACAGTTACTTTCATTATGCATTAATCTGACATATGTTCTAAGTAAACAGCCTTATGCCAAAATTGATGCCTTAAAATGTCTTGAATTTTTTGACCAACAGTCCAAAAGCAACAAATCTTCACTATTCAGATGCTGGAAACAGAATTTTTGCTTTAAAAATGACTCAAATAGTTAATTGATTATCAGAAAAGTTTTTTTTTTTTTTTTCTGCCAACTAATCAGTTGGTCAACGCATCATTTCAGTCCTACACTTAAGAAAACTGAGAGATTCAACAGTCTGCGCATCCCAGCCGTTATCGATGGGCCAGACAGCAGACGGGCAGGCAGTCTTTATGTAGCCTATATAAAGTGTGACCCAGGAGCCAGGAGCTTTCTGTAAGTGTGCCAACGTGGACGTGCTTCCAGCAATAGTCATGCTTCTGCCAGCTGCATCATCTGTGCCTGCACAAAAGCATGCCCTTTGAAAAGCGCTCAACACACACAAAAGCAGTGATGCGTGGTGCACATGCATCAGTGTGCAAATGTGCATGCTCGCATTACTCCTTATTCAACTTTAGATACCCAATAAAAGTGATTTGTTGAGACAATAAAGTGGATAAATTTCACAATGAATTTGGTTTCCCCTGAGTGAGATTTACCGCTCTGTGTTTAAACAGTTTTCTCCTGGTAATTTTATCTAGGAGTAAATCTTGCACAAATATTCTAAGAGACAGGGAAATACTGAGGCTGGTTTAAAAAGATTTGAGGTGAAATCTAAATACGAGGCGGCAGATTGAAGAAGAAGCAACAGAGCTCATCTGTCCTCTGGCAAAAGACTCACTGTGAGTCATACCAAGTGCACACATCACTGTAGAGACACTCAATTATGATTCAAATCTCCATAACGGGGCAATAAAGCCATTTGTCATGTGACCATCTGCAGTGCATCTCCTCTGATTCTGCCTGAATGTAGTTAGCCCGTGCACACTGTGAAAGTGCAAAGAGTGGAACGTGTGGATTTATTAGTGTCAGGCTCAAACTGTAATCACCACAGGATCAGTGCTGTGCCAATAGATTAATTTCATTTTCTGTGAATATGGTAGCCTCCTGAAAATCTCTGGGAGCTCTGAAACAAAGACGTGCCCCGCAGCCGTCTTTGTTTTACTTTTTCTCCTCAGATTTAAAACAATGTGTGAAGGGAGAGAGCAACACCAGTTTAGTCCCAGCACTGTAATTATCGCCTGCTTTCGTCTCCCAGGGATGTTCATGGACAAGGGCCTCATAACAGGTGACAGAATGCCTGCCAGCCGCCCCCAGTTCCCCGCCCCCACCCCAGAATGGTGACTATTATAAACCAAAAACGTATGCTCTCAATATATATGCAAATGATGCTTGGTCCCAAGGTGAAGTTCGCGGAGCAGCAACGCTGCTTGCCTCTGTTTTGCTCATTTGCAAAAATGTTGAGAGTAACAAAGACCACAGGAAATTGAAAAATTGTTACTAAGTATTAGAAAAAGCAATCATTTTCCCCAGGCAGCCTAATCCTGTGGAAATTGATCTCACCTCTCTCCCTGACATGCACTGGTAGGAAAAACACATAAGAGGAAAATGCCTGTCTCAATGTTGCCTGGTGGAAAATTTGTTTGGTTGCAGATTCTTTTTATTTCCTTCATAAAAGCACGCTGTCCTGTGGTGTCAGGGACTGGTCTCTTTGTTTGTCCCCTTGGCTGCAAACAGGTGTAGTGAATCCTCAAAAAGAAAATTAGTAACCCGTGTGTAATTGTTTTCCAGACTTGCTGCTGCTGCTGCTGCTGCTGCTGCACCCAGCACTGTGTAATCTTTCTGCTGCGCTGCTCCATCCATGCTGCATGCATGCAAATCTGCCCATTTGTTGTCTAATTTTAAACACGCTGATACCATCTCACTAATGCATTTGCTCTTCCTTTGCGTGGAAGTACAAATTGGAAATGACAGTCTATTACCCACTGCTCTGACCTTCGTGATGGAACATAATGTGAAAAGACTTACAATGCCTTTATTTGAGGGAGGGAGGGTGAGGACACAGTGGTGATTAATTAACCCAATTAATTTAAACTAAGATTATCTGAACAATTATTTCTCGATAAATCAGAGCAAGGTGTGATGATGACTATTATAGTTAAGGTTTAATTACAGCATTAGAAAATTAAAGTGTATTACTAGGAACACAGTGAACTGCTTCTGTGAAATGTCTTTGGCTGTGAATAAAATTACAACTGCTTCCTTTTGAAATAGAAAATAACATTTGGGAGACAATAAAACCATGAAGAAGCAAACTAATTCCAAGTTAAAGGAAAAACATTTTAGGAAATATGCTAAATGAGGAAATGAATACCACTCACGTCTGCATGCTAGGTAAAATCAGCCAGCTAACTTAACTTAGCATAAAGACTGGAAACAAAATAAAGTAGCTAGCCATGCTCAGTCCAAAGATTTAAATAAATTCTGTCAAATTACCCATAAACCCTCCAAGGTAAACAACAAAATGCATTGCTGGTCCATGCTTCCCAGAATACACATATGTGTCTTTTGACTTGACGCTACCATGGTCTAAGTTCAATTAAAAGCACAATAACAACTTGGTTAAACCAAATTATACTGGATAAAGTCAGAGTATTATTTAAATCTGCAGCTCCCCTCGACAGAGTTTCATAACAACATAATTGCGTGAGGATACAATGTCAAAGTGGAGCCGTTAGCAGCTGAAGAGACAGATATTTGCCTCAGAGGTTGGTAGAGACCAAAAACAGAGCAAAAACAAGAGTAAATACTGGACCTACATTCATCAGGTGGACAAAAACATGACATAACAACATGTTGCTCTGTTAACTGCTGGTTGTGTAAAGGGGAATTAGGGAATGACAGCTATCATAGCTCAAAGAAAGGTGCTGGTCAGCAGCATAAGACTGAGGTTAGTGGTTCCACCAGTTTTTGCGCTAAGCTAACCATCTTCTGGTGGTTGCTTCATATTTACCGTTAAGACATAAGATTAATATTAACCTCATCTAACTCTCAGAAGAAAGCAAATAAGCGTGTTCCCCAAAATGTCAAACTACTCCTTTAAGATCCAATGTTTAAAACCGTAGCCCACATACTGATCTGGCTTTCTTGTTGCCGGTGCACAAAAGAAATTATCTCGGCCTTGGAAGCTGACACATTTGTTCTTAGTGGCTGACATGAGAGCTCCTCGCTGAGCATGATAGTGGGTAGCTGGTAGAGATCTCATATGGTTTATTGCTCCCACTTTCACTGAGGTTATTTATTGAACTGCCATCATGGCCCCTGCTCCCCACAACCACCCAATGCCTCTGTGCCCCTCAGTATGATAGAGGAATTTATGCCACATGAACAGCATACTGAGCTCGAGTTTCTTCTTAAGTGTTATTAAGGAGCATCACTCATGCATAGGATACTATTTACAGTAATACATTCACGCATGCAGCTACTTCCTATGACGGCTCTTGAAGGAAAAATGATGATAGATTGTGTGCAGGGTGTGAGGCTATAAGAGAGAGCTGGGGGGGGACGGAGGGGAAACTAGGTTTCAAGTATTCCACAGGCTAAATGAAGAACAAACATGCACCATACAAGACAGTGAAGGAGAAAAGATTATCATCTGGAGATGAAAGGCAGAGAGAGAGGGGAGAGAGATTCATTCACTGCCACACAGCTGTCTTATTTGCAAGGTGTTGAGAAACCACTTTTTTTTTCCTCCAAGAGGATGAAAAGATTCTTCTGAAGCCAAAAGGGTCTGCTATCATTTTTGGGCAGCTTGAGCGGTAGAGATGTTATTAGCATAAATTATCTCCCCCACCAAAGAGATAGGAACATGCTAGCTCCTTTCTGCTTTTCACACTTAATTGCCCTATTTACTGAACAGTTGCCCATGGACAACAAATGCACACACGCTCCGAGATGCATGCAGGACAACAGGCAGACACAAGCCAAATAGGGCATGAGTGATACACTGAACTATCTGCCAAACAGCATTAGATACAGTACGGCTGGGAAAGCAGTTAAGGTCCATTCAGACTTCATGTTGGACTGGAAATCCACAGAAAAATATTCAATATTGGTTTCATGACCTTCTTCACTGAGCCATGTCTGATCGGTGTCTGTGTAAAAAGGATTTCTGTGCCGAATGCTCGCATGGCGGCTGCTACAAAATGCTTTTAAATAAGAATTTTCTTTTAAATAAATACTTGTTGCATCCGCTGTGTGTTCATGTTCTATTTTTAAAGGTTTAATCACCAGCAGCTCTTGTCTTTCTAAAGAGCACAACAGTGTCCTGCTGCAGCAGCTCAAAAAAAAAAGCCTCATTGAAGTGACCCAGTAAGCAAGAGTGAGGTAAATTATAGATGGCTTTGCTTAATGGACTCTTAGCTTCTCTTCACCTAGCCCAACAAGCCCAGAGTGACGTTATATAAGCTGTGCCAAGTATGAGACACTGGAGTTGCAGGTTTAATGCATCATAATCCCAGTGAAAATCATATTTTCTGTTTGGTTTGTAATGTCAGGTGTTTGAATTAGCTGGGAGTTAAAAGTGTAAATGGAGATAAGTGTTTATGTGGATGGTTTAACTGTTGGTGGTGCCTCTTGTGTGTGTGGGAACAAATCAACTAGATTGACTTTGTTCATTCACTCACTCAGCCAGGTCATCTCCATAACCCTGGAGGGCCATACAGGATGTTAATGAGGCTGATTGTATCCTCTACCTCCCTCCTTCCCATCTGACCGGAGCCGAGCCCCCCTCCCACCGCTCCAGCACCGCAGAGTAAAAACCATTCCTCCAGCCTGAGGGGGTCAGTCGCTATGGTAACGTCCTGAGGCAGTGACCACATGTCAGAGGGAGTCTGGGGGCCATAAGTGGACCGGAGCTCCAGCATGATGAGGAGGAGGAAGAAAACAATTGGCCTGCTGCTGGATACAAGTAACCTGAGAGATGTTTCAATCACCGCGTGTTTCCTTGTGTTTGTCTCGGCTCACCTCTAACCTGTGGCTGACTTGTTGCATTCACGCCGCAATTTATCAGTAAAACTCGCATGTGGTGGAATGATACAGTATTTAACCTGCAGATTATGTTAATGTTCAGCAGAATATCTAATCTAACACTACTGTAAGCCTGCTGAGGTGGCTTTATCCATTATCAGCTAGGGCTGGGTTATATGGCTGACACTGCTTATAAGGATATGGCAAATATATTGGTGTAAAATCATTAATGTGATGTTCAATACAATGAGCTGTTATGCTTTACATCAGTGAAGAAAAAACCTTCATTTCATCATTTTGGTGATGATTTGATGAGTGCTGAAACAGTTAATTAATAAACACTGAATTAAATTTTTGCTCATAAGAAAAATAATCAATTTATTTATAATTAAAAGTAATTTAATTGCACTATTTTTGCAAAAAACATTACATCTTAATTAAGAGTTGTTGTTGCTATTTAATAATATAGAATTGCATGTTGAATATATTTGGGTTTTGGGCTTCTGGTTTAATAAAACAAGACATTTTAAGACGTCACCTTGGGTTCTGAGAAGTTGTAATTGGTAGTTTTTCCACTATTTTTTGAAGATTCATGGACGAAACAATTAATCAATAATGAAAATAACTGCATTATGCAGCCTCTAATTGAATTATCGCCGAGTCCTACTACCACCAACTAAATATTTCCACACCGCTCACCATATTAATGGCAGTGCAGCCATGTTTATACTTTAAAGAAGCAAACTGGCTGTGCTCCATTGCCACTGTACAAAGAATAATGAGAGCTTCTCCTACAGAGGTGAGCTGTAGTTCACGAAGTGTCCGGTTTGAGCAGCTGCTCGAGAAGCTCAATATGAGTCAAGAAAGGGTCAGTGTTCATTTAACCTCTCTGCTCCATGGAATAAAAAATAATTCAGCAGCAACAAAGGCTTTTTTTTCATGAACAAATCATGATCTTTGCAACAACCCATGTGAAAGCTGGATGAGTAAAGTATCCTGTGGTGCAATTAGATAATTAAAGAGTTGGAAGTGATTACTTTACTAAAATACTGCTTCCCAAAGATGAGTCATACAAAACAGTGTTTATTAAAAAAAGGTATTTCACCACAAAAACAAAACCCCTCCTCACCACAGCTCATCATTTAGGACAATGATTCTTCCCCTGACCTTTCTCGTCCTTGCCTCCGCACTACAGGCTTGGCGTGGTGACAGCAACGTGAACTTGTGCTGTAATGTACAATCACATGCGTGTGATAAATCCTGACCTCCCTGATTTAACACCTTCCCCTCTTGAAACCTGCCACGACCGAGCTGCAGGGTCACTGCCAATGGCAGGGAGGATTTAGAGCGACCCCGGCCAGGGGGCACCCCTAAATGTCTGGATAAATCTACGGCACCTTCAAACACACTCAAACACAAGCTGCTCGACATGGAAATGCAACATATATTAAATAAGTTATAAGATGAGCATTTCATCTATGGTGGAAAATAACAGCTGTGGTATATTCTGGATTTATTTTAATCTACAAGTGGTCTTGATTTTTTAATTTATTTTTGGCTAGACATTATTTTTACAGGCTGACGTGACTTTCGATAAATACATTTTAAAAAATAAATTGTTATGATAATTAATTAGGGCACTGTTTGCTTATTTCAGAACAGAAATGTCTTTTGACTATTTAAATAAACTAAAACTGATGTAAAATTACAACGCTGACACAATTAGTCCATCAATTGATTTGCAGATGGCCAGAATTTTAAATTACCAGTCATTTTGATAATTGATTAATTAAGACAATTAACAAAAAACATATGTTCTCAGGTTACAGCTCCTTACATTTTGGGATTTATTCTGTTTTTGTTGGTTTTATTTGACTGTAAATCAAATATCTTTGGGTTTTGAACTGTTGGACTTCCAGAGAATCCAGGACATTTTCACTCCAGACAAACAACAAATAAAAAAATTAATTGGCAAACTAACTATTAGCAGTAACACGTGACAAACATAATTATTTTATAATCACTAATCAATAAAAAAAATTATAAAAGAGAATTTCCTCCTCCAATGCCTTCCTGATGTTTATGACTTTACCACCATTGCTACTCGTACACACAATGGAATAAACTAAAACAGAACAGTAGAGACTATAAATCAACAATATCTTCTAATGCCTGCACTTCCTCCACTAATATAATGTGTGATAGACAGTACAGAAATAGAAGCGCTAATTTTCCTTTAATAGTAATTAAATGTGTTGATTTAATGCTGTGAGGCATGAATTAATTAAACAAGTGCTGTGACAAGTGTTTCCTGTTGATGGTGAATCAAACAGGTGCATAATTTCTGTTTCACTTGAAAATGTTTGGAGACTACCATGAGATTCAATTCTTCTGTCTAAATATTTCACTTTCATTTATTCTAACAAGGGAACAACAAACGCTGAGCTCTGATGATGAATATACAGTGTATAATGTAACAGAAAATGAGTTAGCTAATGTGTCCACATAAACACAAAACCAACCCAGTGATATTTAGCCAATTTAGCAAGCATGAATCTAATTCTAGATTTCACCCTAATCAAAAAAGATGTAATTAATTAATCAGATAATTCACTGCCACGCATGGCAGGACACACATCTGTGTAGTGGTAATGGGGAGGGAGAGAGAGAAGCTGAGCAGTGCAGCACTAGTACTTCCCCGAAGCCTGCTCGTCAACAGTGCTGGAATCCAGTGCAGCTTTAAAAGAGGTCCAGCACTCCCAGACGCTCAGATAACCTCTCCTGTACTGTACGTGTGCTCTCAGCATGCGAGTACTGTGCCGTGTGTCAAAGGGACGGCAACATTTGAGGCTGTTTGAGGTAACAGAGATGACATGAGGGAGGCAGCGCCTGTACAAGGCAAACATAAACTGTGCCACTTCATCTGAAAACAATGGGGGACAGGACACTGAGTGTGCTCTCATCCACATCTCCATTGTCTGCCCTCCTCTTTTACTCCTCCTCCGAGCATGGAGCATAAGCGGGGTGAAAGAGGGAGGGGAGAGGAGGAGAAGGGGGAGCAGCAGTGGGGGCAGTGGGGGTCTGGCTGTGTTCTTTCTCCTCTGTCTGTGTGCGAATGCACAGACGGTTCAGTAGTAATTTGATGTGTGTCCCCGGGGACATTTGATGGATTAAAGCTAAGCAGCTCCATTTCGCAGCACCACCTGATCTTCCACTGCCTGTGCCCCATATAAAGGCTGGCGTGATTGCTGATCTCAGCTAGTCTGACAGTCTCTCTCTCCCTCCTCTCTCTGTCTGTCTCCATCTCTTCTCTTCCTCACTGGTCCCTTAAGCCTGCTGCATCACAGGAGCTATCCAGTGCTGAACAGGATCGCTTTTATTTTTTATTTTTTTATTTTTCTGGGGGAAGCTGGGGGAGCCAGAGAGTATCACACAGCATTGCCGTCAGCCTTGTTCTCCACTGGTTTCCATTTTCTTTCTTATCTTATGTTTTTGGCCGTTGTCTTCACATTAACCGCAAGGATTACCGTCAAGCCAGCTCTGCTCGTGTGCTTCCTCAGAGGGTCTTTCATTTTCGCTCATGCGTTTTTCTCAGCTCTGTGTTTTTATCCATTGAAACATGCCCCGCTCATTTTTGGTGAAGAAGATCAAGCTTGATGATTTCTCTTCGTCCAACGTGGCCACTTCCAATCATCATCACCACCTGGACGACTCGTTCACTTTTGCACGCTCCATCACAGACTCGGTGACCAGCCTTGGGGTTCGTCTCAGTGAGAATGGTGAGTTAACATGCCTCCAGTCTGCCCCGCTCCAGTTAAAGATGTGCTAGCACTCCTGCCTGTAGAAAGCTCCGGTGCTGATTTCAGCATGCCTGACATTTCCACACTTAGCACAGATGGCTTCCTCTTTTGTTTTTGTGTCGCTGTGAGATTTTCTCTTGCTTCAGCCAATGACATACTCGTAGTGTGCAAATTAATGTGAGATGAGACATGCAGCCAGCTGATTTTTGCATCAATATCCTAAATAATCCTCTCCGGTGGCACCCCACCCCCATCACCCCGCTCCCAGACTTTTGTTTTTTGACTCCAGTGAAGGACAGACACAATTCAGGTCACAGCCACGGATTAGCTTATGTAAATAGGGAACCAAACGTGTGTATAATCAGGAGAAGCTCCAGTTACGTATTTGTATGACTGCACCAACCCTGTGGTGGCTGAACACACATAGGCTGACTGTATCTGGTCATCATGTGGACTAAAAAATTCATGAATATGAGAGATGAGTATCGGATGATACATTTGTCCTTAGCTGTTATTGTCCTTGAGTTCCCATCACGGTCCGATCCTCCCTTGCCCCCCTCTTCCCATCCAAATGGAGCATGCACAGTCTCCCCACCCCCATCGCTCCACTACATCTTTCTCTTCCTTCCGGGCATTTGAAAACTAGCAGGGGTTAGAGTTTCAGCCATGCAGGCCTATCGCCGCCACAAGAGACATCAACACACTGTACAGTAGAGCCGGGAGGGAGGTGGGGAGCCGGGCTGAAGGGGTAGCAAAGGGAAGGAGAAAAGGAGACAAAAATGCTTGGGGCAGCAATGAGGCTGATCACGTGACAGAGGTTGTACAGTAAACATGAAGAAAGGCACATAGCTGCACTGTGGTCAACACACGGACTGGTCACATTCGGCTCCAGTCTGAGCCGAGAGGCGACCTTCACTTTCACGCTCTGCTTTAAGCTCACCGCTTCCATTTTGTGGCCACGTTTAGAGGGCCATATGTGTGTCTTTGTTGTGATTTGTTGGGATATTTCCACAGCGAGAGAGGCTTCACAGTCCACAGCTAAATGTTGTGATGATGCCCACCTGTTATTCAACCGTGTCAATAACAAGGCTCAGTGAATTTTAGTTGGATTGGGATTAGTGGAATTAAAACTGTCTGGGCTGGTTTGTGAAGTAAAATGGTTTGCTGAATCAGAAATAAGATTTAAAGCAAGAAATAAAAACATGCATTTTCTATATATTTACCAGAAATATTTTACTTGTGATAACTGTTATTCAGATTTCCTGCTGCACCATTTAATATCATTATTAAATAACCCATGTGTGTGTAATTATTGTCACTCTCTATTGTTCCTGAATCTATTGTTCAACACTATAAAAATAAGCATTATATTAAAAGGAGAAAAGCACGATAAGGCCTCACACTGGTGTTGACAAAAGGCTTTTAATTTGAACAAAAGAATCTTTTCGTGCTGAGTCCAAAAAAAAAAAAAAAAGAGAGAAGCAAAATAAAAGAATTCACAGCGTGGCTGAAATACCTAACATCAGCACTTCTGCCGTGCCAGGAGATTTTCTTTCCCCCCATTGTGGAGACATTTGACTTGAGTGTCTGTCGAACAACAAAGAGGGGTGGCTGAGAGGGTCCATTAATTACATGCTTACTTTGCATTAGAGGAACGAGCCTATGAGCTGTAAAGGCTGATACAGCGCGAGTCCTAAATGATGAGCTCTGTGTCTGACCTTGGGTAATTGAAATATAGTAAACAGCTCTGCTCACATTGATACAGTATGTTTTGTCACAAAAAAAAAAGATAAGGGCCATGTTGTCGTATGTAGCGTATGTCCCAGGGTTACAGTGCGACTGTGAAACAGGTGGATGTAGCAACAATAATCATTGAAGCTGCAGCATTTGTACATTTAATTGTAATTGTAAGAATTTTGCTGAATTTAAAAAAAGATAAATAGATAAATATTTCTTATTTTTTTAATTGTGTTTTTTTGAAGGGAAAGCTGCTCTCTCTCCTGGACAAACACCATCTGCGTAGTTTAAAACAGTGAACCCATGCAGTGCAGCATAATAATGTGTGCACAGGCCTGGTGTTTCCCTGTCCCCGGGTGTCATGGTCATGTCTTTGACAGAGTGGGTGTGTGAACAGAAACCCTTGGGAATGGAGACGCTGTAGTAAGAGAGCACTTCAACTGATTTCTTAATGGCCCTGTTTCTTGAAGGCGCTTTAGTGTGCTCGCTGCTGCAGACAGGTGACCCCTCTTCACAAACAACGTGTCGCACATTATCAGGCCTCAAGCACACTGTGCTCAATAAACTATTATTGTGTGCGCCGCAGATACTTTATCTGTTCCTCGCACTATTTCTATCTTCTCCAACAGCTGCACTATTTTACATATGATAGCCTATTGATCAGTTCAAAACTTTGAATTTCATTAAAAGGCAGTCAATACCTAATTTCCACTGCTTGCTGCACACAGTGCCTGGGAATGGCTTTTTTTCTGCAGTTATGCACTATTTCTCTCAGGAAAGAAATTTCACCACCTTTTATATTTGTTCTCATATGTTCAACCGACAGAATATCAACCCTGGAGGTAAAATGCATTTAGTATTAATTCAGCTCCTAAGAGTCACAGCATAAGAATGTATTGAGTTCTGTTTGGATGCATTTAGCTGCCAGCAAGCCTTTTAGCTCCTCTGGCACTGGGCTGCTTTGAAAGGAAAGGAAAGACATGAATGATGCCAACAAAAATATATCTCTCTGAAATCATGCTCTGTACAATTGGAGACATTTTAAATCACTCGTGGTGCTTTGTGCTTTGCTGTATCATGTTGAAACGTGCTTCACGAAGTAGCATGAAATCCTACAGGATGTAAGCAGCAGGATGTAACACGTTAATTTGGTCCAAAACCAAAAAATGCATTTGTTTGCAGCAAAAAGCAAACAGCAATTAATACATGAAGCACTCTCAAATCAGACAAGCAACCTGTTTTGGGTGAATGTCTTTTTTTTTTTTGGAACTCTCACATTAAAAAACACAATAAAACCATACCAAAATAAAAATTCTGGAGAAATAAGATATTTACGGTTCAGATTTAGAGTTGAAACATGATCATCCATGAAGCAAGCATGCAGAGAGGCCACAGCCAGAGAGGAAGGACATGCCATAAATGAGGAAATGGAAGTCTAATCAATGAGACTACTGTATTTGAGAGGGGCTTTAATATGCATCTTACACAGGAGGCTTCTTTGATGAGCTATTATCTAGCGCTCATCCTCACTGTAAAATTGCAACCTGCCTATCCGCAGCTGAGTGCGTCATGTTTCCCTGCATCACTGCACTATTGTGCGTACAACCTGTGAGTTCTGGAAAAAATGCAATTAGCTCTGTGCTGCCACTCACTCTTTCACCATTTTACAAAGGGCAATCATCCAAGATGATAATCATGTAATCACCAGCATGTCACTGTGTCCTTATCCATCACAACCCCTGGCCAACTGTGTTTGCGTGTGTCTCTTACTCAGGCTACATCCAGGATTACATCACGCCATCTGTATACCAGGGGGAGAAGAAGATGGAGCACAAGCTGGCTTCGCCGGTGTCGGACCCCCTCTACACCCAGGTGAGCAGCGGAGAGGAGTACTGTGACCCCGACCTGAAGCACCCCGACAGCCCCCAGTCTGGCATGACAGCCAGCGGCTTCTACAGTGGTGAATCGGAGGCCCTGGCCGAGGGTTACACCATGGATGCCTTCTTCATCTCTGATGGGCGCTCGAGGAGGAAGGGAGACACCGAGAGTCGTGGAGGGGGGTCAAGAAGCAGCAGTGCCAACGGCGGGGCTCAGGAGAGGGGATCTGGCACGGCTCGCCACACCTGCAACGAGTGCGGCAAGACGTACGCCACCTCCTCCAACCTCAGCAGACACAAGCAGACGCACCGCAGCCTGGACAGCAAGATGGCCCGCAAGTGTCCCACCTGTAATAAAGTGTACGTGTCCATGCCGGCGTTGGCCATGCACATCCTCACCCACGACCTCAAGCACAAGTGCGACGTGTGCAGCAAGGCCTTCAGCCGGCCGTGGCTCCTTCAAGGTCACATGCGCTCACACACGGGGGAGAAGCCCTTTGCCTGCGCACACTGTGGCAAAGCCTTTGCTGACCGTTCAAACCTCCGCGCCCACATGCAAACACACTCTGCCTTCAAGCACTACAGATGCAAGCGCTGCAATAAGACCTTCGCTCTCAAGTCCTACCTGAACAAGCACTATGAGTCAGCTTGCTTCAAGGGCTCTGCGGACGAAGATGACTCTGGATCAGAAAACTAACCACGAGGAAAAAGCAAAATTTTGAACCCCTGTTGTCGGTTCACAACCAATAACCCTGTTCACTCTGCCCTCCATGCCTTTTTTCTTCCCTTTTTTTAGAAAGCAATATTTTCACTGAGATTACGTGAAGAAACTCTAATGATTATGGCAAAGACAATTTCAAAAGATGCTGGATTTTTTCCCTGCACAGTAGCTAATCGTCCACAGAAACATACAATCAAACAACCTTCCCCCAAATAGAGACTGTAGATGATAGTTGTACACAATTAAGCAACATGTGCTCGTACGGACGTGGGCACATGTAAACACACACACATTCACACAGACATGTATGCAAATACACACACACACACACAAACACACACATTAATGTACGCACGTGTGCACACACATATACACTCACACACTTACACACACACAATTATATATGAGGCCTGGCATGTGAATTTTTATCAATGACTATAATGATATTGATATCAATAGTAATAATATTTAGATTCCTGATATTTTATAGCAAATAGTAATGAGAAAATGACAAAAAAAACATAAAAAAGGACTAACAGTGTTCTTTTGTTTTTTAGAGACAAAATGACCTCTTGTATTTTTATGCTGCTTTTTATTTGCTAAGAATTGAATTCTTTTGCAACTGCCAACATGAACTTTTTATGAAAATGTGAACTATGACAGTATTTGCAAAAAAGGGAGATCATTTTAAAAGGTTAAAAAGACAAACCCCTTTTTTCCACACCAATGTTTCAATTCAACGGATGTTATTTTTCTATTTGATTTTTCTAAATTTATTTTTTTGTGCTTATTATCCCTTGTTGATCTAAAGCATCTTTGTAACTGTGGGTATTCAAAAGAGAAAAAAAAGAGCAAATTTCAATAAGCTATACACGATCATAGGCCATAGGTCATTCAATTCAATTCTGCAAGATTTTAAAACGTTTAACAGGCCTGTTGAACAGGTTATCACACATCAAATTCATAGTCTCACCCTGATGTACAGACTTGGACTAAAACACTGGGAGCCAGACCAAATGATCTATTGTTATAAGTGCCATGTGCGGTTGACTTGTCTATAGCAATGAAAACTCTCGTTGTTCTTCCTCCACCATGGTGGCTTGCATAAACTCTGCTGCCTTTATGGTGCATCGTCCAGTCTTAAAGAGCAATCTTCACCCAGTGTTTGAGGTGCTCCCCCTCCGCCAGTGTTACCTCAGAGTGAAGGTATGGACTCACACACCCTCAGTTACAAAGTGACAGTCAAATTATTCTGTTTGTCTGTTTTATATGTCGCTCAAAGCTCCGCCCACGGTTTAGATGCATACCATCTATTTATCATGTAAATACTTTATTTATCTACCTATTTATCTATTTATTTATTTATTTACCTTATTTTTGTGTATTTATTGGAGACTTGCTTATTTGTTAATTATCATGTATTTATTTATTGTTTATAATTTAAAAGATGAACATCCATTGACCTTGTAAGATGCTGCTGATCTTCAAAGAAAATGTTTATATGCATGAAAACTGTAGAGAGTCCATGGGACTTAGTTTTTTAAAGAGGAACAATGTACAGTACCAGTGTTAGGAGACTACAAACGAATGAATGCAGAAATTTGTTTTTCGTGGCAATAACTCTACTGACACAGCAACTGACATGTATAACAATCACAGCTGTCCTGTTTTCAGTCGATTTAGGGCAATAAAAAGAAACAATGAAAAACGAAACACTAAAATATTCTCCGTTTTGCTGTTTCCCAAACGTCCACTGCCTCCTCGTGACGGGAGAGTTTTTTGGCCCCTTTTGTCTTTAAATCTCAGGCAATAAATAATTCCCAGAAATAACCGACGGCGATGTGCATATAGACATTGCCGTGAAAAACACTATCCATTACATAATAATGTAGGTGTAATCTAGTTACACCAAGGTTTCAAACGTGCAAAAGCAATAATGAATGCGATGCAGTAACTATGAGCAACACTCAATCCTTTATACAGCGAGTCCAAAACTGCTACAAGTGTTAATTCGGCTGGAAATGGCTGCTATTCTTTAATATTAGTATCATTTCAACTGTCTATTGTTTTACAAAGCAACCAGGTAAAAACACATCTCTTCTGGCAGCTGAAAGGCAGGTGTGATTTAACTGCTGGAAGGTTACACAACAGGATTACAATAATTCTAATTTAAGTCACTGACATAATAAAGCATTACAATACGGTTAAATTAAAAGACATTACTGCTCCCAAATGATTCTGTGCAGTAAAAAATGGCTGAGCAAATCTCCGAAGTTTCAAAAGAGAGAATGCATTGAGGTATATATATATATCTTAACCAGCACTAACGGAAATAATGTTGATGTGAACTGTTTTGGTAGGGAAAGTTTTTAAGATTGTTGTACTAAAACGACGCGCTGTAATGCACTCCTAACTCCCCCATCATTTGTCCCTGCCTCGCTTCCCTCCCCTATCAGCCGTCCTCATCCCGTCCCAACTGCCTCTAAACAGACACACCGAGGATGAGATGTGCTGAAGTGGGATTGGCGGAGGGTGGCGGAGTGTGGGAGGATAACAGGTGTTTGCAGACAGACTGCAGATAGGGAGCGTAATTGAGTCGGTGAGCGACCTCCAAGGGGAAGGTCAAGCACCAGCAGGCAAATGCACTGTCAGCTATTTGCATATTCCAAATGGATGACACGATCGCGGTAATGCTGAGCTCGCCCCAAAAACAAAACAAAACACAAAACTGGGGAGAGAAGAAAAGAAAGAGGAGTTTATGCTCCATTCGGCCGCGCTCTCCTCCCTGTTTCACCGTCATCCTGTCAATGGTTGTCTAAGTGCTACAGCTGAATCACCGCATGAGAGCATCCAAACCACCTGTCTCCTGATTAACTTGCAGTCAGAACACACAGTTTGGCACGTCGCAGTATCACTGAACTAATGCGGAAATCACTACTTCCTATAGATTCTGTTTTATATGTTTAATGTTTTACTGTGGGACAGAGATGTAACGCATCTCCAAAACCTGGGGACTGTGTTTTAATGAGGCACATAAAAGCACGGAGATCATTAAAAACATCAATTGGAAATGTACTGTAGGCTTGTATCTAAAACTGGCAGCATTACAGATCGTCCTCAGAGAAAATATTAATTACAGAAAAGGAGGCACAATTTGATTCGAAACTGAATTTAGATGTAGGGAAACATTGTTCCTCTTTGATGATTTTGTAAATATATTTGTAAATATATCACAGCAATAATATGACAATGCATGTAGACATTTAATTGCTCTTTTTCTATTCATGTTTTTTTTATTAAAAAGAAAAGACAAATACAGGTACCAATTGCAGTCTGGGTGGCCACGCGAATCAGGGAGTGTCTTGATTAAAAAGCTATCTGTTGTAAGTCACAGACAAAAAAACCTTCAAACTCTGTGTGTTCTCAAAGATTTGATCATGTTCTGTATGATTTTTTTTCTGTTCTTGTTTTCTTTTATTAATGTGCCCGGCTTGGCTGCGCAATGAAAAAGTGCCAAAAAGTATGATTTCCATGACAAAAGCCTTCAACATATGGTTGGCTGCTTGAAACCTTCCATATGGTCCTCAAAGAAAAAAAACTGATTAAGATTTTCCACTTTCTTTCTCACTCTCGCTCTTCCTCTCTTCCTCTCTTTCTATCTCTCTGTTCCAGCTGAGTATGAAGAAACTTAAGCCATGATTGCTGAGGGGTGTTTTGATTTATCTTGTTCTGCTACAATTAATAATGATGACAACAATAGCAATGATAACGTTAATAAAAACAATAGCACAAGGAACCTACAAGTCCACTCTTGTTTCTTTTAAAACTGTCAAATCTGATTTTATTTAAGGAGAAAAGGGTATTTTTTTTTGTTTCACTGAGTAGACACACACACACACACACACACTCACACACCCCGCAGGTGTTCACTGACAGCCCAACCTGTTCATTCAGTGCAAGTTTTTATATATTTTTTACACCTTTTCCCCCCCATAATATATCATCAAACACAGCGAGGGAAATGGTGAATCTGGAATCTGTTTGGAGTAGCCCTTAGTCAACATTAACACACTGAGTAATTATAGTTATGGCTATAATGTGCCATCAGCTGTAGCCTCCTCTGTCAATGTTTGATGAATTTTACGAGCTTTACTGTCAATTTACTAACTTTTAATTTCACCGCTACGAGGCACGAAAATGCCGATATCCTTTGTTTTTCACGGCGGCTGTGAACAGGAGCGGTCAGAGGACCTGACAACACCAATACAGCTTTGAATAAGAGTTCCTGAGATGTCGGCGTTATCAAAAGCAGAGGCATCTGTTCCACCACTATTAAGCCCTTCCTGGTCATTAAATTTTAATGGAACATTGATTTTATGCTGGGACTACTCTTTCTGAGTGACTCAAAAGCCAGAGAAAAATATGGAACAAAATAAAAATGAATCATGACAGCGGACAGGGATTATTATTCTGGGGCTTTTCTTGATTGGTTTCCAGGGAATATACAACACTTGAATTCAATCGCTTGTGTCCTTCAGTGTCCTCCAGCAGCACAGCAGCAGTATAATGAGACAGCAGGCAGAGCAGAGCAGAGCAGAGCAGAGCAGGGACTCAGAAACAAGACACTTTGCTGCACTCTCTTCTCCTCTGTGTGGGAAAGCTGTGATTGCCACTGCTGCTGTTACACGCTTCCTGTTATGTCACCGAAGATAAACAAAATAAATCTGTATTCACATGTTGCATTTTCTAAGAGTCAAATGACAAGTTCACAACCAAGTGCTGATTCCTGTGCACGCAGCAAACAGCTCACAGTGCTGCAGATCAGCACGTTGCAGACTGCACATCAACATTCATGAGCGGTACTCACTCAAACTTTACCCTGGCAGATGTTGTCCCTTATCAGATTTTATGATGAAAGTAAATAACTGATGTCATTACATGGCAATGGACTGTAAAATGGGGACCCATGCAATCCAATTACATCACCCGTGGGTGAGCTGTACAGCAGCTATGAGTGATCAGCATTGTGAGGCAGGAAAGGAGGACGTGGCCCCTTCATACATATCCCTGCAACACTCTCCAACACGACAGCCTCCCGCCGCCACACACACTCAGAGGACCTCAGGTAAATTATTGAAAACAACCTGCAAAATTGAGCGCGCTACACTTTCACTTCAAAGATATTGACCCGAGAACACCATCATCTTCTGAGCGGCCGTCTGAGTGAAAATATAAGTACTCTGGCGGGGTGAGGGGTTACCGCAAGGTTACTGCACAGATCTTCCTATAGCAGCAGAGATACAGCTATTAAACAGCACAAATTTGGAGAAAGATGGGCTAATTTTAGTTTTTAAAAAAAGTACTTATTGAAATTCCTAACTGCTACCCTGCACAGACACATTATCTCCACAGCTAAGGTGACAGGAAAAAAAGAAATATGGGGAATAACTATATTTGTAACAGGTTCATTAACAAGTATTTGTGTTGCAACTGGTGTCTTTCAGTTGCTCACACGTTACAGGAAGCAACATGCCATTTTAGAGTCGAACCAATTAGTCAATTACTTGCTCATCTAATCAGCAACAATTCTGATTAGTGTGTGAGTTGTTTGTTGAGCCTCTAGAATGTGAATATTTGCTGCTTTTCTTCATCTTATGTGAAAGTACATGTGTTTGGGGCTTTGGCATGTTCACTATTTTCAGATATTTTACAGATCGATCAATCAATCAACTGAGGAAATAATCTACAGATAAATCATTTAAAACAAAAATATTTTCTTGGTGCAGCCCCGTGGTATTGATACAAATTCTAAATTGGCTACCCTGCGCAGAGAAGTGATCTTGATTGCTACGATGACAGTAGAGCTGAAACAATTAGTTGATGAATCAATCAGTCAATCAACAGATAATCTGCATGAACTCTGATTAAAGATAATTTATTTCAGCTATTTAATCAAGCAGTAGTCCTAATATTTCCTGGTTCTAGCCTCTCAAATGTGAACATGTGCTGCTTTTGCATAATTTTAAGCTGAATTTAAATGGATTTTAGACTGTTGCTCTAAAAACACTAGACACCTGAAGGCGTCACCTCGTGCTTTCTGAACCTGTTTTTTCCAACATTGTGGAGAGAAGGAAATTAATTGATTAATTTTTTAAAATCCAGTCCAAGAGGAACATAGAGTAAATAATAATTTCCTAATGGGTTTCACTGTCCATTTCAAATTCACTCCTGAAAAAAGCACTGTAGCCAGGGTGTCTCAGCAGATGACAAACAACATGTCTTACTAATTAGAAAAACTATCATTACTTAATTCAACACTCCTTGAACTGGTGCCGGGCTTCCCTTTGACCCTTCCCATACATCTGGCGCCATCTGTTGGCTGATCACCAACTGTCAGTATTAATCCAACAACAACAACAACCTTTGTCTGATGACGATGGTGCCATTGGTTCAACTGGATCATTCAACTGAAGGAGACATTCAGCTGCAGGCCATTTTATTTTCTTCATGCTATAACCAGTCTGCACACATACTGACCAAAGTCGCTCAACAAGAGGTTAGTAAAACCATCGGGTTCAACCAGTCAGGGCCAACCAACTGTAACTGCCCCTTTAAGAGCTAACAGTTTGTCTTTTCACATTCTGCATCACAGGAGAGATGCTCATTAAAAGCGCCTCCATTCCTCACTGTTTCATCAAGTGAGACTGCCAAGCTCTTTAACTCAGTGTTCTTGATGTTTGTGCTGTTTGTGTAAAACCCATCTGTTTCCTCGTCTCTCTGTTGGCAGAGGGTCCACCTCATCCGTATGCTTCTCTTTTTGAAGTCGTGTCAAAATCGCATTTTTATGCATCTAAGATATCCAACTTGTCATCAGCACTCAAGCAAAAGTCAAGGAGGGCACTCCTTAAATAGCTCCTTTTTTCTCTCCATATACCATACATGCAGAAACAAGGATAACAAAGGAATTACAGATGTGATATTTATCATTTCTTTTACACATAAATAAGGTTATTTTAACAATGCTTTTGTGGCTTTCTGTGCTTACATTTAAGATGTAAAAAAAATGCTATCGTGCCTCTGTTTTTAAGGTAAAGTTAATGAACCGGAGTGCAAATGGAAAGACAAACTACAGCTTAATCCACATCTAAATAACTTCACTCCAAAGCACCACTTCTCTCTCTGGGTGAGCAAATTTATTTCAAGGCAAGAAGATCATTAAACAGAAATACCCGTTCTGGGCAGCTGTACTAGAAGGAGATAGTGCAGAAAATAATTTCCTAGGTTTAAGCATCGAGAGCCACCAGTGAATAATCAACATCAGTGAACAAATCAGCCACACATTCAGCCGCAAACACATCCACTGCTGCTAAACCGTGTCATGATTTCAGACACATTCATCTATCACAAAGCTATAGTTTGAAGACTGAAAATCGCCGTCAGAATAATTATCACTTTAAAAGCATGTCAACGTGTAAAGAAAAAAAAAAAAAAGAAAAAGAAAAGGAGAAGGTATAAATAAATATAGCTCACTTCCCTGTCGGAAAGCTGGCAGGTAATTTTCTCCAGCTGCTCTAAGTGTGACAATCCCACAGGGATTGAAATCTAATATTAACAGCAAATCATTATGTGGGAACTGTTCTTCCATGACCTGCCGCTGTACCTGTGTGACTAACTCAATCTAAGTAATTGAGATATGTTAGCGACTAGAATACAGTCCTGCTGTGACAGCAGAGGGTCACGCAGAGTGTAGTGGGACTCCAAACACACCTCAGCACTGGAGATGATTTACATGTCTATATGCTTTGACTGACAGGCTCTGTTCTCTTCATGTGATGCTGGTTTCTTTTGGTGCGTGATGAAGTCGCTTTTGATTGACAGCAAAGAAGCGATTTGAAATTGACATCGTATAAAGTGGTGAATGCCCAGGGGGGATATGTCACCATACATATTTACTATACTGTAGTTATTCAAACAGAAACACCAAGTCATGCAGCCAACTGCACGATCCATGTCAGCATACTGCAGTCTAATTGGAGTTTTTTACTTGTTTTTATGCTGGTGTCAACTAAATTGCTTTTTAAAAAAGTGAGGTGGCTTTCAAAGCTAAGCTGCTTTTGGGGAAATTATAAACAGATTGTGGTTGTTAGTGCAAAACTATCATATGACAATGAAACGAGGAAGTTGATTACATTCGTCGCAGCACCTAAGTTACAAGGTGCATTTTGTTCAGTTTTATTCCATGATGATGTATAATGTACTGATGGCGACGTTAATAATTACATACTATATATAGACCTCCTTCATGTTGTAACTGATCCCCGTGTGACCAATTAATCAACATAAAAGGCGCTGCCATTGTAGTTCAAAGTATTTGTAATAATTCAGTATAATGGCCTGCCTCTACTGTCCAAGAAATCATTTTTAATTGTCTCATTAGAAGATGCTGTAGCTGTGGGTTGGAGAAAACAACAATAGTTCTGTTTCCGCTCCACTGCCACAGATCTTTGAAGCTTTCCACTTACCTGTGCAAAGCTGCGGGCCCAGACGTCCTTTTTGTAACCACAGCAACCTGGCTGGCTCTTTGAAATCCCTGCAAAAATAGAATAACACCAAGTAGTGCACTTTGATGGAGGAAGCCTATATCATGCAACAGTCGACAATACAAAACACTGACCTCATTAAAAACTATTGTCACCAAAGGATTCTGGGCTTGTAGCGACTCTTTTCAACTGCATGACTAATTGCTCGAGTGAATTTTAATGAGAAACAGTTTGGCCATGAAATGAATAAGTTATCTTACAACAAAGGCTAAAGTTTGTGTTTGGTACTACATGCACATGCCATGAAGTACTACAACAGCTACCTCCAATACAGGCCTGTTTACATGATAAGAGGCGGACCTTAATGTTCTGTTTGACAGTTAAAAAAAAAGTCTAACATTGCTTTATCAGCTTGATACTAGGCTACATGACTTTTTCTCATTTATAAGAGTAGCTTATTTACATGACATGTTTGATGACATGTCTTGGAAGTCTACTACAGAAAATCATACATTACTTCTGTTTGGGGTCATGGAGACATCCAATAGGTTGCATGCTTAATATGTGTGATTAGTGCCAACTTTTGTCATTGTAGTTTTATAACAGTTTGTTCCTGAGAGGTCTAATTGACCTAAAACATATAACCTCACATGTAGGATAACATACTGTTAGTTTCTTTGTCTGTGGATAACTTTTGGTGATCAAAATGAATATATTTGTTAAATAATAGCACATATGACAAATTCACATGAAATATTTCCTCAATATTTGGAATAATAACAATGCTTTATGTTGATTTCCATATTTTGTCACCTTAATCAAATGTGAAAGCCCACACTGTGACAAAAGGAAGGGTTACAACATCAGTACCTCTATACATTAATAAGGTCAAAAGAAAATAAAACAACACATTTAGAGGAAGAAATCATTTTGCATTTCGTAGCCTATTACTATTTTGACACAAATAGCAGTGGGGCCTGTGGGATCCTAGACCATGAGGGAGTAAAGCCAGTGTCAACAGCAGATAAGGGTTGAGTCATTCAAGTACTGCACTTTAACAAATGTAATTAGTGACTTTGCATAACGGATAAGAGAAAACACAGTTGCTCGATGTACAGCGAGAGTTAACTACTATTCCTGTGGGAATATAATAGAAATAGAAGAATGAATATTCAAAGCAGCTATAATTGATATTTTTGTACCATACGACAATGTGAGGGGGTCACTTGTAGTGATGAGCCTATGCAGCTCCCCGCAGCTTTATGGAGGTATAAAGAGAGTTTCAGCTCATTGTTTAGCTGCCCAGCCTCTAACTTTACTATTCTGGTTCAATCTCACTGCTGTCATTGTGTTGTTTTCAGCCTCAACAGGCAGCTGTTTTCAGCAAAAAAAAAAGCTCTAAGAACTCCCTGTGCACTACCTGCTCAGCACCAGACAGGGAACAGAATTAGCAACTAGCCAGTGAACATAAAAATAATCAAGATATAACTTTTTTTTAGTCTAACAGAAATTGCTGTGCAGCAGCTGCAACACAAAGTTAGAGGAGTGCAGGTACAAAGTGTGCAATATTCAATGACTAGCATAACAAAGAGGAAAAGCAATGTAAAGCAAATATAAATTACAGTAAAAAGCAAGTTTAAAACTGAATGAAATAGGGATGCATGATAATATCAGAATCAGCCAACATGCTGATTACATTAGTATGTCATCCGTATCGGCCAATACCGGCTTTAAAATGAACTACTACAATCGGCTAACATGCTTTTTCTTATTTTGCACAATGAATGAATACTACATACGTTAAAAAACACTGTATTACATGTCTCAATCTGCATGTATAATATGATGTTGAATCCGCTACAGAATAGTGTTGTGACGTTCACAAATGAACCGATTCTATTGAACGGCTCGTTAACATGAACGATGGGAACCGAGTCGCAGCTGGGAACCGTTTTTTTTTTTTTTTTTTTTTAATATCACTGTGTGCTCCTCCTTTGCTCCTCCCTTGAGCAAAATTCATTGTAGCCTGCTTTGTTTTTTTAATGTTTATTTGTAAGTTTTAAGGTCATGGTGTTGCATGAATAACAAGTCATGGTAGCTTTACACACATACAAACAATTTGTACAAAGGATAAATCCAAAATAGTGATGTCACTGTCAAAGCAGAGTGATATGGTGCAACCTTGTGGAATATTTACAATAAATCCAGATCAGACTTTAAAATCTAGTCCACACATGTCAAATGAGGTTATAATCAATATTTCAGAATAATTCAAACTCAAATATTGGGATATCTAATTTTGTATTATTTGTTCCAAATCTCACCCCATCATACCTCCCAGTGATTATTTCCAAAATAAAATGAATTACCACCAGGCTGGCTTCTTAAAACTTAATAAATATAAAAATCAGTCAAATGAGTTTTTTGAACGGCTCTTTGAAAGGAACGGCTCACCAAGATCCGGCTATAAATCCCATCTCTACTACAGAAGAGACTTGATGATCACTAAAATTAGGTGGGGAAAAAAAGTGGATATATTGATGTCAGTTTTGGTTATTGGCCAAATGAGCTGCCATATATCTGTATACCAGATATCGGCAAAAAATCCAATATCGTGCGTCCCTATAAACTAGATACCAGTAAGGTGCAAAATATAAGAACTAACTGAAACTCACAATATGGATCAAAATATAAAACATAAAACAAGCTACCAGTAGGTGCAACATATAAAACTAACAAACTATAAGGTGCAAATATAAGAACTAGCTCACAGTAAGGTTTAAAATATAAAAGATGCAAAATGTGCCCTGAACATTGTGGAGCATTTAGCAGCTAAAGAGCTAAATAACGTTAAGACCCAAAACAAATATTTGACTACATTCATCAGGTGGACATGAACATGACTCAGGTGAATGACAGTGTTGCTTCATACCTGCTGAATGTGTAAATTAGCAACTATTTGCTAACAAGTTCGCATTTAGCTTGTTTTTGCTGCCCCCGAGCGACAGAAAACGGAGCTATGCTAATATCAGGCTAACACAATCGCTGACCGTTAACTATTTAGGTAACTAAGATAGCTAGTTCACAGCCAGGCTTTAGCATACAAGGGCTCAAATGACATGCTTACAAAATTTATCCTAAAAATGCCAACGAAACAAACATGACGAAGTTTAAGTCAAAGTTAATTAGTGATTTAAGTTAAATATCTCTGCTAGCACCGACCGACAAAAAAGGGGGCGTTGCAATTTACATTTGTGATTGACAGCGCAGAGGACCAATGAAAATCCTTCGTTGAATCTACTACGTAACACATCCAGGAAGTGAAGAAGTGTTTACACAGGACTGTGTCTGTGGCTCTACTGCAGCTCGGCTAATGTTTCGGTTGTGGCACAGCACTAAAACCAAAACACGTCGGCTGACACTGTCGGGTTTAACCTGTAGAAACATGTCTGCTCAGTGTGACGCTGAAAGCAACAGGTCGATTCACTCGGACAGTCTCGAGGAGGTTCATAACATCCCGATGAACGTCATCATCAGACCGATCCCCTCGGTGCTGGATGAGCCGAAAGTTCAGAGTCTGATGAACACCATAAAGGTAACAGTGTTTTATCTACTCTATGAATTAGTGTCTCATTTTGAGGTACAGTAAAATACCTGGCCTACAACAATGCTGTGAATTAGCCTCCCATTATATAAACAACTATCGAGATCTTTTTCTGAAGTGAAAGTAACTAAAGCTGAGTCCTGCTACTAAAACAATACTGATAGCCCTTCATACAAAATCTCACTACAACAGTATTGGCATCAAAATATACGTAATATAGGCTACTCGAGTAAAAGTACTCAGAATCAACATATATCACAAGATTCTACGTAGAGACTGTTGGTTACTTTTTGATGGGGTGGTGCAAAAATGGGAGGCATGTCATATTTTGGTTTAGGGAAATCTGCTATATAATCAATGACATGGTCAGTAGCATCATATCCCCTTTGCACATGCACCAAGGTTGTGGCTGTGTGCCAATAGCTGTCATGAGTTGACTTCTTATCCAGATTTAAGCCACATTTTTAGAACACACATTTTAGATATTGGTTGTTTTTACCTATATGTTTTAGCAGGATGAAGGCCACCGGATTTTAAGTTATCAGAGAAACAAGCTGAGTAAATTTTGGCTCCATCCCCTTCTACGCTGACCAGCATTGGAGAAGATGTTAATGTCCTGGTCCGTTTAGTTTGGAGAGGAAGAGACCTGTGTGGATCATTTGTCTCCCAGTCAGGAAGGAAACAGACAACAATACTCTTACTTGTGTTATTGTTTCGATTGAGAAATTCCAAGTGAAAGAAATCAGTGAAACATTAAATTAAAATAATTGATGAATGAATTGATTGTCAGTATCTTGCACCAGAGTTACATACAAAGCACCAGACCATGATGCAAGGACGTCAAATTTACAGGAAATATATTTGAACATTAAAACGAATATATATTTCACACTGCTTGGTTGTTAAGGTCCAGTGTTTCTATAATCTTGGCTACGGCCCTGGATGCATTTTTATACATTTAGCTACCCAGCATCATTTAAAGATCTTCAAACTGTCTCCACCTCCAGAACATTGTGATAATAACCCAGTAATCAACCAGATCCCAAAAGGGAACATTCTGCATAATGAGTACTTTTACTTTTGATGCTAATAATAAATCTGGATTTTTACTTGAGTGAAATGTAGAATGCAGGACGTATTTACCCAAAGTGGTATTTCCAAATAAAAGGTCAGAGCGCTACCTTCAACACTGTCTATAATGTTCTTACAGTAATCCCACAGGAGCAGGATTTTATACTAACATTTCCAGTAATCATCACAGTACAGTGCATCTTTTATTTTTTGGAATATAACAGTTTATTCAAGACATTTTTTACAGTCATTTCTTCTCCATACTTGGTGTATGAATCAATTCTCCGGTTGTCTTTCCTTCCAGGAGACAGCAGACATCAGCGTTGTTCCTCCCATCGATGTGCTCTGGATCAAAGGCAGAGAGGGAGGAAACTATTACTACTCTTTTGGAGGCTGTCACAGGTTTGCTGCGTATCAGAGGCTGAACATGCCGACCATCCCGGCCAAGCTCGTCAAATCAAACATCTCAGACCTCAGGACTTACTTAGGGGCTTCGACTCCTGATCTGCAGTGACGGCAGAGCTGCTTTTTGAGAGACTTTGCTCAGGTGGCTCACACTCTCACACAGTTATGCCTCTCCTGTTAAAGCTGCAGGGCACAGGACTTACCAGCAGGGGGAAATGTAACTCTTCAGCTAAACACATGACATTTGCCAATGGAAACCACTGAAATGTGATTTAAAGGGTGAGAGTGTGTGTGTAAATTTGTGTTTCTGTGAATTCTACATTTTTACCGAGTTGATTGTCTGTCATACATTTAACCTTCAAACACCAATTGCACTGTACTGCACATAAAAAGTAACTTAAGTTATTGTTTTCTAGCAGTTATTTTCTTGCACGTCACAGCGGGGAATTTCTTTTTGTACAGCAAATGCAGATTTTACATTAGTAAGTGGATCTAGCTGAGTCACACTACATAGCAAGGATTGATGCAGATGTTGAGGCTTTTTTCACTGCAGACATATTGAATAAGAAAAGCACAGGTGCTACTTATGACATATGACAGTATTCTGACTTTGATGCTGGTCATGTAAACAGCATATTCCATTTGAATATTTTTAAATTAGGCCTTTTTCCAAATGTAGTATTTTCAAATTAAGAAATGTTGGATGTCTTGATGTTATTCAAGAAATTACAGCAGTTTGCGTGTTTACGGTCAGCTCTGTGCGTTGTCATGGAAACATTGAACACAAACCAACTAGCCAACGGTTTGCAGGGCTGAAGGTTAGAGATGCATGTCCACAAACAAAGACTTTGATATCAAAAGGTGTTTGGCTTTGCGCAAATGTGGCAACGCTGACATTTTCAAGAAGGTGGCTGAATGAATGAAAGACGGAGGCTGTGTTTACACCATCCAACAAGGCTGCCAGCGATAGGAAATTCTAATAACATCTAATGCCAATGTCAATTTGACGCAGCATACTGACGACAGATAACAGAATGCAAGTATCATCTTAACATAGAATAATAACATGTATTCATAAGGCAGGGGTCAGTTACCTTTACTATCAAAAGAGCCATTTTTGGCCAAAAAATCTCTAAAATAATCTGCCTGGAGCCACAAAACACATTTGAGCCTTATAATGAAGGTAACAGTAAGACTAATCTCACCCACTAACATTACTAATAGGTCTAAATGAGCATTTATGAATATGTTTTACCAAAAAGTGACTGTAGTGTGCTATTTATGATTGTTTGCTACTTTAACTTTGAAGGGTTGGGCAGTAGGAAACAACTATGTTCACGCACTGTTAAATTCTGTATCGTCTTCCAAGACTTTTTTTAATCTAGAATGCATAGCTAGCGTAGCAAGGAAAATCCAAGACAAGCCACCAGCACTGAGGTATGATGCACATTTAATTGATGAAATGAAAATGTTGAAAATAGCCATTATTAATTTCTATATAATTTTTTGCCAAAGCCACAGGGAGCCACTGGAGAGGGGTGAAAGAGCCTCATGTGGCCACTGAGCCACAGGTCGCCTGCCCCGTCGTAAGGTATGGAGAACGGAACTCAACATATTCAAAAGGTCATAACGTTCACACAACATGAAATTCTAACGTGTAAAGTATCGTCAACATGATTTATATTACAACCAAAATTTAACGTCTGTCTGACATAGGAGTCCAGCGTCTTTCTGATGTCATATTGACGTCTGGTGCCAGCAGGGAAACGACATGTTGGGGCACATTAGTCAGAGTATTCACGGTTGCATGTAAATGGAAATATTAGGGGAGTATTAATTTTCATCAGCCATGTAAACAGCTTACTAGCATTGTCTTTTTCGGAATAAGTGCAAAAAACAGAATATTTTGTGCATGTTAACATAGTCAAGTGTCCCAGTAAGCCATGACAACGTGCAGTTAGCCAGCATGCACAAAACTAGGACCCTAAAACTGAAGCAGCTAAATGGAATTCAGCCATTCTTAATTTCATTATTTACACCTGTGCCTTTTCTGCTGTTACATGTCAAAATGTGTTCTGTGAAAAAACACTCATTGAATCCACCAGTGGCTTCTTTCCTTCAAGTGCACCTTTTGAGCTCCTTCTCCTGAGCTCTGGGAAAAGATTTAAATATTGTCACATTCTAGATATTTCAGTCTGAAATTATATCAAACGGTCCCTCTAGTCAGTCTTTTTTTTTTTTCTCCTTCATGACACTGGTGTTAATTTTAGAAATCAAACAGTGCGAAGCTGCTTTGTGCAGCAGCAGCAGAATATGAGGAATGTGCATTATTTCAGTAACCGAAACCTGCCTGTAAAAGTGCTAATGATTAAGCGGGACCAAATGTTGCAACAAAGTATTAAAGGTGTATGAAATCTCACACACGGTCAGGTTTGATTGTGATGATTCAGACAGCGCAGTGAGGAAACAGAGAGGAGCCTATGGAGCAGATGGTTTGCAGAGGGAGTCAGGTGTTATGAGAACATCAGGCTGACAACTTCTTGTGTCAGAATGCAAGATGCTGTCGCGTCTTGCTGAGGCGTAGGTCTTTCCAGTCTTGCTGCTGTCGTCCAGTCAGTTTAAATGAAAACTCGCTTAAACCAAAGCACTTTATCACTTCCTTGAAGTACCACAAGATGAAATCATTTTACAGACTTGTGTAAAAGGATCTGATTGATGGCTTACTCCTCATACTATAATCCCTGATGCTTTAAAGGTACAAACAGGTTCCACTTACAATCATCAACATGCAAAACAATGATGCTAATGGTTTGTTTTGCTGTGATGAATAATGCTGAAGGACATGTTTGTTGTTGATTGCAACCTTGAGACTGTTAAATCAGTTTTCTTGGCCCACCATCATGGAGGAAGGAACTATGTCTGCAGAATAATGTGAGTAAAGCGTACATCACAGGCTGCTGCACAAAGACGAGGTCTTTCCGACATCACCGCCTTCACAATGCGAGCACAGAGCTGCTTGATGGTCTCCCTTTGTGGCCATCGAGGAAATGAAGGGAGACCTGAGGGCAGCTTTTACCGACCGGCCCTAAAGGACTCTAAATTTCTCCTGTAAATCGTCGCGTGTGAGAAGACTTCCTGTGGCTTGCTCACTGTCTGGAAGTAACCATATCCTCAAAGGGTTTTTGACACGCAACACCGGCATGAAAAAAATATATTGCACCTGTTGCTTCGGGGAGCGGTTTCCATGGGTGGTTCTGTGCGCTTTATCTTTGAGGATTTAAACACATCAAGGGGGTTTAAGGGGCTAAGAAGAGGAAGTGTTTGTGGCCATTTTTCACAAATGGATTCTCATCATATGCTGTTTTGCTGTTTGATGTTGTCTTGCTCAGTGATGACTGCAGAAATGAACTTATGGTGACTACTTTGTGTTTACATTAGAATTTGGTGATTCCTTTATGATTTTCTCTGCTCAGTAGTTTCTCTCTTGGAACATTAGAACAAAATATAGTATTGTTAACAGCTATAACTTAAACTTAATTTCTATTTTAAGGCCTTCAATGTAATGTAGCTTTAATATGTGTTAATGTGTGACAAAGTTTGTTTACCATCATGTACATTTCTTCATTGTCTCCCTCCATGTATACCAGCTAGCTAAAATTTAAATTATGGGCAAGTAGGGTAAGAAAAAATATATATATTATGAGTCCTTGAAAAGTCATGGTTAAAAATATTAGTAGTTGTTAGTAATTAGCGTAAAAGCAGCAGTCGTAGGTTTGACTCCGGTTTGCAACCATTTGCTGCATAACAACAACTGATTGACTAAGGTTGGAAATAGTTAAAAGTATGTATTTATGTATACATTTTTATACACACACACACACACACATATATATATATAAAGACACCGCTACTTCTGTCAGGACTACAAAACATTTTTATCTCCGCCAAGGAGGTTATGTTTTCGCTGGCGTTGGTCTGTTTGTTTGTCTGCAAAATAACTCAACAAGTTCTGAACGGATTTTGATTAATTTTCAGAAAAGGTTGAATGGGACAAGGAACAGATGATAAAATTTTGGTGGTGATCGGTTGAAGCGAAGTGGATGAAATGATAAAATGGCGGGAAATCCAAGCTGCTTGGTGGAGGTCTGTGCTCTCCAAGTGCTTTTCTAGTTCCTTTTGTTTTCGTGGTACTGTGAGGGCCCTCTGGTGGCTGTGAGGGAGCACTTAGTTTGTGTATGACGAGTACAAGATGTTATTGTGTAGATTTCTATACTTAAAAGCAGCCAAGAAAGATACTAACCCTTACTGTAAAAAGATTGTTAAAATGTCTGTTTCTGGTTAGACCAAGTTTGCATCTAAGTCTGCAACATGTAACCTTCAGTCATCCTGATAACACTTGAAAACTGAGTTAAAATCTAACATTTATTTTCTTTTGGTGATACAGATAAGATCTCTTATTCCTTGACAAGCAATCACTACACCAGGGAAACTCAACTTGCTTTGCCCAGGGGCCACTTTTGCAAAATGACAGGAGGCCAGGGGATTTAATTAGCCCAGACTCTGCTGGGGGATTGGAGGGTGAGAATAAGAATAAGAATAAGAATAATAAACTATTTATATAACACCTTTCACACAAGAAATGCAGCACAAAGTGCTGTACAGTAAGAGCATATAAGCACAAAGTCCTTCACATGAAAATAGACATCATAAAATCATAGAATTTTAAAATCAAGTTAAATACAGTATTTTAACAGAGTTGCAGCAACGTGAAGTGTAAAAAGAAAGAGTTTCAGACCTGTATCAGGAAGTCAGCTAGTTAAAGGCTAAAGTGAACAGATACATTTTTAGCTTTCTTTTTAAAATATTTAGCGAGTTAGCGTCCCTGATATCTGAGGGTCATTTGTCCATAGTTTTGGGGCGTGACTGACAAAGGCTGCATCCCCTATCTTTTTCTGGCTGTTGCGGGGAAACTCCAAAAAACCAGCAACAGATGATTGCAGTGTTCTTGGAGGCAAATAGGTAACAAGGGATGCACTCTTGTATCTTATTTTAATGAAAAGAACAAAAACATCCTAGTGTGATTCAGTTTATTTTCATTGTGAATTAGAAAATTGGCCACAAGTTGATAATCATTGTGCTACACTGCCTGCAGTTACATTGCGCTCTACTTAGGGATTTTGCTATATTTTATTACCTTCAGATTCCCTCATGGTCTTGTACATGTCTGTTCCTCAGAGTGTTATATGAACTAAAAAGATCAATTGCTCTATTAGTCTTCACTGTAACCATGAATCTGCCAGTTGTTTAAAATCTCTTTAGGATTTACAGGCCTGCTCTTTCATTCTTTTCACAATGGCAGATTTCTCCTGGGATTTATAATTGTTTTAAAGGTGATAAACATTAATAGAAAGAGCTTTTCCCTCTGTCCTCTAATCACTGCTGAGTCTATGAAGAGGTCCCGGCGCAGAATAAAACCAGACCTTACTAATTTGTCTCTGGCTCTGCTGCAGAATCTGTCCACAGTTTAAACACAGCCAAAAAAATGATCTCTGGTTAGCCAGCTCGCCCATTTGTTCCACTTTAGGAGGCGTTTCAACCAAATCCTCTTGAAAGAGTGGAGGTGTTTGGGTCGATGATGACTTCTCACAGCTTCCTATCTGGAATTCCCTCAGACTACTGGTGGCTGCAGGCGTGTAATTTGTGCCAGATTTGCAATGTATAGACCCTCTGACCTCCCCTCTGTGTGCTCTGTGCAGTAGTGGAGGAAGTATTTAGATCCTTTAAGTAAAGGTACTAACGCTACACTGTAAAACAAAACCTTAAAGTCCTGCATTGAAAATGTTACTTGAGTAAAAGTATGCAAGTAAAATATAATGTACTTTAAGTATTACAAGTAAATAGTTGTAAGTTACAGCGATTATATTAATCGACTGATTGGTTTGTAAAAATTCAGAAAATACTGATAAATGCCTCCACAATGCCATCAAACAGCCCAAAACTCGAAATTAATAAAAAATAAATTGATTTTGCATTTAGTTTTAATTATAATTAAAAGGAAACGCAGCAAATCATCACATATAAGAAGCTTGAACCATGATTCTTTTTTTGCATTTTTGCATTAACAGAGTGACTGCAGGTCCCCAAAAAGTCCTAAAATGTCGCAAATACACATGAACTAGTAAAAGGCCCTGTCTTAAATTCACTGGATGCATCTTAAATGTTTTTCAGTCATGTCACAGAAAAATTTTAATCGCAACACCTGAATGAGCGTAATGCCCACATTTTGCCCATTAGTTTTTTTGTGGGAGTGGGGCTTACCCCTTGCACATGCAGAGTTGTAAGCACAGAGAATATCATCCGTGTCATTTTACCTTAATGATAATTTTGAACTGACGTCATCAACTTGTTTACTTGGAAAGAATATATTTTTACTTGCTGTGAATTTCCATCGGAAGTTTGGTCTTAAACTTCATTTGAAGTGGTATAAAAAGATCTTGACTTTTTTTAACCTGTACACACCCTGATGAAATACGACATTACAGTCACCAAAATACTTGCCAGTTGATTTTCTGTCAGGCGATTAATTGTTCAAGCTGTATTTGTACATTTTCATATATTTTGTATGCAAAATCTTAATTTGTAAAGTAACTAAGATAAGATAATTGTAGTGGAGATAAAAGCACAATATTTCCCTCTGAACTGTAGAGTTGATGTATAAGGTGGCATAAAAAAGTGGCATGAGTAAATTACAAGTACCTAAAATTTTTACTTAGTACAGTGCGTGAGTAGATGTACTTAGTTACATCCCACCACTGTGTGACTCACAGTGAACCTTCATCTTTCTGTGGCTTTGTGAAAGTACACATGAGGTAGAACAGCAGTGGGTTGGATTTCACACAGGCTTCAAACTCAGAGTGGATTTATTCGACTTGACAGGGCTCCACTATAAATGGACCAGTCGACTCATTAGAAGGCATTGACTGTGGTCAGACATATTATCATGCACTTCACATCAGCTTTGTCCTCTAACATCGCTCTGTTGACTTCCGCTGTAGGTGTAAACCCAAAGCCCCAGCTCAGCTCGGGACATCAAACATCTGAGACCACATGCAGCAGAACAGTGAGACAAACCAACACAACGTTAGACTTAAACCACAACACATTTCTCTGCAACACCTGGCCATAAGCTGCTTTAAGAGAAAGGAGAGACAGTCAGTACTTACCAGCCAGGCTGTTGCTCTCAGCCCCAAGCGCCTTTGTTCCTGCTAAAGACATAAATCTGAAAAACAGGGCCCCGATTTTACCATTTTAATTTGAATAAAAGGCTGCATAATTTCTTCAAACAGATGGGCACTGCAGTGTCCGGCAAACATTACTCAAATAGGAGTAAACAGTGTATTTGTTAAGGACAATTTGCATGTCACATGCAGTGCTACACTGTGGGTCACTGATGTGTTTTTAATAGTTTTTGGGAAACAATGAAGCTCAGAGGAATGAACTATATCCCTATTTGGCTACACGGATAATACTTAGTAGGATCAATTCATGGTTGGTTTTTAGGTTTGAATTAGGTTGTTTGACAGTAAGAATAATCTACAATACCACAAGACATGTCCTTTTAAGCAATGTAAAGGAAGGTATTAATCATGTTACAGAGTATTTTAAGACCGTGGGATTTCTACTTTTACTTAAGTAAAGGAGCCAAGTACTTCTGGTGCCACTACTGAACACAAAGTACACTTGAGTCTGATGGGAATGTCATTTGTTTTGCAACTCATTCGGACAAATAAAAACTTTAACCTGATGATGTTGTTAGATCAAAAGTAAAGGGATCAGCAAAGTTGTACAGTTCATCCCAAAGGAGACGTGAATGTGTGCTCCAAATTTTAATAGCATTTTATCCAGTAGTTGTTGAGACATTTCACTCAAAAGTCAGAGCATCACCAAAGCCATTAGGGTTCATCCACTTTGGAGCATGAATGTGTCAAACTTTGCGCCTATCCATCCAGTAGATGTTCACATATTTTACAGGGTAAGTGTAAACTTTAACCTGCTGGTGGCGCTAAAGGAAAAAGTCAGATGATTACAGAGGTCACAACGGTTCATCCTCAGGGGAACCTGAATAGCTGTATCAAATTTTATAGGACTAAGTTGAATAGTTGTTGAGATATTTCACTTACAGCCAAACATGACAACCTCATAGTCGCTTTAAAATGTAAGTCAGGGGATGACCAAAGTCATCAGGATTCATCCTCTGGGGAACATGACTGTATCAAATTTTGTGCTAATCCATCCAGTAGATATTGAAATATTTTGTAAGATATTTTAAAATTTTAACCAGCTTGTTGCGCCAGAGAAAAGGTCAGATGATCACTACAGTTACAAGGATTCATCCTCCGGGGAACATGAATAGCTGCACCAAATTTCATGGCAATCAATCAAATAGTTGTTGAAATATTTCACTAAAAGCCAAACTTGTGAATCTCATAGTGGCTCTACAGGGAAAGGTTGGGTATCACCAAAGTCAATATGATTCATCCTCGGGGAACATGAAGGTATCAGATTCGCTGTTGTTGAAATATTTCACTAAAGCCAAACGTGTCAACCTTGTAGTGACAAAGGGGACAGTCAGTTTCACCAAAGTCATTGCAGTCAATCCTCTGGGGAACATGAAAATTTGTACAAAATTTCATGACTATCAATTAAATCGTTTTTGGGATCATTTATTCATAGTAGCATTAGAGGGAAAGTCTGAGGATCACTAAAGTAACCAGGGTTCATCCTCTGGGGAACATAAATAGCTGTACCAAATTTCATGACAATTAGTAAAATAGTTCTTGAGACATTTCACTAAAAGCCAAACATGTCTACCTTATAGTGGTGCCAGAGGGAAAGGCAGGGATCACCACAGTCATTAAGAGTCATCCTAAGGGGAACATGAATGTATCAAATTTTGCATCAATCCATACTTCACAAGATAATTGAAAGTTTGATCTTGCTAGTGGTGCTAGAAATAAAGTCAGATGGTCACTTATGTTATGAGTATTCATCCTCTGGGGAACCTGAATAGCTGTACCTGATCCATGGCAATCAAATAGTTGTTGAGATATTTCACCAAAAGCCAGCCATGTCAACCTTATAATGACAATGGGGACAGTCAGGATCACCAAAGTCATTACAGTCAATCGTCTGGGGAACATGAATATTTGTACAAGATTTTGTGACTATCAATCGAATAGTTGTTGGAATATTTCATTCACAATGGCATTAGAGGGATATTCAAGGGGATCACCAGTCATTTGGGTTCATCCTCTGGGGAACATAAATATCGGTACAACCAATCCATATCCCATAACATAGGTGAAAATTTGAACCTGCTGGTGGTGCTAGAAGAAACGTCAGATGGTCACTAAAGTTACAAGTGTTCATCCTCTGGGAAGCTGTACCAAATTTCATGGCAATCAGTAAAATTATTGTTGAGATATTTCACTAAAAACCAAACACGGCAATCTCATAGTGGCTCCATGAGAAAAGACAGCTCTTCACCAAAGTCATAAGGACTCAAAATTTCACAACAATCTTGTAAAGCGATGAACACACAGACGGACATTCCCATGTATAAAATGGCAGAGCATGCAACAGCGCAGAGACAGAAAACCCTCCTCAGACTGAGCTGCTGTTCTCAGAGATCTGTGAAGCTCAACAACACAGGACTCAGTGGGTGGTAAAGCCAACCTGCTGTCGCCTCATCAGTATGGATAAATGGATCTGCTTCTTCCGGAAGAGCAGGAGAGCGTTTCACAGTTCCATGAAATAAGAGAGTTCTTCTAAGAACGCTCTAACTTCTGTCTGCAGTCCCAAGTCAACAGATACACACACACACAGGTTCACACGCCTCACACACACACACACACACACACACACACACACACACACACACACACATACACACTCACAGTAAATTCACAGTGAGACTTCATGGATCTTTGTAAATGTAATGAACCACACAGCAGCAGCAAAGAGTCTGAGACCTGCAACATAATTATGTTTGCTGAAAGCTGAGGAGATTTGTTGACCTTTAAAGTGTTGTTACTGCATCGCATCGGATATCACAGCAAATTAAAATCAGTTTGTGTATCCTACAGAGCTCATGAGGTTTTTTTTTTTTAAATTAACTTGTGTGAAGTTAAATCTTTGGAGAGGCTACTTTATTTCTGCTAATTGAAATATTCACACAGCCTTTGCTACTGCAGATTCCTCTTCGGTTCGTGTCCTTTGTGAGACCTCAGAGCTCCCTCAGAGCTCCTGCAGCAGACAGTGTCGGTGTCTACAGTCTGACTGTTGATGCAGCTGAGGCACGCTGACGTGGTCGAATGTGGCTGAAGGCGAGTCACTAAATGATCCATTTGCCCTGTTGTGTTTTTGTAAACTCAGGATCATCTGCTCAGTGTTTATTTACTCACACTTAACTTTCTCCTGCTGCCTGAGCTGTGCTCCTCAGCTACGACCTTTCAGTACTGAGCAGAAGGATTACTTAACTCACCTAAGCCTGTTTGTCGCTGCGCTACAGTCATACAAGGTCTAATGTTAAGCTAGGAGATACTCAAATTAAAAAATGTCCTCTTGCTTTGACAGTTTCCACTGTCCATCAGAATTTACACACAGCTCTCCAAAAGCCTGCACAATTACATGAAGATGCTGAGGAAGCTCAAATTTTGTGAGATATTAAGCTCACTTTGGTCTCGACTGTGTTTACCAGCCAACTAAAGCACACCTCAGTGGGTGGCAGCACCATAAACATGTCAGACTAACACCAGATAGTAAACTGTAAAATGACTGAAAAGCAAACTTCAGTCCCTAAATGCCTTTAAAAGACTCCACAGGCTTTGCATCCGGATTTTGCAAGTTTATAATGATGCTCCCGACACATACTTTTTTTTTTTTTTTAAATGAGACAAGTTCCCTCCATCCTCTACATAAGGTACAGGCAGTGGTGGAATTAAATTAAGTACATTTATGCATGTGCTGTACCTAAGTGAAGTTTTGAGATACTTGTACTTTACTTAAGCACATTTTTTTGGCCTATTTTATTATTTTCTGTTATGCTTTTTCACTCTAACAATTGCATTTGACAGCCATAGTTAAAAGTTACTGCTGATTAAAAAATACAAAGAAAATATTGGAGTTTATTAAAAAAAATGCATTATATTCCATGAACTTGTTACAAATTTGATCTTAAATCCGACTAACACATTAATGCATAAGTAATATTAATGTAAAATCCAATTACCGTCTGCAAAAAGAGTACTTTTACTTTTTATATAGGCTATTTCACTGCTAACACATACTTCTCAAGTAAGATCTTTAATGTCTTACATTTTGATATGAGTCCAAAACCGGTCCCAAGGAGATACTCCTCTCTCCTGATCACCATTAATTCTGCTGAGCATACATTCATAAGATGCAATTTCCACCATTGCATGAACCCATTCTTTCAGTTCTGGGGCCTTTGCTGTCTTCCAGTGTCTTACAGTAACTCAACAGACAGTTATTAGACCCACGATAATAACAGAAAATGCACAGTTGGATACATTTGGTAAATACACCTTTCATTTAAAGAGATTTCTGAACCAGGAGTTTCACTTGTAATGGAGTATTTTTTTACTATGTTGTTTTACTAACTTTATCTTAATATTTCTTCCACCACTGAATACAGGTATAACTTTTTGCTATACTATGTCTTGTCATACTACAGTCTGTTACTATAAATCAAATAGAATCTACAGTGGCTTCAAAACTTGTAATGACACAAAAAATGCCAAAAGAAAAGGTGCCACTGTTTAATAGTTCTGCAGTTTAAAGCACTTTATCCGTTAATGTATCACTGTAATATTCATGTGAAATTATTGTGTATTTTTGCTTTATAAAAATTTGGCTTGTTTATGCTGAGTTCCTATTTGTGAGTCTCCACTGGAGAGGTTACTGTAACACTGTGTGCTGCAGGCAGCTCCTCCCATCCCGCTATAAGAGCCCAGCTGACCAGGTAGTCAGCGTCCATCCCTAAAATAGGCCAGTTCAAACTGACTTTAAGAAAAGTCGGTCAGCTTTATTAAAAACCTATTTTTCTTCACAGGTGGTTACACGCAGCCTTTGTGCCATACTGAGATGTAGGATTGGACCCTGAGTTTGTTTTCGGTCTGATCGAACAGAGGATTTGGAGCCGGAGTATTTTGAAGATGACTTTCGCCATGCTGCGGCCTGTGGCGACACACTTGATCTACTCAGACTTCACCATCACGTCTGAGGATGATGAAAACCGCAGCGAGAGCGACGGCAGCTCGGAGCAGAGTTACTGCGGCTCCACCGTGAAACGAAGGAGGATTTCGCGCAAACTGGAGGGAGAGCCTCCGGTGGTGGTGAAACAGAGGAGCGCGGCTAACGCCAGGGAGAGAGGCAGGACCCAGAGTGTCAACACCGCGTTCACAGCTCTTCGGACTCTCATACCCACCGAGCCGGTGGACAGAAAGCTCTCCAAGATTGAAACGCTCCGACTGGCATCCAGCTACATTTCCCATCTGGCCAACGTGCTTCTGCTCGGAGACGGCGGCGCTGATGGACAGCCCTGCCTCGGCGCGGTTCATGCGCAAGGAGAAAGCGGGGCGCAGCAGCCGCGGACCATCTGCACCTTCTGTTTGAGCAACCAGAGGAAAGGGGTAAATGCTGTTTTACTCTGTATTCATAGTCAAAGCGGGTTAAAACCAAGTGCAGCTTAAATACAACTGATGTGTTAAATCTGCGAAAATTATCAAAGTGACAGGAAAACAATAATCCACAGCCCGGATACTTTTTATTTTTGTCTCGATCATGCTTTTTCGGGAAGCCTTCGACTCATGCAGCATCTGTTTATCTTTCAGTGGTAACCACTTTTGTGTAAATCCATTATTTTGTCTTGGAATGTGTGCGTAAAAGGCGCTTTTACGCACGGCACATCTCTTGGCGCTCGCTGTAAATTCCTCAGTCAGCCACAGATGTTTTTTTTATTTTTGACCACTGTGAGAATTTCACTGCAGTGCAAAACATAATATGATACAGTACAACATAATTACTAGCTTCCTGAATTTGGACATTAATGTGACATCACACAGTGACGCTAAATATGTTGTTGATTTGTAGGAAATTAACATGAATTATGTCTTTATTTCCCTAAAAATTACAACGACTTCTGGTGCAATTAAAGTAAATATTGTTGAATCTTTATATGACTGAGACATTTCTTTTTTGTTACAGATTAAGGATGGAAAAGACTGTTTAAAAATGCGAGGGCTGGGTCCGCTGCGAATGAGACGCTGACTGAAGACCAGTGAATGATTAGCAACCTGAAAATCCTCAAAGACTTTCTCAGGGAAGAGTCAAAGCTGGTGTTACATATCACACACACACACACACACACACACACACACACACACACACACACACACACACACACACATATGCTGGATCAAATGATGGAACCAAAGAAGGGGCTATTTATACTTGACTGGGAAATTTAAGCATAAGCCTTTCAGAGATGCAGTGCATTTGTTTGAAAACTTATGAGTTCTTGTTCTTTTCTTTTTTTTACCCCTCAAGAAGTTTAAATAAAATATATTTTATCAAAATAAAAGGAGTTATTTTCCTGATTCCCAGGTTTGTCCTACGACAAGAAGAAACACACCAGTGCCATGAAAACAAGCTGTCAGACTGAAAGAAGTCAGTCATGTCAGAATATATTTCAGATTGTGGTGATGGGTGGGACACTGTTGTAAAAGTAAATACATGCAGAGGTAATGACTGAAACTGGCAATAGAAAAAAATAGAAAATGTTTATTTCTGGGACCAAAAATCCTTTGAGACTTTATCTGTTTCTAGGTGGGTGACAAAAATGGTGACTTTTTTTTTTTTTTTAATGGTGTTTTTATTGTATTAAAAAAGCTCAGCTGCAGTTTGGAAAATTACATAAATGACAAAACTGAAATTTAATTTCTAATGAAGAAAGAAGAAACTTTATTTGTTTGACACCTAAATGCTGAATTAACAAACTATATTTATCCTCAGCTCCTTTTGCAATATATTTTTTATGACCGATTTAGTGGTATTGAATGTCTTTATGGAAATATGTCTGAAACACACACACACACTTTCCAGTGTTTCCAGTAATGTTGCCAGGACGGTGTTTATGAAACCCGCAGAGCCTCAGCAAAGGTTCAAGGTTTCTGGTGTCAGTGACTGGTGTATTTTTTTCCAGATCTCACGATTGGTGTTTTTTTGAAGTCTGTTATCGATTAGTCACGGCAAATAGTAGCCCACACTCTGCTCGGAGCCCCCAACACAGCTGTTGGTATGTCAGAGGGATAAATCACTGCTGTGGGCCCAATGGACGGGGAGAGATGGGGTGAGAGGTCAGAGGTCACAGTGGAGCGCAGAAGCGGAGCCCTGCTGACGTGTAATCATGTCAAATGACGCAAATATAATGTCGATACTGAAAATAACTTCCTGTGATTTTACTTCTTTTTTTTTATGAGTGGATTAGTTCACGTGTCAGCACGTGTTGAGGACCCTGAATCTGATACTCAGGCTGTTAACCACTACTGTCATCATAGTAGAATTTTACTGTCTTATTTATTTTCTTACAATCAGCTGCAAATATTTGTTGATTTTATAGTTGCATATTCTTTTGCAACATGGTCACTGCAACACAGTTAAATTCAGATCTCGTTCATTGCAACCCAACCAGCAGAATAAATGTTGGCTTTGTACGTTTCTGCAAACCATGGATATGTTACATTTGTGTGTTTCATATGTAGCTGATAAATGTTGAAACTTAACATTTCCTTACATTTCAGTTTAATTTTGTGACAACACATTGGTTATGGCTGCAACTCATGATTATTTTCATTTTTAACTTTTTTTTTTAACTTTTATTCCTTCCTTAACTTTTATTCCTTAACTTTTATTTTTACGATAAATCGATTAATTGTTGAGTCTATAAATGGAGGAGAAAAATAAGCTGAACACAGTTTCCCAGAACCCAAAGTGACAACTTCAGTTTGCTTCTTTTTTCCAACCAACAGTCCAAAACTGAAATACTCTTCATTTACTATTGTAAATGACAAAGAAAAGCAGAATTTTTTTTTTGACATTTTATGTTTCAAAAATGACTGAGAAGATTAACTGATTATCAAAATAGTTGGTGATTGATTTTTATTTTGACCAAATTAATTAATCGACTAATTCCTTAAATGACTAATTGTTGTAGCTCAAGCTGTGGTTAATGTGAGGATATGTTTGAGCACAAAAACACTTGGTATGGGGACAGGGAAAAAAATTGTTTTGGTTTTAAAGACCTAGTTTGGTTGGCACAAATATGGCTGGAAATGTCCCAGTGTTCTATCAAAAATAACCACTAATGTTTGTTGGTTTTAAACTGTGGTCTGTTTTGTTAGGGTTAGGTAAAGATCAGGACTTGGCAAAAACACGACTGGCAATGTCCTGACCTCTCTAAAAAAATACCCAGTTTGGCAAAAACATGGCTGTAAATGTCCCAGCTTCCTGTTAAAAAACACCCGGCTGGGTCGGCACAAACATGGCTGGAAACGTCCCGACCTTTTGTTGATGACACCCATGTTAAATGTTTCTCTGTTTTGTTAAAAATATATCTGCTTTTGTTGGTCTCAAACTGTGTGATGTCTGCCGATGTCTGCTGTTTGGTGGTCCACTCGCCTTGGTGTCACGCCATCCACCGTCCCTTCCTCCTGATGAGAAACTCAGCTCATAATCAGTTCTTAACTTTAGAGGCAATACCATACATATGAAACACACAAATGATACATATCTGTGGTTTGCAGAACTGTAAATGTGAACATGTTATTCTGGCGACTGGGCTCTTCACTGGGAAACATTTCATAACTGCAGCCCAGTCTCTGCGGACCTCTCTCTGTCTTCGGTCTGAAAAAGACACTGTAGTAATCGGTCCAACAGGCGAATTGCAGCTCAGACACACAGACAGCTGAGCCCAAGTTCCTGTCTGGCATGCTTTGAATCACGCTGCAAACTCAGTCCTCAGAATGACAGAGGGAGGCTCCCCGGCGACACAGGAGGCTGTATGGAAAGTGAATTTTAAGGCAGTTAAAGGTGCATGCTGGGGGTCCGAGCTCCCCACCACCACCCCTCCCCCATCTGCCCTGTCAGGCTAATTGGAATTTGCTGTGCTATGTCCTCCATGCTCAGGGCCCCGGGGCCTCCTCAAATGGCTCCCCGAGGCTCCCCCCGGCAGGAAGATGTCACGGAGGCACAGGAAGGAAAAACAACGCACAGCCGACCTCTCTGAGGAACTCTCTGTGCGCCGGGCTTTGGGTCAGCGCCAGTCTTGACTTCATCCGGCACTGAGACCCAGATGTACAGCTCTCTGGTGGTGCTCCTCAGTGCGAGCACACCAAATAGTGAGTTTTCAACCAATTCGGAAGTAGACAGGTTTTTTTTTTTTTTTGCCTCAAGATGACAGGTAACAAATTGATGGCGGAGAGCATCAGAGGAGAGGAGGGAAAAATAAGGTCAGCGTGGATCTGTTTAACATGTCTGACAGGCGAGGATCCACCTGGGGACCACTGCAAAGGTTTACTACTTCGCTTTGGTGAGTTTTTCCTCTTCCTCGGACGCTCGCATCTCTTAATCCCAAAAGAGGTTTTGTGCAGGAAGAATTTCAGCGGAGATGAAATGAAGCTAGACGGCAGTTCCTCCTCCTGCTGCCAGTTTTACGACCTGACATGAAAAATGACCTTGACTGTCTGAAAGATAGAAAAAAAACCAAGAATAAAACACTTGTTGCTTCGCTTCAATTATCTTTTTCTGCTATTTTATGACATGTCTTTGAGGGATGAAGCCTAAACTCACCCTTTAATTTTACATAAATAAACACAGAGCACAGAAACAAAGAGGAGACGGAGAGAGATGCTTTTTGTTTCCATCCTGTGCTGCACACTTAAAATCTCTGGGTTATAAATATAACACCAGTGCAACACTGGGTTAACTTTACTCAGGACCAATTGGTTGTTTTGACCCAGTGTTAGTGTTTTGTTTTTGTTTTATGACAGTTATTTACCCAAACTAAAATATGGTTATTAAATATAATTATTTTGGCCCGATGTTAAAAAACAAGCTCAAATTTTTACCTTTAAAACTTTCAGAAATTTACTGTCAGTTGTACATGTGACATTAAAAGCTCCAAAAATCTGTGACCAATAGTGACAAGTTCTGTACTTAAGTACAGTTTTAGGCTACTTGATTTTTCCTATTTTATGCTACTTTGTACTTTTGTTCCGCATTTCAGAGGGACATGTTTTACTTTTCTCTGTACTTCTGTTAATTACACTTAGAGTTACTTTTTACATCTAAAAAATTGAATACATGTTTAAGATATGATGCAGTACTTGACTAATCAGTGACTGAGTCTTACTGAGTACATTTACTCATTCTAGATACTGTACTTGAGTATTTCCATTTTCTGTTTTCTGCACTACTCCCCTATATCTCAGAGGAAAATACTGTATCTTTCACTCCACTACATTGGTGACAGCTTTCATCATTCTTACATTACATTTACATTCCCTCTCTGTCCAATGACAACCATGTATCCAGATGTTCTAATTTAAAATGTTTGTGAGAAACTGAAGAATGAAGTGTTCCTTTATAGGCTGAAAAAAATATCCTGTTTCTTCAAATAAATAAACTTTTTAAAACCCTCGTTGATGAGCTGGAAAATGCATCATCACAAAGATGAAAACAGGGCTGTCTTTCTGACACTATTAAAGTTTTTAGAGATACATGGTTCTCACAGGACAGCGACGCTTCAAACATACAATGAATATGATGCATTGCTGCAGATTAAACTACCCAGCAGTAAAAAAAAAAAAAGGAGTTAAAATTAGCATAACTTTAAACATCTGCAGGCGTAAAATGCAACAGTGCAGCAGTAATATTAATTCATAAACATCAGATATAATAGTAAAACACTGACAGGGAAAGTTTTACTTTATTGTGGTTAGGGTTTGAATGCAGGACTTTTACTTGATGTGGATTATTTTCACAGTGTAATTTTAATTATTTTGTTGAAGTAAAGAATCTGAATAACCTTCCACCACAGTTAATGATCTACGAAGTCATATACTATATACTATTTATTTATTTTTTTTACAGATTTACCAGAATAGTGATATACTTCTACTCCACTATATTTCTATATTTTATAGGTACATTTAGCAAATAATACAGGGCTTTTACATTATTGTATCAGTACTGCTACTTAAATAAAATATCTTACAGGTTCTGTATGCAACATTTAATGCATTAATATAACAGCAAATAGCCCGGCACTATTTGCTGTGTAAAGATATAGTGGGGTAATGCCGTCCTGAGCAGAGACTGAAGTCATGGTAACACAGCATATACTAGCTGTACAGGAGGATGTTATAATAAAGTGACACTTATTAAAAATAATAGAATATCACACAGTGTAACTAAGGAAAACACCCCCTGGATGTCCATTACTCCCACTTACGGTGGTAGGAAGTTAGGGCGTACCAATGAATACACGGGTCGCCACATGTGCATGTAAGTGAATGTGTCTAGTTTATCACTGCTGCTTTGCACTGTCCTCATACGGCAGTTACTGCTGATATCGAGATGGCATCGTGGCAGAAGTGTCCACTCTCCGGTTCCCCCAGTGAACACCGTTAGCTCTGTCAGTGCTGTTGCCGCTGTTTAGCACCGTTTATAGAGTTAGCACCATTAGCAGTTTGGCGCTAGCTCAGCCACCTCCATGTCAACTCGGTGTCATTCTAAAGTCGTTGAATACCAGTGCTTGGGCAGTGACTTTTACCATCACACACTGTTGAAAAAAGCCATCTTTTCACTTTAGCATGATACACGGGCGGTTGCCGTTATTGTGGAATAGCGCTTGGCAGCGTCAGGGGGAAATGCAATGGGTGAATGGATCCAACAACCACTGACTTTCATCCCAGAGGCCTGTGTTTGCTTCCCTGTTATTTCTTTCTAAACCTAACCACGCGCTTTTGTTGCTTAAGCCTAACCACATGCGTGTGCTGTTTCAGTGTAACCATGTGTTTGTTGTTGAAGGAAAATCATGTTAATATGAAAGGACAGACACAGGAAGTGTCCACGCTCAGCAGTCAGACAGGAGTCAGGTTAATTTCCAGGGCTGGTACCTGCGGTTATTCCACAGGCTAGTTAACAACATGTCGGGCAGGAAATCCAAAGTGTGGGATCATTTTGAGAAGGTGAAGGATGAACCCAAGGTGATATGTAAACTCATCTTCATTGGTCGACTACAAACATGACGGATCATCTGAAACATGGAAGTAGCTACATGCCCATTAGCCCACAGCGTCATTAACAGGCGGCTCGCTCAGTGTGTGACGTGCACTTGTAGATAAAATATAGGCCTATATTAATGAAGGTTCATTGTACGGTTTTGTATTTCTCTGTAATGTAGCACAGTGTTTGTTACTGATACTGTTCTTTCTCACACCTTCAACTCAAACCATTGTGTTGCCCAAAATATATCATTTAATAACCAAATTAATATCATAAACATGCGGGCAACTAGTCGACTAATGGCCCTAAATGATGACTATTGGTCAACTAGGAAATATCTTAGAAGGTGCAGCCCAAACTACTACGATCTGAATTTCTCTTAGAGCCCCTTTAAAATTCACCACTTCATGTACGTTTAAAAAGAGCCACAGTAGTTTATAACAGTTCACAGCCGTCCCCTATTTCAGTTTGTTTAAATAACCCAGCAGTAATATAACATAACACTAACACTTGCTCAGAACAACCCAGTCAATGTTCCAGTGATTTTTAGTGTGTGCGGATTTAATGCTGAAAATAAACAAGACACATTTTACAACTATTTCAGAAGATATGTGTTCAGGACTGAGATGCAAGATGGCTGCACTGCAGCAATGAAGTTCAATAAAGTTTAATTGTACAATAAAGTTCACTTTAGAGTGAACCTAAAACAATGTGGAGTGTGTAAGATTGTCTCCTTTATGATGCTCAGTGCTTTATTGTACATTACAGGCTGCAGCTGAGTGTTTGCAGAGAGTTATTTGTGCCTAAATGTAGAAGAAACTGACATAATGTAATATCTCAGCCCGTTCACGTTGACTGACTAACTGTTATTGATCTAAACAAACAGAAGAGGAGACATTTGGGAAACACTCCTGTTGAGCAATGGCTCCATGAAAACATCTTGCAGATTAAACACAAATCACTGCTCTGACTGCTCAAACGTGTTCCCGTCGCTGCCTCTCCAAAACAAGAAAAAAAAAAGCTGAAATAGATGATCCAGAAACGGGAAGGATGTAAAGCGTTTTTTCAGCATCATCTGGGAGCGCAGTCCTGATTCCCAGATGGGTGCTTACCATCAGCATTTTGTAGTCTTGCCAGAGCGCTCTTGTTAGAAACAAACCTGCACATGGCAATATTTTTAATAGCTCCTGCTCTCACAGTCTGTTTCAGCGTGTTTCAAACACTCACTGGCTGGGGAGATGGCCCCTCGCTCCACCTGCATGTCAAAGATATTAATGGTTCTGAGTCACTATGTGGCTCAAGACTCAGATAGCTCGCTTCTGATTTTACTGAACATGACCACTTTTCCAAACGGAGGAGGAGGATGTCTGCCCGACAGTCAGCTGAGCCTCTGTGGGGGAGAAAAAAGCCTGTCTGAGGAGGCGGTTTGTCTCCTCAAACATACAAGAACAATTGTTTTCATGTGCCAGAGAGTTTGGCAAGGCCTCCTTCAGACAGAGGGAGGATGATGGAGGGCTGTACACTGGATAGGATGGGCGGGTGTGGGGAGCTGGTAAGAGGAAATCCCCGAGAAGAAATTAGGGAACAATACAGATCGTCGTAACACTGTTCTGCTGCAGGCTCGGACAATCAACCTCCAGCACTCAGCAGCCTGCCAAAGCGCAGAGGCCGAGGTGAGACTGCAGTAATACAGACTGAAAGGTTTTTTTTTTTTTTTTTTTTTTTTGCTTCCTTAAACAAACAATTGAACAGGCAGTGTGATGCAGCTCCGCAGCCTCACAAAGACAGGAATCATTTCAGCCAGTTACAGCCACATTCAGTACAAAACAAATGTTATCAAGATCAAACAGGAGTAGAGATCATATCATGCATGTTTGTATTGTTTGTCGGGGTGTGTGTTTATCTAAATTAAAACAGGAACACCGGTTTTATCAGTTTACACATTAGGCTTTCTTTAGGTTGACTTTGTTTTGGGATTTTTAATTTTAAGGTCGTCGTGATCATCAGGTCATTCTGCCTTAAAGGACAGTTCAACCTCAAATTAAAAAAAACAAAATTTTCCTCTCACCTGTAGTGCTATCTATCAGTCTAGACTCTTATGGTGTGAGTTGCTGAGTGTTGGAGATATCAGCCATAGAGATGTCTGCCTTCTCTCCAATATAATGGAACTAGATGACACTCAGCTTGTTGTTCTCAAAGCACCAAAAAAAATACATTTAAAAAACTCACCATCAATGTCTCTTTCCAGAAATCATGACCTGGTTGCTAAAGATAATCCACAAACCTTGTTGTGAGCAGTTTCATGCAGGAACTATTTTTTCTTCTACCCAACTACACCCACCAACTGTAGCACTGCGCAGAAGGAAGTGAGCATCTACTCATGTACGAGAGGCTCGAGACAACATGACATGTAAACATTAAAAGCTACTGTTAGATAGCTCAGTGGTGCTAAATGAGCTAGCAGTAGATGCACACTTCCTCCCGCGCAGTGATTCAGTTGGCAGATGTAGTTCGGTAGAAAGAAAATAGTTCCTACATAACACTGCTCACAACAAGGCCTGTGGATTATCTTGAGTAACCGCGTCGTTCTGGATTCCTGTGGATCCGATCTTCCGATTGGTGGACGACCTGCTCTGCCTCTGAGCCAAAGCTCACCCACTACTTGGGGAATAACTTAAATGTTTTGAACGTTAAGTCTTAATATGGCATGAAGTGGCCAATCAGAGTCCCTCAGTTCCGTCATCATGTTCCATGTTTACCCTGCACATTAGCTTTCTGGCTGTAATGAGCCACTTAGCATCGTAGTAAACTGTAGTAAGCTAGATCATTATTGAACTATCATATCAATGAATCAGGTCTCCGTTGGATCACTTTGTTCCAAAATGACGTGCAGTCAATAATAAGATGATGTTGTGTGGCAGAAAAAACTGCTGTTATACCATTAGGAAAAGACGAGTAACAAAGTAAAAGTTATATTGGCAGATAGATTCCTTCCTCTCTGGACTAAAAATGTATTTAAGAAGTCCTTCATCCAAAGTGCCATCGGTATCCTTAACTCAGTGACAATGAGCTGATGTGATGTGTTTTGTGATGACTTTATATGCTTGTCTTTCTGTTTGCCTGCTTATTACAATGTTGTCTTTTGTGTTTGGTGAACTTGGTGGACAATGAAGATATCCACACAGTTTATTACATTCAGCGTCATACTTGTGTTTGGGCATGTCGTTGAGCTAGTTTGCTGTCTCTGCTACATGTAAGTAGCTGAGTCACTCACTCTAAAGCAGGAAATAGCACTTCAAAATAAAAGCTCTGTGCCAGAAATAAACTGTACATAAAAATAAAGCTTTTTAAGTTTTTTACAAACCTGACACGTTTCAGAGTCACTTGCGGCCTGTGGCACTATTTATTTATTTCAATCCCCATCTTCTTTTTCTCAGACATTTTTCAGAACAAATCTGTGCTGTCCTGCTTTTATCAGAAATACGCATCTCTAAAGATGAGATGAGATCAGGAGATCAAAATGTTAATATATGCCATGTGTAATAAATGCTCTTAATTCTTGTATACCCTAAACTGCCTCTTTGTTCTCCTTTATCCTGTCCCTATTATTATTGTTGCAGTTTTTCTCTGCTTTTATTACCATAATTGTGTGCTGTAGTCTGTATTGTGTAGTGTTGTGCTGTAGTCTGTGAAGTCTTTTATTGTCTAATTGTGTTTTATTGTGTTTATAATTTATGTTTTTATGCTTCCTTGCTCCTGAAAGAATTTCCTCTTGTAGGACAATAAAGATTTGAACTGAACTAAGAAAGAATTGGCTTTGGGTTTTTTGGTGTTAGATTCTGGGTTAAATTAAAAAAAAAAAACAAGAGAATTAACTCAGAATGTCACCAGTCAGCCTCTCCTGCAGTGACACACTGGCACTGTTAGGGTCCATCAAAGAGCTATATATCTGTCAAAGCCCTGTGAACATGCACACAGTCTTCATGGGAAAGTCGCTGTGTACAGGGCCTGTGGGAGAGACGGCGGAACCATTGGGACGTTTCATTTCAGCAAACAGAGGATTTCCTCAATCAGAGGCTGAAGAGTGTGCGGTGAACAACCTCGCTGACAGAAACATGGAGACCTACGCTAGCAGCTGGGCGTGCTAACAACCTCTGGGATTTGCTGTGGCGTGCAACACCCTTTAACTCCAGCACGGAGGGCCAGAATCAAACACATACATGCACACATCACACGTGCACTCACTCACATTTACACCGACAATTAAACCTTCAGAGAATCACAGCTTTGATGAGACTCATGCACTTCCTTTATATTTCCTTACAACACATAGTTTGTATAACTGTTAAACTCCCTCGTGCTTGATTAAGATGTTTTGATAAATGCAGCACAGAAACATCTGCAGTGACCAACAAGTGAGAGAAAATGTGCAGTATCATGCTTTTGCATTTCTCCTGCTGAGATTACTCCCTGTCATAAATCTAAAGCCGCTCACAGCTGCAGTAACCGGTGTCCACTATAGGAAGCGGCAGAAAAACCCTCATTTCCACTGATGTTCAGTGTTAACATCAGTGATTTTCTGCGTCCCTGCTCTCGCTGTGCCAGCTGCTGCTGAATGAGGCATTGTTTAATGCAGATGGTGGAATCCAAAGGCCTCACTCTTCCCTTTTCCATAAAGCCAGCCTGCTATTAATAACCATATATCGACCTCTTTTGTCAACAAGAGCGACACATACAAATAATATGCTTGAAGGAGACAATGGGGAGTTCCCTGCGATGAAAACAACAGGATGAGCTAGCTTCATAAGTGTGTGTGTGTGTGTGTGTGTGTGTGTGTGTGTGTGTGTGTGTGTGTGTGTGTGTGTGCATGTGATTGATGTGAGCCTCCAGTATGTAAGACATTCAGTCTCCTGAAGAGACGTCTCACTGACCAGCTAAGTAAAATCTGTTTTTAGCAAATCTATACCTTTTGTGAGGCCTGTTGCACAAATACAAGGTTTATTTCTTCCTCTGTTACACATTTAACATCTATGTCATTCACATATATATAATAAACTGCCTTGATACACACACATAGCACAATGCTTTAAATTATCTTTATCTTAATTCTTCACTTGTTGCAGTCTTTTTATTGTATTTTCTGTTACTGTAATACTTCAAATTAAACGTCCAGTCCCTTTTACTAGCCTGGCGTGGCGACACGTTTTGACAAATAAAGGCTTGTCTCATTTAGACGCCTGGTCTGGTTTCCAAGCAGTTCATTTTTTTTTTTTTATAGGAGTTCTTTAGATGTATAAATGTGGGTTGTTGGATACCTCAAATTATGTGTCCATTCCTCGATTACCCTGTAAATAATTCATATTCCTTTGGTACATGAGGGTCCTCAGATCAAAAGAATCAAAGGGATTTTTCCATTAAAATGAATCCAAGTTGTGAGGATTGTTTGAACAGGATAAAGTGGCGTTGTGTCGGTATGCTGGGTGCTGTCTCTCTCTCTGATGTGCTGTATGTCGGCGCTAGATCAAATAAATGATTCATAATTAATATGTTATCTGAAGCCTAATTGTTATACAAATAATATTCATACTGGTTTAAATAAACAATTTGATTGTACAACCTGGTCTCACTCAAAGTCGTTGAAATCCAACGCTTGTCCGCAGGTTGGAGGGAGGTAGTGGATGGTTCCAACAAACACCGACCTTCACCTGGGAGAGTGGTGTTCGCAAGATTCTGAAGCCAAACCCTGTTCTGTTTTCCTAAACCCAACCACGTGTGTTTGCTGTTTAAGGATGAAAAAGTCAATTTGCGGTGTTGTACCAACGTAGTGTGTTTATTTTGAAAGTGACTGCATGTAAACGTTAAATTTCCTGTGAAAACAGAAGTGTATTCTGAAAGAAGACAATGCATGAAACAGGCAGAACTTGACACGGCGTCCCAGAGCGTCAACAACCAACGCACCCAGGGTACCTTTCATGTCGTATCTGGACGTGGAAAGTCCATGACCAAATGTAGATATGTGACGAGATCGGAGTGAGAATGTGTTGGATTGTATTTCCCATGTTTGCTGAGCAACAGTTTTCTGTGAAAGGAACTAAAGGCCCCAAATATAGACGTGTTGATTCAAGTGATTTAAGCAAATAATAGCAATAGTTTTACATGACTTGTACAGTGTTCACACATGTCTGCTGTCTTCTGTCGCCTTATTGTGTTTTGTATGCTTGCTTACAACCCTTCAGACAATTTGTGGCCCTGAGCACAGATATGCAAAAGGCCCCACCACCTATTCTATGTAGGAGCGAGACACACAGATTTGTGGTTATACCTTTTTTTTCATTGCAGGTCTTTTGTTTCTCTTTGTGATCACTTTGAGTTTCTTAGTATGTGCTTATTTCAGTGACATTTTGCAGGGGAAGACTGAGGGGCCCCTGATATCTTGGGCCCCTGTGCTTGTGCCCAATAGGCCCGTCAAATAGCTTCAGAAACATCTCACTTTTCATGTCAACAACTGAGTGCAACACTATTATTGTTTCCCAAGAAAGACTGTCTGACAATGTGTGTCATTATACCCATATTTAAACAATTATGGCATTTAGTCTGTCTCTATGACGACTTTGAGTGTAGAAAAGCTATTAACACAACAACAACAACTTCTCTCCTCTGACAGCAAGGTGTATGAACCACTTCTTTGAAAGCATAACTACAAAAATTAAGAGCCCAACAGCCGGAATTAATGTTGTCATTATATATTTCTTCACTGATGTGTGACATTTACATGTTATAATGTAGCAGATATGTTTAAAACTTGATGGTTCTACATCTCTGTGGTAAATGTGTGGTTATGTTTAAGTAGAAAAACTACTTGGTTATGTGGGAAAATACCTGCCATCACAGCTGGAAATGCTGCCGATGTCTCGCTAAAAAACAACCGGTGTTGTTATTTGTTTCTCTCGAACAGCTGTCTGCAGCTTGGCAGGCGTCATGGCAGTGGAAGAAGGTAGTTACAATGGACCCTATTGCACGATATTATGCACATATTGTCTTGTCACATGATCAGAGACTTGACATTGGGTAACATCAACACACATGTTACCCAGCAATCATCATTGCATATCTGTATATAACAAAAAATAAGAAATTAATGATTTAATTTAACAATTGTAATTTGTTAATTTATGCTTAGAGAATAGTTGATTTACAGTTATAGAATTGTGTTATAGATGTTATTGACTGTTTTACAGATAAAGTAAAAAAAAAAAAAAAACATAACCAAGGGCATAGATAGCAAATGACACTGCATTAACACAGGCATATGTTCAAGGTGGAAATCGTTCACAACATTGTTGGAGGGTCCACTGTATCCGGGGCTCCCCCCACCTCATGTGCCCCAGTGCAACCGCCCTGCCAGCACTGTTTATATTTACACCCCTACATTATGGCATCCACCATCTCCTCCACCTCCTGATGACTGACTCACCTTACAGACTGTGTCGCTTTAGAAACGTTGATATGATATGTATAAAATGTACAAATGTAACGTTCGCAGAAATGTCCAGAGCCAATATTTTCTTCTGGGCTGCCATTAAACCACTGGAGGTCAGCAGAAACAAAATGTTCAGTTGACATTAAAGGAGCAATCCAACAATTAAAGCACTGTACTTTCATAAGGTTGAGGCACTCACAAGAGGCTTTAAACAATCAAAAAATCTTTCTTTTAGTGTCTATTATGACGCAAAAACATTGAATCCTACGGCTTTATTCAACCCCCCTAAAACTCCAAAACTCTGTAATGCAACCTATTATAATTCTGAGTTTTAAGTATAAGTTCAACTATTCACTCAGACTTTAGGAATTTCCCTCCAGAGCCACAGAAGACATTATACACTGTTGTTTCCACCGGCTGACTCTCTGCACGCTGAACTTCCTGTGTAACATTGGTGGAACGCCTTTTAAGTTACTGTCTAAGCCAGTTTGCTGGAAAAAGAAAAAAAAATCTCCTGTGGAAAAAGGTCTGAACTGAACTGAGGCCGTTAAGGACGTGACTCAAAATTCAAATGTCTTGTTGCCCTATAAAAACATTTTATGAATATGAGTTACACTGCTAACAGCCATTGCTCTGAGTAACCACTTGGTGGTATCCTTTCTCAGACAATGGCTCCCAATAGTACCCCCAGCTCAAATGCGCCCCTATTACAGGAAGCTGTGAGCACATTTCATGTGAAGTTAGAAAGAAAAAACACCTGTTGTTACAGCCACATGAAGACGAAAACATGTCCCAGAGGGTTCTGTTCATTAAGGTGAGTTCAGTCTGATGTTTATGTGATTATAAAATTCAAGCTTGTAACATCTTATTGATGTTTTATTGTTGTTTTCCTTCACTAGACAAACTAGTTAGTAGTAAAAGTAAAAGTTGTTCAGTGTTGTTGATGCTGTTGGGGTTTGATTATCATAGCTGCTGTTGCTGCATTACACAACCCAGAGTCAGTTTGAAATGAATGCAGACTGCAATACAGATGTTTTGGTGAATTGCCCAGATGTTGACTTGGACAAAAAGGATTTCATCTCTTTGGCATGGTACAAGGTTAGTGAACCATTTCAGGATTTTAGACATAAATAATGTTAAATTTAAGACACGACAAATGCCAGATAAATAGGTTGGTGTTGTCTTTCAGTGACTTTCATTTAATTTGATCATGGACATATAATAGTGACGTTTTCTTTCTTTTAGCAGGTCAACAGCAAGGAAAAAGTTGGCATCATCAGGAAGGGTAAACAGAACAGCACAAAGGACTACGACTTCCCTCGATCACCCAAACCTGAGTTTGGGGAGCAATACAGTCTGTTCCTTGCCCGAGCTACACCTAAAGACTCGGGCATCTATGAGTGTGCCATCAGTGCAAATGTAGGGGGTCAAAATCAGAATCTCAAAGTCAACCTAACAGTTCAAGGTAAGATCTGAGTTTAATTTACACCACACATAAAGCATCTGAACTGAGCCACACACATATCTGGATAATATACTGACAAGTGTTTGATACCTCATCTCTAAATTTAGGATTTCTGATGACGTGATATTTATGGCAGCTGCAAGTGAAACAGCTTATTTTACTTCATGTTTGACAGCTAAAGATTTACAGGAAGCAGAATGCATGTTGCCAAAGCATTTGGAGTCCACAAAGTGATTGTTGTTAGTATTTACGTTTTTCTGTGAGGTGCCTCAGCAACAATCAAATGAACACATTCAAAACTGGAATTTAACTCTGTTTTGATTATTCACCAAGAATTCATTAATTCAAACCTTTACTTAAGACTTGATTTTCAACGATGCTGAGCCTAAACACAGATATAAAAAATCATAAATAATTAAACCTTAAATAGGTTAAAACAAATATATAAAACTGTTAAAATAAAATCATACAAAATAAAAAAAAAAATAATAATAATAATTTATAACAGTTAAAAGTTAAAATACAGGATAATAAAAATGGCATGGAGTAGATGGATGGTTAAAAGCATTCACAATTAACTAAATCAAGATCTGAAATAAGGCATTTAAACAGTTGTAATGAGTGTCTAAATTTGAGGTCTTGTGCAGATTATTTCATCTATACGGTGCACTGTAAGGAAATGACATTTGGCCAGGTTAAGGGAAAAGGGAACTGATTCTGTGAGTGAGCACCAAGGTGATGTGAGTTCAGAGTTAAAAGGGATTAAATACAGGCTGGGGCATCTCTCAAAGCTTTATAGATAAATGAAAACTAATGCTGGTTTCGTCTCACAACTAAATGTGGCCAGACAACTCTTCGGTAAAGATATTAGCGGTGGGTGCTGTAAGGATAACCAGTTGTGACCCTTAAGGCTGAGAGGTATTGAGAACTTTAACAGTGTAATCTGAATTATTCCAAATAGTTTGACAGACAAAGCAACATGATCTTTTAAATCCATCTGACAAAAAGAATTTCATGACCCAAACTTGTACTTTAACCTCATTTCTGCATCTGCAACAAAACATGCTGAGCCACATCAAAAAGCAGGAAATACCCCTTTTTTTCGTTTATCCATCTCCTCAAACACGCACAATATTTTCCTTTCCACTGTGACAGTTATGCAGTTTCCATACATTAATATTCTACCATTCATTTTAAAAAGGCAACCAATGGCCAAATGTTGCCTCTGCCTGATAAAATCGTTACTATATCAGGGAAAAAAATCAGTGTTGAAATTGTGTGAATTGTCTGCTGAACATTTTGAAAAAATAAAGTTGAATCACTGATGAGATGAAAGTATCAAACAACAGTTAATGCTGTGACAGATTTCTACCAAACTGCCCTGAAATACTGAATCTTTCTATACACTGAGTTCTTCTGTGTTTATCTAAATGCAGCATGTGTGATCCAGACTGACCTGACGACAGTGTCAACAATGACAACTGTGTTGAACACAAGTCAGATCGACCTGCCCTGCAGCAGTAAAGGCGAGGACCTGCCAGTCATGTGGAGCATCATAGGCTATTTGACAGTGGGCCTCGCCAAAATCATTTTTTCTCTGATCAGCATTCGGGTAAATAAACTCTATTTATCTTCACTGGGTGGATTTGTTACAGACTATGAGGCAAACATGATAAATTCAAGTTATCTATTTATTTATTGTGCAAATGACCAAAGTGCTTTCACTGAAATGAAAATAAATGGAAATGTGTAGTGGGATGATACACCCCACCCTTAGCCAGCCCTATGGGGAAAACAAAACTCCAACACTGACCCAAAATAAGCGCATAAACATCTTTAAAACAGAATCAAAGAATAAAAACAAGCAAACAACACCGGAGGCCTCTCTTCTTTGCTGCTGGCACAAGAGCTCTTAAACACCTTCTCCATGCCAGGCACCTCGTTAACTAATGCAGCACACCTGGGCAGATCTGCAAGGGAGGGAAAAGGGACAGCAGCACAGAACTCAGCCGTAACATGGGACTAATTGATGAAAAGATTTAGGGGGATATATTGACAGAAATGTATGCTTTCTGTAGTGTATATTCACCTGAAAATAAATGAGAATTTTTAGGTTTTTGTCACCTTAGAATGAGCAATTTATATCTGCTAGGGAGCAGGTCCTTGTCCATGGAGTCATTTCAGAAACCCAGAATGGACAAACTAAACATTGACTCTATAGGGCCATTCGAGTATTTGTATTTTTGTATTTTTGTGTTAGCCACTGTTGTTAGCAGCCCCTCTGAGACAAGCAGCAACAGAAATGAAGGTTTTTCTTGCGTATGAACCAGCTTCATTCACTGTTTTTACCGGTATAAATCTCTTTCAAAATAAAAGCATTACCATTGGTACAACACCACAAATTGCCATTTTTTCCCCCTTCAACAACAAACACACATAGTTGGGTTTAGGCAACAAAAGAAACCAAGTGCTGGATTTCCACAACTTTGGAGTGAGAGCATACACTTAAAGCAGTGTTTTGAAAACATATGAGATTATTTATTTTAGAGACAAAATTACTATAAATCTACAAAATTTAATGCAGAATTCAGAGTGATGCTGAGATTTCTGTGTCTTACCTCTGTTTAATGAGAAAAAGTTATTTTGTCATCCTTTTGACACTGAAAACGCTGGACTTTACCTGGTTTGAAGGGGAAGTACAGCTGCATAACAGTGTTTTATTTAAAAACAGCCCTCTGTGGAAGCATTATTAAAATAAGCTAGGACCTAAAATGGAGCCTTGAGGAACACCGCAAGAGACAGGTGCAGTGGAAATAAAACGTTTTCATTTCTTATCGAAACTCATCCAACTTAACGATGAGAAACAAATTGCTCTAAACCAAGTTGTTTTTGTAACTGAAGCTAATCTAACAATATTGTTGTCGCATCATAAACAGGTTTACTTTTCATCAGTGATTTCTAAAGGGTTTGGAAGACACTGTCTAATGTGGACAATTCATGGCTGAGCCGTGGTATTGGACTTCATTCGACTGTGTGGGCATAGCCTGCATGCATTATTATAAAACTGTGTCTTACTCCACTTGACACTGAAATTATTTTCTTATCAGTGAAATATTATGCAGTGTTATTCATTTTAGTGTTAGTGCTTTTGTGTTTTCATATTAACTGTGAGAAGCCTAGACTACATCCTGTGGATGAGTAATGCTCTTCGTCTGTGTGGGAATCTGACACCTACTACAATATGATGTCTGCCATTTACTCATGTTTGTGGACAGATTGTAGGCGGGCTGTCTCCCGCATTGAAGCACTATTTCCTTGAACAGCAACCTATCTCCACCTTGAGGGTTTTTTTGTTACATATATTGTGGGTGGACCTCTTTCAGTTGAGCAGTTAACTAAACTGATTTGTTCTGTGCTGTTTTCTCTCTTTCTTGAATGTTCAGGTTATTCAAGCTGTCCGTATGAGGTCTTCAAGACGACGGCGGCATAGGTGGTGAAGCTGATGTGAGATCATGTAAATAGGCACACAAATCTCTTAAATCTGCATGTACAAGTGATTGTATTTGCACATTTCTTCTTATTTATTGGTCTTGTTTTTTAAAGATATCTTTTTTTATATTTCCAGTAAACTGTCTTTCGGTTTGTAAAAATGTGTCACTGTCTCGAATCAAACCACTTGTTGCCTTTTTTTGTGATAAAAGAGGTCACCTTAACCAGAAATGTTTGAAACCATAAACTACACAGGAACAGAGAGGGTGTAACGCTTCTTTAGAGGAACAAAAACCACCAAACACACCATGTACAAACTGCTACAGCTGTAAACCACATATGTTGTAGCCTATGACAGAAAAGAACAGAATAGCTCTTCATTGTCCACCAGGGCAGAAATTTGTCTTTGGCCCACGAGAAACAAGAAACGGATGTGCAATTTATGAAACCAACAAATAGACAAGATCCTTAAAAACACTTTAATCCTGAATTTATCTGGAAATCACTTTGTGTCATAATTAAAACTGTCACCATATTCTAAAAGAAGTACATGTAACAGGCAGTTAATAAAAAAAATCACATCCCTCTTACTAGCAGTGACTCTAATGGCATTTAAACAGGAGAGACAGATGAATGAAGTAAGGATAAAGTTTAATACAGAATATGGGTGAAGTGGCAGCAAGAAAAATCCTGAAGCTCGTAGTGGTGGTGGTGAATGATGACTCTGAGGCTGATGACTGGTGGGGCAGATGAGGTTGATTAATCTGTGGAGATTATGCAGTGATGGGGAGGATGAGGGTGCCCACGACGGCAGCATGGAGGAACTACAGGCAGAAAAAAAAAAACGTGTTTAAAATGAGAAGCACCAAGATGATAAGCTTACAGAGAAGGAGTGTCACTGTATTAATGGTTAACTGTGAATCGGCTGTCAGAATAGCTGATGACTCAACAGTCCCAGACAATGACAGCTAGAAATGAGTGAGCATGCATGTAAGGAGTGAATAGCAGAAGGTATGAGAGACAAGTTACAGGCCTAAAGTGGGATTTATACTTGTGTGTCAGCTCTATGCAGACCCTACGTACGTGGCCTACGCTGTTGTGGGCATCCATCCTTGTGCTGTGGTGTGTTTGTGTCACTCCGCAGTTACACCTCCAAAATGTTAGTCGGCGTTGGGGTTTCTGTGAAGTGCTGTAAAGTTTAGTTGATTCAAAACACACAATTAAACACACATTAAACATGGTGTATTAGAGACAATTTCAAACACAAGTACACAAATCAGCTTCACTATAACTCGCAGCATTCACAGACAATGCATTTGTGTTTATCTGGACACATTTTCCACACAAATAAAACATGCAAATGTTATTAGCACAAGCCTATGGCATTTACATTGTATATATTAGCCTAGCGATGAGCGGAACATTCCTCTACTACGAAGCCAGGATAAATCATACACAAGACTTAAAATGCTATTTTGTGGAGGCTTTATTGTCTTCACAATTTATTGTTTCTTACCTGTAAAGTAAAAGTTAATGTAAATAAAAGCTTTTTCCACTGAGGGAAATGGTTTCAGCTTACAGAGATAGACAGGAGGTCTGTGACGCTGCGACATGTAGATAAATTTCTGGGGAGGTGCACATCAGACTCTGTTTGGTTCGGCTTAGGCTCTACGTCGACGCAGAGCCCTGCGCCATAGGTACGGTGTCGATTCGATGCAGAATAAATCCAGCAGAAGCATGAAAAAGTCAACCTGTTCTTATCCCGAGTCGTCACATATTGCCGCTTTGTCAGTGGCTTTTCACATCACATATTAGGTTAGGTATCCTGCTGCATCTGCTGTTGAAGTTCTGTGATGCTGCACTCAATGCCGGGACATCAACAAAAGCACATGGTTTGTTTTAGGCAACAAAAGCGCGTAGTAACCAACAACTCCCACCCATCCCATGTTAAAAGCTGACTGCAGAGGTGGCAGTATTTGATGACTTCGGAAAGAGAACAATCTGGAAAAAGTAAAGTCCTTCTGACTGAACTTCTACCAGAGTCGAGGAGTTTCTAATGCAGCTGTCAATCACTGCGGTCAAACTGTCAATCTAGGCAGCGCTGATCAAATATGCATCAAGATTCTGTGAATGCATTGCCTGTTTCTCTTCCTGAATGTTTTCAGAGACATATTTGAGTGCACTGTTTAGCTGTAAAACGAGAACAGTTGGTCCAGCCGGTGGGTGGTGCTTGACACCAAACCATCTCATTTTACAGCTAAACAGTACACTAAAACATGTTTCTCGTACGGGATTCCTTAAATCCTTATATTGACATCATTTTCAGCCTATATTCTTCAATAGCAAGAGCAAATTCTTGATATTCAGTTATGGTTTCTGGTTTTGGTGTGACACCCCAAGATTTTCAATGGCCACCCCTGTGAAAAAATCATGGGGGCACCACTGAGGCCAACAAAGGCCGAGCTGATATTGTAACATTAAATGTATGTGTTTACATTGTACAGACATTTAAACTTCTGATATGCTGACAGTGTTTAACTGATAAAGTGCAGGGAATTATTCATGTTTTTTAACTGTGCTGTATATAAACGTAAAACAATGCATTCACTTTTTATTATTAAACTCAGTAACTGCATTGCACACCTTGTAGTTTTCACCCACAGCATGTTATATTTCAGTCCCTGTCATGAATCAACAATTCAAAAGGAAGTGATACTACTCTAGAGAGAGTGGCACCACAGACACCAATAAACATATCAACAAATCTTTATCAGATCTATATCTGTCATTGTCTTTTAAGCATCCCATGCCCCAGTTTCACACCTTCTGTGTGAAAGCTGACGGCCTCTTGAGGTGAGAAGTGAGGTGAAAGTGCAGCTCAGTATTTAAAGACGCTGTATTCATGCTCTCCTGTCTGTATTGACTTGCTCAGTCGGGGATGTAAAGAAATCCAGCAGCTTTTATCCTGCAGACACCTGCAGTAACACCCACCGATCAGCACAGAGGAGAGAACGAGCATCTACTGCTGAGTTCTCCTCCTGGTTTACAAAGTCAGACTAATACAGGAAAGGCATTAAATGGATCAGTGCCTTTTGAAAATATTGATTTGAGATCAGAAAAGAGGCGAGGCGTCTCACTGAGAGCAGCTCAGCAGGTACAGAGCAGAGAAAAATGTGCACAGATCACCACCTACTGGCACATCCTCAGACAACACAGTGGTGATATACTGGTATAATGATAACCATATTTAAAACTTGAAATATTGATATCATGTCAATAAAACACATGACAATATCATGTAAATAATCCAGCACCTCTTAAATAATTTCCTTTTCTTCCTGTTCTCACTCTGTCTCCCTCTCCACCTCCCTACACTCGTATTTTAAGTGTAATTAATTCACCAAAAGAAAGACAAAATGCCCAATAAATAAAGTTAAAGATGAAATAGACTGATAGCATTGTTATTATTATTATTTTTTTAAAGATATCATGACATTATTGTTATCATGAATTATTTTGTCCACAATAACAGTGCAGTGAAAATTTGATATTGTGCCAGCCTTAGTCTAGATAATTTCAGTCTGTGGGCTTTAGTCTTGGAATATGGTGTGTGTGTGTGTGTGTGTGTGTGTGTGTGTGTGTGTGTGTGTGTGTGCGTGTGTGTTTAGCTAAAAAAGCTAAACAGAAGAAAAATAAAATGAGCTGAAAACTGTCTTTATTCTCTCCTTATATGATGAATTGATCATTTAATTTTAAAATGAAATCACAAGCTCACTAAAGAAACAATAAAATAAACAATAAATAAAAAGAATAACAGATATGAATTGATTTAAAGGCCCAGTGTGTAAGATTTAGGGGGATTTAGTGGCATCTAGTGGTGAGGATTGCAGACTGTAACTAGCTGAAACTTTCTTCATTGTTCTTTGTTCTACACAAACAGATCAGTGAATTAAGTTGCACTTAACAAATCAGTGTTTACCTGTGTGCATTCCTTTTTTTCTCACATGTTCAGGAGGCTTTTACCAGGAGCTTAATTACCTGCAGAGGTTTCTTCCTCTACAAAACAAACGGACCAGGTGATTTAAACCGAAAAAAACATCTAATGAAGCAGTTTCACATTTAAAAAATAAGTTTTTTTTTGTTTTTTTTTTTTACAGTACTCGGCTCAAAAGAGCGGTTAACTACAGTGGCCGATTCGAAAACGGTAACAGCCCTGTCCAGTGCGAGTGTTTGGTTTGTCCGTTCTTGGTTGCTTTAGAACCATGGCGGACTCTGCGGACAAGGACCTGCTCCCCATGTAGATATTAACAGCTGGTTCTAAGGTAGCAAAAACACAATTCTAATTTCAGGTGATTATACACCACAGACAACATACTTATTATAATGTATTCCAAAAACCTTCTCATTGTTTGAGTGACTAAAAGAGCTAATTTTTCGGTTCTCTAAAATCGCCTTGAAGTTTTCCCCACAGTGATCAGCTCTGCCAGTTTCAGACCCTTCTGTAGATTATTCCAGGACGAAGGAGCCGCATGTTTAAAAGCTTATGTGCCGAGTTCTGTTCTCACCCTCGGGACCAGCATTTGTGGAATATTATGAGAGCGAAGGCCATATTGATTTTGGTTTCTACACATGTATGTAGACAGATAGGAGGGAACTGGGCCAAGAATAGATTTATATATAAAACCAACCAATGCGAGAGCCTGCGGACATACAAACACAGCCATTTCCCATAGAGTACAGTGGTATATGCGATTTCCACAGCCAGTAATAAAGTGCAAAACACAATGGTACACAGTCATTGCATTTGTCATTGCTAACTAAACTTGACTCAACAACACTGACTAACGTTATAGATAAGACATCTCAAATTTTCACTTTAAAGAAAATTATATCTGCTATCACACACCCCTGCTCCTACACATTTATTCACTGATTCATCATAGCAAGGTGTTCTTTAAAGTGCACAGAGACAATAAAGTGGTGTCACAAAAGTTTGGACATCAACCAAAAACACACGATCCTGCAGCACGCTGTTGGCACGTGCAAGATCGTGTGCAGACGCCGTCCCCACTTCCCCAAAGTGCATCCCGCCTCTGGGGTTTGTGGCAAAGGCCTGACAGACAGCTCTGTCCCTCTTAACTATTTGACACCACCCTGCGAGGAGTTAACCTGTATGACGGCGTGTGGTTAATCTTCGCTGGACTGGGACTAAGTGCGTCCTAACAGGCTCCTCTCAGCCAGTCTGGAGCTCCTTCTCCTCTGAACGGACCCGTACTTGACTGCGGAGATGAAGCTATCAGTAGTGTCCAAGAAGCTGTGGTGCGTCCACAAACAGCTGATCCTCCTGCTCACCCCACTGGTGTTCCTGCCCTTACTTTTTACCCTGCCGGAGAAGGTGAGTGATTTCCATGCTGGATTAGATTTTCTCATGAATAAACCTAATGAATGAATTCATCTCAAGCAGGCTCAGTGGTGGACGTGCACACATCCCTTAGTTGAATAAAAGTACAAACACCATGATCTGAAAATAATCTATTACAAGTAAAAGTTCAGAATTCAAAATGTTGCTTATGTAAGGTAAAAGTGCATGAGTTTTATCAGCAAATTGCATTCAAAAATTAGTGTAATCATTCTGCAGAAAGGCCCAGAAAGTTCCATTATCATAGAGTAGGGGAGACCGGGGACGGTTGTAACATTTTGGACATTATTGTCTGTATCTTGGAGCTCGTTTAAGACAGTGTGTTCAAACTGTGTTATGTGTGCTATTAAATGGTGTAGGTGTTACCACTGTAACAAAAGCAGAAAAGGCATGGTTTGGTCTTGGTGTGTGTGTGCGTGTTTGCTGCGCTAATGGTGTAATAGTTAACTTTGACAAGAGTGTTTAATGAAAGCTACGTCAAACAAATGATAGAAGAGACCAGTAAATTGTTCTTTATAAGATCAACTGATCATTTTATATATATAATATATATATATATATATATATATATATATATATATATTCTATTTTATTTTTTTAAATAAATGAAAAGAACAGCACATATGAACATTTGAAATTACATTATTTCACATGCTATTAACTTACCCAGACGTTTGTGGCCACAGTAAGCTTACTGTAAGGCTAACAGCTAAAACATTAGCACTAACAGCTTGCATGAGAGATATCTTTATAGACACATAATGCATGTGACATAAGTTTGATTAATTAAACTTCAAAGCAGGCAATGATATTACATCATAAAGCTGGCTGTGTCTGCCACAGGGTGCCAATTCCTCACATAAAGAATAAGGACTAAACTGAGCGTGTGCAGAGTGAAAGTGTTACAACTACAACTCTCCTCCATATCCTGTTTTTATTGTGTTTTATCACAAACAAGTACATATGGGAGAGATTTAATTAGAGGTGTAGTACTGCATCATATAACTTAGTACAACAGCTCAGACGTGTATAAAATGTTTTTAATGTAAACAGAAAGACAAAAGATGCAGTGGTAACTTAAAATGGTAATAATCAAATAAAGTACAAGTCAATACATTAGCTGTGGCACTAGTTTCAATGTATGAGAAGAAGAGGGAGAAGAAGAAGAAGAAGAAGAAGAAGAAGAAGACATACTTTATTCATCCCTGGAGTGAAAATCAATGTCTTCACTCTGTTGTCATGAGTGTGTCAGAGAGAGGCTGCCTATGGACAGACACCCCAAGCAGTTTGGGGTTCTGTGCCTTGCTCAAGGGCACCTTGGCAGTGCCCGGAGTGTGAACTGGTGCCTCTCCAGCTACCAGTCCTCACTCCATATTTGCTCTGGTTGGGGACTTGAGTGGGTGACCCTCCAGTTCCCAACCCAGGTCCCTGTGGACTGAGCTACTGCTGCCCCAATTATGTTTACATTAAACCAGGGATTAGTGATATGCAGTTTTGCCACACACACTGTACACTGTTCTTTATGCATTTTGTTATGCACACAGATGGACATGTGGATGCATTTTTTTCTGTCTGACACACCCTTTGTTGGGAACATATATAACGGGGGATTTGAGTGTCCACTGCCAGAAAGTCGAGAACATCAAACACGGATTTTCCTGCATTCTGGTGAATTTTTCTGCATCAATATATGCTGTAAATGTCTTTAATTTTTGTCCAATCAAAAGTCCTCTCCTACTTTCATATTTGTATTGTGGGGAGGACAAATGTTCTTAATTTTAAGGGGGGACGTGGCCCCTGTGTACCCCACGAAATCTACACCTATGTAGCACACACGCACAATAATTTTTTTTATTTTTATTTTAAATAATGCTAAATTGCTGACATTCTCAAAAATATACTGTATAATCCATCAGCTGCGAAACACAGTTTATGTTGCCTCCTTTTTCCCCCTGTGATATTCTGAGGTTTGTTCAGACATTAACGGCCACATGTTGCTTATCTTTTAGGAGGGAAAATGTCTTTATGTGGTGGTGCTGATGGCTATGTTTTGGTGCACAGAGGCCCTCCCTCTGGCCGTCACTGCGATGCTCCCGGTCTGCCTCTTCCCAACACTGGGAATTCTGCCATCCAAACAAGTCTGCCCTCAGTACTTCCTGGAAACCAATTTTCTCTTCCTCAGCGGTCTTGTGATGGCGTCGTCCATCGAGGAGTGGGGCCTGCATCGCAGAATCGCCCTGAAGGTCCTCACTATTGTCGGAGTGAAACCAGCCTGGTGAGAAAACTTACAGGAAGTGATGATGATATTTTTTATTTGTCTTATTTAAAACAAATACTTGTTGTATTAATCCGCAGCTGAAAATAGTCCCCAACAAATACACTATTCACTCCTGTTTGAATAACTTGTGCTTTAGGAGACTGTAGAGGATGTTTAATAAGAAAACTATATATTTGTGGCCCACTTTAAAAATGCATGTCTTCAGTCTTAATGTCTTTGAGCCATAGACATGGTAGGGAAGCTGGAAAGTGTTGAACACATTGCTGGTCTGGACTTTTCATGGAAATTATTGACAACTAGAGGGACACACAGTGAGCACAGACCTCAGCCAAGACCAGATGACTCATCTCGCAATGTTAACAAAAGTCAACAATAGTTTGTTTATCCCCCGTAATTTGCATCTGTTTTTCCTTGGCTCAGGCTACACCTCTCCACCAAGTTACATTAAAACTGGACCAGTAGTTTTTCTGTAATCCTGCTGACAAACCGATAAACACACAAATAGCACCAAACACATGACCAACATGACGGAGGTAATTAAAAAATATAAGATATCGCCAACCTCATCCTGGAAGTGCGAGTGCTCCTTATTCCAAAAAGAGTACTTTCCAGGTCAGCAGCCATGGTCATGATTTAAGTTATTAATTTGAGATCTTGTTTTGAATTATTTTCCTAGGCTCATCATGGGAATGATGCTGACCTCATCCTTCCTGTCCATGTGGTTGAGCAACACCGCCACCACAGCCATGATGCTCCCCATTGCTAATGCCATCCTGGAGAGTCTGTTTGGAGACCTGAACACCCTTAAAGAGAAGTGCAAGTCCACAAATGACCCTGAGAATGACATTTTAAATGGTATGTTGTTTGTCCTTTACCTGAAATGGAGTGTGACTAGTTAGAGCTGCTCTAATCAATCATTTGATCTGAACAATGGAAGAAATATATAAAGTGACAAGTATTTCATGACCCACATTTTTACTTTTGTTTGTTTTACTTGCGGCGGCAGGCAGCTAAAAAGCTCTGATAAACCCTCTGAGCACTACCTGTTCAGCACATAATAGACAGGCAGACAAAGATAGCAAGTAGCTGGTGAACATAGTGGAGCATTTATTTATTAGCAAATGACCCAGATATTCTCTCAGGAGATGGTGGAGACCAAAAGCGGAGCTAAAAGAGAGTAAATTTTAATTACATTTATCAAGTGACCAGAATCATGACTCCAAATAAATGATCATGTTGTTCTGCAACTGCTGGATGTGTAAATGAGCAAGAGTTTGCGAGAGAAATCAACCTCATAAGGTGATTATATGTCAGTCTTGTGTTTACAGTTGTTCTTCTGTCCCCAAACGACCCCCAAAAAAGAAGCCTTTTTATGTCGTTGTCAAAACGTGACCTTACAAAAATGTGTACACTCACAGCGAAGATGGTTGTATTATTTTAACTTTGTCCTCAAAACCTTTTAATATTTAATCTAAGTGTGAACTTTGTACAGTTTTTCCAATACAGCGAGTCCTCAGATACAAAGTTAAATATTCAAGGGGTAAGTGATTGATGATGCTGGAGGGGAGCTGAAGTCTATATGAACATTACAGTGGCCTTCATCCCCCCCAAGACAGAGCTGAAACTCATGATTCGACTCATGTACAGTACATGACACAAACTCTTTGTTTCACTCTCTTTCAGGTCAGTCTACTGTAAAGCTGCAGTCGTTGCCCTCAGTGCCCACTGAAAAACAAATTCTGTCAATAGATGGGTGAGAAAAACATTGAGATAATTTGCCACAAACATCCTTCAGATGGTGTTTGGAGGGTTTTTTATAAAGGAAGTTTGACATTTTGGGAAATATGCTGTGTTTTCCTACCAAGAGTCACCTGAGAAAATTGAAACCACTCTCATGTCTGAACGGTAAAGTAGATGACTTCTCACTTATTAACATGTTAAAGTGTTGCTTATTTGTTTTATGGATGTTTAAAAAAAATATTAATTTGCTGAGCTTCAAAGGATTTTGCTGCCTTCAAACAGAATGAGGCTAGTTGTTTCCCCCAGTTTTCAGTCTGATGCTAAGCTAAGCTAACCGGCTGCCAGCTGTATCTTCATATGATGCGTCCCATTCACACTGGGCAGTCAGAATTTCCAAGTTCCCTGTTCCCCATAACTATCCCACAATGCAGTGCGGTAGACAACAACGTTCATAATGGACAGCGCCCGCAACAGCTCTGTAACGTCAGTAGGCTCCAGTTTAAGCAAGTGACTATGTAAGAAGTGTAAGATTTCACTTTTCTAGACATGATATAGCTTTTCAAGGTAGCTCTCAGGAAGGGATTTGGTAATTACCATTCAGCTCTGTCTGAATGTAACAAAATCCAGGACATAGTCTGTGACATAACATCCTGTAAAAACTATTTCACTTTGTTTTTGTGCAGGTTTTAAAAATGAGATATAACGTGTTAATTATTGATCTTTAGAGGTGCTGGTTCGTGGATTTCGTTAGCTTTGGACAGAGCGAGATTAAATGTTTCCTCATGTTTTCAGTCTCTGCGCTAAGCTAAGCTAACCAGCTGCTGGCTGTTACTTTATATCTATTTTACAGACATGAGAGTGGTATCGATCTTCTCATCTAACGCTTAGTACGAAAGTCGATACCTGTAAGTGTATTTCCCAAAATGTCGACATCTCATGTCAAACCCTTTGCATGAAAAATAATTCATGTACTTACCACTGTTCATTGAAAGTAATAGTGTCTCTTAAAACTTCAAAAGGACGGATGGGATGGAGCAGAGCGACACAAGGACGGCAGAGGAGATCCGATCGGAGGCAGAGTATCAGATGAAGGTGTGGAAAGGATTCTTGATCTGTATTCCCTATGCAGCAAGTATCGGTGGGACCGCCACGCTGACAGGAACTGCACCAAACCTCATCCTCATTGGACAGCTGAAAAGGTAACTTGCAACATTTATGCAGTGAAAACTTTGCATCAGTGAAAACAATCCCTTTCCTTGAATTTGACAAAAAAATTCCTTCTGCTTTAAAGCTACTTTCCAGACTGTGACCTCATCAATTTTGGCTCTTGGTTTGCGTTCGCTTTCCCGCTCATGCTTCTCTTCCTGTTTTTGGGATGGCTTTGGATCGCCTTCCTCCATGGGGGATTGAATATGCGGTAATGGCGCCAGACGATTGCTTATTGCAGGTTTAAAAACTGTATGCACTCATGTTAAAATTATATTTGTTCTGATGTCCTTACCATTTCTAGTCAAGACAATAAACACCAGATTTCATGATGTTTTTATGTTAATATGAGGAAAAATGCTGACAACTGTACATTCAGAGTTACCAACTTTTGTTTCTCTTCCTAAATATGGAATAATGTTCCTCTCTCATTTCCTTTTCTTGAAATATTTGTCACGTGTGGTTTTATTTTATGCAGATTATGTTTCACAAAACACGACCAGAGAGCCCAGGCAGAGGCCAGAGCGAAGGCGCTAATACAGGAAGATTACAGAAAACTAGGGCCCATAAAGTGAGAACTTGTGTATGTCTTCAATTCTCATGCAATATGGGGTGAATGAGTAAAGTTTTAATCTCTCAACTTCGATTCAGTTTTGCAGAGGGAGCGATCTCTTTCTTTTTCATACTGTTTGCCGTTCTGCTGTTCACAAGAGATCCTAAATTTGTCACCGGCTGGTCTGTTTTTTTTAAAAAAGGGTAAGAAAGGATGAAAACACAAAGCAGTTTGCTTGTCATGATATATTTTTCCTGTTTGGAAATGATCACAGAATCCATGTTTTGAGACGGTTGTTAATTATCTATCTCTGTTAATGATCCCCACCTCATTGTCCTGCAGGTACGTCTCAGACGCAGTCACTGGTGTGATCATTGTCTCCATATTGTTCTTCTTCCCCTCGCAGAAACCTTCGCTGAGCTGGTGGTTTGACCCTCAAGGTCAGTGAGCTCTCAAACTTTACACCCATTAACATTTAATTTACCAGACATCTGATTACAGTCATAAATAATATGTAATCCAGTATTTTAATCACAGTGATAATTAGGTTGTTGTATAAATAAAGAAATGCTGTAAAAATATCAAGGGGTATAGCAAATGGAAGCAACCAAGTCAGCAGCTTGTGACGTTGCATCAGGACAAGTTAGAAGTTAATACTGATGACCAAATATTTGTCAAAGTTTCAAAGACATTATGTCTCCAGAACAACTACTGCAAGTACTGAAAGTGAGGTGAGGAATGTTAATAATGTAGATTAGAGAGTCTTAGTAAATTTCCTGTCTGGAGCTTAAACTGTAGAGTCTCTGTTTCTGTGATTAGAATAATCTCTCAAAACTATGTTGTCACACTGTAGGGTTTTTGTGTGTGTGTGTGTATGTGTGTATGAGCATGCGTACAAACTGTTCGCACATGTTATGTGTGTGCTGGAGACACGTGTGAATGTGCAATTGTGTATATTATGTTCAGCTGGTCAAATAAACCACTGGACACAAGCACACAAAAAAAAAACAAAGAAAGAAAAGCAACTCATGGGGCTCATTTGTCCCTCTCAATGTAGGCCAGGCTTTTAGAATAAAAGAGAATACCAGAGTGCAAAATTGTCTTTATCACACCAAAACATAACATTCAAAAGCAGTACGTAATCATATTGTTCGTATTTGAAAACATTATCTGGAGCTAAACACGATTATCAAACATGGTAGCTGAGGAAGGGTCACAACCAAAGACCAGTGATATAAAACCTGTGTAGAGCTATATCTCACTGGAACAATTTGATATGGTTTATATCTCAAGGAGCTACAGCAAAGGGTTTTAAAAGGCAGCTGATGACCTGAAAACATGCCAGCAAAATATATAAAATAGGTTTCGTTTCATCTTTGTAAGATGGATGTTAGATGGACTGAGATTGTTAGGGTGTCTTTGAATGTATGATATATGGGTTATGTATAGGTTTGATGCAATGGTAATGTTGCAATTTAATTGTGTATTTCATGAAGTGAAAACATTTTTGAATATGACTATATGTAAAATATCTATGTTATTAACAACCTGGATAATCCTGTGTTGCGTGGCTTGTGTGTTAGATGGATTACTAACCTGTAACTGCACCTTTAAAGATTTTATTAAGCTCTTCGTAATGACTGTTGTATTTTAACTGTGTTTACTGCGTGTTGCTGCTCTGCATGTCTGCATGTGATGCTTAGCTGTGTGCTGTTGCTTCATGTTGCTTGCATGGCTTTTTGCGTCAACATGTTGGTTGTTGCTGTTGTTGTGTTGTTGTATCGTATGTATTGTATGTTGTGCTGTTTGTTGTTTATTTGCATGGCCTGTGTTCTATCTTTCTGTTTGCTGTTGTCATTGCTGTCTTTATCCTGTGAATTTTATCATCTATCATCATTTTGCCAAAGGACTGCAGTTGAAAATTATCTATTTGTGTTGTCCTTATAGATAAAATAAATGAAAAATGAAAACTAAATTTGAGTAGACCAAATCAGTGTTTATTCACAATAACTTCCAGGTCGAAAATCCTTGCGTCACATACATTAAAATCAAACAGTGCTGAGCAATCGTGGCCTTGTTGAACTAGTGTTTAGCCTCCTAAAAAATGCTCACCAAAAAAACACTTATCAGTTGAAGTGAATGCTATATTCAGAATATTTTCACTGCTTTACCTTGTCCCCAGACAGCCTTGTCCATCGTGGAGTTGAAGCCATAATATCAAAGCCATCAGACTCCACTAACAAAAACAATAATATCATGTACAACACTGAGTTGCTGGTCTACCGTAGCACCATTCGGTTAATGTGTAAGGTAAAGTGGAGCAAACATTTAAATGTAGCGTACACTTACTTGGATATGGATGGCTGAAGTATGTTTTGCTTCGGCCCTTTCCACAGCAGTACATTGTTTAGCTTCTGCGGAAGATTTCAAAAATCAAAGATGATCAAAGATGACAGCAAAGTCATCATCAATGTATAAAACATACAAATGAAATATTTAAAACAAATAGTAAAACATAAACACATAAAATAAAACTCTCCTTTAGATTTATAGTTTCAGCTTAAATTACTGCTATGTTGTAAAAATATGAAAACATGCCATTAGTGACATCTTTTGGAGCTGTGACATGGACCCACTTTATGTACAGGAAGTAAACAAGACATTGCTTATGCTGTTCATAAAGTTGTGAACTACCAATTTAGGAATTACTGAACTATCGCATATTGAATCAGCAGACACCAGTGATGTTGTAGGAAACATTGTGCTTATAAAACATGACACATCCTGAATATATATGGAGGTATTTTATTATATCTGATATAAAAATGATGTATGGAGGTTCTTCATTGAATGTTTTCTTCCATGTTTTTCCTCAGCTACAAACACTCCTTATGTCCCTCTCCTATCATGGAAGAAAGCCCAGCAATCTGTTCCCTGGAACATCATTCTGTTGCTCGGAGGCGGCTTCGCTATGGCAAAGGCTTGTGAGGTAAACATGTTGGCACATAATGGGCACTGTAATTACGTTAGTCATAAACCTATGGAAGGAAGGGAGGTTAGGCTTTCATGTTCTGCCATGTTTCTTAGTTTAACACTGTGGGAAATATATGTATTTGGTTTCTTGCCAAAAGTTAGATCAAAAGATAGAAGATAGATATAGTGCCGCTTTCTTGTCTGTGTGATTAATGAAGCTACAGTCAACAGCAGATCCATCATGTTTAGGATTAAGAAACTGGGGGAAACAGGCTCTGTCCAAATTGAACGGAATACACCTACACTAATCACCACGATATACCTATAGTTGGGTCTTTCAGATCAAAATGAAAAATGTGGTTTTATGGGGAGTTAGGTGCTAGAATAGTTCTTGGCTGGTAGTTGTGGCTTCCTGAAGTTTCACAAGGAAAAATAAAAGAAGGAAAGGTCATATGTTTGGGGAGACAGTCTTTGGTGTCAGTTCTACTGGAGTCCATGGGCTGAGCGCAGCAAATCACACTTCAACCCATCGTATCTTTGTTGTTTCACCTTTGACTGAAAAATCCTTCAATCAGATTAAAAAAGCCTCTGTCGGGTCCAAAGTAGCTTACCTACCTGCTTTTTAGTGGGCAGTATTATAGGCTACATTTATTTGACTACAAATAACCTCCAAACTGTTAATCCATCCATCCATTTTCAACTACTTATCCGAAGCCAGGCAGCAGCAGCATTAAGAACTGATCTGGTTATAATGTCTGGTCAGTGATAACAGGTTGGACCTGCCCAGTTTGCTTATGTATCATGATGTAGTGTTAGCTCTTTTGGACCACACAGGCAGGGTCTTTAAATGCAGGTGCTGGACAGAAACATGATCTGTTTGGAGACCAGTTACAAGGAAAATGAATGTGCGCATTTAGATGAAAAACATGCGTCAACTTTACGAAAGTTAAAACATCAAAGACATGATGGGTTAAAGTGTGATTGACTCCAACAGAACTCACACCAAAGTCTGGCTCCTTGAACACTGTCACTGACGTCATGACCTTTCTTTCTTTCATATTTTCCTTGACAATCTTACAACAACAACAAAAAAAGACAACATAAAAGATTCCTGTAAAACCATCACTTGACATTTGTACCTTTTGGCTTTTGTTCAGATTAAACAAACTAGATATAATGTGTTACTTAGAGAACTTTGAAGGTGCTGGTAGGTGGAGTTTTCTACCACTGGGCAGAGCCAGGCTACCTGTTTGCTCTTGTTTCCAGTCTGTATGCTAAGCTATGCCAACTGACTGCTGGTTGTAATATCAAATTTGATTTATGCATATACTATATAAATGTATATCTAAATAAGAGTGGCACTGTTTTAATCTTTTAATCTTGCTGAAATCAGGATTAGTGACTCGAGCTTTGAAAAGTTTACGTCATTTGTTTGTGCAGTTCAAGCACCTCTCCTGTTGGTTCTGTGCTGCTCCGCTCAGTGTGGTGCTGTACTCCTCTGTGCTTTATTATGTTCCAATTTGATCTCTGACCTTTGACCCCATTCTTGTGGCGTTTGGCAGGAGTCTGGGCTCGCCTCCTGGCTCGGAGGCCACCTCCAGCCTTTGGCCGAGGTCCCTCCTGCTGCAGCTGTGATGTTGATCACTGCCTTCCTGGCCTGTTTCACTGAGTTCGCCAGCAACACTGCAACAATTATCATATTTTTACCCGTCATTGCTGAACTGGTAAGACTGGTGTTCAACTAAAAGACATTTAGCAACTGTGTAGACTTAAGCTGTGTGGTCCTCATGATGAAATGGCCAAATGTAGATTATGTGACTTAAAATGAAGCAGAAACTTCCTGTTTCCACTGCTGCATATTTTGGCTAAAGGATTTTCATATATTTATATTCCAAACTCCATTTAATCAATTGTGCATTTCCTGCAGCAGTGACAATACAATTACCTCTGAAAACCTTTTAGTACACCGCAGGTCTCACATCAGTTTATAGAGTAACACACTGACAGTCAGGTGTCCAAACACAGAGACTCAGTTACAAGACAAAACAGTGGAATCTCATGAACTGGACAGAGAACAGAGGTTTGCTCCTGACCTCGTTCTTTGTGTTAGTCAAAGGCTTAGTAGGCCTGTTAAACTCTTGCAATAGATGTTCTTGTGTTTGTAGCTTGTTGGACATTAACTGCTGTTGTCAGTAATCATTATCTGGAGATTTGTACTTTGCAGCGGTGCCTATACTGCAAAGCACACGCACGGAGACTAGTTTGCGGGATGTATCGGAGGCTTAGTAAATGTGTCCTGAGTTCTTTACGTTAAAAACTGACTGAACGATGGCCACACAGAATCTTTCTTAAAGATCACCCACATTACGTGCCTCTAGTGATGCGTGGTCATGCAGGTAGTTTTGGATTTATTTCCTGAGGTTTTGGGATGATCATATTTAAACTGTTTTCCCTGAAACCTTTTCTACTTCTTCCTTTATCAAACAAATAATCTCTCCATTGCTTTTAATTGGTTTAAATGTAATTTTTAAATCAAAAATCCCCCTCTTCCTCTTTGGGCTTTAAACTTAGATAAAACCTTTTGGATGGATTGTGATTAATTTTTATAACTTTGGTGAACTTGTCATCTAATGTAATTGGAATTTGTCCATTTCCCTTATTATATTTTATATATGACCAAATTCCTGCAATATTGATGACTAATTTTAGCATTTTTATTAACATGTTAGCATGTTAGTGTTGGCATTCAGCTAAAAGCATTGATGTGCCTAAGAAAAGCCTCACAGTTGTCCATGACATCAAGCTAGTGTTATCACAAGCATACAGAATATTTTAAACCTTTTAACCTTCAAACTTTTTTAAAACTAATTTTCCGCACTATTGATACATCTGTACCAGTGGCACATTCTCGCTCTCTCTTATGGTTAATGTTCAGTCATTCTGCTGTTCTCTGCTGCCAACAAAAAAAGTTGTCTTTTAATATTTATCTTTTCATAAAATTTAAACTTATATGCCCTGAATGTCAACTTTTCTCCATTGTATTGGAAATGGTATTGAATTTTTTATATTTTCCAAGGTAACAAAGTTAGAAATTCCAGGACAGGGGCACCCAGTAGTTCAGTGGGTAGACCAGGCGCCCCATGTACAAAGGCAATGTCCTTGCCGCAGAGGCCATGGACTCGATTCCAGCCCACGACCCCTTGCTGCATGTCTTCCCCTCTCTCTTCCCCCATTCACACCTGAAACTGTCCTGTCATTAAAGGCAAAAAGCCCAAAATATAATCTAAAAAAAAAGAAAGTTTGATGGATTTAAACAATGTTTTTCCATATGATTTAAGTTTGCAATAATGGTGCCACTGAAGGTATGAAATGATTTACATCCTCTCCTAAGAATATGCTGATCTTTTTTTGTCTTCATCTCTGTAGGCTTTGCGTGTCTCAGTGAACCCCCTGTACTTCATGATGCCTGCAACAATAGGATGTTCATTCGCCTTCATGCTGCCAGTGTCCACACCACCCAACTCCATCGCCTTCGCCTCGGGACATCTCATGGTCAAAGACATGGTGAGACCCTCACATCAGACACTGACACATATTGTTATCTATCATCACTGCAGCATCTTCATGATTTCTGCTCCTGTTTTCTCAGGTGAAAACTGGCATCGTGATGAACATCCTGGGCATCCTCTCAGTGTCTCTGGCCATGAACACTTGGGGCGTTGCCATGTTTAACTTGGGCACGTTTCCAGAATGGGCCCAAGCAGCCAATAAGACTGCAGTTGTTCCTGATGTGCACCTATCACTGGTCCAGTCGCTCAATGCTACGCTCTGATTATTCACCCATCGAGTATCAGAAGATTGTACAAAGTTCAACACTACACAGGGTTTGTAGACGTCTATAATGTCACCAAAATATCAGAAAACACTGGGACCTTCACCTGTGACCTGTTGAGATGAATTTAATGAGTTTGTGACACTTAAGTGTCGTTAAAAATGATGCAACAATTTAAAAACCAGCTATATTATTTCACCTTCTGCTATCTTCAAAACAGATGGGAGAGATATTTAAGCGAAACAACAGAGACAGCCAGAGCTCTGGAGTATTTTATACATATTTTGTCAGTCTGCAGAGTAAGCTGTTCTGATGCTACGGGACTGACCTCTGCTGGAAGAATAAGAAAAGCCTCTGTGAATAATTCCTATAAAATATATATTTTTGGTGAAAATCACTGTGAGATCATGTTTGTTGTTTATGTATTATTGGTGCCTGTCTGAAGCCGTAGCACATAAACAATATTTTAAATCTTTTCTATATTAGAGTATGAATCATGACCAATGAATGTGTAAAATTTGTAACTGCTGTTACAAATAAATGTGTATGATGATAATTGAATTGCACGTGGTCTCTGTATTTGCCTGTAATGATTGCACAGAGGTTTAATGTTGAGAAGGACCTTGCTAAGTTGTGTTTGCATAGAAACAACAGAACGTGACTGTCAGTGCTCAGGCTTTGATGATCTGTGGCTGCACCGCTGCAGATTTAACACATATTTTAACATGTTGTTGCCTCTGCAGACACTAAGAGAGCCATGAGAGAGCACACAGCTGTAAATTCCTAACAGTGTTTGTTTGCTGTAGTGAACTGTCTGAAATCAGGAGGCCCACAACAATGGTTAACTTGTGCAAGGCTGTGGTCGTTACTGAGTGTTATAAAATACTCAACCAAAACCCCACACACTAGGACAGGATGTACCCAGCAGTCTGCACAACCTTTGATCTGAACCAAATCTGACTGATGTCGTTGCGTTTTGAGAATACAAAAGCAGATTAGAAATATCTTAGAGTTTTCAGTTGTGATAATAAATGTAATTTACCTTTTTCTCTGGAATTGTAATTCACATTAAATCCTATTTTTCTCTAGTGAGATAAAAGATTTCTTTGTGTGTGTGTGTGTGTGTGTGTGTGTGTGTGTGTGTGTGTGTGTGTGTGTTGTTGAGAGTGTATATAAAATATACAATGTCCTGTTGGGCTCTAAAAATATATTTCTGTCCTCACTATCATCACCTGCAGTCGTAAGAAGCTGCTTGTATGAACAATGTATAGTGTTGTTTCTTGGGGGAGGACAGTCCTTAATTGTCTCACAAAAGTCCTGAGAAAAGTAAATTTTGCACCAAACGCAGGACTGACAGCAATCAGTCATACATTTTTCTGTAAAAGCTTATCCTGTTGGGGGTCACAGGGGGGGCTGGAGGTGGGGGAACAACCCAGACAGGTCACCAGACTATCACAGGGCTGACACATAGAGACAGACAACCATTCACACTCACATTCACACCTACAGACAATTTAGAGTCACCAGTTAACCCACATGTCTTTGGACTGTGGGAGTACCTGGAGAAAACCCACGCTGACAAGGTGCAAACTCCACACAGAGGGGCTCCCCCACCCTGGGGTTTGAATCAGGAACCCTCTTGCTGTGAGGTGGCAATGTTAACCACCGTGCTGCCTCAACAACAACAACAACAAGGAAACCACAATCACTAAAGTATAGACTTCACAACAAAGTGGCATCACTGTCTTGTCATGTCATGATGAAAAGTCATGAAGGCATGAGTCCACACAACAGTAAAGAGGAGTAGACTACTGTGAACCCAAAAGTTACTTAGAATGTTGCATTAGCTACACATTACCTCAGGACAGCCAGCCTTGGTTAGCAGCAAGTTAATAATAAACTAAATTCTACTAAATAACAAATCAATAATCACACAACAGCTGATAATTCTCCAACAAGAGTGTTTGGGCAGTAGATAAAAAATGTCTGTCAATATTTAGCCTGGTCACAGATTTGACAGCGTGTAACAGTGTCTGTTAAACAGCCGTGCAGCTCTGGAAATGGTGGTTGCCCCTAGCAACATAATGTACGTTCATCTGCTGTAGGACTTTGCCAGTTGTGGTTGCTCCTAGCAACGGGACACCCAGCTGAAACCAACTGGTGGTGGCAGAACAAATGCTAATTCATTCATCTTTTTATTGATTTCTATTATGATAGCACAAATCTGGGGTAATAGTTTTTTGTTTGTTTTATTTAAGATATTTTTTGGGGCATTTTTGCCTTTATTTGATAGGACAGGACAGTGTGAAGGAGGGAGAGAGAGGGGGGGGGGACAACATGCAGCAAAGGGCCACAGGCTGGAGTCGAACCCGGGCCGCTGCGCCTGCTCTAACCACTAAGCCACCGACACCCCTGGGGTGATAGTTCTTTTTGCGGTTTGTTACTTAGGTGGAAAAAATGCGTCAGTCAACAGTTTTACATTCGTGTGACAAACTGGAGGAAAGTGTGTAATAGTGTTGTCACGATACCAAAATCTTTGTTTCGGTACCCATACCAATATGAATTTCGATACTTTTTGACACTTTTCGGTACTTTTTCTAAGGAAAAGTCCTTTTGGTTACAAACCTTTAGAACAATAAATTGTAGGGGTGTAACGGTACCAAAAAAGTACCTCGGTACGGACGTCACATTTAGTTTGCTCATTGGTTTCACCAAGTTGGTGTTGTCTCCCTTTGAGAGACAGACTTTCTCTTGTCTTTTTTCACGTGTGCCAGCTGCGAATGTTGATACAGGTGTTGTCATACACACCACTTGTGCAATCTGTGCTCCAATAGGAACAAGAAAGGCGTTTGTGTGCATAAATGAGTAAAATAAATTAACTAAATTAATGAATTGAATCAGTTTCAAAGTACCGGTATTTTCCAAATGCAGTATAGTACCGTTTGGAATACTCTAGTACCATGGTACTATTTTAGTACCGGTATACCGTGCAACACTAGTGTGTAAACATGCTACAGCCGTGATACTCAACTAGCAGCCTGTGGTGTAACAGCTTGTGAACCAGGTAAGAGAGGACTTAAACGCATGATTATAGAGACAGTTCGGGTAAAAAGTTTTTATTGGTTAAACGGTAGGTTCAGTTCACAGAGGGACAGTCAGTGAAGGTAAACAAATTCAACAGGGATGAGGCAGAGGCTGTGTCAATCAACAGACAATAGGAAAACCAAGAGTCAACTGAGGTAGTTGATAACCAGCTTTGTAGTACCAGCTATCCAGATAGCCAGTGTTAGGGGTTAGTTATGCCAGATAACGAAAGATATCCGGGGTAAGTTGAAGTGGCATCATAGTACGGGCCTCTGGAAAAGGACACTGGGAAACAAAAGGCTGAACATTAGACACACAAGAAACTAAGATGAACTGGCACTGAGAGAAAACAAGACACACACTAAATACTCTGAAGGATGACGAGACACAGGTGAGGCTAATCAGGGCGGGACAGACAACCAGACACAGGTGAGGTCATCAACAGGGAGGGAAAACACACAGGGACAAGAAGTGAAGTGATCTGAAAAGAGAGGAGATGTGAGTTTCAAAGTAAAACAGGAAACAACATGAAGAAATGAACATTAAAAAAACAAAACCTAAGAAATTTGAACTGTGACACATGGGCCAAATGTGGCCTGTGACAGGGTGCCGTGTGACCCTTCAACTATTTTCTAATTCACAATGGAAATAAGCTGATTCACAATGGGCAACAGGGTGCCTGCAAAGCATCAAAATAGAGCTTGTTTATCAAAAAGAGCCAGGGGAGGGTCCCTTGTGTGACAGTTTTAATAACATTTCATCTGAGATGGAGGTAAATAATTTATTTCATTAAATAAGCTAATAATTAGTGTGTGTGTACTCAAGTTAAGTCAAGGCAGTTTATGAGCTTCAACTCCGCACACCCAGGACCCTCAAAAGAGGCCTGGGCTAAGCCCCAAATGTCCTCAAATCTTAGAAACACCCCTGCTTAAAACCCCAACAACTGGCCCCTTGACACCTGTCATTTTGCAAAAGTGGTCCCCGGGCAAAGCAAGTTGAGTATCACCGTGCTACAGGAAACAAATCTGTAATGAGCCTGAATGCAGCCTTGAAGTGTCAAACGATACACTTTTTTAAGTGTAGGATGATTTCAATCAGTGTTTCCCAACTAGTCCAGCCACGTCATTTTTCAAGGTCCACACAGTTTAATACACTCAGCCTCATACTTGCATTTGGCCACATCTTTGAGATAGTGTGCTCTCCGTGTAACTAGCTGCCTGTTATTCACTCACTCTACAGCAGGACACAACACAGGACCTGCGACCTACTTTTGGACCACGACCCACCAGTTGGAAACCACTGATTTAGATTATCTGTGATCACACTGGCATCAACACAACACTCAGTGAGCTGAGTGAAACAAATACCAACTGCATAAAATTTACAGATCTTATGTCAATCTGAGAGTGTGACCTGTGTCACATTGCATGTGCGTGTGTGTGTATGTGATTACATCATGCCTCTACATATGATTTTGTGTCATGTATGGTCAACATGGAGAACAGCTGTCTTTTCATTTTCCACGTGAGATCTTGTAGGCGACCCACAAATACCAACATGACAGTGACTGTTGTCAGAAGTTCCTCTTTGACACTCAGTCTTGAAACAGTTCCCAGCCCTGCTTTTGCTCATATTTTCACAGTGACAATGAAGTTCATCAGAGAGAGTATTATTGCGCCTGTCAGGTAAGAACTGTTATTTTAATTATTTCTAATTATTTTTAATAGGGCCTTATTGGTCCAATGATTTCCTAAAGGACATTACAAATTAAAATTAGCTGTCTATGATATATCAGTCTATCCATCCATCTAGTTAGTCCTATAATTGCTATATAATGGTATGTGGTTTATCTATTTTAGGATTCATGACTGACAAATGCATGTTTAGTTTAATTACTCATAATTTCACAGTCTTATAGAGGTTAAAGGAGATCAGTTGCGTGTGGGAAAGTATCTTGTGCAGAACTGTCCGTGAGTTTTTCACTTGGTGGAGTTAAGTAAATTGTTAGGCACTTTGGGGAAATAAGTTTATTTGTTTTCTTGATAAGTTACATAAGGGGAAATGTCTAATTGTGGTTTAACAGGGAAAACACAGCACAGAACAGAAATAAAAACCTGACAACTCCTAAAACTATAAAGTCTTGTTTTGCATTTGGTTGTGGGCAGATTAAACAAACATACAATGTGCTGATTAGCAAAATTTTGAGATGTTGTTAAGCCTATTTTTCGAACTCTGGGGAGAGCTAGGCTGTTTCCTCCAGTCCAGTCTTTATGCTACACTAAGCTAATCCCCTACTTGATCTACTGTAGCTTCATAGCTGAAGTAATAGCGTGACATTTGGGGAATTTTGCTTAGTTGCTTATTCTGCCAAGAGTTACATGAAAGGATCAATACCACCTTCACGTCATAACGGCTGAAGTCATCTTTTTTGGAGCAAGAAATGACCATATTTGGACAAGAGGCTGGAGCTGTGGAGGAGTGAGGGGTAGACCTGACTGAGGACAATGTCAGCAGATAGCCTGTCACTCAAAACAGCCCATGCTTAATTATGCCACCCAGTTAAAGGAGGAGTATTTAGGATTAAGTGGCATTCAGTGGTGAGGTTGCAGATTGCAAGCAACTGAATTACATCTCCGCTCACCCCCACACCTCCTACCAAGCGTGTAGTTGAACCTACAGTGACCTTCAGGAAACCTACAAACATGAAAGCATGGATGTATAAACAGAACATGATACAGCCTTGCTAGCAAGGATCCGTTCAGTCCTATGAAAGTTGCACAACGACGTAAACATTCAACTTCCGGTTATAATATGACCTGGATCTTCTATCATTGGGCCCATAGAGCGAATGCACTGGAGACTTTTGCCGACCAAGCAGCTACCTTCTGGTTTTACCCTCCACTAACTTGAATAGGAACAAATAATCGTGCAACACTTTTAGACAATTGAAATGTTATCAGACCAAATGGATCAAATCCCAATAAGTGAAACGAGGCATGAGATGTGACGCTCAGAAAAAATTGTATCCACTGATTAACACAAGTCTCTTTCAAATTTAAGTTAATGGGAAAAGGTCTTTTTGAGCCCAATGGCATCATCAAACAGACCCAGAAGTTGTAATTCCATGGTTTGGCCACAGTGAAAAACTGGCGCTGTTCCTGGGGGCTTGACTCTCGGCAAGACCGCAAATATTTCCCAAAATGTCCAACTATTCCATAACTTAATTCAGGTTGTGTTTTCTCTCCTCAGGAACAGGACAGGACCCTGCAGACAGATTTTAAAATCTGTCCTGCTTTACCTCTGGGATGTTTACTCTGCACCTGCACCTTCTGGCAGAGACATACTGACTCAGCTGTCTCTCTGTTTCACACTCGCCGTCGTCACTGGCGGCCTGCTTCAACACTGGCTATCAAAGACTCTCAAATACAACCATGAGGGGTCCATTCAGACCGCCTGCATCTACAGCGTGGCCATGTTCCTGGTCTCGTTCCTGTGTCACCCTCTGCGCTGTGTGCTGACCATGACTCTACCCACTGTCTGCACCAAACAGGGACGCAAACTCCTCATCACAGCCTCTGTCATGATTCTAGTGTTGAACGTCATCCCTAATATTTCAGTGAATGTAGGGGCGGTCACTCGCATCCTCAAGTGTACCGCTGAGGGTTTCACAAAGACTTTGTTAAACTCAACTGAACCTTTGAACAAAGCAAAGAAGGACCTTGTTGAGGAAACAATCAAAGCAAGGAGGGAAGACTTGAGCATTGTCACCAACTTGAGGAAGGTGGATCATTTCACACATGTTGATGTGTCAGAAGTCAGAGGAAGGTTTACTAAGTTGATTGGGCAGATAGAGGTGAACTTCTCATATGCCAGGAACCTGCTGAAAGAATACAAACTGCTGTCAAACCGGATCCTTGCTGCCATTTTTGTTGCTCTACTAATCTTTGAATCTGCACGCTACTTGAAATCTTATCTGGCATCAGTTCAGTTTGATAATGGCCACATCTCCGAAGAGCTCCGGCAGACGGTGAATCATAATGCTAAAGATAAAACTTGTCTCCCAAGCTGCAAAATAACAAGTCAGGAATGTACCTCCTGCTTCATATCACTGGTTCTGGTGACGTTATATTTCATCGCAATAGCGTTAATAGTAGCCTTGGATCATGTTGTGTATCACATAGTTCAGGCGATTCTGCCGTGGATTCTGGACTTTCCACCAACAACTGCCAGCATAAGTGTCGATTATAAGGTAAGACATTTTACTGTGCCTGCAGTATTTGCTTCCTTACTTTTAAGGCTTTTCATCTCTATTTTTATTTTTTAATCCTCTGATAGGTTCAGTGGTTCCCCCCTGCCTTCTGTATCATCCCACAGTCTTGTGTCACACGGGAGCTGACAAACTTCCACAGGGATTACAAGTGGACTTTCGATCCCGAGCCATCGCTCTGTGATGTGACAACCTCAGCACCCAACCTGGGAGTCACACTCCTGCTGGGATGTCTGTGGCTGATGAGCTACTCTCTGGTGTTCCTCGAGGTTTACGCCAGACGGCTGCGCAAGAAAATCTCTGCATCCTTTTTCAGAGAGCAGGAGGAGAGGAGGATGGCGTACTTGATGGAGAAAATACAAGGGAAGCAGAATAAAAAGGAGCAAAAGGAGATGATTTATGTGAAGATTGGGTGAACATTCACCGGACCTGGCAATGCTTGTCCAATTTACTGATGATATTTTATTCATGCTAGATGCTTGGCTTCAGGGATGGGAATGTTGGCCTGTCAGTAGGGGGGTCTGGATCCAGCCACGGAGCAGTGATACATTTGATAGCTAAAGTAAATACATCCGTCCCTCTGGTATTACTAAGTAGTGCTACCATGGGGCACAGAAAACATCCCTGAGCGTTACATATATGTTGTCATAATAGGTCATAAGCTTTTGACATGCCCAGAATGAATGGACATAATTCGCCGACACCTCTCTGCATACCCTCCAGCAAGCACTACACGCAGAAGCATTAAATTTACATGTTATATAAGGTGTTTTAAAGGAGCGTGCAATAAGTTTCCATCGGAATTCATCTGAATTCTCTCCATGTGTTTGATCTGGTGACCATGCCAGATCATATTTTGCCTTTAAATACCTGCTTTTGATGCCACAATCACAGCTGGAAATGCTGCTGATGTCTCGGCATCATGCCTCTAAAAACCACCCGCTTTTGTTGGTCTTCAATAGACTGCAGCTTGGCAGCAGTCATGCCATAGGTGTCACACTATCCACCATCCCCTACACCTCACAATGACAAAGTCAGCTGTCACAAACTGGCTCAGTTAATGTGACAAGTCGGGATTCCACACAAAAGACTTAAAACAGGCATAATGTATTAAACTAAGATTAACTTAATAACCAGGTCAGCAAAGTCAGTAAGCCTAAAACAGTGGTGCGGGATAAATGTCTGCTGTAGGGAGAAAGTGAGTGAAAACATGAAGGAGCTTTAATAGCCTGATAAGCCCAGGTGAGCTCAATCAAGATTGACCTTCCCACCTCAGCCGCCTGATGAGGTTGCCTGGAACATAACATAGCAGTGATTTGCAGAAATGCACAATGCCAACATTTTCCTCTGGCGACTGGGCTGTGAGTGAAAAGTCTCAACATATAATGGATGGACTGCCATTTTTGTAAAAACATTCATGTTCCCTTCAGGATGAAGTGTAATAACTATGCTCGTATATTAGCTTTTAATCTAGCACCATCATCAGGTCAAAATTTCATTATCCAGTACTTCAGTTAATGATCAAATATCTGCGAAACTAATGACATTCCCCATCATCATCATCAGTTGTACTTTGTCTTTAGTGCTGATCACCATGCTGACACACCAAGCTGAGATGGTGATCATGGTCAATAGTCTGTTTGATTGCTGACATTTTCTGACTCACAGTGCTGCTGTGCCAAAGTTTAGCTTTGCAGAGCTGCTGGTGTCAGTGGACTCATCATTCACTGCTCTTATGCTATTTAAGTTTCTGTTTCTGCAAAACTGAAGATAGAGCATCCTGTGTAATAACACCTTTTCCTGTGCAGACGTGTCAGCCCCCGACAACGTCTTTCTTAGGCGCTCACACTCAAGCCCAATGTGGTTTTTATAGATGCACCACCACGTCTGCTGAATTTGCATCCCCCTTGTTTGTGTGTCTGCCAACAGTTTTTTTTTTTTCCAACTCAAATGTCACAGAGCTCATGTTTTACTGTATATTTTCTGTACAACGTGTGCAGTGTTGTCTTTCTTTTGTGTGGCTCAGCATAAACTTGTGTGTTATTTTACCCCTCAGCCCCACTAGATGCCACTATGGTGCTGTAGACAGTGAGTGATACAACCCCTCCTGTCAGGAAATGAACAGCAAACGATTGTCCAGTTTTTTGAATATTTTATTGGCCTAGATGACTTTAATAGATTAAATGAATCTGTTTCATGCCCACATCCAATAATTCACCAGCCTATTTTAATCAGTTTGCAATTACTAAGAGAAAAGAAAAAAATCACTTCCTTTCTCTGAAAAAATCCTTTGCATTTTATTGCCTCCTGCTTAAAACTCCCATGAGCCTTCGGGAGTTTATTTTAAGACACATCCCAGAATAATAATAGAACACCTCTTTATCATCTATTTTTAATTCTGACTTTCTGTCCACTCCGTGGTTGACTCAGAATTCGGCAGCCTAAAGATGATACACAGGAATCATAAATTATTCATGTGTTTTCTGTTATCATGAGTTCTCACATCAGTGTGTTGCTTACTGTGTGTGTCACAGCTCTGGGCGTGTTGTTGTTGGAAATGCAGTGAACTGAAAAACTGATTATTCTTAAAATGTAAATAAAATGCACCTCTTAACACCCAGTTTTCCCATTGTATTTCTTATAGTAGCTTTAAGGTTAGAAATATCAACTTATACCCTATCTGAGAGTATGACATGGTGTATATTCTGTATCAGCTCATTTCAGCTTGTTCCAGGTGTTCCATCTTACACTGAAGCCAGTTGATGTTTATTCTTACTGAAAAATCAAGGTATTCTGGGTTTAATTTTAAATACAATACCCTACAATTCAGCCTGGCATGTTTAGTACCTTTAGAAACTTTTGGTTCTCAGCTGGAACTTAAAATAAACGAGCAAGTTCTGGATGCACAGCATGAAGATGAGCACTAATCATCGTATTTGTTCGGACACAATGCAGGATGGGCTTCTTAGCATGCAGCAGATCAATCAAACAATTACCTGGACAGAAACTGCTCTGCTGGATTTTTCTTCTTCATCGTCTTTGAAGCTGTTATCTATTCATTAGAGGAAGCCTGGTGGACTGAGCGTTCTGAAACTATTTGAAATGATGAAAATGTATGCATCTGTCATACATTAGCATTCACACTGTCAGTCCTGTCCACAGGAAGAGGTTTAAAGAGCTTTCCAAGCACAGAGTGGTTTGTTAAGATCTATTTAAATCTATCGTAGCTCTGAGAAAAGATTTTCTGGACGATCGGTTTTGATGTTACTTAATGTTTTCAGCCACTGGGAGCAGGTTTTAATAGTATCAGCATCCACCATACAATCAGTGCTGGAGGCTGTGAAAGCTTTCACAAATCTGCCTCAAAGGAATAGCATGAATCTTAATCTTATGATGTGTGTTCCTATTAGTGCCTCGAGAGACTTTTCGAATTCTACACTTCTGAATTTGTGCGAAACCAGAAAATCCAGATGAAGCGTTAACTAAATGTCTGCTAGTGGCAAAAAAAAGGTCTGCTTCGTAATTAGTGCCATCTTAATTCAATGGCCGAACACTGCAGTGGATGATGTGTTGAATTGCAGGCTACCTCCTCTGTTCTCTCAATAATTACAGGGTTTATGGTCACAGCCATGGCCTCAGTCGTTGACATGACGTTCTGAGCTTGAATGGGAAGGTGGAATTGATTTCTAAGTTGGTGGCTGTACAAGGCAGTGTGTTGCAGTGTGGATGTAATGGTGTGTGATGTGAAGGAGAGGGAGGGGTGCACTGGAAAGACAGGGAGAGGGAGAGAGGGAGGGAGACATGTGGACGACTGGAGGGGCTCTGGAGAAAGAATGAGCATTCATTCGTGCACCTGAGTGCTGCTGCCACGCCAGAGTGAGAGCCACCTCTTGCAAATGATGGTAAGCTGCCTCTTTTCTTCTCTTAAAAACATTTGTTTCATGTTTATTTAGCCTTGCACGCTTTGATTTTCTTCCTCTGAATCATCTGTAAATGTTTTAGCAAATTATTCCTCCTATACAGAGATGTAAAGAGGGACGGTGATGCATTTAAATCTTTTTGCTGCAGGGATAATCTGAGTTTTTTGGGAGAGCAGGGGACGGTATTTCATTAAAAAAAAAAAAAAATCATGGCTTTATGTGCACAGTGGGTCATTAAGATACATTTTATCATTCACAGAAGAAAACAAAGGCTTAACTTTTCCCTTCACAGTCAACTTGCTAATGGGACCAATATGTCAGTTATGAGAAACAGAACACACATACACATGTTTATGGATTTTAGTGATTAAATGTTATAACTACCAGCAGTCACTCCCCCACCCCCTCTCAACCCTTTACTTTAGTCTGCATCATAATAGAAAGTTAAATATAATGTTGACCTATATTAAAATTCAGGTTAACCTTTTATTTGGCATCTCTTTGTTCTGAAGAGTTGCTGGAATATTCATAATGTTGTTGTTTTTCATGAAGTTGGAAATTGCTTATTCCACTTTTAATGTGAGCTTTGGAGGCTGTTGTGTAAACTCATCAATGTATTAAACCTGCAATAACGTATTGGAAGAATGAGTGGTTTTTTTTTGGCCACTTGGGGGCAGCAGAAACAAGCTGTAAAGACAACACTGACATATTATCACCCTCTGAGTTGATATCAGGCCCCCTGAAAGTTTGCTGGGCTTTGAAGCCAATTTTTCGTAGTGGCTTAACAGTGGAATCACAATGTCTACTGTAGGTCTGTCACGTGATGCTGTTGGGCCCAAAAAGACTTTTTCCTGTTGGGGAAGAAACGTCTATAAATCATCAGATACATTTTTTGAGCATCACAACCCCAACGACATGGCTCGTTTCACTCTTAGGATTTGATCCGTTCGGTTCGATAACATTTTTTAGCGGAGGGCTTAAGTTAGTCATTGTGTCTGTGATGCGTCTGCTCTGTGGCCCCCACAGTGCAGAAGATCCAGGTAATTTATTCAAACATTCTTGGCTTCACGTACCACTGAGCAGCTCTCATATAAAAATGAACAGCGTCCTGCCTCCAATGCTGTATCCAGTTCTCTTTATACATCCATGGTTGATTGGAGAACTTGTTGGCAAACAGTTGCTTGTTTGCACCTACAGGAGCAATCAGTCGTGTTTGTGGCCACCTGATGAATGTAAGTCCAATAATCACATTACCCACATTATGTTACAGTCATTTCGCTCACACTTTTATCCAAAGCGACTTACAATAAGTGTTGGATACAACCCAAAAAAAAGTCATGCTAGTACATCAGCTGTAGAAAATATGAACTGCTCCAAGTAATACATTTTAAAACAGTAACAGAGAAAGCAGTCGAAACAAATGAGTTCTCAGTTTGTGTTGAAATATGTGTGTAGTTTATTCCATCTTGTGAAGGGCTTATCGGATCCAACAATTTTAATTTAAACCCCAGTATGCCCTGGATTTGTAACCATAATTACTGCACACGTTATATTTTGGGGTTATATTTTTATTACTTAAGTTACTGTGTTTTAGGTACATTATTTATATTTAAGTAATAGATTCAGTAACTGGTTAATTATCATTTCATTGTCATTTAAAGTACTTTGTATATTGTTTCATTTGTATTTTCATGTGCGGCGTTTAAGCGGAGTCATTGTGTTCCCTTGGTTATAAGCCACTTGGTTCCTACCTGCCCTTGTTTTGTGTGGACAGGTATGGGTGATACAAGAAGGACAGTGAAGGGAAGTTGCTGTACCCCCAAGTTGGAATGTGTTAGTATTGTCTTGTCATGTTGGTAAAAATTAAATGAAGAGGAAGAAAAAAAATGTTGTAGCCTGCTTGTTATCTACAGCCCAGAAAAACTGGGGAACACCAACAATCAAGAAAAGAGGGTTACAGATTGTTTTTGAAAGAGACTTACATTTTATATACCTCAAGTATCCAAAGAACACCTGTATGTGACTACTACTAGTCACAGCAGTGTATCTCCTTTGTCTTCATGTGTGGAGTGTCTGATGTCCAAATGTCAGGAGCTTGTTCCACCATTGAACCAGGACAGCACTCTCTTTGAGCTCTGTATTTGGTCTCCACCAACTCCTGAGGGAAATATCTGTCTCTTTAGCTGATAAATGCTCAACTGTGTTCACTAGGTAGTCACTTACTGTGTCTGTCTGCTGTTTGGTGCTGAGCAGGTAGTGCACAGGGGGTTATTAGAGCTTCTTTTGCTAAAACAGCTGCCTGATGAAGCTGAAAATGATGCTATGAGAGCAGTGCAATGAGAGTGAACCAAAATAGTGCAGCAGCTCACTATAAAGGTCCAAAAAGCTGAGGGGAGCTGCAGATTCAGGTGATAATTCTCTGTAGGTTTGTCAGTACACGCGACGTCTTTCACATTGTTTTTAGATTATGATTTGATTTGATCATAACATAAAAATTTAGAGTGGGCGTTTCAGTTTTTATTTTTGTCCCTTAGTCAAGGGATCAGCTCAAAGACAATATGAATAATGCAGGGAAGTGTTTCGCTTTTTCCCCCATTTCACATGTGCCTCCCCAATGTTGAAATAAAACCTACATCCTTCCAAACCCCCTCCACAGCCAAATCCTTGTCGCACACTCCCTACCTATTGTTTCTCTCCATTTCTGTCTTTAGGATTCTTGTTTTGTGCCTCTGGAGATCAACTGAATTGTGGCTGCAGGACTTGACACAATGGAGAACAACACAACCGTATTTCAAGATGCCTCTCAGGTTTTAAATCTGACAGAAATACCTCTGAACCCTCTTGAAGAGCAGGTCATAACAATATTTTTGACAGTACTTATCTGTGTAGTTGGGATTGCTGGGAACATTATGGTGGTGCTGGTCGTGCTGCGCACTAAACACATGGTGACCCCGACTAACTGCTACCTCGTCAGTCTGGCCGTCGCAGACCTCATCGTGCTCCTGGCGGCAGGGCTGCCTAACATCTCTGATGTTGTAGCCTTCTGGATATACGGGTACACGGGATGCTTGTGTATAACTTATCTTCAGTATCTGGGCATCAACGTGTCGTCCTGCTCCATCACAGCCTTCACCATCGAGCGATACATTGCTATTTGTCACTCCATAAAGGCACAGTTCATATGCACCGTCTCCCGGGCCAAGAGGATCATAGCTGCCGTCTGGATCTTCACCTCACTCTACTGCATCATGTGGTTCTTCTTAGTGGACACAGATGAAACCGTCTACACCAACGGAGTGGTCGTCACTTGTGGCTATCGCGTCTCCAGGAGCTTCTACATGCCGATCTATTTCCTGGACTTCACTTTGTTCTATGTGATCCCCCTCATTGTGGCCACTGTGCTGTACGGGCTCATCGCCAGGATTTTGTTCATGAGCCCCCTGCCCTCGCATCTGAACGACAGAGCTGGAGGAGGGTCAGTTCACCAGGGTCACTCCAACAGCACTAACAAGGCCAACAAGGGTGCCGTCTCTGCAAGGAAACAGGTACTGGACAGGCTGATACACATCATTCATTCATTTCCAAATCTTGATTGTTCCCTCAAATTTATCTTTCTTTAACATAGTCAAAATCAAAAAATCTCAACAACTGGTGGATGGTTTGTACAAACATTCATGGTTCTCAGAGGATGAACCCTACTGAATTTAGTGATACCCTTACTTTTCCATTAGCTTTACCATGTGACATTTCCAGTTTTAAGTGCAATGTCTTTGATTCAGAAAGTCACCAAAGTGCAATAACTCGGTGATCCTTTGACTTTTCCTCCAGTACCACTGTCAGGTCAAATACTTTGGCTTATGACCAAATACCTGCAAAACTGATGATATTCCCATCGACTTCAGCTTTACTTCCTGTTCACAGTATACCTCCCAAACATCAGCATGTTAAGTTGCCGGTATGCTTCTTCTTGCTGGTCAGATGGTGGAACAGCTTTCGAAACCACCACAGTTTTCTGACATCAGAATTTGGGGGCTGTGCACAGCAATTTTCTGAACTTTACAAGTTCGACAGTTCGACACACACGCAGTCATTTCGCACCTGCTTCTAACTGTAATTAGCCGGCTCTGTGGAAGTAAAAATAGGGTTTGAATGTCTCTCTCAACCTTGCTTATTTCATGTTGGACAGCACTATTTCTCTCACTATAGGTCTGTACAAACAAGAGCAACACTTAGAATGCCTTCCAGAAAAAGCTGACTGAGACTGTACACCATTATCCCCCTATTTAAAGTTGAGACAGACAACTTTTCATACACTCGAAAATCATAAGAATTAAAAAAAGATAACACAGACGCTCCATAGTCTGAACCAAGAGGGCAAATTCTTTATTGCTTTGCATTCATTACAGATCCACTTCTTCCATTTTTACCTTTCACAATAGACGCCCTACTATCAATAACTACCAGGGAAAGCAAAAGCTCTATCTCCTTCCTGTTGTGGTTGCACAATTGTTGACATACTTCCTTGTGCAGTAAATTCAAATTACAAATTGAAAGCAAAGTTTACAGGGAATCAATCTAAACGCTGATGGTGTCGTTCTACAGCTGTTACACTGTGCAATCAACATTTACCTTATAGTAATGAGTTAAAAACTTGCCTGTCTCCACTTTATACAATTACAGGGTCTTTTTAGCCCACCCTAGCATTTAGCACAGCTGTCCCAAGGGCAAATCTACCTACTCTGCCTCTGATTGGCTTACCCTGACATTCTTGCCCTAACCTTAACCAGTCCAACCAACAAAGGCAATCAGCCAGTCAGAGGAAGAGTTGGGCAGGTCATGCCTTCGCCATCCTAGGCAACGCAAATTTGTGTCCTGAGTCACAGCCTTACGCTGAGCTTAGCGTAACAGTAGACTCTTGCTATGAGACATCTTCTCCAACATTGACATGATGTCAAATAGTGTGCCTGTTAAGATAATTAGAATTTTCCTTTTCCTTGTTAAAGTCATATTATACAGCTCCCTTGTTCTCTGTGTCCTTGCCCCTCTGTCTCTGTCTCTGCATCAACAGATAACAAAGATGCTGGCTGTGGTGGTCATCCTCTTTGCCTTGCTCTGGATGCCTTACCGAACCCTGGTGGTAGTCAACTCCTTCATCGACCCTCCTTACACCAACACCTGGTTCCTGCTCTTCTGTCGCATGTGCATCTACACCAACAGTGCAATCAACCCCATCATTTACAACCTCATGTCTCAGAAGTTTCGCGTTGCCTTTAAGAAACTCTGTAAGTGCAACTGGCAAAAAAAGGAGAAGGCGGTGGAGTACAACGTGCCGATGTATTACAGCGTGATGAAGGATTCGTCCCACGAGAGCAACGAGCTGGTCACGGAGCAGGAGGATGTGAGCGGCCACACCAACAAGAGGCTCAACGAAACAGATGATGACGCAAGCACGTTTAGTGTTTCTTAATAAAAGCTTTGATGAGTTTGTTGGCTTCATTAGAATAAGGAAATTATCTGTGAAAATCTTTTGTTTTAATGTTTAACGTTGCTGTTATTACCACCTGTTAGAAAAAAAAGTATTTACTGACCAACATGTGAAGACATTCCTCTTGTTTGCAGGTTGTATTTGTGGTGTGGTAGTTGTGGTACTTTTGCATCAGTATTGTAGCTGTGTTGTAAATATAGTATGTGAGACCAGGCTTTAATGTACCTCACCCTGGGACATAATGTGCATCATTATGTGCATTACCATTACACATAAACAAGTGGTTCTTTGAAGTGTTTTTGGAAATATTGTACTCACATGAAAAGAAGAATGACTGGGAAAGATGGATATTTAATGTGACACGTAAGATGCTGTGGTTGCATATTTTGAATTTATGTCCAGACTTTTTGGTCCAGAACACTGAACGAAACAAACTGTCAGCATAATGTGTCTCTAGATAACAAGTACACTCATCGTTTTTTAATGGTTACACTCTCAGGCTGGAGTGTACTCAACTGTATCACACACAACAGCACTGATAATCACACAGTCAACTATTTATCTTTTCTTTTAACACTTGTTTGTACATTAATCTCATTTTAACAAGACAATATTTACAGTACAGACAACAACAGAGAGAGGTTTAATCAAGCTGCATCCACCAAACTATTCTGGTATTTAATTAAAAGGTTTCATTGGTGAGGTTTACCTAGGTGAAGCCAGAGAACCTCATTTCTATGAATAAATTAAAATATTAATTAGAATATTATTGAAAATTGAATTTTTTAGCCACGCACCACAAAACCTCAACAACTATTAGATGGATTGTCATGACATTTTGTACTGATTCACAACTCCCAGATGATGAATCCTGGTGTTTCTTCTAGTGCTACCATCATAGTTGAGATTCAAAGTATTAAAACGATGTTTTGACAGCTGGCATATTCGCTGGATTGCCGTAACTTTGGTTATGCATGGCGAGTAGCATGCTTAGACAAGTGTATGCGTTTGAATTCTGCTCAACTGAAGCTCAAATGCACACTTAGGCAAACCCTGGCCACGCTAGTCATAGGTGGAAGAGTCTCATATTGTAATGTTTCTTTTGCTAAAATGCATGTGATTGGGGAATGAGACTTGAATTATACTGCAGGCACTGTGAGAGAGTTTGTAAACAGGACTTTTGTTTTATTCTCGGGAGGTATGCAAGAAAACAAAGTTCCTTTTACAAATTGAGCCGAACACACAAAATGGTAAATAATGGTCATTTTGGGGGCGAAGTATTTCTTGGAATTTGTACCATAATTTGGTTTACAAACCAAATACCTGTAAACTGACGACACTTCGATCAGCCTCTGTACTTTGTATGTAATGCTAATTAGCAAATGTCGGCATGTTAACGCGTTGAGCTAAGATCATAAACATGATCAACCTGCTAAACAGCAGCATGTTAGCATTGTCACTTTGAGCATGTTAGCATGCTGGTGTTTGCATTCAGCTCAAAGCAGGAATTTGCCTGAGTACAGGCTCACAGAGCTGCTGGTATACCTGTAGACTTTTACAGTGTGTCTCATATCACATATTTCCATTAGTCCTAACCCCTAACCCTAAACCTAACCCCTTTTTCTTAAAAATGGTTCTTTGTTCCCTGGTCCCATACAAAGCGGGGAACATATTTTTTCTTTTCTTTTCTTTTTAATTGATTCTTATCATTTGTGCTATTAATGCCTTTATTGGAGTACTGATGTTAGGGAGATGATAGCCAGAAATGATGGAACAAGACGCAGCAAAGGTCCCGAAGGGCTGACACAAACTGTGGGCATTGAGGTTTCTAGCTGGCACAGAAAAAACAACATGTCTTTCTCCAGCAGTACAAATGAAGCTAAAATATCCCAGATACAGTCGCTGCAATTATACGCTAGTGACATCGTTCGGAGCCAGAATCTATACAGTAGCAATTTCAGCAGTATTGAGCTTCTGCACAGACACCTGTCTGACCAACTGTGAGTAGCGCTATTGATTACAAGCACACTGATTGGCACACAGAGCTCACAATCATAACGTCAGACACCCTTTTTATAACATCAAATTAATTAAATTTAGCAGAAAATGAACACTTGAATAAACAACAGTGTGGTAAGAGCTACATAAAAGCTGGAAAACAGTTTGACGGGTACCAGTTTGTAGTCCAATCTGCTTACATGGAAGGGCTTTTGACTTATGTTGTAAATGTTTTGGCTTCACTTGTGGGAAGCTGTCACGTTGTCCATCTTTATGTTTGGCACTTCGACCTTTATAAGTCAATAAAGTTTACTGACTTTGTGCAGTTACAAAAATAGCTCCATCTGATTTCCCTTGAGGTCTAATTGGCCAGAGTAATTAAAACACCTGTGTGTTTGTGCAGGGGCTCTAATATTGAGTGTTTTAGATCTCAGTAAGAGTGTTTTTTTCTTCATACACGAAATAACTTATTTCACTCCTTGAAATTGTCACCGGATTTACTTAGTATCCAAAATACAAAACAATAACAATCCCTCAGCCCCAAACCACCGAGATATTTTCTGTCTCTGGAGGAACTCTGCGGTATGGGAAAAGTTTCGATAATTAGATTTCCAGTTTGCCAAACTGGGAGGCAGGAGGTAATAACTATGGAGGCTGTGAGGGAAAACAAATCAGTATCAATTCAAAACATCAGCCGAGTCAGAGAATGAGACTAACGCTGTCTTTTTGACGTGCAACAAATCTGACAGCAAGTGCATTATAGGATAAAATATTGTGATGTTAATCATTGCCAACAAGTTGGCTGTCTCTGTCGTCTTACTGCTGTTGTCCTCATCATTGCTGCATGTCTCTGCCTCTCGACACGTCCATCTCTCCAGACCCGTGTATAAATCCCTTTCACTATCTGTTTTATGTATTTATCTATTCAGTTTATTGTGCATGTTTGACATTTTGTAAACAGGCTTTGTAGTTTCATGTGGATTCCTTTTACAGCCCTAATAAATGCATACATTCTCTTTATTCATGAGCATTCTGTGTGTGTGGAATCAAAATAAACCATGACAGCATTCATCCAGTGTTTCCTTTAGAAAGTGGAGGTTTAATGTAGATTTACATAAACTGAATTGGGACTGTAGCTTGAACACATGTTTTTTGTACAGCATTAGTAAAAGCCTGAATAGAGATCAGCAGATGGAACATTTCAAGCACACGTTTTCAGTATAATTCTCTTTTGTTTTGGTTTGCATTAATCAGCCTATATCTTAACATGTTTGTTTGAGCATATCACACCTTTGTTTGTTTTTCCTTTCTCCTGTCGCAGATCTAAATTGAAAAATTCATGCTCAAGGCTAAACACCTTAGCATGTAATCAAATGTATACAATAAACAGAAAAACAGCTTCTCTAACACGTCCCTGGTTAGGTGTCCATAGAGTGAGGTTTTTATCAATAATCAACCCTGTCTGTGTTTTCTAATGGAGGAGACATGTTCTTTGTCACGTCATGAATATTGTACAAAAGCATTATAGTCCCTTTGGATATAGTGCAGGATGTATGGTGCTGATAAATTTCATACATGGAGTTTTCATGATGAAAGAGATGCCACAAAGGTCGAGAGAAAAATATCACCGACGGCAGACTTACCCACTCACAGAGAGACCTACAGCTTAACATTTGCTCGTGGCTCCAGCAGCTGTTGATATTTTTTATTTTCAGCTCTTAGATGTGACAACATGATCAATAATATATTGTTTCTGAGGGGGAGGGGTCTGTTTTGTGTTGCTGTTTGTCACAGAGAAAGATACCCACTGCTTCAATTGAAGGACTGTTGGTGCTTGCTGACTATTTTTCTCAGTATTTATTCTTTATTCATTCTTTGGCAGCACGGTTGTGCAGTGGTTATCATTGTCACCTGACGGCAAGAGCATTCCTGGTTCAAATCCAGGGGTGGGGGAGCCCTTCTGTGCCATAATTGCATGTTCTCCCAGTGTCAGCGTGGGTTTTCTACGGGCGCTCCAGCTTCCTCCCACAGTCCAAAGACTTGCAGGTTAACTGGTGACTTTAAATTGGCCATAGATGTGAATGGTTGAAAAAACAGAAATTACTGACCTATTTAAAGACATTGTTTTGTTGTTTTTCAGCCCCTTTTTTAGCCTATTACACTGCACTGCCTGATAGGCTGCAATAATAAAATGTATTATCATTCCCTCTACAGCCTATTCTCATACATATTTCTGATCATTATGAAGAATATTATTTCTGGCCTACACAATCAAGTAGCATTTTAATAGGCCTATCTATAATAACTATTTTATACATTCATATGTTTTTTTTCGGCAATTGCAATGATTGCAATGAATTGTGCATTTTCAAATCAGTGAAGTCTGCACCCTTAGCAGACTCTCTGAAAGTCTACAGTAAGTCTGCTGGCCTGGCAGGTTTTCAGGTACACAGGGATATCGTTTTCACAACTGATCCTGTAAATTTGTATCTGTATCCATGTAGACCTAAAAGAAAATGTTAGGTTAGGTTACGTGCATTCTCGGAGCCCATCGGCTGTATTCAGCGTCTGACTTCTGGCAGACAGCGATACAGCCTCTGGGGACAGACCCCCGATTTTTTGGCATTCCGGTTTGATTTGGGCGGAGGAGGCGAATTTCCGTTTCCGACTTCCGTTTATATATAAGTAAATATGCTGAACCATTGCGATGGATTGAGAGTTTGCAGTGACGCCAATTATGTTCCGCCTTGTTAGTTCACAACACGGACCGTTTAACCTGGCAACAACTGCAGCCGGCTCAAACGTGATTGGTCAATATCACGTGGACTACAAACAGCCTACAACCGGAAACCAGGGCTCTTCCACTCTTCTTCTGGAGGCAAGATCTCCGGGGTTTGCCTACAGACTCTACATTCACTGAATGTACAGTCTGTACATAGAGACTAGGTTATGTGTAATGTCACATTACATACTTAACAAACAAACATGGAAGTGGCTTTAACCTTCTCATTTAACTCGCGGCATGAAAGCAAAAAAAGTGTATTTCCCTAAATGTCAAACTGTTCCTCTGATGAAATTCACTGAACTCTGGCAATGTTTTCTTATAAAAGCAAACAAACACATTAATCTTTTCTCAATTATGTCTGACTTTCAAATTAAGTAGGCTACACATCACTAAAGTTAGGTTATACTATGAAGGATTTTAAGGAAAAGAAAAAGAGCAATGTGTAGGCGCATAGAAAAGTAATCCCTCTCAGTCAACACTTACAGTACGACCCACTCAAAGTGTGTGGTGGTGTGTTTTTCTGCCCTTTGCCTGCATTTCCTAACTTTGTTCTTTTGTGCAGGACATTTGTGGGCGTGTACCCCACAGCGCTCAGGTGAGGTGCCAGTCTGTGAGCGGCAATTATCCACACAGCACTGGAAAACACAAGTACAGCGAGGTGAAACACCAAATGAGAGTTAATCCAGGGTTGGCTTTTACTTTCACTTTTTGCTGGTGAGCGAAATAAGAAAGCATGTCTGTTGTATGAAAGAAAACCAATTCATACTGAAAAGCACGTCTCTCACCAGACCAAAAAAGCACACTTATTGTAATGTCAAATATTTTCAGTGTGAGCTATGTAGAAAATAATCATACATGTTTATGAATTGTTGAATTATTTCTTTGCAGTATGGTGGGGAGCACTGTTAGACATTACCCTGCTGGTTATTTTCTGCAGAGCACTGAATAAATCTGCCACCTGACGAGTTCCTGTTTAAAACTGCCATTACAAAGCAGAGCATGCTGTCAAACAACATGACTTAATAGGCCAACCTGACACTATTTGTCAAAGTTGTTGCTGTAAAAGAAGTCGTTTCACTGCATTGAGTGGCTGGCATTATCACACCTTTAGTGTCTGTCTGGATATTTGAGTTTAAGTTTCCGTTCCTTAGATTAAAGCCTTAAATCTCTGGAAAAAGTTAACTTTTACAGGAATTTTAATACATAAAGTGAGGATGTCCAGTCATGATTCTTTTCATAAACTTAACTCATACATGTGCTAATTTAGGAAATGCTCTTGTTGGTTGTATTAGAGGGAAGGAACAAACACTTGCTTTGTAACCACTTAAAAAGTTCATGTTACAATTTACCCCATGTTAGGTTGTGCCCCGCTCTCCTCTATGTGGTTGTATGAGTTATAAGAGGACTTGTTAGAAAATCAGCTTTCTTTCTCAAAGTAATGTTTTTTTCCCCCACTTTGACAATAAAAAAACACATTAATTACAATTACATTTTACAATGCCAGAGTTTGTGTTGTATGTATCATTGTTTAACAATTCAAAGAAATAGTCTGACTGGATTCCTTCAGTGTTTTTGTCCAGGCGGGTTTTACGGGAGCCAAATTATTCACAGAGGTCTCTTCCTCTCCAAAACAAATAGAACCAGTGATTTAAAAAAAAAAAAACACTGAAAGAAGCAGTTTCACATTACAAATCAGTATTTCTTTGACACTGTTTGGTATGTTGGAGATGGGCAGTTAGGCCAGAGGTCACTTTTTTTCTCTGACTACTTTTATATGAAGCTGCAGCCAGGTTAGGCTAGATCAGCGCACCATTTAAACATCAGTGTTATGAAATGAAGTAAATCCTGGTGAATGTTCACAGATAAATCTCAGAAAGCAGCCACACCACAACAAGGTTTATTTAAAGATCATGAATAAATCATACATGAGTAACAGCTATTATAATGTATTTTAATCCTGTTTTGATAATAGAGAACAAAACAAAAAGAGCTGTTCTGAGGATGAATAATTTATCCACTGCAGCTGTCAAGAGCTCTTGTCCTCTTAGTATCAACACAAATAATCAAAGGGCAGCCACAGTGGTTTGAGTTGTTTCAGGAAGCTCATTACACTGATCGAAGAGACTGTTTATTATTTTTTGGTCATTAATTGTATCGTGTTTGAATGAATGTGTCTACTCTAAAGACTCCTTCACTGAAACTACATGATGCAGAGAGCAGACACAAAGCAGGGAGGCAGGAGATGAGCTTAAGGACATTGAAGTGACCATTCTTGGACAAAAGACTAAGCTATGGAGTAGTGAGGGGTGGATCTGACTCATACCAGCTTTTTAAAAAGAGGTCGCACCATAAGGCCACTATGAAGTCCTTTCTGTACGCCTTTGCATTTGTACAACAGAACCAAACAATGCCAGCATAATGATGCCCCAGTGCGTGATTTCAGACAGCATGCCAGCATCGTACAAGCAAAAGAGGTGTGACATGCACCACAACATCGTCTGCCTCTAGTGTGACATATGACACGTCAGCAGTGCTTTATGAACAAATATGGTATAACATGGCAATAGTAATTATTTATCATCCCTGCTGGCTGTTGATTTCATCCTCTGCTTGGAGGGAAAGGAGCTCCCGGACCTCACTGTCTTCCCAATTTGTGGCCATTTTCAGCTGCTGTTCTTCGTCTTTGAGTTAGCTGCTAACTGCTTTTAGTTGCTTTTTAAATCTCCTGGCAGAGAGTTGCATTTATAAGATGTCGTCAAAACGTCAAAACCCTCCCGTCCATGGTCCTGTCCTCCTGGCTGTCCCATGTGCACACTGAAGTCGATTCAGTTTCTACCTCAGCTTAAAGGTGAGATAACTTTGTCCCCCTCATTCCACAGTTGAACCTGTTATCAATAACTGTGAGACGTTATAACGGCACGGAATTACCACCTTGAATAGGCTGTGTAAAAGGAGCTATTGATTGTAGCAACATCTTGCAAAGCCTAAAAAAATGAAGCCAACACGGAAGTGCCAAAAACTGAAGTTCTTTGACTGACCACTTGAGGCTGGCTCAAAAATAGAATCAATCCCTGTAGACCCAACTTCACAACCTGGTACAAAAACTGTTTTGGTCTCTATAGCAGATTTTCATGTTCATGACAACTGTAGGGAGGATGAATTTTGATATAACTTAACATTTTACATTTTATGAAAGCTTAAAGTTACGCATAATAAAGGGCGGGCTGCTTTGAGTAACAGGCTGTCTGCTGACAGTATCCTTGGCTTCTCAACCAGATCCACCCCTTGCTCCTTCACAGCAATGGCCCTTCATACAAATACGGTCACTTCTGGCTCCAAAAAAACCCAAGATGGCGACAGACAAAGTCAGCCTGTCAGTGGCCCTGTCCTCAAATATGTGTAACACAAAAGTATAAAAAGAGGAATTGTATAAAATCCACCTCTGTACAGTTGTCATTTAAGAAACCAAAATCATTTTTATACCAGGCTGTTGACATGTTTATATCTATTGGGCATTTTAAAAGCCTCAAGTGGCCATTCAGAGAACTGCAGTTCTTGGCACCTGAGTCTTGGCTTTGTTTTTCATCCCTGGAAATTGCAGCTTGTTAGCAACAGTATTGTCTTCAGATAAATACAGATGATAATATTAATTTGTCTTGATTTAATACAGAATTAAGACACTGAGCATTACAGATTTTAATACCTGCTGGTGAATTTGTGCTTTCTTTAACAACTCCTTTAACCACAACATGTTCCTATGAAATTCTGCTAAAATATGCTCAATATTTAAATAACTGAAATGTCAAAGTTCAGCCATTATACATTCAAATATATGCTCACAGTGTTAATTCCTGTTGGACCAGCAGAGTATTGCTGAAAGGCTCCACAGGTGTTTTCACTTATCTAGCTTGATTAAAGCTCCTCTCAGACTGTGTGTGTATTCAGACTGCGCTCAGACCGACACCTCACTCAGCTTTTCTTGCACCAGCTTGTGATGAAGAAGAGGTCTAATCAGCCAGAATAACTGATAACACCTGTGTGGGTTTGACTGTGAGGAGTCTTTGACAGGGATGATCTTGCTCCCCTACCTGTTTGTGATTATATGGACTATAAAGACCCACAGAAGACAATAAAGAGCATCCAGCATGGTGCCTCTGGGATTTTGCCTTTGTTGTGTGGTGCTTATGACAATTTAGCTCTGGCATTATCTTTATTTTCAGCCATTTTATCCAAATGTCAGAATTCTGATTGTCTAAATTTAAGCACAATGTTGTCAGCCCTTTACTTGGGGTGGCAGTAGCTCTGTCCGTAGGGACTTGGGCTGGGAACCAGAGGGTCGTGGTTCAAGTCCAGACCAAATATGGAGTGTGGACTCAGACTGGTAGCTAGAGAGGTGCCAGCTCGCCTCCCGTGCACTGCCGAGGCACCAAACCCCAAATGCCCTGGGCGGCTGTTCATGGGCAGCCCCCTTGCTCTGACATCTCTCCATTCAATGCATGTATAGGTCCTGTTTGTGCATGTATATGTAGTTTTGGCCTGTGTGTATATGACAACAGACTGAAAAAATTGAATTTCCCCTCAGGAATCATTAAATATATGTTTTTCTGCTCCAGTGTCCGAATTCCAAGAGTGTAAATTATACTTACAAAGACACTGAAGTCAGCAATATGTCAGTGTTTTTGGAAAATCACCTTATAATGTCGTTTTTTTTGTGCTTATTTTAACACTGTGACACCAACAATAGGTTAACAGCAGATATCTCCAATAATATGTGACTCATGAGATCACAGTGTTAAAATAATCCTTAAAAACTTGCATTTCAGGACATTATCCAACACCACAAAACAGATAGCCGAATGCAATCACTTCATAAGCCACAAACCATGGCAACAGCTGAGCTGTAGAGAATTAGTAATAACGTGGGATGTGTCATTTGTCTTTTTTTTAACCCCTTTTCCTTGACCTTGACAGAAAACATGAGGTCAAGGACAGATGTGAAGGAGAATTCAGAAGGACAGGAAAAGACAACCTCTGTGCTATCAGAGAATCTGTCTGTCTTAGGCTTTGTTATTATTTGATGGTAACTTTAAATGCTGCTGCTGCATAGAATTTTGGGACGACATCATGTCTTTTCCTTTTGCAAAGGATGATCCAGTGTATCCTAAACTAAAGGAAATAACAAAGGAAGCACTGACGTACCTTGTCTTTAGAATTTGGAGAATGCACCCAGCTCTTATCACGGCTGCCACTTAGATACTCAAGGTTATTTTCACTCAGTTAGGAACTTTCCTGAGCAAAAATGACTCTTCGACCTGCTCCTTCTCCTCTCCTAACCACTTTACCTTCACCCTAATGGAAAATGTCATGAGGTCGAGGAAATATGTGATGGAGAATTCATAAGGACTATGAAAAAGACAACAGTTTTGAAAAAGACAATTATTTTTAAGTCTAAGAAATCTCAACTCACACTCACGATGGAGTAAACAAGGCAGCTATAATTGAATGAATGAGCTTTTCTCCAGGTCCACTCTTATTGTTTCAGTTTGAGCTGTGTGATGTGCCCATTTTATTTTATTTTATTTTATTTTATTTTATTTTATTTTATTTTATCTTATTTTATTTTATTTTATTTAAGGACAAGGCACATCAATCAACATTTCTGTATATGTGCAGTGATAGCCAGCTGGCTAATTTTCAACTGCAGTCTTTTGGCAAGATATTTTGAAACCAATAAAATTATTAAAAAAAAAAAAAAAAAAAAAATCTCAGCACCATTCAAAGGACAAAGACAGCATAGAGACATAAATACAGCATTAACTACAGCAATTAGAAATGATCAAGATAGAGCAGCAGTCATGCAAAGCACACTTAACTGTATATTTTGTATATATTTTTCTACTCTTCATATATTTTATCTTGTTTTTTATCGTTGATACTGCATGCCGTCTTTTGCACCAAAGTATTCCAATTTCGTTGTGCTGTGGTACACAAGTATGACTGTACAATGACAATAAAGATTTATCTTATCTTATCTTACAATACAACAACAAACAGAATGTTTGCATGTTTTGATGCTTACGTATTATAATGTTGTGTTTTTTTACACTGTTTGCCTATTATATCGCTCTTTGTTTTTGCACAGTTTACTTATTTTACATACCTATAAATTGCTTTGTATGTTTTTCGACTGATGCTTCCTGTTTGCAGTGTCCCGCTGCTGCTGTCATTTTGTTATTTTCTCCGCTGTAGGACAAATAAAGGATGATCTTATCTTATCTTATCTTATCTTATCTTATCTGGCTTTTAAAGATGGCTTTTTGGCTGGCTTTTTTAAAGAATACTTCATTTAAAAATAAAATTTCTGTAAAATCGTTTTGTTTTGTTATCATATATATTATAATTGTATTCTTTTCTTTCTTTTAGATATTTTAGAAATATGTATTTCTATTTGTAAATTGGTATCAAGCATACATCTGTCTTTAATTTCAGTGTTAGGTGGGTTCCTTTTAAGGTGTTTCTTTTTTTGTCATACCACCTGTGCATTTTCTCAAGTTATTGTATATCTTTTCTGTTATTTCATTTTACTGCATACACAAGTGCTCAGTGAAGTGTGACATAACCACTGTGTTGGAATAGAAAATCCTTTATTTATTACTCTGAATGTATTTGTGGTAAACATAATAAACCCCTCAACGTGCTGTATTTATGACTTCATTAAACAGCCATGGCTTTAATCCTAAAGGGAGTCTGCTCATCTCAGTATATCACAAACAGTATGACTGTCACACTGTGTGAAAACAGACACCGAGGCTGGATAGAAACTACATTTCTGGATGTATTGAGTTTCTTCCTGCTCTGCTGAACCTTTCATATAGAATCAGGAGGTTATTAGCATCAGAGACCTCGTTCAGTGCGGAGATTACGCAGAGGTTGCTAAGGTGATGGTAGAGATGATGTGTGCAGCTGTATATGTGCACATATATGTATACAGGGGCTGAACACAAAACCTCCTTTGAGTTTGTTCACTGACATTTATAAAGTATTTCATTCACGATGGTGACGTAAAACGATCGAGCTGTGCTCTTTGTGGTCATTTAGCTTGGATGAAAGCTTTCACATGAGTTTAAAGGATCCATGAGGTTTTTTATCACAGCTTGAATAATTTTTACTGGAACATTAAAGCTGCATCTATGAAAGCATCTCACAATATATAGACTCACATTAAACTCAAAATAGGAAAAACAGGATTGAAATTGATGCAGCAAAACCGAAGATATAATATTTTTATTGCCTACACATTATTCCTCCTTGTTAAAACTTGGTGCCTATATTACCCACAATGCAGCTGTAACTGCCAACAGTTTGGTCGGCTCCCTCTGGAGCCACAAACATTTTTTTCACATATGCAGTAAAACCTGTAAACAGACTTTGAGTTAAGTAAAATATATGAGCACTTTATCCATCACTGCTCTGAGCTGATGTTTGTTGATAATTCATACATTAAATACAAACATATCTAAACAGAGAATGATGTAATCCAGACGTGTGATGTTTAAAAGACATCGGAAGATTTGTATCAAAGTCTGAGTAGAGCACAAATAAAAATTTGTCATTAACTACCCAGCCAAATCCGAATGATTTAAAACATTGCTAAATATACAATATCAATAAGCAGTATTTTATGCTTTGATACGTTAGGGGCATGTCCGCTGAAGGAGCTGCACTAAAGAACAACCTACTGCGAAATGACAGACTCTCATTAGCAGCTAACCCCGTAGCAGTGACCAGGCCCCCAGGAAGAGCGCTGTACCTATGGTGTAGGCTCTACAACGACACAGAGCCTACACCCAATGCTGTAGCCTGACATGAACCTCCCCAGAAATGATACACGTCGCGGCTATGCAGACCTCCTGTCAATTTTTGTAAGCTGAAAACTATTTCCCTCAATAAAAATTAACCTTTTCTTTATTCTATTTCACAGATAAGAAATGAAATGAAATTGTCTCTATTAAGACATGTTTAATGTGTGTTTTAAATCAACTAAACTTAACAGCAGCTCACAACGTAGGCTCTGCATAGAGTGGTAGTAGTACAAATTCACCTTAACGATTAATGATGCCATGTGACCCAAAAAACTTTTTTCCTTTTACTTACATGGCTGTTCATCAGTGGATGCATTTTTACTGAGGGTCACAAACCCCCAAAAATGATTCAAAATTTGATCAATACGATTCAAATAACACTTGAAAAGTCTAGAAGAGCCACATGAAGCCTTTTTATCCCCAGTCAAGTTAGCAGAGTAGCGGCAGGAGTTTATAGCACGCCTGCTGCTCTATGGGCTACCGCATCATCTGAGTTATTTTACATGCGGCAGTTGAATTCATTTGGCTTCAGGTGCCACTGAGCAACTTTCACAGGAATGAACGCCTCCGCACTGTGTCCAGCTATATCTGTACATCCATGGCAGTGACAGACTGTCGTTCAGCAGCTAACATTAGTACAAAGCACACAGCAGTGAGCAGTAACTGCTGGGCTGGATAGTTGATTCAAGAGAGATCTGACAAGCTGAAGTGTACATTTGTGACAGCTAGTTTTGCTTGTGTTCATAGGATTGTGGCATTTAACATATTATTTTATTTATATACTTATTTGACTGAAAGAGCTAAGAGTGTCATGATCCTGGTTTTTGTTTATACTCTGTTATCTTGTGGACTTTGTTTTGGGGGTTGTTTTATTCATGTTTTAATGTGTTTCCTGTTTTATTTTGTAGATTCTCTCCTCGTGTGTCATGTCTGGTTTTACCACCTGTCTTCCCACCTGTTTTCTATCACACCTGTCTTCCTTCAGTCTCTTTAGTCCTTCCCTGTGCCCTGAGTCTTCCCTTCACACCTGTTCTGCATTAGTCTTGTTTGCTCCACCCTAGTGTTCCCCTTCATACCCTTGTTGTAAGCCAATACCCATTTCGCCCGTGTCCACCTACCCCAGTTGTGTCTCGTTTTTGTGATAAGTTTTCTGTGCTATATATAAATATATACCTGTGTGTTTCCTTTTGTTCCTTGTCAGTTCATCTGCGCTCACCCCTGTGCTCTTGGTGCCATCCCCTGCTCCGTTTCCTGCCTGGTGTCTTGTGCTCTGTTTAGGTTTCTTGAGTTCTTCGAATTTTCCTGATTGGTTTTCAGTTAGGTTCTGGTTCTTCTTCTTTTGGATTTTCAGTTACCTGCCTGTTTTAGATGTTTTTTTTTTTTATTATCAGCTGCATTGAAGCTTGCTTTTTTGTTAAACCTTCAACCTGCCTGCTGTTCTGCATTTGGGTCCTTCCTGAACTATACGACAGAGAGCTCGCTGAATGTAGCGAATTCACTGCTCACACACAGGGGATGAAAGAAAAAACACGCTGATGCTATGCTCTGTGTGGCTCCGGTGTGCCACTGAGCCATCATTTTAGGCACGACCAAAAAATCCTAAACACAAAAATGGGTTCCCCAGTCTTTTCACATTTTCAGTAACTATTTTCTAATGTGTATGATACCTTTAGACCGAAATCTTTAATTTTACTTTACCCGACTTTAATTCATAAATGCGAATGCAGCATAAAAGCGTGGGTCATAATAAAGCACACATGTGAATGAAAGCGTAAGTAGATGTGCAAAGCTTTCATCATAGCAAACATTTTGATATTGATTAGTGGTTATCAGTGTACTTTGAACTTTCCCTGGGCCTCACTGCTTGTTTGGTTTTCAGTCAATATTAGTGTCTGCATGTTACACTACATGAGTCATTAAAATAATCAAGTGTGCAGAAAGCCCAAACTGTGTGTATATAGGTATAAAAGAAACCTGTGAAAGAAATTGATTAAGACTTTTTTCTGTATGTTGATTGGTCTGTTTGTACTGAAATATATCTGAGACAGAACTTTCATCTAGTCTCTGCTAGTTTAATGTACATGTGTATATGCTGGCCTTGGGAGGAAAGGAAGGTGGGATTCAGAGTCGGAGATGTCAGCTGTAACTGTGCACCTTTTCCTCTGAATGAAAAATCAAAATAAAGTCTACTAAGACATGCTGATGGTCAGAAAAGTGGAGTGTATGTGTTTCTACATATATGTTCCTTTAAACTAATTTTTTATTTCAACCTCAGCATTCTATGCAGACAATAGTTTTTACATAGCTCACATACTACTTAGTTTTAGTTTTTACAAAGTTTTCAGCTGCTGTAACATCTGTCCAGGTTTAAGACAAGTACGGTGAAGTGTTCAAGAGCGATGAGATGTACCTGAAATTCAACTTGTGAGGAAGTAGAAAAAAAGAGATACCAATAGTAATGATAAATAAATTAAAATGTGTGTGTATATATATATATGTGTATAACATACTTGTTTGACTACATGTACACTGAAGAGAACAAACTCATTACAGGACTCCACCTCTTTATCAATTTTGGTCTTTGCAGCCTCTATGCATATGTGATTTGTTCCATCTCATACAGTCCCAATATTTTTTAATCCAGATGTTGTACGTTGGAGGTTCAGGATCCAACCGTCTAATTGTGGTACATTTAATTGCACCCCTTAAGAGGATTTGTAATAGATACATTTTGCTCTCCCCTGAGCCCAGTCTCACTCTGAAGTCATCGAAATCCAACACTTGGGCAGTGACTTGTGGCGTCAGAGACGAACGAAAAAAGGCGTCCTTTAACCTTGGCATGATACGCGGCCAGTTGCCGGCGGCATTAGGGGGAAACGCCACGGGACATGGAAAAAAGTTAAGGAGGTCAAAGTCCATATTGGGCATGTGGGAGTGGTGGTGGATGGGTCGAACAAACACCAACTTTGCAGGGATTGCCCCGAGGCAAATCATCCTTGGATCTTTGGGGATACTTTGATGGCACACTGGTCTCAGGGCGTCTAACACATCCTTCCAAAACTTGCTTAATTTGAAGCAGGACCAAAAAATATGAATGTGGTTTCCGGTTTGTGAGCCACATTTTCACCAACAATTGTCTGAATTGGATGGAGCCCCCTTTGCTGTTACTTGTGGGGTCTGGAAATATCTCGTTGCTTTTAATTCAAACTCTCACCAGGTATTGGAATTAGTCATCAAATGTGCCTCACTACAAATTTCCCTACATACATGCTTCTGCATGTTTATGTCTCATTAAATGTAAAAGTGTCCTATATGGTACTGCTGCATGATGTAAAGCAGAGGAAAATGGAAGTACTTCTTTAAGAATCACTTGTGACTGTTAATCTTGTGACAGAGTGTTCATGCATGCTTCCTCTGTGTTAGAAGCCTGACTCTCCATATCTCTAGCTGATAGCGTCACCACTGTGTAAAAGCTGTGTGTTTGATTATGTAGTGTGTCTATCTTTAAAGTTTTATCTCAAGTGTCGAAGGAATTGTGTGTTGTAATTCTCGCAAAGATTCACTAATTGAACACCTGTATTGTATTTTCTATCAAAAGTGTGAACATTTGGGAATAGTTCATATGACACAGATGAATTTTTAAGGATGGAAACAACTGGAACATGTAGTGCACTGTATCAAAGTGAGTACAGTTTTCCATATCATTTGAATTCCTTCCACCCTTATTCAGGACATATAAAAGCCTGAGGCAACAACAACTGCACATAACCACAATTGATTCATTTCCTGCAAATGTCAAAAGTGGGCCAACATGTTGCGTCTGGTCAGCACCCTGCACTGTTACTGTATTGCTGTTGCCTGATTAATGCAAACATTATTTAGTATTTGGAACTGAAAGGGATGATGTTGTTCATTTGATGGGCTTGAAGCTTTGTCACACTTGTGTTATAAATAGGCAGATGATCTATTTCCTCTCTATAAGGCGTAATAAGCCAGTGTCTGTGTGTGTGTCATCTCAACTGTTATATGCAATAAACCTTCCCTTTAATGGTTCTTTAAGGCATTCAAGGGAAAAACACGTTTAATGTACAGACGTGGAACGGTCAGTCGTGATCAATACTTTATGCTCTGCAATCAAAAATGTCATAAAGAATCGCACACAGAGAGGTTTCATCAGTCGATCAACCCTATGTTATTGTATTTCAGAGGGCATCAATACTGAGGTGTAATTTTATATATCCCTGGAGGGGAGGGTCTTTCTCTACTGTACTCTCACCCCTTAAAAACCTATCATACTATATAAGTCAATAATTTCCTGTTAGGAAACATTGCTTCCTTTGAAATTAATTTCAGATTAATAGAGAAACAACACAATAAAATATGAGTCATTGTGCTGTAAAAATTGAACATGATTTTTTAAACTTGTGATTTATAAACAAGAGTCTATAGAGGCGAAGTCCCGCCCCACTTGGTGTCCCCCATGGGCAACCTGTTCTCATTCCACAGTTGTCAAATACCGCCGCTTGGTCAGTGATATCCAGGTTAGACAACGACAAGAAAAGCCATCCTTCATGGTCAGTTTGAAAGGCCGCCAGCAAACAACGTAACTTACAGAGCTGGAAAGTCCAAGTAGATGAGGCGGGAGGGGCAGTGGATGGGTCCAGCAAACAACGAACTTTAAGCCAGGAGCCTGGTGTTCGCTTCCTCTATGAATGTTGAGCCAAACCATGATGTTTTTCCTAAACATTAAGCGTAGCGTTAGTTCAGGCAGAGCACAATGTTACGTGCAGCTCACATCCCAGCTACATCAGCTGATCTCAAACAGCCCAATCAACTTATGGAGTAGCTGATTAATGGAAGGGAGTCAGCTGATAGATCACATTATTCCTTTCTATGCAACTAATTGGAGAATCTGCTCTGGCCTGCCTACTGTTGCTGCTTCCTCTGCAAGCTGCTTTGCAACCCGCCTCCACCCCAGCTCCTCCTTTTCATGCTGTGTCTGACTTATCAGTGTCATTTCTGTTTGTCATTGATCCTGCTTTGTTCTGTTCCCGGAGGTCTCTACTGCTGCTCTCCATCCATGTAGGTGCATGGAAGGGCAGAGAGGTTTGCTCCCTCTGTCTTAGGTTTTCGGTGTAAGCCTCAGAAAGGCATAGCGCCAAATATAATACTGCACATGCCTTTGTTGCCTATACGTAATTTGACATGGCGTCCCAAAATGTCAACAACAGACGTATCCAGGGTACCTAGTGTGTACTATGTCAAAAGTCCGCTGAACAAGCGACAATATATGATGGGGAGTAAGAATATTTTGCCATGGGAGCATATTTTGGGAGTCAGCGCTGTGAACAATTTTTTCATCCCGTTTGGATTGTGCCAAGTGTGATGTCAATCAATTTAAAAAGTAAATTTTGCAAGTCAGGAAAGTTGTAGTTTGTCGCAATACTATTTATTTTTGTGTGAAACCGTTTAGTGAACTACATCTCTCGTCTTGCACAGTATATGCCAGCTAGCTTGGTAACTATGTTCCATGCACAGATGTAACATTATCTTACCTGATCTGTTTTATCAGCGACTTCTGGTCTTTTTATCAGCTGGGAAGTCAAATAACGAGCAAGACCCATTGCTCGTGTGATTATGTCACAGGATGAAACAAACAGCATTGTCGCTTCAGCAAGAGGAAAAAGCTATGACATCGCTTACACAACATGTGTAAGTGTCTGTTTCCTGTGTGAAACCAAAAGTCAGTCGAATGTAGTGTAAGATTTAATTACCAATCAGAAAGTAACTATGTTCATTGATTAAGTAAATGTGTTCATTAATCAGGTAAATGCTTTATCTTGCTTAAGTTGATTAAGACTGAAGACTCAGCTCATATAGAAATGTGTTATGTATTCATGCATGATAGAAACACTTCACTCAAGCCTAGGTACTGAGAGCACACAAATGTATTACTGAGAACACACACACACAGATGTACTGACTAAAAACACACACACACATTCAAGGTTACTGTTAGCTGTACCAGGGACACATACAAAATCCCTGGGTCTCACATACACACATATAACAGGTGTGCCTGAAACCAAAACATTGTGACAAAGAGAAGCAAGGAGTTCCCTTGAATGATTACAAACCCGCATGTTTTGAAAAACATTGTGACAAGGGACGCAAGGAGTTCTTTTGAATGATTACACACCCACATGTTTTTGAAAAGCATAGTGACAATGGAAGCAAGGAGTTCTACTGAACGATTACAACATTAAGATCAAGGCCTAACACCTGTTGTTGATGCCTGCTGCTCCACCAGCAGACAGAGCGCAAAGACTGGACGGCAGTCGCTTTCTGGAACGTGCCTCGAGGGTTTGTATGTGTTAATGCCTGATAGCACATTAAACTCAGTTGCATCTGATTCTACGTGTCTCCAGTGATTTTTTGACCTCTGAGTATTTGAGTTTTTGATATCTAATGGAAGACAAGGAAAGTCCGTTTGAGAGGAAAAGAGCGAAGTCACGAGCCTTCTGGCACGGCTCTGGACCTTGACTTTTTTGCTTCCACACGAGTTATCTTTAGTGCTATATCGTTGGCAGCTGGACAGTTCACCTTTCATCCAAGATGCTTCTTCAGTTATCAAGTTATTTTAAAACGTATGTAGCATGCTACAGTCGTGACATATGTTGCATGACGTATGTTGCATGACATTAGTAACAGCCGTACTTTTTTTTTAAAAGTTTTTTGGGGAGCTCTTATTGCTTTATTGATAGTGCAGCCAAAGAATGATAGGAAAGAAGTGGAAAGGGGGGATGAAATGCAGCAAAGGGCCACGGGTTGGACTCAAACCCCGACCACTGCAAAGGATTTAGCCTATATGGGGCATACACTCTGCTAGGTGAGCTTTTGGGGCAGAGAAATGCTTTTTTCCTAAACCTTTCCACATTTCTTATTGCCTAAACTCAAGGAGGTAAATCTAACACATGAAGTGTTTTGTTTTTTGGTTTATTTAGGCACATTTTCCGTAAAAACTGATGAAAAGACAAAATACATGCAACAAGCATTAATTGACATGCACCTCTGAACATCCAAAAGTGACTCCGAATCAAATAATTATTCGTCTTTTGTCATTAACTACTGTATATATTTTTTTCCAAAAGAAAGGAAAGGTCAGGGGATCATCAAAGTCAGTAGAACTTTATTCATTACCTGGGGATCAGAAATATCTGTACAAAAGTTCATGGTAATCATTGTAATAGCTGTTGAGATATTTCAGTCTGAACCAAAGCGATGGACTGACTGACCGACACACATTGCCATCCCTAGAGCCGCTAGCATGGCTAAAAATAAATCAAATGACTTCTCCACCGTTCTTAACAAAGTACAGTTTTTCAGTTTCTACCTGATCTCTAAACTTTTAAAAAGCACAGCTCTCCTTTGATCTTCTGAAGCAGACAATAGGACGACGTATCTGACTGATGAAAGGACTACGAGCTGGTACTGTCTTTATTACACTTCTCACAAGAGGAGCGTAATTCTTCCAGACAGCTCCATTTCAGCGGCTCTATCAACCTTATTGCAGCTCAGTGTCCCTGCAGTTATCACAATCTCTGCTGTCATTATTAATCTGCTCCTTCCCCCCGTGACATTTGATGTTGTGTTTGTGCCATCATTCAACCCTCGACTGGATGTGAAGTCTTTCATGCGCGACTGAAAACACATGTATGAATCTGCTCATAAGCTTTTGAGCTCAAGGAGACTTAGGGACTGTTTGTTATTTATGAGGGGGGATGGGTGGTGCAAAAAGGCAGAGGCAGGTCAAATAATTTCTAAGCACTAGGGAGGGTGTTATTTTTTTTCAGTTTGGCTTAGGGGAGGTGCATGCAGTATTAAATGGCTGTATTTTGTATTTCTTTTACCGCAAATTTTTAAAGAAAACATGCCTTCCAAATCTGCATGGTCATGACTTTACAAAACATCTTTTTTTCCAGAGTTTGGACAAAATGCCGGAACACATAGAGAAAGCTACGTTTTCATATCCATGTTTGTGTGCAGAAGGCCTCAGTTCTGTCTCTCTCCAGCTCCGAGCATTGCCTCCACCCATCCACCAGATGTCCTCAGACTTCCCCACCTCTCCAAGTCACCTGACTCACATGTAATAGCTCACCTGTTTTCCAGTCTTCCTCATCAGCCCTTCAGTATGTCTGCTCACTCCCTGCCAGATTGTCAGTATTGCTTGTAGCCACCTGAACCTGCAACCTTAACCCTGAAATCTGCCTGTGAGCTTTTGTACTGTATCTGCACTTGTTTATAAATCACTGACCTGTTCCTGTATGTCTGGATCGCTTCCTTGTTGCCTTGTTCTAAACTTCCTGACAGATGTTGACTATTGTTGGTGCATTAGCTTAACTTGCGCAGCAGTATTTTGTGCTGGAGAACTTTTTGCTGCTGTAGACGTTGAAAGTTGTGCTGTTTCTGATTCCTTTAAATACAGCAGGGTAGTTTAATCTATAGCAAAGCATCATATTCTATAAGATCATCGTATATTTGTAGCGGTGCAGGGAACAACTTGCATTGCCATTTTCAAAGGGGTCTCTTGAACTCTCACTTCAAGATATGAATGAATGAGCCCCCCCTTAACTTGTGAAGGCTTGTTCCCAGTAGCCTAAATGTTTTAATCCTTACAACCATTGTACTGCCGATCTGTATGTGGTTCTAAGGTTACAAAAACCCTACAATTCTCAGTTTCAGGTGATTATAAACTAATGAAAACATGACTATGATTATTGTATTTCATGTCTGCCAATAAATGCCCTAAAATACTAGGAGAAGAAGGAGTTTTCCCAACACATTAAGGAAGCACTCGGCTAAAACTTCTCTTATTGAAAGCCATTACAAAAAGCCGCCTCATGCTATGAAAATGTGCTCTGTCTAATGGGGGCCTCAGTTCATTACAAACATTTAACACCATAAAATTTAGAGATACATTCAGTGGATGAAAAATGCATCTTGTAGTAAGTAAGTAACTAAAGCCGTCAGACAAATGCAGTGGAGTAAAGAGTACATTTGCCTCTGAGATGCAGTAAAGTAGATGTATAAAGTTGCATAAAATGGAAATACTACTGACAGTACTTAATTTTCTTAGTTACATTCCACTGCTGGTTGACATGCTAATATTTTATAAATGGATCAGGTGCAGTGCAGCTGAGGCTGATGGGAAAAGCATTAGTTTTGCATGTATTTGGTTATAAATTTATGAAAAGGCAAATTTCATGACACTCCATTAGACAATGCTAAAACCCTGAGACATGAAGAATAGCTGTAGTTATTCCTCACAGACCCTGTACATTAATTTCCCAGTAAAGTCTGTCCAATAACGAGCGGATTAAATGAGATTCTTCAGGAAAGTCCCTGAAAAAAAGACATTTTAGGGATCAAAAGAGGCTCTACTGTAATATCCCTTTACCTCTGGCCGACGTTAACCTTAATTAAAAGTGCCACATGGAGTGAAATAAAGCTCTGACATGCTGATGCAGAGACAAAGTCGAGGCTCCAGTAGGATCACGGTTAGTTAGTGAGAGCTTGGACTTTCAGCTGGCTCGGCCTTGGACTTGGCAGCAGCCGCCTACTGTCGCTGGGAGCAGATGGTCCCTCTCTCAGAGTCAGGCGTCAGCTGCTCACATGTGCACAGGTCGGACGCTGAGTCTCGCCCACAGCTCACAGAGGGAACGACACAGTCACACAGACTCTGACAGCTCCCTGTTGGCTTTACAGGAATGTGACAAACTACCACTGGAGACTGTTTCTCTGTTGAAGCTCACACTTTCTCTGTGAAGATATGCCTTATTCCAGGTAGGCCACAGATATGTTATTTCTTCATGTCATGCTTTTATTTAAGAGAGATTTATCTTGTTTTTATTACATATTTTGTTAGGAAATCCTTTGATCTTGTAGGTGATACTGTCACTTTATTGCACAAAGACATTACAGAAGTAGTTTTTCATTAAGTGCAATTTCACAAAACCAAACCAATAAAAGAGCAAATATTTCAGGAGCTTTTCATCCTCTACACAGCGCTCAATAAGCTTTATTTTTCCTGTAACCAACAAGAAAGTGTAAGTGTTTTTGTGTTTCACACTCACCTTTACGAGAGGACACAGGGTAGAGATAAACAGACAGGAGGATCGCTCACCTGCTAAAGCTCCTCTAATTCCATCTGCTGACCGTGAGATCTGCCTGAACAGCTTACAAAGTCCTCACAGTATTAAACACTGGAGCTAGACAGACGTTACACCGTGAGCCAACACAGGACGAGTCTGTAAACGTGATTCACACCTTAAGTTGGTTTTAGTGTCCTTCAGATGAGAGATAAAAAATTCATATTGAATTGTTGAAGTTTATAAGTGAGGCAAAGCTGTCACCAGTGGTTCAAAGTACTACTTTATGCTACTTTCCCACAGCAGATGAGAGGCAAAAATTGTACTTTTTACTTCATTACTGAAAAATGTTAGTTCCTCTTTCATTCTGTACTGTGGGTTAAGATGCTATAGAGCACTGCTGCCACATTAAGACCTTTTTAAGTCCCTTTATGGTTCTTAAGGGGTTCTCTACTGGTTCTTTTCCCGGAAAACTAAACTAAACTAAACTAAGTTGGAGAACCAATAAAGAACCTTTTAACCCTGTGTATTGTGCTTTAAAGGTTCTCTACTGTTTTTTCAGTTAGTTTAGTTTAGTGTACTGGGGAAGGAATAAAAACACTTTATTAAAATAGCCTACGAACTATGTATTTCTAGAGAAAAAGTTAAGTTAAAGCAGTGGCTATCATGTGCATAGAAATATTCCAGGTTTGAATCATAGTTTGTATATGTTTACTACAGGATTCTGAAACTTTTAAGCCAACAGTTTGTACGAAATGATTAATAATCATATATATATTTTATGTAAAAGTGTAATTTAGAAGCATGTTGACTCGTCCATGGTGTTATCTGGTATCATTTAAGGTCCCCCAGGCTAAAATGTTAAAACAATATAGTGTTATGTGGCACCTGTAATGTTTCTTTATAGCACTATTTGACACTTCAGCCATGTCTCCTAGAAATTACATTTAAATACAACTGATTAGAAACAGCAAATATGTTTTAAGGAAAATGTAATGCTGAGCAAGTTATGTTTTGTATCAACATAATGAGGAAACATTGCAAAGTAACACATCTGGCAAGTTACAAAAGTTGATACAGAATGAATCAGCAAAATGTTCACTGACAACATATTTCAGTTGTTCTCCGCCAAAACTGCAATACAGTATCCAGTCGTAGTGACTCCAGCGTTACTATCTTTTTTTATTTCTTTAGTAACATTCGGCCGAACTCATGATCTTTCCCCAAAATTAATTAAAGTGCTTTTATTGCCTAAACTGAGACAGAAGTCTGGATGCAAACCCAAAGTTCAAGATCCAAGATCCTGCATTTTGTGCACCTGCCGTCCTCCGTCCAGTCTTACATGAGTGTACTGTAATGTAGTGTTTTGTTACCTGAAAGAAAGGTTGTCTCTGAACATAATACGGGCAGCAATTATGTTGCCACAACAACGTAATTTAGAAAGCACTTACATACAAACGTACTTTCTAGGAGACAGGGTCAAGCACCTATACCTTTTAAAAGGTGGGCACCTTACAGCACCAAAATAAGTTCACCTATGATTACAAGCCAAAGAGTACTGTTTAGCTGCATTTATATTTTGAGTAAGATTAATGATACAAAATATAATCAGCACTTAAATCAAGATATTATTGTAGGTTAAAAAGAGATCAGAGTATTTCTAGACTGTAGTATTTCGAGTTTGAGTTAAACAAAGGATCTGAATATTTCTCTCACCACTTACTTGTTTGTCAGCGGTTTGTTTTTGTCATATTGTTCAGTAAACGAAGTACCTAACCACATGCCGGGAACAATAAACCTGTATGACGGTGACCACGAGCCACAAGGTCATTTCCTCATCTGCATCCTGTTCCTAAACAAAAGAACCAGGAAAGAGAGACGTTGAACTCAGAGGGGATCCCCAGTTTCCTTCTCTGGGTCCTGAACAGGAAATTGGCACATGAGAAAGAGCCACATCCTCTCATGTCTACACTCAAATAACAACATGAATTCAAATCGAATAAAAGTAGTATTATGAAGGATTACTTCCCAGGATGTTCATGAGTTGTGAAGACCGAGCTCTCAGGTCATCAGCCTGGAAAACAGACTGAGTGGAGCTGACTTTATGTTGCCATGGGAACTGACATAACTTTTGCTTTTTGCAGGTGCACAACAGGAAACCGTTTGGTTCATGTTCTTCGTTCGGGAGCTTCCTCTTTTCCTGAACGCCACATGGAGGACGTTCCAGTTTCCCCCCGTCAATGAACAAAGACCACCTGCACAGCAACAGCAGTGATAATCCTCTAAGATGGCAGTCACTTCACTTTATGTTACCGAGGAGCCCGGCTTAGCTGAGGTAGACATATGTACGCTTGAGATTAATATCAAGTATGATGTCATCCCAACTGTTGTCTGCTCCGTCTGCCTTTCATTTGGCCTCATCTACACCTTTTTCGGTATGTATCACAACACCAGGACTAATATTACCTGTATGCACATATTACAGCAGCGAGGACGGGTTACTTAAAGTTCAACACGTCCCTGCTGTTCACTGTTTTCATGTTTCTCTAAATGTTTTATTAGCTCACCTGATGGCTTAAACCAGCAGTGGCAGGTGTCTGAAAGCTGTCAGGGTTTTAGGGTGGATAAGCACAAAGCTGGAGGAGGCAGATGGAGGCCTCTGTTTGAATTTGACACGGGCAGCATTAATGAGGTGCCACCTGTTGTAATGTGTGACATCACACTGCTTTTATAAAGTCAAACCTGATGAAAGCTCATGTTAGTTTCAGTGGTGCAAAGTACATTTACTCAAATAATATACTTAAATACAATTTTGAGGCACTTCTGCTGGGGGGCACAATCTCAGCAGAAAACACAGCAATGGCTTGATAAAAAACAACCACGGCACATGGCACTATCCCCGCTGGAAAAGCAGTTTATGTTGCCCTGGAACAGTGGTCTACAACTTGGCAGGCCTCCCCGTCTAGGTGTCACGTTATCTGCCATCCTCTTCACCTCCCGATGGCAAAGTCAGCTTATATACTACATTACTTCAGAAACGTTGATATCAGGGGTGTAAATTTAGACAGTTCAGGTAGTGTGGTTGCACTGGGGCCCGTGGGGTGCACACCTGTTAAGTTTTGTGACTGCGTCTTGCACGGTTGTGACATTATCACAATGACAAAATCTGTCCACACAGACAGACACACTGACAGATGATATAAACACCAAACACAAAATACCCAAAACTGCTTCTGCGGTAGTTTCTTCAAATGGTGTCACACACACGGTCTCACGAGGTGAAAGCGGTGCCAGCTAGTGTGACATTGTTGAGGCAGGTAATTATATATCAACAAATAAATCCATCCATCCTACTTCAACTTCATCCAAAGTTGGGTCGCGGGGCCAGCAGGCTGAGCAGAGTACTCCAGACATCCCTCTCCCCAGCAAGGCCTTCCAGCTCCTCCTGGGGAACCCAAGGTGTTTCCAGACCAGACAAGATATGCAATCCCTCCAGCATGTTCTGGGCCTCCTACCAGTTGGATATGCCTTAAACCTGAACCTTTATCAGAGGGCACCCAGGGGGCATTCTGATCAGATACATGACCCACCTCAACTGACCCCTTTCGACACAAAGAAGCAGTGGCTTTACTCTGATGTCCAAGCTCCTTACTCCATCTCTAACTTAAGGCTGAGCCCAACCACCCTTCTGGGAAGACTCATTTTGGCCACTTATATCCGTGACCTCATCCTTTTGGTCACTACCCAGAGCTCATGACCATAGGTGAGGGTTGGGACGTAGATAGACTAGTAAATTAAGAGCTTTGCCTTCTGGCTCAGCTGTCTCTTCACCATGACAGTCCGGCACAGCGCTCGCATATTTGCTCTTTGGGGGGACTGAACTCCTTTGTGGTAGGAGCAGCCACTTGGCTGATGAATTAGTCTGCTACAGATCCTGCAGACCAACAGAGAGTCAAATGATGATGCAATGTTATAGATTAGGATAAAACTTGCTTGTTCTTCGAGGGGAAATTCACAAGCTACAAAGCGATGTATAAAGTCATTAAAGTAAGGTCAAACTTTACCAGCTGCAACATTAAAGTGATGAACACGTTAATGCTTCAGTAATTATAATCCAGTCATTTTTTAGTTTTCCTTTAAGTAAAACAAAATTGACTTTTACTTGTAACACAGTATTTCTACATTGTGGTATTACTACCTACATAACAGATCTGAGTGCATCTTTCACCACTGAGTTCTGACAGTGAAGCTGTTTTTCTGTGTAATAGCAGTTTGTAGAGCTGTATGTTGGGTAATAATGCTGTGAGGAGGATTTACCCCCAAAAAGCAATATGAGGCACAAGAGTTCAGCAAAGCTTTATTTCTGTTTCTATTTTCACTGAGAAAATATGTGGACACAAATCCAATAAATACAAACTGTGAGCCTGATCAGGAGGAGTGTGACCTGTGGACCCGAAACATGTGACATTATGTAAACACACGCTGCCCCAAAGTCTGTGCTCCTGCAGCAACTCTCGCAGTGTTGCATAAGGAATTTTAAGACTGTAAATAATTAATCATTTGAAGAAAATCAGCAGTTTCAGTGGTGCAGGCGGACGGAGCATTGTTGGAGTTGTCTCAGCTCTGAGTTCTGATATTACTCATTTTAAAAGTGTTAGTGACAGATGTTGGAGCTGGACATGAAAACTGTAAGAAATTAGCTTACAAAATGAATTTCAGCAATGTGTGACCCATCAACATCAGCAGGGTCTTCCAAGCAGCTTTCAGTTAAAATTCAGTCAGAGTACTGTAGTGTTATGAAACTGCTTCTCAGTGTTGAAGCATTTACATTTAGGTCAGTGAGGACATTCAGAATCTATATGCTAATATCCAAACTAAAAGCAGGCTGTACTTTTTCACCTTCAGCTCCTGATTACATCACATATACAGTGTATTCAAGTTGCTCAATGGCTCAATTTTCACCATTTTTACATCTAAAATTTGCATAACTCCAAATGCTATATTCAAAATTTTGGCCTCAAAGTCTAATAAACATCATAAAACTCATTATGGCTCAAATTAAAACTGCTATTATAAAATAATGTTATAAAACAGTAATTCTTTTTCATAAAAGGTTTGCATGTTCATAACCTCAAATTATTCAAATAGCAGTGACAGAAAAATGTGCAGTACATGCATAGATCATGATTTTAAATGTTTTGGAGCAGTGGTTCCCACCTAGTCCAGCCACAGGTTCCAGATTTCTCGTAAGTCATCGGTTCAAGGTCCACAGGGTTTAGTAACTTAAGCAGTGTCAGGCTTGCGTGTGTGGCCATGCAACTCGGTCTCAGTCTTGTCGAAATCCGGTGCTTGGGCACCTCTGTATACACATATACATCAGACACTATATATACTTTATTAATCCCAGAGGGGAAATTCATTTTTTTCACACTTGTTGTCAATTACACGCAGGCATGCACAAACAGGAGCTATACATGCACTAAGTGGAGAGATGTCAGAGTGAGGAAGCGGTTGGGGCAAGGGCACCTTGGCAGTGCCCAGGAAGTGAACTGACACCTCTCCAGCTACCAGTCCACGCTCGACCCTCCACTTCCCAACCCAAGTCCCTATGGACTGAGCTACTGCTTGTGTGTGTTTGGCCTTGTTGTCAAGCTAGGGAACAGCACTTCAAAATAAATGCTCTGATTTGGAAATTTGCTGTATTTCAAAATAAAGTGTTTATTACAAACTTGAAACATTCGCACGTCACTTGCGGTCCATTTAGAATAGACTCACAACCCACTTCTGCACTGCGACCCACCAGTTGGTAACTGCGGATCATTTTATTTAGTGAATGTGCTCGACTCAATAAGTTTACTTTTTTCAACATCCATCACAAAGTTTGTTTCAGTTCAAGATATTTCTATCACCTAACTTTTAATTAAAACACAGTAAACTACAATAATGCTGTAATGGAATGCTTACAAACAGTGAGTCAGTGCTGTACACTTTGTAGTAAGCATAAAAACTTGTGCTAACATAACGTGGCTTTATTTTGAGGGCAGAGAACATTATCGTGTTCTGCACTTTGTGTGTGAAGACAGTATTTTGTGTTTAAAAGCAAGAAACAGCAGGTCAGTTTGGCTCTTTGCATTTAGAGTTTTCCATATTGAAACTTTCATTTGAAGCAATATAAAATACTTTAATATAGGGATGGAAGGTTTGACTCTTTTTACTGACTCGACTTAAGTCACCAGATCAGTAATCCAGAGCTTGGTGAATCCACCAGCAGCCCCAGCGCCCACAGAGCAGGCGCATCAGAGCCAGCTGGGCCATCTAAGTTACAGTTTGGCCCTCTGTTAATTTGAATGGGGATAACCTAATTTAATTGTGCAGCTCTTCTAGACTCTCCAAATGTTACCGTACCAAATGGATCAAATTCTGATGATGTCATTTTGAGACGGTCGTGATGCTCAAAAAATGTATCCACCATGCTTCAGCTGCTCCATTTCCTGTTACAGTGTGTGAGAAAAATGTTTTGGACCCATGTTGCATCAGGAAGTTGTAAATACACGGTTTGACCACTATGTCAAATTGGCCTCAGACCTTGGTGCTGTTCCTGGGGGCTCACTCGGAAGCACTCGACCGGTTTCAGGGCTTCTCAACTTGAGTTGACAGCTGAGTATGAGGTGATATCAGTGAGTGATTTGTGCAGCCTGAGTTAGACCTTCAACTCATGGCTGGGAGAGAGAATATTTCCTTGAAACAAGCACCAAAGTGATTACTTTTCTCACAGGGCTTGGTTAATACAGTAATTAACTTGATGCATTTCCACAAATCCAGTCAATATAAGAGTCACAAAAAAGTTTGAATGACAGGGGAAGAAACAGAAAGACTCAAAATGACCACATATAGTGTAGAAATGACCACAAAGAGACTCAAAACTACAGAGAGATGCGTAATGGCTACAAAGAGATGCAAAAAACAACAAAAAAGAGGCTAAACAAAGTTGATGTGTTTTCCACCTTTGTAGAAGAGGTGTGTGGGGCCTTCTTCATGTCTGTTGAGGGGCCCACTGTCTCATAATCTGCCCATGCTCTCACATTACTACACACCATGGACCTTTGTATGTATGGATGACTATATGGTACCATACGTTTTACAGTCCCATCTAACTTTAGTTTCATTGCTCTTTTCAGGATACCGCTGCTTCAAGATGGTCATGTTCTTCTCTGGCTTCATGTTAGGCTCAGCAGCCGTTCTCCTGCTGTACCACAAAGAGCCCCTGTTGGACGCCCAGCTGGGATCAGAGACAAAGGCAGGGATCGGCCTGGGCGTGGGGGTGCTCTGCGGGCTGATGACCATGCTGGTGTCCACAATAGGACTCCTGCTCAGCGGCCTGCAGCTGGGGAGCCTGCTCTCCCTCGCCATCCTGCTGGTCATCGGACAGTTTCACAGCCTCACTCCAGTGTGGCTGCCTCTCTGTGTCGTACTGGCCGCCAGCATCGTCACCGGGCTCTTCACACTTCAGTGGCAGAAACTGTTCACCATTGTCTACACATCTGTGTTTGGAGCCACCACTGTGATGCTGTGTGTGGATTACCTGATGGGGACGTTTAGGCTGCCGGAGCAGGTGTATGATATGTTTTGTCAAGGCGTCCCACGTCCACTCTGCTGGTTTAACTGGGCGATCACTGGGATATGGCCTGTTCTGGGTCTGATAGGTGTATTGGTGCAATGGAGGTTTACTGCCAAAGGAGTATCACACACAGAAGGTGAGTTTAATTCAGTCTGCACAGATGCATTCAGTTTTATGTTAAAGGGCCAGTTCAGCCTGAAATCCTTAGATTAGTGTAAAATATCATAATGCAAATAAAGTGCACTAACAATACATTTACAGAAAATGTCATTAAAGGTTTTGCAGAAAAACACTGTAATTTTGCACATTATTTCTAAATTATTACAATCAGACACCTTCAATTAGGTGAAAAATGGTCACATGAGGGGCACCTACTAGCTCACCTGGTTCACAAAGGCTGTGTCCGTGTCGCAGTGACCAGGGTCCAATTCCAACCCACGGCCCTTTGCTGCATGTCATTCCCCTCTCATTCTCCCCTCACGATATAGCTGTCCCCTCAAATAGAGGTAATAAGCCCCAAAAAATGTCTTTAGAAAAACAGTCAAATGACCGGCAGCAACAGCTGACAAACATGATTTCTGGAAAGAGACATTGCTGTTGAGTTTTACAAATGTATTTTTTGGTGCTTCGGGCACCACAAGCTGAGTGATGTCTAGTTCCATTATACTGGAGAGAAGGCAGACATCTCTGCGGCCAATATCGCTAACACACTGTAACTCACACCAAAACAATCTAGATTGATAGACAACATTACAAGTAAGAGGAATTAACTGTCACTTTAAATTTGAGCTCAAAACCACCATTAACTTTGTTTTTTCCTCCCCTTTCAATGGTTCCCAGCTGCGCACAAAAAACACAACAAACATGCTAAGAAGCACAGATACAGAGAGTCAAGAAGAAGACCCCCACCACCCCGTCGGCGCAGGCCTCCAACGCTGAAACGCTACGCTGGGGACGTCCTGGCACCGGTCAGTGGCTGAGATTCAAATGAATCATTGAGAGAGGAGTGCAGCCATGACAATCAGTGTTCTCAGTCCCCTCTGATTGCCTGACAAATAGCCTCATCACGTAAAATGACAGTGTATGGTCGGTGCAATAACAGTGTCTCCTCCTCCTGTTTCAGAGTTACCTCCAGAGCCTTCAGGAGCGCCAGATGGGAACAGGCTCCTCCGCCAGCAGCATCAGCACCATCACACACACTCTGATAGACTTTGACTTTGAGACGGGCTCCATGGTGCCTCTGACTGCTGCCTCGCCTGTTTTTACCGTCTGAAGGAGCAAATATCTGTATTATCATACGCTGACAACTGAACATTCCTCTGAGATGTTCACTTGCATGGAGACATTTCAACCAGCTTCACCAGATAATCATCGACATGCACACGGTGTGATTTGAGATGCTCGGAGATCATCCCCCGAATTACAGCAACACAACATGCACAGTCATCATACTCATGATCATCGGCAGTTTATCTCAGAGCCACTTTGTGTTGTGTCGAGCTGTTTTCTTTCACAAGATGACATAACAATCTTTTGTTCTCCAGTTACAATGTACCACGTGTCTACATTAGATTGGGTTACAATTCTTTTGAAGTTCAAGTGTTACTGTTTTAAAAAATTATGTCATATCAAAATATTGCAATTAAAATAAGGATATACATTAAAACAAATAGGAATTGTTTGACAATAAACAAATAAATCATTGATTCAACAGGAATAAGACAGCTTGATAGCGTGTTGTTTTTGTCTAATGCGTCTAAGAGCAAGACTGTATTACACCAAAAGCAATAAGTAAAGGAGAAATCTATAGATTTCTGGGGATCTGTTGGCAGAAAATGGAATGAAATACTCATGGTTATGTTTTCATTACTGTATAATTACCCAAAACTACTAATCATTGTGTTTTTGTTAGTTTACAAAGAGTATCTCATATCTACGTAGGGAACAGGTCCTCCTTCATGGAGCCCGCCATGTTGCACCGCCATGTTTCTACAGTAGCCCAGATTGGACATACCAAACACAAGACAGAACCTTGTATGCAAGCCCCAAGTAACAGCGCTGGGCTTTGAAGCCAATTTGACATTGCAGCCACTTACAACGTCTTACACTGTAAAAAAAAAAAAAAAAAAAATCACTGAATGAATTTCTTCGAGTGTCACAACCCTCATGAAATGACTCATTTCACTATTGGGATTTGATTGCTTCAGTCTGATAACATTTCAAAAGTCTAGAACAGCCAGCTGAAGTCTCTGGTACGCTTGCTCTATGGGTCCAACAATGTGGAAGATTGGGGTAATTTCATACCCAAGAAGTCAAACTTTTTTAGCTTCATGTGCCACTGAGTAGATTTCATAAGACTGACAGAGCCTTGCTTCTAAAGCTGTATCAAGTTCTATTTATATGTCAATGCTTTCAGGTTTTTATGTTGCCTGAAGGCCACCATAGGTTCAACTCCATATGGAAAGGGAGGAGTGAGCAGAGGGGTATTCAGTTGATTGCAATCTGCAGCTTCACTGCTAGATGCCACTTAATCGTAAATATGGACTTGAATTGTACAGCACCTTTCTAGTCTTCTGACCACTCAAAGCACTTTTACACAGCAGAGTCACATTCACCTTTTCACACACATTCACACACCAGTGGCCAAGGGGCCAAATGCAAATCAGTTTAAATGCACTCACACACCAACCAGCAGCAATCTGTGTTCAGTATCTTGTCCAAGGATTTGACTGTACTGAGCTGATCAGTGGTGTGTTGAGTTACATTTAGTTACATTTTCAATTTCTAAGAGGGAGCAGGTGTTATTTCATCTTTGGAAAAAAAAAATCTCTTTTAGCCACAAGTCCCTGCACACACACACACGAGTGTTCTCAGTTTCATTTGTTTCTCTCTGGCTGAGGTTGAAGTTGTTCAGAGGTGACACACGTATTCATTTTAGTTTCATTTGATTAGTTTATTTGAAAACAACAGACAGCCTACACATTTAATTTTCAACTCTGGTTGTTCTCTGCAAAAGAAATGTTAAATACGTAAAATTTAAAAAAAAACATTTCACCATATTAAGAACAGATGTTTATTAAGGAGCTTACAGCTGTAAAGCTTTAAGAGGATGTTCTGATAAGAATTCAAAGATGTGAGTTGTTTCACACCAACAGCTGCAACAAAACTAACATGAGAATGAGGCAGATGACAATTTAAATATGGTTCTGGTTTCCAGAAATAGGTGAATCGCAGGTGTGCGGATACTTAATGTTATTCAATAGCCCTTGCAACAGGCTTTTTGCATGCAAGACATGTTGACTGGGGGAAAGCACAGGCGTAAATAATAATAAAGCAGTCATTAGCATTATTAGCAACAACTGTGCTTTTCCTACAACGACAGTCAAAATGTCTGATGTGACAAAGCTATTGTAAACACCTTGTCAATGGATAACATTTAATCTTACTGAATCACACAGAACAAAGTCTTAGTTTGTCTTATTCTATTACATGTATGTGAATAACTACTTTTTAAATAATAATATAAACAAAAAAATACGTATTCCTTGTGTTGATTTCATGCAGCCTGTGTCTCCAAAAAATAATAATACTCTAATTCCTTCAAATAAATAAGCATCTCTCTGTTTTTATACTGAATCATTCTGCAGGGTAACGTTTGTGTTGAATCCCCGGTGGCCTCTTGTGGCTCAGTCGTCACACTGCATCCAGCGTGTGGAGATGCTCAGAGGGTAGGCCTTCTCCACTGCTCGCTGGTGCTGGTTTACACGCCAGTACTGAGTGCCTTTAAACAAATATATGTGGCCGTTTGTCCATGTGAACACAGCATCAGTGTTACTGGGAGCCCCGTGGAAGAGCTGTCCAATAGGTTTGGGATATGAGCTGAAGTCTGTCGAGCCAATTTCATCCCACTGCCAGTATCCAGAGCCCTGAAATGACCAGTAAATGAAACAGATATTTAATAAATGTCTCGTGATAGATTGAGGGAAACATTGTGTCTGCACTTACTTTGAAAAAGACAATTTTTTTGTTCTTATTGAAGTAGAAGGCTGAATCAATATTAGCAGGGATATTGGCCAGGCGTCTAGGGAATCCGTGGTCAAGTTTGAAGCTTGAGTATCTCCATACTTTGTCATCTGTGAAAGAGAAGAGTGCATTGCATTTGAAACTGCAAACTGAAATCGTGTCAGCTTCGTACATCACAATCTGGTGAGACATTTGTGAAACTATGAAATGAATCCACCTTTCAGAAAATAAGATTTGCCGGTCCGCTGAGAGTGAACAGCTGCATTGAGGCTCCCTGGCAGCTCCTTCCACAGTGCAGAGATCAGGACGGGAGTGTTGTAGCCAGAGCTGGACACCGTCCACACGTACTGACCACTGAAGACATATGTCTTCCGCAGAGGACCTGCAGGGACACAATGCAGGAGAAAACAGAGCTGTAAGTTAATGCATGACTGATACAGAGACGTATTTTATTTCTGTCCTAAAGGCACCAGAGTCTCTATACCCAGCATCACTGCATCCAGAGTGGCCTTGCAAGGATTTGGAATAACTCCTGGTACAATGGGACTTGGCTTTCTGGGCGGAGGAGTCTTCCCCGGCTTTCCTAAAAGAAACAACACTGCACTTGTATAAACTGTACTTCAAAGATCACACACACCCTGACACTGTGGCTCTACTCTGGTGTTACCATATAAAGCCTGGATCCCTCGTATGTCATCCGGATGTAGCTTGAAGTCTGAGCGATATCCGTTGTAAACAGGTCCCATCAGTGCGCTGTAGTGCTGTGAGTGTCCCAGGCCGAGAGCGTGGCCTATCTCGTGGGCTGCAACGATCCTCAGGTTGGAGCCGGAGTTCTTTCCCTCTGTCCACACTTCATCTTCGTCAAAATGCACAATGCCTGACTCAGGGGCATCAGCGTGGGCCAGAACATGACCTTTAAGATAAAGCAAGAAAGTGTCCACCAGCTTACATCAAAAGTTTTGAGATACAAACTCATTATTTTTCAGAAATGTTCTCAGTATTTAAAGATAGTAAGGCAGTTATTAAAGATAGGAAAGCCATTAATTTAAGTAAATAACACATTATGTTGAATATTATCTAATTTTAAGAATCATTATTTTAAAGGTTTCTCATTATTTTGAGACACCAACTCCTTAATTTGAGGTACTGAATCATTATTTTGAGGAAGTTTTTTATTATTTAATTATACTAAGTCATTAATTTGCCATTCTAGGAAGTCGCTCATTATGATTATACTCCATCATTGTTATGGGCCTCCATAGATCAGAAAACTTTTCAGGGATTGTCAAACATTTTAAGAAAGTTGTTCCCACCTCGTCCATCAAAGGGAACTGGACACGACTTGTCTTTTCTGTGAAAGGAGATCCTGATGTCTGCTCTTCCTCGCTGCAGCTCCTTGAACTTTAAAGGTGACACGTCGCTCCAGTACTTAAATGCACTCTGGATGGCCAAACGGGTCTTACTCTGACCCAAGTCAGGGGTGTAATTGTAGATCCTGTAGGTCAGCGTCTTCTTACGCCAGTGGCCTGTTCAATCAGGAAATATTCACAAGACTTAACAAGCAATATTGCAGTAAAAAATCAGGATCTGAGTGTATATCAAGTGTTCTGTTTCTCACCCATGACTCGATATTTGAGAGATTTGTTATTGAAAAAGTCTTCTAGTCCACACCGAGGCCTGTTCATCATCGCCAGAGTGGCTGTATCTAGTTTTCCTGATATTTGAAGGTTTGTTGCTTTCTGAAAGATTCTGACAAACAAAGGAAATAAATAAATATATAAATCTGGGGTAAAACAGAGGGAAATATGTTAAGCTTGAGTTCACAAAGTGGTAAAGAGAATGAAAAATGATCACCTTAGTGCTTCCACTATCTCCTCAGCTGAATGGTTTTGGCCTTTACCGTCCAGTGGGATGTGCAGATAGCCGTACTTCCTTAAATAGGCCTAAAGGGAAAGCACTGATTGTAAAGTGATAGAAAAAGTATTTCTTCAATGCCACACTGTAAAAATACTCCAAGTATGGCAATCAAAATTTTACTTATAGATAAAAGTGCTATGACGTTTTAACAATGAAATGTTCCTAAATGGGGCAGAGGACTTTTGTCTGTTGCAGACGCTCAAATGAAAACTGAGCGTTTGCTGTCAGGGCCCCGAGTCACTGGAACAGTCTGCCCGAGGAAATCAGGTCGGCCAAGTCAGTTTTCCCTTTGAAGTCCCTTCTTAAAACACACTTTTATTGGAGAGCCTTTCCTGATTTTACCTGAGTTTTAAGTTCATTTAAACTGTGTTTTATTTCCTCAGGTTTTATATACTCCTGTTTTTTATCAGTTCTTTGAAAACTTGGTGTTTTCATGTCTTGTCTCTTTTAATTATTGACTTGTAAAGCACTTTGTATCTGTTTTTAAAAGTGCTTTGTGAGTAATGATTATCATTAAAATCATAAAGATCATAAAAGTACTCATTCAGCAGAATAGTTCCTATGACACTGTTATATTATTTATCATGATCACACGTTTTCAACGTGGTTTGGTTTGTTTGTTTGTTTGTTTGTTTGTCAGCAGGATTACAGAAAGACTACAGTGGCCTGATATTCATAAAACTCAGTGGAGGGGTGTAGCGTGGGCCAAGGAGGAACCCATAAATTTTGCAGGTGATATGAATCACAGGGCGGATACACAAATTATTCTTCACTTTTGTTGACAGTGTGAGATAGGCCACTCGGCCCTAAGTCTGTGCTCTCTGAATGCTCATCTAGTTATTGATGCATTTACATGTAGGTAGGCTACTTTGCAGACTTCTCCTATCATGCCCCTCTTTGTAAGTCAAAAAAAGTTCATGCCTCCACACACACCACAATTTTTTTTTTATCGATCATTACCAATAATTGGGGAAGCAACTAATAAAAAAGGATCTATGTTGAATTTCAGTCAAATAAAGGTCAGCATGATTGCATCAGTAAGCTCTTGTTTGTTTAATTTCCCTAAATAAATGATGTTCATTCAACTTTGTTTCACTCTGTGTTTTATCCCCTGGTCATCCACGCCCAACCTGCAGTGGCTCTTTGCCCCCCCAAAGGTGGTCTGCCCCACAGTTTGAGAACCACTACTATAATGTCATAACAGATTGAGGTGTTTATTGTAACCACTTACATGGTAGTTTTTAATCTACAGGAGAACTTATTTTTGTCATCATTTGTTGTTTGCAAAATCTTAATCTACAAAATAACTGTAGGCTGTATGATTGTAAAAAGACATTTTACTGACACCTTTTCAAAAACAATAATGTCTCAACAATGTCTTAGAATTTGTTTTGCAAGATGCAGCAAGTGCTGTCACAGGGTTGTTTTTGGTGCCCTGAATGAAATGCTAGGCAGCACTGATATCATCAAAGTGATTGTTGGCGTTACCAGCTGCACGACAACTTATCTCTTCTCCAACAACTCTTTCAACAACAACCATGATAAGTTATTCAAGCCAAATTCATCCCCCCCGACAAGAAAAATGAAAAATAACAATAATAATTTACTGCAGTATGGACGGCTTAGACCACCCCATAGTTGGTTTTATCATGATGTATCCTATACATAATCACAATCAGTGTTATTAGGCAGCTTCAAGCTGTAAAAAAAAAAAAAAAAAAAAGGATGGATAAAAACTTAAATCATGGACATTTGCTTTCAAGAAATACTTTTTTTTTTGCAGTTTTATAGAACAAATTTATGTTTCTCATCTTTCTTAAGTTTCTTACCACTGCTTCAGTAAATTCTTCTCTCCTCAGGCCGATAGATGAAGCTGTGATCAGCAGCACAAGAAGCACCATTAACTCCAGTTTATATTCCATTTTCCAGCTTGGGTCTTTTCCCATCACTATAGGGACATAAAAACTTTTCAACTAATAACAAACAAGTTCTGGATTGTTTTAAGCATCTCTGGAGACTGCCGTTCCTCCATCTACATCCATCCTCAGAGTATTAGTCCTCCCTGAGTCAGGGCTGAGGCTGTTGTCTTAGTTTGGGGATCCAGTTTTTATACCATCAAGTGTCTGTTCAGGACGGCCTCAAAGCCACATAATAAACCTTTTACAAGAATGTGATGTGTGGACGACCAAAACCGACCAATACATATTTCCGACACTAACAGCCTGTTCACGCCTTCTAACACCATCATTTAGAGCCATTTGTCTTGAAGCGTTTAAGAATAACTTCCGAGTAATCTTGTTTACGTCAAAGGAAGCAAATTAATTCAGCGTTCACTACAAAAAATGAGATTATCTGCCCACTGCCTAGTAAAGGTGATGACTTATAACCACTTATGTCACTGTGGTGAAACTTTCTTGATATTTAATCCAGCTGCAACACTTTGCAGGTGAATCATTTTCCAGACGACATGAATTAAAGTGTGACAGATGCACCAGAAATACTGCTTTATGTTTGTGAAACAATATTTCACATAAATTCTTTCACCTCATGGTTACAGCTCTATGAGGAAAACAACTAACCGCACTTCCTCCACCAGACAACAGCTAATTATATTGTTCACAATGTAGGAGCCCATTCAAGGAAAAACAATGACGCCCCCGTGTAACCATCGCTACAAATCGTCCTCTGAATGGAGACAGAGAACGCCTCCTTAAACACTGTGAGATGCAGCTCATAAAAAATGAGTGGACAGATGGGAGCGAGACTCAGACGTGCTTAAAGCAATTATATGTACTAAATTTAAGCACAGGTTCAATTTTAACGCCACGAAACACTGGACAGTTCCTGATAGCTCATCATCAAGGACATCTTTTCTTTGCAGACATACAGTTTCCTGCCCTGGATTCTTCCTCCTTTACCACCTTAAACTTAAAGGCAGATTTTCAACCAGCTCTGTGTCATTGCAACACAGGCAATTATTGATTCATTGATTGATTCCACTGACCCATCTGGAACAGAGCAAAATATTAAATTATGTCCCAATCCCAGACTGCACTAAAACGCTCTCTTAATTTGAGAATTACAAAACTGAGTATATTTAAAACTGTCAGTTTACTAAATACTTTTAATTTTAAATATGCTTTTAATGTGTTCTCCCATGATGCAATGCACAAAGGAGAGGGAATAGAGTGCTGCAGGGGCGTTAGCGTTGTCCTGGTTCCCTCATCAAAACGCCTTTGGAATTTTTCCATTTGAATTTTGATTACTGCCGAAAATAAGATCTGTGGCAAACCAACGTTTATGATTCTCACAATTTTGTTCAGCGAGATAATCTTCGCAAATCAATACTGCTTTTATGATTTTTGAAGCCATAAACGCGATTGCCAGAAGTAAAAAGCTAACAAACTACACCACAGTCACATGATTTAACCTCGCCCCCACAGCACAGCTGTAAAGCCGTGTTCGGTGTGATGATATGCCGTAGTCTCATTTAGCCACTTGTTACCAACTGCCTTTTTTAAGACACAAAAAAAATCCTCAAAATTCATGATTGGGGTATTTACTGACATATTTTAAGCCATGGAACAAAATGTGAATGTCTCATGAGTTTGTCTTAACCACAGACGTTATTTTAGGCATCTAACCAAAAACCCACTGCCTTCGAGACGAGGGAAACGGGGGTGCGAAAATGCTAACTCATGCCTGGGTTTTGGGACACTTTACTGGTTAGCACTAAAGTTTAAATAGTTTATGGTGGTGAGCCATCTCCAGAAAAAAATCTCCAAAAACAAAATATTTGGAAAACCATTTTGCTTTAATTTGTGAAGTTTAATTGGCAGCTCTGAAGTCACAGTAACTTGATGTCCAATGGTGCATGTGTTTTATCATTGCCTGCTAAAATAAAGCAGTAAAGCATGTTGATTTCTTATATATCAACAGCAAAGAAAGTATACTTCACTAATGTAAGTATAGTATTTTGAGGGGTGTTTGATCCATTTTTCACAGATTAAATTCATTCTCGTCTTTTGCGAGTCCCTCAACTTTTATAGAAGTGCAAAACTAACTTGCTGGAGCGCCTCACAAACTCAATCCAGTACAAGAATTCCATTTAGTCTAGAAGCTGTTTGCAAAAGTCACCTTGTTTCATTTCATTACACTGAGAAGAAAAAACATCTGCTGATATTTAAGAGGAAAACTTATTGAAAGAATACGTGGCTTTATTCTTCTAATTGTCTATTTGTTTCTACCAAAAACATCACTGTCAGAACACGCCGTGAATGTTTAGTTTAGTTTTGTAAGGCTCAGTCATTCCCTAAAATAGCGGGGCACTGTAGGTTTTAGCAAAGATTATTTAGACAGACATTATTAGTGTATTTGTTGGGGACTATTTTCAGATGCGGATTAATACACATTTAGTTTTCACATGACTATTTACAGAAGCAGGACAGTGTAAAAGGGATCAACTCAGACTAACTCTACTGGCCATGTTGATTATAATAAAGGAACAACAGTGTGGCTTATTTGACATTTTGTTAGCTCTCTGGCACAGAGGAGTAAGATATATCCGCCTATGACTGCAGAGACAAGGTCAGCAGCATCAATTAATCATTGCTTTGGGTATACAAAACCACCAGCCTCATCCTTTAAGTGGGTGACTTGTTTCTAAAATATTTAATGGCATCAAAATACGGATGCTTTTCTACAGCCCAGTCACAAGGTGTTGTCATTGTGCGTTTCTGCAAAGCATGAATGTGATACAGTTACACGTTTCATACTTAACATATCAACGTTTCTGAAGTAATGTACTATTTAAACTGACTTTGTCATCAGGAGGTGGGGGAGATGATGGATGGCTTGTCATGTGGGTGAAACGCCTGCAAAGCTGCAGACCAACAAACAAAACTGCTTGTCAATATGAAAAAGGAGGTGTTGAGTTTTTGAGCAGCATCTTCACACAACTTCTAATACGGCGGATAGCGAACATGAAACAGTAAAATAAAGCAAATATCTAACGTAAAAAAAGCAGAAACTAAACTCCAAAACACACAGACTTTTAAAAACACCTTTTTCTCTGGTCTCCTACACACACACAGAGGTGAGGAGAGTCAAGCAACACACAAGCTTGTTTGGGGAGGAGTCGTCTGAGGTTGACTGTGGTTGGCGAGACGTCACTGCTACCCGCTTGAGGGCTGGTGGCCCGGCTTTTGGACCTACTCCTGAGAAAGTCCATCTCTGGCGCAGCTTGGCGTGGCACGGCGCATCTAAACTGACAATGGAAACACAAATCGGTGCGGCCACGAGTGACAATGGAAAAAGGTTAATAATGAGACACTGCTGCTTTTTGGGCCCAAAAAGTGGTTGTTTTCAAGAGAGGCTGCTTTTCCTGCCGGAAATTGCGCCGCCCCTCCTAACCACAACCAAGTGGTTTTGGTGCCTGAATCTGACCACGTTAACCAGAGCTGTTGAGATGTGAACTTTCATTGTATTCGCTACATAACAACATACAAATGTAACTTACTCATGGTTTAGAGAAACGTACCATGGCAACATTTCTCGGGTGTTTGGCTTGAGTTTACATCCTGGTGTCGGAAAATAATTCCCCAGTTCTTCACCCACTGAGTACTTACTCACTCTACTAATAAAAAGCACTGTGAGATAAACATTTTTCGCAGCATGTCGTTTTAATCGATGTAATGACTGTTTAGACAATGGCTCAACATTAGTGCTACTACAAGAGGCCATCGAATTACTGACAAAAATGTTGTGTTACTTCTCAGAGCAGACGAGTCAACAAACTATATTCTCTTAAACAGAAAATATTTCATGTGCAAGTAATACCGTAATAATACCTGATGCTATGAAAGGTACAAAATGGAAAGGACAGACACTCACAAAACAATTCACGATGATGTCTTTAAAAGATATTTATAAATGAACCGCCTGGTCGATACGAGCGTACGAGCAGGAGTCTTAATGTTATCTGCAGATCTGATTCTAGAAAACAGGCCCGTCAGGTCTGAAGATGTGACGCCTGCTGCGTTACATCCTGTCACTCTCTGCTTGAAAGGCGCTGGGACTGTGTTCACTTCCAGAGTTCAGGATGAATATCAAATAGGTAGAATATGTTTAATGGAAGCTATGATCACAAAGCTGCAAAGGTCCCTTCCCTGTCTTTCAGTATGTTTGTATGTTTATTCTGTCCGACTCTTCTGCTTTCCCTTATTACTTCAAGAGTCACGCTCCAGCTGCTGTATCTCATCTTGTAAAGCTTGAAGCCGGCCCAGCTTTTCCAACTGATCCTTTGTCGGCTCCTTTATTTCCCCTGAGTCCACTTTCTGCTGCAATTCCTCAACTTGCCGTAGTTTCTTTTTCAGGTTTTTGATCTTCTTGGCCTTTTCAGCTGCTGCTGCTGCTGAGGAATCGTTGGGAGACGAGACGGAGACCGGTGCTTCTTCTGTCTTGTTTGAAGACTCGCCGCTCTCTGAAATGGACACGTTCTCGACAGCGTCGCTCACCGAGTCCACGTCCCCGTCCTGGTGCTGCTGCTGTTTTCTCTTCTCTTTGCGTTTCATGTTGCGTTTGGCAGACTTTGAGAGACCAGCTGTCTCGCTGTCCCCGCAACCGGGGATCTTCTGCTGCTGCTGCTGCTGCTTTGCCGGAGCGGTGTCGGACGGGCTCATCCCAGGGGGCAGGTCGGGTTTGCTCTTAAAAAACTTCACAAACTTGTTTTCATAGCTGAAAGAGCAAGAGACAGAAACACAGGATTAAATAAAGAAGTGAGAGGATAAAAATGACTTCCTCACATATCAGTCAGCCCTGTTGCCAACTAGCTGCTTACATCTATCGGCCAGACCAGCACATACAGATACTTCAGAAAGCATTGCCGCTGCGCTCTTTGTTTGGGGGATAGAAAATCAAAGATCCTGTAGATGTCAATTCAATTTGACGTGTTTGGATGACCATTTTGACAAGTCTGTATGTATTTATTTCTTGTTCAACAAACATTTACTTAATGGAAATCTCTAGTAATTGTGTTGTGACCTTGTCTGAACCAGAGTTTTCAAATACCTGACTAATTATAAGCTTGGCATTGACGCGATGTTGGCCTGGTTTATGTGTATCATGTGATACTGGCATTTTAACGTTACAGTGCAGCAATAGAATTTAAATCTGTAATACAAGCAAAGTATTAGGAGTAATATTAGACATGTTTTGAGATTCTTATGACAATGTTTTAAACAACAGCATAAACAATGAATATTCAAAGTTTTCCAACTGCACTTACACTGGGACTTCTTCCTGGGGGGTGTAACCATCCTTCACTCGCCTCGGCTTCCTCCATGTTCCATCAGGTCGCTGAGTGGCAGCAATGTATTTCCCTGAAGAGCAACAGGTGCAAGATTTTAGAGAGTGCTGATTTATTTGCATGAATAAAACTGAACATTTTAATGTATTTAATTCATCCCATCAGCTGTGGGCTGGCTTTGACTGTTCTCATGACACAGAAAATACCTCAGTGCTTGCTCAATTCTTTTGGAGGTTGGTCAAAACTGCATTCTCTGCATTAATGTGTAAGGTCTTTGTCAAATGTAAATGTGTAAACGCAAATAACTGGATGAAGTGGAAGCTGTGCAGCTCCACGGCCCCATCAAGCTGATTTAATGAACTGCCACATGAATATAAAGCAGAACACACACACATCATCATCATCACACTGACATCTGGAACATTTTAAAACTCTAAATCACCACAAAACTGTGCTGTTAAATATTAGCTGGTATTGCACTAAATAACTGATGCGTTGCTGCTACCTGGGAGATGACTTTATGAACGTAATGTTAGCCAGAAAGTTTCTGGTCAATCATATGGTCAAGTTCACTAAAAGACATTATGATAGGTTTGGGAACCTTTGCACCAATAAAATATAATAATAATTCATGACAATAAATATTTTATGTGTAGGCTTTATGGACAACATGTTTATAAATCATTTTATTGTAGCATATTACACAATGTTAAGTGCATTTAATGCAGCACCTCTGAATAAGAGTATTATAGATTTAATAAATAACACATGGGCTTCGTGGGCGTTTATTGCACACTGGAGGGACTGAAAGTATAAAATCAATGAGGCGACGGGCTGCGGTAAGTTTTTCAAACCACCAGATGTCACTGTGCATGTTGAGTTTAAAGACCCAAAGCTTTACATCTTTTTCTGGCAGAAACACAAAGAAAGCTCTAAAGCTTCAGCCATCCATCACTAGTTTGACAAGCTGCTCAGACTGTGTGTGTGGTAACGTCCATCCCCTCATGGAAACACACAGTCTCACACTCATTACAGTTATCAAAAGCCTAACAACATACAGCACTTTCAGGTACAAGGACGAAGAATTGTGTTTTACAGCTGAGAAATAAACTGATACAATAAGAACATTTGAAAGCAAGTATCCTATTATTTTAATTATATTGTGAGAACATGTCAACTGCCTATTGTAACACCATACATACTGAAGTTCTTTCCATATCTTTCTGTATATCAGACCAGAATGGTTCTCAACCTGCGGCTGAACTCTTCAGAGGGGTCACAACATAAATCTGAGCGGTTATTACATCACTGACAGGAAAGGAAAGAACTCAACTATTTCTGTGACATGAACTTTGCTCATTCTTCAGGGTTTTTGTAAAATCTTTGATCTATTTTCTTGCATAGGTGAAACTGTTCACCACTGATATGTTATGTGACACGTGCTTCACTCAGCAGCCAAAAAACAATAGTAATCTGTTTAGTGGCTGAAGATTTTTTTTAAATCCACCAACCACAGAGGCTGGTGGACACAAAAAGAAACAAAAAATCCCTGGTAACCACTGTTAGCCCATTTTAGGCAAAGTTACAAACCAATGAGCAAGACTGCTTTCGGAGATTTTATATTTTTATATCACGTGTGCATTAATAGGGTGCTGTACCTTGATTTGTCATGTTGGAGTATTCTATCCATTAACTGTTATTCAATTGATTTTCCTGAAAATATACTATATCACAATTTATATATGTCATCACACTGGACGCGTACAGCTTTCACCTTCTTTGAATTTAATTATGTGATCCAATTGCACTGCCACTTGACAGTATGATTTGCATTTAATTTTGCATCACTTGCACTTAATCCACCTCTCTCACACACACAGTGTAACAGTTTCCCACATTTTCCGTGACTGCTTCTAAGTATTATAATATATTTAATAAGTATTGGGGATTTCTGTTTTGCTGTTTTTGCTTTTTTAAAATCTTGTCTTCAAAACACTGGGTTGCTATAACAGAACAATTTCTCGTCAATATTAATTAAGTAATCTGTCTATAAACCATAGTGTAAATATCCTACATGGATATTGTCTGTTTTTGGTCCTAATTACTACAGTAAATCACAGTTGGGTGTTAAAATAGTTTGAACTTATGTTAATGTTGTAGTTAGTCCATGTGTAAATAATTAGCACTGCTTTACCATCATAATAAATTACATTAACAACTAATGTGAATTACAGTTTCTCTTCTGAGACAAAAAATAAGGCGAAAAGTTATACATGAAGACAATTTCACACAGAAAATATCGCGTTAATAATAACTGGTGTTGTGATTATGTGCTCATTGATAATCACAGCAGAAACAGCAAAGCAGCTAATGCTAGCTAGCTAATGTAGCAGCTGTCAGGTCGGTGTTGCAAACGGCAAAGTGGCTATTTGAAAAACATACAGCTCTAAACTCATACAAGAAATAAACGATTTTTTTACAAGCAGCATGTTAATATAGCTGGATATACCACGGTGTTTTCACAGTAACGTTGGTGAAGTGCGATAGCTACACGCTAACCAACGTTAGCCGTTTTAGCTAACGTTAGCTGCAAAACAAAACATCCGAATCAAAGACGCCTGTAGACACGTTGTTACTGGCGATTAAAACCGCAGATGACAAAATAAAATGTGATTTTGTTGGCTCTGTTTAATGCAGCGGGTTTTGTTCCAGTTGGACAAAGGTCTGTCACATGCATCAGCCTTACCAGATTCATCTGTCACATAGGGGGTTGCCATTTTGGTGTAACGTGTTGCTCCGCTCGCCTCGGTCGGTCGGTGAGTTGAAGTTTCCACCAAACGTCCCCTCGATCAGTCGGATCCGACACAGCAGCGAAATGCAGCTTCTTCAACTCTTGTTCCCCACCAGGTGAGAGCTGTCATGGCAGCTTCTCCGGACTGTTGTTACGGTGAACACGAAGCACAGGACAGCTAGTGCTAGACATCGACGGATGGATGGACCGTGTGCGTGTGTGTGTGTGTGTGTGTGTGTGAGAGACAGATCGGGCGGTGCGAGGAAACAAACCGTGCGAACCCTTTTCTCCAACTTCGGAAATGACGACGTGGATGATGGGTTGCCAGGTTTGGGTCTGAACAGTAAACGGATATTTTCACACTTAATCTAAAACAATCATTTGACTAATTTCAGCAGCTTGTAAAAGTGCACAGCATCGCCCTGTAATGTCACTAAGTGTTTTCTTTAAATATGTGTAAAAGAACAAATATCTTAAATTGTAGATTAAGGTCTCCTTTATCACATAAACACAGAATATTGCACATAAAAATGATTTTTAATAAGCACTTTAGCACTTGAGCACTTTTACACTTAAATCCAACTTTCTATGGTCACTTAATTGCTGGTCTGTCATTAGTAACGTGGTTTGTTTTTTTTCCTACTGTACTTCCTATTATGATTGTTTTATTGATGTATATGGCCTTGTTGTCCTGTTGTTTGTTGCTGTCTTGTTTTTTATGTGTTTGGCATTAATTGCCGCAGGGACGAAAGATGGAAATTAGCCACTGGCTACAATCTTGCATATTTACTCTTGTGTGTTCATCAATATGTACTGTCCCTGTTTTAAAAATAAAGTCAAAGTCAAAGTCAATACTTTTTTGGTGCATGTGCTCGATTTTATGCCATGTTTGTTTGATTATTTTACTTTACTGTGTCCCTGAAGTTATATTCCACTATTACACCTTGTTAGTTTATAGCTTCTTGACTTCCAGAACAAACAAACAAAAAATATGTATAATTCCACTGAGACCATTTTCTGGAGCGAACTCAAAAGATAAGGTAGGCATCAACTTTCACTGATGTCTTTTTCCACATGTTTCAAGATATCAATCTGTCTTAAAGTTTCACCTTGTTAGGCTAAATTCTGAAGAAAGTTGGTCTGATCAAAAAAGAAAGAAAAAAAAACCATCTCATATAGTTATAAAAGTTTTGTTTATGTGTAGGAGGTAAATGCAACCACGTTGTACAGTATATAGGCTACTGCACTGAGGATACAAACTTGTGAATGCCTCATCATTTTCTGCAACGTAATATACCGTGTAAGCCTGATGATGATTGTCCTGGGACACAAGACACAGCAGCAGAAATCTGTGAACCCATTTTCTCTGTCCCAGTTCTCACGTCAGAGACCTCAGGGATGTGACTGCTGATCTGACAAACAAGGCCTCATTAATAAACACAGCTAAAATAGTTGCGTGTGTCACCCAAAGAGTGTCTCAAAAATTCAGATTGTCAAGGAAGACTACTGGCCCTGTATCAGTTTGTCAAAGAGGACAATAACATTACTAGAACCAGAAAAATCCCTCCAGGTTGTAAAGGTCCTCTACAGCTGGTGAACTGTAGCACTATCTGATCTGATGTTTTCACTTACATAAAGCGTCTTTTACAAAAATAATCAGTTATTCTCATATCTCTATCTACATTTTTGGCTTTTTGATTTTCTACAGACAGTTTATTTTATGAAATGCGCTTGAGGCTGAAGTGGTAAAGGTCATAGTTAAAAAAAGAGGGAATCTCTAAAATAAAGTGTTTACAAACACAACTCTGGTCGAGATATTAATCAAACATAGCTCTAAATGTGCACATGTAACTTTTAGCCAGTGAAACACATTTCTTACTTTACGGAGGCAGAGCTGTATACATTTCTTCTTCAGCTATAGATAATGCTATTAAGGCCGTCAGTGTTGAATGCAGCCAGCAGCAGTGGTTTGAAAGAAGAGTGTATTTAACAGTTGGTGGTACTCACATATGAAGAGATCATGAGGAGAATTGCTGTCTGACAAACGTGTGTAGATTTATGCAGGAAGGAAAGAGCTATAAATAGCTAAAAGAAGTGGGTAATCGTAAAAATAACACAGCCTTTAATGATAATAAAGGTACAAATACCACAAAATCATAATATAAACAATAATATTAACGGAAATACTCACTGTGAGATGTAAGTTTTTGATTGACCATGATGACAAAGTCATGAACTTAAGAGGTGGACATGAAATCAATCATTCCAACTTTTGTCATATAAGTCTGCTGTTGTGCTCCATATACTCATGTTTAATGTCAAATTAAACTGTACCTTTAATTTACTCAAGCAATTTACGTGAGTGCAATCTTGACGTACATGTACTTGAGTATTTTCATTTCTGCTACTTCATACTTCTACTTCACTGCAGTTCAGAGGGATGTATTGTATGTTTACTCTACTACATTTATTTGATAATTTTAGTTACTTGTCACTTTGCAAATTCAAAATTCTACCAAGAAGCATGCGTAATAATAAAGCAATGTACACATCAGTGCATCAAATAATGCAACGCAGGGTTGTGACTTTGGGGGTTTTTTTATGTTAAGAAGAAGAAGAAGAAATACTTTATTAATCTCCGAGGGGAAATTCAATTTCTTCACTCTTGTCATATACACACAGGCCTGAAATAGACACACATGCACAAACAGGACCTGTACATGCATTAAATGGAGAGATGTCAGAGCGAAGGGGCTGTCTATGGATGGGTGCCCCAAGCAGTTCGGGCTCAGTGCCTTGCTCAAGGACACCTCGGCAGTGCCAAGGAGGCGAACTGGCCCGTCTGCAGCTACCAGTCCACAGTCCATATTAGGTCAGGACATGGACATGAGGGGATTCCCAGCCCCTGTCCAGACTGAGCTGCTGCCGCCCCCTCCTTAACACAGGCCCTCCTTTGGTAACATAAATATAAAATACAGTAAAATACAAAATAAAAAGCACAAGTCCCTCACCAGAGCTTCTTAATGATCTGACATGCCTCCCCCTTTTTTTGCACCACCCCCTCCCTTCTCACAAGTAACCAACACTCCCTTGAGTGACATCTAAGATGCAGTACTTTTACTTGAGTATTTCTACACTGCTTTACTTGAATATATGATCTGAATGCTTTTTCCACCACTGTCTAAATTGTCTACGTGGTTCCCAAGCCTTGAAGCAGCGTCTGGGCACCTTTTCTTTGCGTCTGCAGAACTGCTTGCATTAAAAGGGAGGTTCTTGGACTCCAACCTGGCAACCCCGAAGGAGTCTGGTCGATGAAAATTGCCCACAGCAGACTACTTGGCAGTAAAGACGGCTGGCGGTGGAAGCTGCGGTAACCCGTTTCCAGAATCTACTGCTCAGTTTTCTTGCCAACACCAAGTACGTATCAAATAACGTTTATCTGCTAACGCATTGAGCTCATAACTAACACAATAACTAACGCTTTAATTGGTAGCTCAGCTGTTTAAGTTGTGTAGCTAAGAGGCGGCTAGCTTTACAGCACTGAATAATAAAAGCAGTCTGCTAGCTGCACGCTAGCTAAGGCTGCATTCAAAGCTCCGTCCATAAAAAGGCGTCTATCCTTGATGCTGCATTCAGACATTGCCTGTGTAGTTTTTGTCAATGTGGCGTTAATGGCTAATAAATTGCGGTGAGTAACGCAGAGCCCCGCACAGCTAACCACTCAGCGTTAGGTAATGTTAGCAAGCTAACGTTAACGTAACCTCCGGACTTCATCCAAATATGTGAGATGAGAAACACTGAACGGAGAGACCCTGTTGTGTGTCAGAAGAAACCAGCAAAGAGTTCGCAAAATATGGGTTAAGCTGACAGTTAAAACAGCCACGTTTCATAGGGAATTAAACAGGGTTAGTCTGCTATCATCAACACGAAGTTGGCTAGTGATGGTTAACATCAGTCGCTGAGATAAGGTATTTATTTTTTTCCTGAGATTTTAGGAAACTCTGCACATCTGGATATGTTTTTCAGCTATCTTGCAAAAAAATCAGGAGGCAAATTTGACTCAGTCAGCAAGCCAAATTGCACAAACCTTATTAAATATAAATTAATAAGCAACCATACTATATTTATCAGTCATACTGGTGACCTGTTTGTGTCATTGTATGCACTGGTTTGCACCTATTTGCACCTTAGTGTTACCTTTTTTGTTGTTCTTGTTGCTATATTTTGAACCTTTCTGTCATCCAGTTTTATTTGAGGTTATTTTTGCCATGCATTTGCTTTTTCTGCTCTGTCATTTCACTCCTTATGCATTGGACACTTGCTATCTGCAGTTACCTAACTCTGTTTTGCAACAGCTGCATCCCAGTGTCCCCCAGGATACGCAAAGTTCAACCTTATCTTATTTTAGGAGAATATATAATTGCATATTTTTCTTATTCTTAATACAGTGAATCTTTGCACATCCCAGAGAATATGATTTTGAAAATTCCTGCCTCGCCTAATACCTGCCGAATATAGTTACAGTATATGTGTTTTTAATAGTATTTTATCTCTTATTTTTATCCATCTTTCTGAACCATGCACCAAATGCCAAAGCAAATTCCTTGTATGTGAAAACTCACCTGGCAGTAAATCAGATTTTGATAATGATAATTTTAAATTGCAGGCTAAACCACTGGCATGGGATGATAGGGATCTCTTATCTGATTAGCTACTATTTAATGTTACCTGTTTTAATTAAGGATGTTGTGTAAGTTTTCTACACTGGATTAAAAAGTGCTCCATGTTTAACTGCAACGACACCTGGTTGCTCCCAGTTTGTCAGGAGGAGAAATTATTTGGCTTTGGTGTTGAAAAATATGCAACTGCAGCCTCGCCTGAGATTGACTCTGTGTTACGTGACAGGAGTTCCTCTGGGTTTCCACTTGCATGTGTCACACATGTCCACCTTCTTTTAAATCTTATCAACTTGTTTGATTGATTCAAACAAACTTCAAACAAACTTTTCAGTCACCAGTGTTATTTAAGTGCTGAGTTAGCACTTCTTCTGAGTTACATCACAAGTGCACCTGGCTCTCGCTCTCTCTCGAAGACTCAAGCACCATCCCTCTTGATAAACATCATGCATCCTAGTGTTGTGCATGAGTGGCCACTGCAGTGTCACTTGTTGACTGTGCTTATGTGTCGTCTGACGTCTGTAGAGGTGTGGTGGAACCAGGACTGTGTGGCATGCCAAGTCCTAATCAACAGGGTGTGGGTTTGTACAGCTTGTAAGTTTCCCTTTCTGGTGAACCAGAGTCAGAAAGGGAAACCTAAAAGTTGGGAAACAGCTGGCCCATAAAATGAATCCAGAATGCTGGAGGTCTGGTTGACGCACTTTTAAGACTAGAGGGGACATAATTGAATCAGACTCTGATATTGCATCAGTCAGCAAGAGATTTTGAGGCAGTAATGATTATTCAGCATGGTGATGGCATCAATTCCAAGACAAACCAAGACTTCCACGTGTCCCTTTTCCTGCTGTGTTAAGTGCCGAAATGGCAGCATTTGTCTTTCATTGTGATGCATCTTTAACCTCAGTATTTCTCTGCTTGTATAATAATTTGCAGACTTTTGTTTCAAGACTCAGTAGTGTGACTCTCAGTCATCTTTCTCAGTTTCATTTGAATTTGCAGCTCCAGTCACTGTAACAAAAAGAGTGCTGAAAATTAAAAGCACATTGCAATGCAAAACAGTTTCCAAAGGCCCATCGTCAAAAACTATTTGTGTCATCGGTTATGAGTTTGGCTGTAGGAAACATTCCTCTTGATCATGCCTATTAAAAAACATTTGTCACCGTGTCAAATCCTTTGATTTACAGTCACCATCAGCCCATTCAGAGGGCCCAGACTGTGAAGGCATGGTAAATATTCTGTGTAGCCCTTACAACATCATCACCCACCACTCCAGCAGAGAGCTGAGAAAAAGGAAATACCCCTCAAAGATGTGATTCTCTCTAGTTCTACTAACTTTCTCCCCTTAACTAAATGCAGTGTTTCTGCCAAGGACAATATTAACTGCACATTTTTTTTGAGAATGCTCTGCCAGACAGACAATAACTTACTGAAGTCTGTTTTTCATTCATATTTCATAGCCAGAGGAAATGGATTTCATTTGCATTCATATTCAGATGTTACAAAAGTGAAGATTTGGTATCTCTGCTTTTCTGCTTCATACATCATGGCTACAGTAACTTTGATTTGGTACTTTCCTGCATTCAACTCCGTGGCACAGAACCATTTTAAAACTTTTTCTCTCTCCTCTCCCCCCACAGATTTGGATCAGCTTGGTGGAGAAACGAGAGGAAAACCTGAATCTTTGCCTAAACGGTGGAGGCCTGAACTGAGGCCTGATCTGAACCTCCTTCTTCCAGCCCTCCTGCCAATTTGTGAGCCTGGTTGGCGTCTTCTTTAACAAGAAAAACTCAAAGTGAAAGTGACCACTCTTGGAACCTGTGTTTGAACACCATAAACATATTTGAAGCGTTATTTAAGTCTTGAGGAAGTACACGACCAAACGTTTCCTGAATACTTCTGTGTGAAAACATGGCGAAGAAAAACAGCCAGAAGGGTATGTGTGCACTTTATTAATGCTTTGAAAGAAATTTACATATTTACAAAACATATTTTATTGTATGAATTTAGTGTACAGTCAAACACACAGTATGTCATTTGTGTTTCAGTGGCTACAGTATGTAATTGAAGAAGGTTGCAGGGAGATCATAGTTGGAAGATACATTACTAAATAAATGTGTGTAAAATAAGTTAGAATTATAATGTCTTTACAGACCACAGTACTTGGAGTAATTCTGAATAGTCATTAGGGAAATGCAGTGGACATTTAAAGTGACATTAACCTACTTTTGTGCACGAGGAAAACAAGTTTTATAAGGCATTTTCTCAAGAATGCTTTGCCAGCATTTTTTCCCTGTCTTGTCTTTAAATGGCCACAGATTAACTTTGGACCCTGACTCTATACTCAGCTGCAGGCTTTTTTTTTATCAGTTTTAAAAAGAAATGTCATCAGACCTCCCATTGAAAACAAAAAACATTTTTACCTTCACTCAGCTGGTTTCATTCTGTGCCTGATGACAGAATCCCTCCTTGGGTTTGTTCCTCTTGTAAAAATGTGTTTTTTGAAAGCCCTCAGTGGTTATTAGTCATTTAAATCAGATGCAGATTCAAGACTGCTCAGGCACAGATGTGATGAGTTTCTTTTTATTTTCACAAGTGCTCACTGGTTGTGCTGGTAACTGAAGTGGGTGTGCTTTAACGCCTAAATAAAACGTCCTTCCACCTCCACAGTACAATGTGCAGTGATGCTGACGTTGACATTTTATACAAATGATGCCTTCAGTAAACAAATCTGATCTATTTACCAGCATATTTGATTAGGTGAAAATGTGTTAATAGGTTTTTTTGATTTATTCATGGAGATAAAAAAATGTGTTTTTATTTTAAACAGAACAAATGGCTTTACAAGTACAAATCTGCCTTTTGTAAAATGATTGGGATTTAAAAACTTAGCTGCCAACTCTTCCCAGGGAATCTCTAAGAAGACGTCTGATGGTTGCTTTGCCTTGCAAATGACATTCTGCTGTGGTTTGCAAATACAATTCCAGACTCGAACAGACAGTAGAGGGTTTTTTCTGTTATATTTTTCCAGATACGTCAGGGGTGGTGTTTGATACTCGCTCAAAAATGGCCATGTCCCAGGGAGGAACAGCTGAGAGGATGAAGGAGAAGGTAATACACACTGCACATTACCGGGACAGAGAGCCTGCGGGTTTTTTTAGTAAAGGGTTAAATTTGAAACATTTAATCACACTTTTTTTTGTAATACCAAGGGCCTCTAATCTGCTCCTGAAGTTAAACATTTCCACTCCGTGTTGGTGGATTCGCTCCTAAGCTTTGACATTCAGTTTCATTAGTTGTGGGCTCTGCACAGCAGCTTTGGCAACAGCAAACACGAGAGGGCAAGTTGTCAGAGCGTGAACAACAGTAATAGTATTGCAAAAGGAAAAATGTAATGTTTTAGAGGCAGTCTTGTCTCAATAGGAGCTTATTTACCACTGTCTGAAACACTTATTCAGATGTTCAACACCTGAAATCCCTTGAAAAAATGACTCTTCTTGAGGTGTATCATTATGTAATCTCTGGATGAGCCTTGTCCTCTTTAAAGCTGTTAATCTATAATGGAACTACTTAAGGAAAATGGGACAGCAGACTGGTGTCGTGATGATTTCATGGAAGGTTTGGGTTTGTAATTTTAATTTTTTTTTGTGGGGTTTCAATGCTTTAAAGAACATTTTAGCCCCTTTCCCGCTGCACCGAAACCCACTAATGCCTGCTAACAACAGGCTTTTTTATTCAATGGAAAAGGTTACAGTGGGCATTCACGCAGGGATCGAATGACTCTGCAGTAGTCACGGATATTAATCGGCTCCAGCTCCAATCAGCATCCATCGGCAATGATGGAAATACAGCAGCCTTGTGGATGCACTAATAGTAGCCCTTTACCCAGCACAACGCAGTGATGGGTTTCGTCCAGGCAGTGCTCGAACATCGCTCCAAATTAGTTGGCACCAAGTTTGAGAGAGAGACTGAATAAGTAAAAGATGCTAAAAAGAAATAACCACTGTAATATTGGGCTAATATTGGGCACTGGGCTCCATGCTGCGTTACTGTTTACAAACCTGATTTCCGGCCCGTCCTTGATGACGAACTTGAAGGACCAGTTAAAAAAAAGTCCACACAGAAAGGCACACTTGTCTACTGTAAAGCCGTTTACACAGCTCTCATCCACTGACGATGTGAAAGTAGGCTATCATCTTTTTTGTATTGGGTTTTCCTGTGTTTAAATAACCCACGTATGAGTGCTAAGTTTGGTCGGAAAAGGGTCTTTGAGTAGCATTTAACCCAAGTAGCAGTTAAGAATAAGTGCCAACCTGCAAACAAATATTTAAAAAAAATTAATAAATAATTGTAATTGTCAATATTTGCATTGGTACCGCTGCTTTGTTTAGACTACAAACAGACATATTAATAACACTGTATTTAAAAACATACTAATAAGAGTAAAAGAACAAGGTTTTGCCTTAAAGCCAAATGCTATTTATATGTTAAAGGGACAGTTAATCCTCGAATCCTTCCCTGAGCAATTAGAAAGTAGCACCAGTGAAGTAGGTACTTTTTTTTAATCATACAGGAACTACAGTCACTTAGTCACTTAGTTCCTCAAAGGGTTCTCAGTCCCCTGTAGTGCTTTTTATCAGTCTAGATTGTGTTGGTGCGAGTTGTCAAGTTGTGACAATATCAGCTGTAGAGATGTCTGCCTTCTCCTCAATATAATGGAACTAGATGTCACTCTGCTTGCGGTGCTCAACGGGCCCAAAAATTAATTCCAAAAACTCAACAGCGATGTCTCTTTCCAGAGTTCACGACCCGGTTACTCAGCATAATCCACAGAACTTGATGTGAGCAGTTTCATGTAGGAACCGTTTTCTTAGTAACAAACAACACCCACCAACCGTATCACTACTCAGAAGCAACTGTGCATTACACAAATATATACACACCAACACAATCTAGACTGAAATATAGCACCACAGGTATGAGGAAAAAATATGTGTTTTTGTTTTTGGAGAGAGCTGTCCCTTTAAAACACCTTCCACTGTGAATTTGCGGTAAATGTTGAATCACTTTGATTGTTATTTGATACCAAACCTGTTTCTCTCACACTCTGTGCTCTTTTTTTTGTTTGTTTTTTGCAGATCAGTGCCGTCAGGGCCGTCGTCCCAAACAAAAGTAACAATGAGATTGTGCTGGTTTTGCAGCATTTTGAGAACTGTGTTGACAAGGCCGTTCAAGCTTTCTTAGAAGGTATGGAGACGTCACTGTTTGACCACAACAATATGAAATTATTGGCCCTCAAAGCTTTCTGATTCACAAATACTGCTAACTTCCCGTAGAAGGAAGTAGTATTGCTTCTTTTTTTTTTAATATTATAAAATATTTGTTTGTATCATGTGATGCACCTTATCTGCCTACTTCTCCAAACACTCTGAAGATGCCCCTTTAATTATACACACATTCCCAGCACTACCTTGTTTGTTTCCTGCACTTAACTCAGACCTTGTAAGTTGTCCACTTTGCTTGTGCTTAGCATGACCTTGAGAAAAGATTTTTTTCATGCATGTCATGCTTTGCATTCAGAGGCATGAGCGTCATTTGCATGCCTCTTAGTTTTGCAGGTTTAATTATAGAACAAGAAGGTTGTCCCACGTACGTCACGCTGCTTTGTTCTTTATTAAGCCGCATCTAAACAACACCTCAGGGCATTTAGATACTGAGATGGGTACTACAAGGTTTTAAGTGAGTCATGTGTTACTGTGTACCTTCATCATTATTGTTTGCTTCACGCCTCAGGCAGTGCAGTTGAGATCCTTAAGGAGTGGAATGTCACCGGCAAAAAGAAGGTAAGAACCTGAAAGCCTGCATATTCAATGTCTCTGTGTTGAGTAAGCATAATCATGTCAGCTCTTGTTATGAAGTATTTAAAAGTAATTCCCGTATTTCTTAACATCAGATGTCCAAGGTGCTTTGTGAACTACTAGTGCCGTGCACGTACAAAACGTGGCTCTCTAGAATAGGCCGACTGCTCGGCCTCAGGTGTTGCTGCTTGCAACTCTCACGAGAACAGCTCATCCAAACAACTTCACACCTGTCACTGTGCTTTCTTAGGTCTTCAACAAAACACCTGCCATGACGTAGTTGCGTCCCCCCCAGCATTACTAGACTATACATGTCATTCTGGTGCAAAAGGTCTCACAGATATTTCAAAGCTCAGATATTTCTGGGAACAAAAGCTTTCATTCCAAAAGTTGCACAGCTGATGCTTGAACAGTTTGAGTTTCCTACAATGTAACATGTCCGGTCTCTCTGGTTTCTCTTTCATAAGTCGTTAAATGCACTGTAGCTAACAACGGAGTGTTACGTACCCAGCATGCCATTTGGTGGTGTATAGTTAATAGGGGTCCCCTCCCAATACACTACACAGTGTGTACATAATAAGCTCACACTAGACGCTGCCCTTCCTCGCTTCCTCTGCAAAACACCCACCAAGTGTGAAGTTGATCGGATGAACGTTGTTTGAGAAAATCAAAAGACAGACAGACTCCTTTCATTTTAACCATGCTGGCCTTGCACCAAACAACTTTTCAAGCGATTTCACTGTTGCAAACTTCCAATGTCATAACAAAAATAACAAGAGTTTTACCTCAGTTGGTGCACACTACCATAATCTTGATCGTTTGGTGTGAGGTGGTCATAAAAGTCAATCCGAGCTGTCTAAAGTCGGTGTTTTCCTCCTCTTGACGTTCCAACAAAATCAAACATGTTTAATCTAGTTTTTAGTCTTGGCTCATTCAAATAGTGAAGTTTAAATATGTGAACAACATTGTCAACAACCAATAGCTTATGCTTAAATCTTTTCTTTCCCAGTGTGCACTGACATTGTTCTTGTACTGTGCTGATTAGGATAAAGGCAGTGAACAAAGAGAATTTGAACAAAGAGGTTTGACACTGATCTCTCCATGTCCAGCCCAAGAAGAAAAAGAAGCCCAAGCCTCAGCCAGAGGCTTCAGCAGAGCCTGCTCCACCTGAGGCCGCCTCACCTGAGGAGGGCAAGGATGAGGTGAACGGCTTCCATGCCAACGGATCAGTAATGGATGGAGAGTCACTTGATTCTCTGAGTGAGCAGTTGGACTCTGCCTCCCTGGATGCAGCCGAGCTGGACTCAGAACCTGCTACATCCGAAACCACTGGTAATCACAGCTTTGACAGTTGAAGAAAGGGCTGAGTCAGGGACCAAACCAAACATTTACTTCTTCATTTGTGTCAGAGTATATTGCTTCTCTGATGACACATCATTGGCAGCTGTAGTAGTATTATCTAATTGTTTTGGGTCTCCTAATATGAATAATGACAGTACTACATCTGTTACGTTTCCATGTGCTGATTTCCAACAGCAGGACTTGAAGCTCTCATCTGTTGAAATTAGTGCTTTCACTCTTAGGTAACATTTTTAATGAATGAAACTTACCCACAAACAGCAGAACAGATGGCCTCATCTAGCAGTTTGAAGGGGCGTCGATTATAATAAGATTCAGATGTTTTTCAGTGAGACCTGTGTGATTGCATACATTCAGAATCTGTCGTCAAATATATATTTTAGGCATCATATCAAACCTCACCATTTTCTCTTTTTTTAATTGTCAGAAAACCGTTTTGATGACTTATTTTGCTCATGGAAAATCTTTAGAGAAATGTCCTAATACTCTGCTGCTGACCAACTTGTGGTCTAATTTGGCTCATCTCTATTTTAAGCTGTTTTTGGGGGGAAAGTTAGCTCGGAAACTACTTACTTTACTTGTTTCAAAGTCATCCGTCTTCTCGCAGGTGCAGAAGCAGAAAGTCAAGGTAGCGCTCCAAGTCCTCCCCTACAGCAAGGAGGAAGGAATCACCAGGGTCCCAGAGGCAACAAGAACCGACACAGGCCGGGCTCAAATTCACATCCACCCACTTCCACCTCATTACCACCCACCACTGACGAGCAAGGATCGTCAGGAGCCAAGAAGATGGGTAAGACACTTTCTACCTCTTGTAACTCAAATTATCTTGTTCAGCAGCTTCATTAGAATACAATGAGTAATAATGAAGCATGAGCCGTCACAAAGGCACAGGTAAAACTTAATTTGAGACAAAATATGTGGTAGCACTTAGGGTTGGGTCAATTTCTGGTTTTGCTGGTCCACATAAACCAGTTTGATTTCATGCAAATCAACATATCAAACATTCTGGCAAATTAAGAAGTAGCCTACATCAGCAACCTGTGCCGAAGTAACATGGCACTGAATCCAACTTGATGTATTGCGTTAGTAACAAGCAGTGTGACAATGTGATTTACATATTATGTCATAAACATAACAGAGCCACCAGTGTCTGACAGGCTGTGAGCCGAGCACAGGCAACGTGAAGGTGACAACATGGGAGAGGCTACATGCGGCACACGTTGAGTTTGTTTACGAGAAAGTTCATGTGTTTTGGGGGGATGACGAGGGGAGACGAGGCAGAGTGAGTCTCTCAAAAAAACTAAAACTAGCAATATGGCAACATTTTGGATTTGAAGCTGACAAAAGCTAAACTTTTGTTGAATGCCCTGTTTCTATTTATTCCTGTCGCTCGCTTTGAAAGCACCACAATGGACAAGGAACAGCTGACTCGAATATAACAATAAAAAAACTATTATATGTTTAAAAAGTAACGTGTCTTTATAGAGGTGCATACTTGCAACAGATTCAGTGTGACAGAGAGCTCCGATGTTACATGATGCACCACAATAGTCCGAAAGTCATTTGCAGTTAGGACACAGTGTCATTATATTGCACCCTGAACTAGCTGCTGAGTAAAATGCAGCACCTAAGAACATCCAGTATACCTGTCCGGTCCAGTGGCTTAATGTCAAACCGGTTTGAATATTTTTACACCGGCCCACCACCTGGTAGCCCTTCTTCTTCAACATGTGCCTAAGTCAAGTTTAATGTCTGCCCATCAGCTTCCAACATTGACCGCTCTGTGAAGGACCTACAGAGATGCACCGCCTCACTGACTCGCTACAGGATGGTGGTCAAGGAGGAGATGGACTCCTCAATCAAGAGGATGAAGCAGACATTTGCTGAGCTCCAGAGCTGGTGAGAACACTTTCTTTTTAAAATTTGCCTCTGGTCTTGGCTACAGCTGAATCATATGATGACTTAAATATCTGAGCATGTAGAAAAGGGAGGTGTAACAGAAGGCTTGTAGGGTGTTGCCACGACAATAACCTTTTGAGGAAGTCAGAATCTGAATGAAGTTCCCGCTTCATACTTCAAGATGCTAAAAAAATGTTCATACCCCAGTGGTAATACTGGTTCAGGAACTTAAGGGGCTGGGTTTGCAGGGCTTTGATTACAGGAAACGCAAACAGTAATGCTCAAAAGTGACATCCAGTTCCTGAGTTTAGCCCCTGCAGGTCTTCAGTTCCAGGAACTATTTGGTCGAAAAGGGATATTTGTGTTTCATGATATTTTTTCTTTAGGTCATATTTCTTGTTTACTAGAGCGCTGTGGGTGTGTACACGTTTTCCAGTACCATCAGTGTGTCAAAGGGCATTTGTCTTACCTTTGTCCTGCTTGATGACACTGGGACAGCGATTTGCATAATAGGAGGCAGACTGTCCTATATGGTGAACCTCTGGTATCTTAACAGAGTCTCTGATGTGACAAGTCAAATATTTAGACTCACTGGAGTGTAGCAGTCCTTCAAACTAAAGCTACTGGAATAATTTTGTGAGTCGTTTTATTAGTTTAAGCAGTGGCTTGCTGTATAGATGACTAATACTCATAAACAAGCACAGTTCAAGGGACAGGGTTGCTCCATTCACATACACAAGAGAAAATCCAGGTTTTCCTCTTAGCAGTAATAATCAATGTAGGCCCTGATAAGTCAGCAGGATGAGATCACTTTATTTATGGGTCTTGTGAGAATTTAAGGGATAGATGAGATCTTTTGAAGTCGGGTTGTGTGAGGTATTTCTCCATAGTCGGTGCATTACACACAGCACATGTCAGTCAGCACACCTCCAGTTTGGAGAAGCAGGCAGGAGTACTGACACGCAAGCTAAGCAATGTACTGCTGTGGGCTGGGTTAGAAGCAAAACACATTTTAGCCGCCTCAAAAAAGTCCCACTAAAAATATAAATGTTTGCTATATTTAGAATATTTTCACTGCTTTACCTTGACATCAGACAGTGATTTCCGACGGGCAACTGAAGCTGTTATATTGCTCTTTTCAAAGCCAGATTCTATTGAGAAGAACAGTAATTTACTCCTGCCTGCTTCTCCAAACTGAGGTTGTGCCAACTGACGTCCTCTGCGTAATACACTGACTATTGAAAAGTACCTATACAACCCGTCTTCAGAAGATCCAAACTATCCTTTTAACTTCTTGCATCTGATTTAAAAAAACACAAGCTCAAGGGGAAAGTCTGCACTGTATGCATTCTCCAAATACATATATTTAATTAACTATATTATTATTAGTCTGTGTTTTATTTCTCACAGAGAGATCTGTCATCGATCTCTCCCTAAAAGCTGAAACATGACACTGTGGTTTCCTGTCGATAAGCTGAATGGGATCTCCACTTAGCTCCACTCTGAGCTCCCCTCCACGACTGCGCTGGCTTGCAACAGTTGAGCACTTTATCACTTTAACAGAGATAAAAGACTGATTGTTCTTTAAGTGTTAAACACCTTTAGCTCCCGCAAGGCTCTGACAACACTTCTGTGGCTGAGACTCACACTGTTGGTGAATACTGATAAAAGAATATTTTCTTTATCTTCAATAAATTGCAAGGTGCTCATTTTTTAACCACTCGGTACAGAAGTAGATACTCAGAAAACTCCTGTGTGTCATGTTTTAGCTTTTTGGAAAGGCCGGCGAAGGACAACAATGATTTAAATGTGTTGTGTGAGGTTGGTGGAACTCTCTGAAAACTGTAACCTACAAACAGCCACCTGCCAAGATACACAAACTATCATTGGAATATCTCCAGAGAAAAAATAGATCACCTTGAGCATCTGAGTAATCGGAAGTCAGCCACAGATAATATTTAATGAATGATCTAAAGTTTGTCATGGGTGTAGCCTAATTAATGCCAGCTACACCTACTACCTGTCAAACATACAGTCTAGTTACCTGTATGATGTCCACTTTCCAGAGGCATCAGAGACAGATCGTGACTGTTAAGAGCTTGGCGTGCTTGAACTAGGTCAAATACTGTGTCGTCCAACGGCCCAAAGTGTTTACCAAGCCCTGGAGAACAACACTGGGCTGTGAGGTGATTTTTGGTTGGTGGCCTCAGGTAGTAGAAGGATTATGTTAGATACACTTTTCCAGAAATGCTTTTTTAACCTCCAAACATAAACATTGCAAAATGGAGAAGTTTTTTCTATTTTTCTGAGACTCAAACACCTCGAAATTACCTTTTTGTATTATCAGAATTTGATCCATTAAATTTAAATTTTTGATAGGCCAAAAAATGTAGTCATCTGAAGAAACCTAAAAAAAAATCTTTGGTGCAGAGTAACCAGCCTTTATTGGGATGAATTGGGTGCAATCATGGAACACCAGTATCCAGTACTATGTCATAGCCTCCTTCTGACTGCATTACACTGCTGTGAAGTCTTAAGCATTAGGATAATGGCACGCATTTTCAGACAGTCTCCCTTTAAGGGATTTGTGTGTTACATTTGTTTGTACACAAGAAGGGACGGATGTCCTTGTGTAAAGAGTGAGGGGGGGAAAAAAGAGCCTGAGGGAGAAGGTCAAAACCTGCATACCATTTCAACTCCGCACACCTGGCTGTGTAAAAAGGTGCGACTGTCAGACTTTCTTTTTGGAAAATTATAAAATATGTCAAATAGAGGCAAATCCTTTTTTGCTGTCCAAAAAGGTGGTTGTAGATGATCCAACGAGCACTTTAAGTATCCCGAGGCCTTAAAGATCCCCCCAGGCAGTGTTACTTCCTGTTTAACTTTGTTTCTCAAACAGAGACTGGGGGTGTGGTAAGAAGTTGGACATAATCCATTACCATGGTTAACAGTGATATGGCACTTAAGATGATGATTTTACTGTTTATCAGACATGACAACACTTCGACTCGCCCTCTTCTTTACCATCTCTTCCTGCTCCAGCTGCCAGTTGTTTTAGAGGCAAGGCGCCGTTTGGCTGCCACTGCACTGAGGATAGACATGATGCAGAGGTCCACTGTTTATGCCAGTTGAGGACTGGATTTGGCTATTCAATACAAACATCTGACTGTTCCTTCCTCTTCTACATATAGAGTTCGAGAATTGAACAGACGTTCAGGATGACAGCCACATTCACGTAATATAGGAAACAAGCCAAGTGAGCTTTAAGAGCTAATACCTGCTAACTACATAAAAACCAATTGGTCAGCAACAAATTTGCCCACACTTGTATTGTATTAAGTTGGAGGCAGCAGTAGCTCAGTCCATAAGGACTTGGCTTGGGAATTGGAGGCTCGTCGGTCCAAGTCCGTTTTGGAGTGTGGACTGCTGAGATGCCCTTAAACAAGGCACCGAACTCCCAACACTCTGACATCTCTCCATTTAATGCATGTATACAGCAGGTCCTATTTGTCAATTCAGCACCTCTAAGCAGAAGCCAGAAGATGACATTAACTCAGAGCCTAATCGCGGAAAGCCTCTCTTCCTCCAAGTAGTTGCCTCCATCTCACTCAGACTCTCCCTGGGTGTTAGTCCACAGCTGCCTCTATCAGAGAGCGTACTAATTAACGGTTGATTATTCTGTATGAATATATTTGATTAGTACCCCCAGGTGCCGATGCTTCCTGTGAAGCTTCAAGTATTCAGGGGTAATTATAGCTTAAAATTTGAAGCCCAATAAAACGCTGTTTGGGGCAGCCTTATTTGAGCACGTAATTAAGATTTTTGTCAAAGAATATTTAGCCAACAGCGTGGCTAATCAACATTGTCAGGAAATGACTCGGAAAAATATGAAATATCATAAAAATGGCATCATATGTTGGAAAGGGCTTAAATAAAATGAGCCCACTCATAAAACTCAGAGCAATATTTTACCTTCCACATTTGTGTCTTAGTAGCTGCTGAGAAATCAAACTTTGGTATAATAACAATAACACACTCATGGTCATGATTTATCTTTTGAAAATAGCCCCTGTATTAATCTACAGCACGAGGGAGAGCTGCAGTGTGTTTAACTGCTAGTATCGCACAGTATAGGACCTGCTGTCATGTTTCAATGCTTAATGACTGACTTATACTGCACTTGCTGTTTTGCATTGTCATTCAGTGACGCAGCTGTTTACGTGATCCCACAGTGTGGAGCTGCGTCTTTGTTTAGTGTTACTGGAATTGCATCGTAATCTCAGTGCAAAGTCAGCATCTGCGATATTTCTTCTTATCTTGAAGTGAGTAAAGACAAATGACCCCTCCTCCTCTTCTTCCTCTTTTTTTTACAGTTTAATGGACAGAGAAGTGACTCTACTGGGAGAAATGGACAAAGTGAAAGCAGAGTCCAGTAAGTACTGTGTTGTTGTTTTTTTTAACCAAAAACCTGCTTGTCACTTACCACCCGGGAGCTGTTGGTATTCTTCACATATAATGATCACCTGACTCAAGGGCCTGGAGAATCTGACCTAAATCACTTCCGGAGAGGTAGTAAAAGAGGTTGTTGTGTCCCAGTTTCTTCAAAACTGCAGTGGTGCCCTCAGGGTCCAGATATACCTAGAGCATACCACCGTGTGTGTGTATGTAACATGACAGAGCAAGACTGCATATTTGTACAAGTAGGCCATTCTCTGTTATTCTGTCCTCTCAGTGTAGAGTGTTGTGTGTTTCAGGCCTGGAAAAAGTGAATAGTGTCAGGTGTCAAGGGAGACTCAATGCTGTCTTTGTGCAAGGTGATTGGGGAATTGAGAGGAAAGCAAAAGAAACTCGAGCATTTCTTCGACATGACAAAAGCCAGGTTTTCTCAAAACTTACCTTCTGCTAATCTCCTTCCTGTGTTAGACCTCTGTTTAACTGATGGTTTCCCTTTGTAACTTTTTGATCTTCTGTAGGAAGAGATGTGATTGATAAAGAGATCTGACAAACAACTGGGGAACGTTAAAGAATACAAACAAAAACAGGATGTGCTCAGTGTTGTAAAGCCTGTCAGAGCCCAATTATGTTTCAGACACACAAAAATATTGTAATGGTGGATCTCTGTTCTTAGTGCACTTAAAAATAATTGGCAAAAAGAAGATTTTGAGTAGGATATTTAATTATGCGTTTTTTCCCGTCCACTCCGAGGGACAATTAATCTCAACACAGAAATCACAAGGGATGGGTAACGGAACCTGGTATTAATTAAGACCCAGGGCTAAATTTCAAAGACCGAAGTAGTGAGCTCTGACGTTATTGGTACTTTTTATTGGTATTTTTTTAACATTTTGGTTTAATTCATTATCACCCTGCAGCCTCTCACCTGCGCTCTGTGCCGGGGCATAAACACACAACCAGGGCGTAAAATTAACTTGTTACCTCATCTTCCATTGGCTAGTGAGCTCCAAAAATTTACCGGCCAAACATATTTTGCACCAGCCAAATAAAAAAATCATGCCTTGTTTGGCTAAAAATAATAACCTTACGTTTTTAGTATGAAAATCCAACTTAGGAAAATCCAACCCTGTCCTCTGTGTTTCTTTGGCGTGCTTGTCAAAGTCTGCAGCTCATCGTGTTGGTGTGGGGGCCATAGGTCAGCCATGACTGTGGCTGGCCAGCTTCGTCTAGTTTCTGTTTTTGAATAAAACAATGTGCGACATTTGTACTCCATTTAACTGTCTGTTCTTCCTGTCCAAGTCCAACATGTTCATTTTGGCTTCACGCCAGGAATGTGTCGCCACATGTTACTCAGAAGTTAATATTGAATGCCCAGGAAACAAGTTCCGGTAGCTGACGTCTTGTGTTCCCGGCACACGTACAGTAAGTCGGGAGGGTCAAAAGAGTCTGACACAGCTGATAGAAATGGTCGAAGCACATAAAAAAACTCGAAATGCAATTCAAAATTTTCCATCAGCCACTGGAGGGTGTGTGTGTGTGTGTGTGTTTTTGTTTTAGGTGCCAAACTAATTTTTTACCCGTCATTGGCGCTTGGCGGGTGTTAATTTTACGCCCTGCACACAACCACACACACACCCACACGACACGGAGTGAAGACAGTGAATAAGATGATTAAAATAAAGGATAATTTGAGAATTACACGAGTTGACAGCAGCTACACAAAGCCAATACTTTATCAATGCACAATATTTCAACAACAATATCTCATTCTGCTCTGTCCACAGTCTGTCAACCACTGCTGCGAACTCTGTTTTACACAAGGACAGCATGCTAGTTCAGCTAATAGAGAATTGTTACAGATGAGCCAACATGTCAGATGTCTGTGTGTAGTCTAACCGTTAAGCTTAGTTTGCCACTTATATTAAAATTCGGCAAATTCTTTTAAACTAAACTGCTGGCTGACAAACATGTTACCTGCATGCAGTGAATCACATCACAGAGAGGGAGCAGGACAGAGGACAGGAGAAATGACTTTGGCCGTTTTAGATTTTAAAAAAAAAAAAATAACACTGTATAATTCAGACACCAAATGTATTTTTGACATTTAGTTTTTCCCCCAAAAGAATGTAGTCGATGTCCCCACAGTGTTTAATTACAGGTGAGAATATTGTTGGATCTTTGACTTTGAATTTGTTTTCCAGTCAAGAAAAGCGTTGTTGACCCTCGATCATTACTGAACCTCAACGTGGCTTTTAATGTGGCTCTAAATATTTCGGGAAGCTGTTTTTCTTTGGGCCCTCTGCGGTCTGCTCAGTAGTTAGATTGAATAGGTTTAAACTGTGATTAAGCCATAGTGTGTTCAGCTGATACTCCAACAGTGCTAACCCCCTTAAGATTAGTTTTGCCAAAGCTATATGTTGCCTAATAATTCCATCATGTTAGGGGCTTTATTGTGCACTTGATTCTGAAACAGGATTCTGTTCATACTTACATCTGCCAAATTTTGATGTTAAGCTTCCAGTTTCTTTAACCTTTAACCTTTCTTCTGTTCTTATTGATCTTTGTCTCTGTCTGCCCCCTCAGTTTTCAGTCTGGTTGAACTATTGTACAGTATTTTGTTCTCCTTGTACAAAACAGACTCTTCATACAAAGTATAATCTTTCTGGAAGGAGGACTTTAAGCAGCCTAAAAGCATGAAAGATCGTTAAATTATATGGATGAATCTGGCCAAACCCAATCAAGCTTTTGTGTCAGGTGATCCTAAAGTTTTGACGGCAGTGTACACAGTATCATAATGTGAAAATTGCTTTAACTTCTGCCTTTGTTTACCTTTTAGATGATGAGTCAGCCGCACTTTGTACCTGTCATGTTGAAAGAGTACAGCTGAGTGTTCAGGGGAAAATGAAACTTACTGAAATTGGAGGAAGTTTCAGCAGCACAGAAACACACAGAAAGCTTTTACATAATTATAATCATGTTTATATGATAATAATCTGCAGCTGCTTTGATAATCAGTCTATCTTTTTATATCTTTTTACTCTTTTTTCCCCATGACTGAAGTCATTTTTCAGTCATAATACCAAATATTCTCTAATTCCAGCAGTTTGCTGATTTTCTTATATGTGACAGTAAAGAGAAAATATTCAGGTTTAGATTATTGGCTGGACAAAAGACGACATTTGAAGGCACCACCTCAGGGTTTAGGAAATTGTGAAGGACATTATCTAATATTTTATAGACCGAACAGTTAATCAAGGAAATCGCTGGCAGATTAATCAGTAATGAAAATAATGCTGGTTGACACGTAGAAGACCAGTGTTCCTACGCAGTATGGGAAAAGTATCAAATTTGATTTTAGTAATTGTTACGGAAGCATTTACAAAATAAGAGAGTAGAGAAAGATATATGTTTCCAGGCTATTGCCCCTTATCTTTTTTTGAAAAATGTAAAATTCAGAATATCTGAAATTAAAATGATCGCACAAAGAGTGTTTTATATGCCACTTGAAGCAGGCAGCCAAAATGTTTACCACTGTGAGAGAGAGTGCGGGCTACAGCGAGCTTGATGCTGGCGTGTGACTGTACACACACTCCTACGCAGAACAGTTCTGCCCCAGCAAGTGCCCTATAACTGAACCAAATCTGGACATACATAACCAGATTAGTTTGAAAAAAAATGTGGCAGTATCTTTGAGTCACATATTCACATACCACCACAAGTAGTCAGATAATAAGCCTGTCTGAACATCTATGCATTGATGCAGTTGTCAGAAAACTTAACCAATCCAGGAACCCTGAAAGACGTATTCATGAAGATAATTCATTACACAGAGAGTTAACTCTTCACGGGACACGATCTGTCTGAACTTTTATTGCACTCTGAAACAGAGACACTACGCACAAGAAAGATTTAATGTCTTCTTATTGGTTTCATAAAACAGTGTCACCTTTGTTCATACCTGTCTTTATATATGTTGTTTCAGTGATGAATCTGGACGCCCGGCAGAAGAGAGCGGAGGAGCTCAGACGGCTGACAGACCAGTCGGCGTCCATGTCTGAGGAGCAGTTGACTGAACTGCGTGCAGACATAAAGGTATTAGGTGGCCTCTTCAATTGCCGACTAAATAATTGTTGAGTCACAATTGAAAGCAAATTAAAAAGCTCATTTGTAGTGATGTTGTTGACTTAATCAATACAAACCACAAGCAGAAATAATTGAAAGAAAACATAGCTGCTGGATTGCTGATGATTATTATCGGTCGTTTCTGTTTTTCCTGCAGCACTTTGTGAGCGAGCGTAAATATGATGAGGACCTCGGAAAAGCTGTAAGATTTACATTTGATCTCGAGCCGCTGAAGACGAGCATCACAGGCTTTGGATCAGGTACCTTATCATTTGTTTAATCTTCCTTTTTATTTGTGTTCAGAGTGAAAATTTCTGCCCCTCCACACCTTAATAATCCTAAATGATACAGAACACCCTCCCCACAAACCACAAAATGCCACAGCAAGCATTTCTGCTGCTCAATTTCAGCGTTTTAAAAGGTCATGTCCACAGTTACAGCAGTTTGTCAGCAGACTGGAAATACATTCACAGTGGCTAATGAGCTAGTTATTGTAACATGTCAAAATAAGGCCACGGTGTGTGCCAATTTAAATGACTTAGAGAGGAAGTGGACAAAGCTAAAGAGCATTTTTTTCCCTTTAGAAACTTTTTGTTAGCACCCTTAGTGTTTAGTGTTTATTTTTGGTAACTAAATTCATTTAACAATGTGTCAAGCATTGGCACAACACTAGATATTGTCAACAGGAATATTTTTAATATTCTCAGCAGTGTTTCAGATTGATTGATCTCCCTCTGGTTGCATATTTTACAAACTGAAACGTGTCCTAAAGTAACACATTGGCATCGTGTGGTTTTGAAGACAGACAGGTAATCAATATTGTTACTGGAGAGCACCAACTCATTTATTCATGTAATTAAATGTAGTCAGAATTCACCCAACTTTGCTGAACTAAAGCAGAGATGTGTCTCATACAGAACGATTATTAAGATCTCTGGTCAACTTGGCTAATTAAAGACTGCGTGTGATAACTTGGAAAAAGCTTCTCTTCCAGCAGCATGCAGCTCCGTCAGGTGCTTCTCATATCGAGGACAGCAAACTTCACAGGGAAAAAATGGGACTGGAGCACACTGATTAATTTGCAGCCTTTATAGTGCAAAAAGTTCTGATTCCGCTATTAAAGGCTTCTCATCAATCTTTGTGCTCCCGTCCCCCTTTATTCATAGAACAAATATTGTAGTTCATCCCATGACACACAAGCCTTTATTAAAGGTCCAGTGTGTAGGATTTAGGAACGGAATATGATACAAGTTTGGTACCTAAAAATAAGTATTGTTGTGTTCATTACCTTCAAATGAGCTGTTTATATCTACATAGTGAGCAGGTCCTCTTCCACAGAGTCTGCCATGTTGTTTCTACAGTAGCCCAGAATGGACTAAATCAAACACTGGCTCTATATAGGGCCATTGGTGTTTTCATATCAGCCACCGTAGTTCTCAGACATGCTTGGCACATGGGAGATGTTTCACGTGGTGACGGTGTGCAACCTCAGATGCCACTAAATCCTACACACTAGACCTTGAGGGTGTGTTCATATCAAACACAAAGCACATTTTCACCTTGCATTACTCGATCAGTTATGGCCCTGGAGCGTTACAATACTCGCAAATGTTTGCCCTCAATAGCTATGCTATAAGTTGTGATATTTCACTGGGGAAGGCAGCTAACACTAACGTCAGTGCTACTGTGGTTCATAGTAAAGTATAACTGATAGCAGATTAAAGTGATATGAATATGGACCCTCTGTGCTCTGAAGCAGAGTGAACCAAGACGTGAATACTCTGTTATTTTTTATATTCTCCACGGCAACGCATCCCCACTTCGACCTTTGCCTTTTCATCCTTTCATGATAAAAACCCAGCTTAAATAACTCAGCATTTTGCTAAGAGGCAACTCAATGAAAGAGCTTACTCAGGTCACAAATATATAATTTCAGAACTTACCATGTAATCCAGTGGCTTCACTCAACAAACCTCCAAGCTCTCTTCTTTTTTGTTCATCTCTGTACAGTGCTGATGTTGAGTCGTTGAGCTCCAGGTGCCCACAGACGGCAAAAATAAGCTCGTCCTATTTCTGATTCTTCGGTAATGTCAGGAGAATCTCAACCAGATCACAACCTTGACAGGCTTTCTGACGCAGCGTCACAGAAATTTGTTTACACAGGAAACACGTCAACTCATGCATGCATATTTGCGTCACTCAGTGCAAATTTGCATCTATCCGCATCTTTGCTATAACTTTTTATGGAATCATGCTGCAGGCAAAATTTGCTTTGCGTTTGGTGTGAATACACCTTTAGTCTCCCCTCATACAGGCTCTAAACTGGCAGAATGATCCAAGACAACAGCTTCTGATTGACGATCAAGGATCTCACCACATTTCTCAAAGTTGTCAGCGAAATCTGGGCCTTAAATGCCAGAACCAGTGCAAATCCCAATTATAGACCAGGTTAAAAAAGAGCTTTTCTGGTTTTACTCAGCGCAGCTAGCCAGATAATTTAATGACCATGGTTCCTGAGACGGTCCTAGGTTATACTGTTGGTGTTTTACCTTGTTGTTTCTTTTCCAGTTTACCATCCACGTACAGGCTATTCAAATCGGTCCCGCTGTAGCTCCACGTCCTCCTCTGTCACCAGCCCGAGCCTGCTGGAAACTCCTCCTCCCCCCCAGACCCAAAGCGCCCCCAGTGAAAACCGCCCCCCACCAAACAAACAGGTCAGCTGGTGAAACATTCAGACCATAAAGATGTTAAATTACATCAGCTGTGTAAATAATTCACTGACTTTTAATTCTTCTCTCAGATTTTCCAAGGCAACAGGCGCACTTTCCAGGGACAAGGGTATCACTCGGGTCAGAGGTATAACGGCGGTTCCTACCACGACAGGAACGCAGGTCGTGCTAACCACCGCTACCAGAGTGACGGCGGCTCCTCTGGTCCTTCACAGCACTCGCACAGCTCGAGAGGTCCCCACCATTCCTCCACGTCCTCCTACAACCAAGACCGACCCTCTCATAACGGGCTTCCCCAAAGGCTTCCTCGGACGCACTGCCCTTGACATTGGAAATCCCGTGCTCAATCAAAACCCATCTCCTAACCCTCGCACTCCCCTCCCCCTTAGCCTCCCCTCCACATCCTCCCCTCTACTAACTCCTCTCAATGAAGAATAGAATACAAGTTTACATATTTCCGTCAGTTGAGCTGTAGTGCCACCTGTCCACATCAACCCATTCATCCTTCAAACTTGAAAAGCTCCCACTGTTCTGTAATCGCTCTTCCTTTTCCATTTCTCTCATCCTGTTAAGGTAACAGCTTCTATCTTTAGGCCCCCTTCGAGAGATCTCATTGCTATGCTTTCCTCAGTCTCTGCTATTATTTTTTGCAGTTAAGCTGTCTGCAAGAGACCGACATGATTTCCTGCAACAACTTGTGCACTATTGAAGTTGAACTCTTAGTACTATTTCTATTTTTGCTGTGGCTTATGTCAGCTCTCTGATGTGCACCTCAGATGTTTTTTTTTTTTTGTTTTTTTTAGTTCTCGTCTCCCAGAACCATTTCAATGCCTTCACCATGGAAAGCGTAGTGAAAGTGCAAAAGTAGTTCTAGCAGTAACAGAGATTCTGGTCATCAGGAGAGTAGACTTGCAATCAACACTACAGACTATCGTTAATCTTTACATGAAGGTAAAAACATATCAAACTGTAATCCAGAGGTTTTCATATGGCTGCTATAAACCATAGGGAACATGTTAACACTAGGACTAGATTGTGTTTTAGAGTAACTGTGAACACAGAAGTTGCCCTCTTAAAGGAAGAGTTCGATGTGGGGAATGGCTCATTTCCATTTGCAGAGAGTTGGATAAAATGAAGGATGCCAGGCTCGTGTCTGTGTGCTAAATTAAAGCTGTCAACAGCAGTCGGGATGGGAATTAATGAGATTTCATTCATACCAATACTATCATCAATTCTGCTTATAAGTCCATTTTTTTATCGATTCCATTATTGATTTCTGATCAGCACTACGTGAGGGGAAAAAAAGTAGGCCGACAGATTTTCAGTGTCAGTGCACTAGTGACACTCGATCACCCTTTCTTAGCTCATTTTCCTTCCCTGCGCAGCAAGCATGAAAGGGGGAGCTGATGGACGAGTCAAACTGGCTGTAGCTTGAGAGCAGTCTGTCTGTCGTCGTCTACAGTGGGTGAAATGAAAGAATGTTTGCTCATATAGGCTTCTTAGCCAAAGAAAAAATCTGCTAAGCTTGCCTCCAACCGCTGTTATTATAACAGGATATTTACCCTCTGTATCAGACGTGCTGCTCAGTTGGGAAGTAGTGGCACTCGTGTGTAGAGAGTGTCAAATGCATGGCATTCCTGGATTTGCCCATGTTGTGTAGAAAGATGTTTCAGCATGTTGCTGTTTTTTCCAGTTACTTGAAATTATAGTTTTTTGACATTACAAGCAGCACCGTCGTCATTTTTCTTTGTGAAATGAAGTCACGCTTTGGACCGCTCTTCCTTTCCGCTATGACTCCTTGTTTCCAGCAGCGTAGACGCATGAATTGACATCATTGTTTTGCACAACTGTCAGAAAAATATGCAGGCTTTGATGAATGGAATTGATGCACCCAGATGCATATGATTCCAGTGGTTCAGACTTCTCGATTCCCATCCCTAACCAACAGCCAGTTAGCTTAGCACAAAGACTGGAGTTGGAAACAGCTTTGATTTCAGTTGTAATGTCACAAAATCAGCCTCCCAGCACCACCAAAGTTCACTAATTAACACTTTCTATTTTGTTTGTGCAGTGGTTAGCATACAGTAGGAGGGTTCCTGGTTCAAACCCTGTGGTGGGGAAGTTCTTCTGTGTGGAGTTTACATGTTCTCCTCATCCTCCAGCTTCCTCCCACAGTCCAAAAACATGCAGGTTAATTTGTGACTCTGAGCAAAACTAGCTGCTCCCCTTGTTTCCAGTCTGTATGCTATGCTAAGCTAATCGGCTGCTGGCTGTAGATTCATATTTACCACACAGAAACGAGAGTAGTGTCAGTCCTCTCATTGAACTCTCTGCAACAAAGAGCATTTCCCAAAATGTCGAGCTTTTCCTTTTGATTATTGCCTAAGGCAGTGATGTATCGCCCTCCCGCTGGCCAACGGTTATCGTGTGCGCTGTTGTTGGCTCGCTGTCCATTATTTTATAACAAAGAGAGGGCTCATTACCTTTTTGTAGAATACTGTTATATGACATGTTAAAACTCACGACAAAGGAAACTGTCCACATGCTGTTCTATATTTACTCCTTGACGTTTATTCAGATGGATTTTCTTGTGTTGTTGTGTTGTTATATGCACATGGATGGCATATTAATGACGTGCTTGCCTTTAGTCACAGAGAGACTTCACACTTGCCTTTCTAGAGACATGGATGTCTGCATCATGACGGCTTTCTAAACAGACGGTACTTGTAGAGTGGACGTGTGACTTACAAATATATGTATGAGAATTAGATCTTTTCTTCCCCTTTTTATATTCTCACTTTGTCCCGTCTGTGAACGTAAAACTGATCAAACTGATGAATGCGTTGGAGGGTTGCGTTGATTTCACAGATTTTCTTTTTCTCCTACAGTCGCAGAGTAGAGTCTTCACAGCTGTTTGTTGTTGGGGTTAAGTCTCATCGTAGTGTCCACAGCTTGTGAACAAAAAGCTGGTGAATACCTCATGACTGATGCTTCGACGCGGCCCGTTGTCGAGCCGTTTTCTCGCAGTGGGCTCTCATTTAAAGGGACAGGGACCCCCTGGTGATTCCTCATCTCCTCTTGTAGTTATGTACATACAGTATGTGGAGCTGCCAGGCTGTAGTGTAAGACTGATTGTTACATAATTGCTGCATTTTCTTCATAACGTGTCGTCTTCCTTTGAGCAGACTTTTGGAAAAACAATGAATTTATATTATGTTATCTCCCCCCTTTTTGTTTCCTCGTGGGTTTTCTGATCATAGGGAGATTTTTCTTCTTATTTGAGATTTAAAAGAAAATCTTTACTTCAGTTATTATATTAGTTGATATTGTGGAGAGAGGAGTGTTGACTTGTTTGCAGTATTTGGATAATTTGTGTTGTCATCAGTAGGTTTCAATTAAAATTAATAGTTTGATATATTTGGAAGTACACTTATTCCCTTTCTTACAGTTTGAAAACACTTCTGATGAAGCAAGAAACTTTTATCTTTTTGTGTCACTTGTACGTTGTTGGGGCTTGTGGTCACTAGGAGGGGAAAAACGTCAGCAATATAATCAGCCCGTTATGGCTAGAAAACTTGAACAGGCAAGAAAAGGTGAGATTTCTGCTCCATTAGAAGTGTTTTCAAACATTTTCAGACAGTCCTCAATGCTGATTTTCTTTTCATACTATGGCAAAGGCATGACCAGCCCTACACTGCCTCTGATAAGCCGGTACACGTTGCCATTGTTGGTTGGGTTTGTTAGGTTAAGACATGAGAAATGAGATTGGTCGTTGTAAGAATATCAGGGTAAGCCAATCAGAGGCAGAGAAGAAGAGAGTAAGGCAGGTCATGTCTTTGCCATGGTAGGGGGGAAAAATGCATCCCAAACTGGGCCAGGAAACAGCTTTGTTTTCCACTCTTATGTTAGAAAATACACCACCAGCACTTCTAAAGCTCAGTAATTAAAAGTTTAATTTTCATTTGTTGCTCAATTTTTAAAAAAAAAATCAGGCACAAAAATGACAATTTCCTGTTTACAATAGGTTTTATGTGTCAGATTATTTCTTACCCATGATCAGTAACCTCCCAGAATATCCTCTTTTTGCCATATAGTTTCTTACATAACAGCACTGTAAATTAAAGAAGGACGTGACGAAATACTGCAGTTTAAGCAAGTTTAATATACATGACAATGGCAAGCTTTTCCACTTGTAAAGGCTGGATAGTTGAGCTTCGCCTCCCCACAGTCTACAGCAAGTTGTACTTGTGTTGCCTGACACCTGCTGAAAACAGAGAAATAGTCAGGCACATAGCCCCCAATAAAACAGCAAATTCTCATATTTATACTTATGATTTTGTACATATTAAAGAAACATATATCACATGTTAACTGGTGAGCTTTAGAAGTGCTGGTAGGAAGATTGTGTGACCTTTGGACAAAGCCAAGAGAGCTGTTCCCTGTTTCCAGTCTTAAGGCTAAAATAATTGGCTGGTCGCAGTTTCACATGATATCTGTTCTCATGTAACTCTGAGTAAGAAAGAAAAAAATGTATTTCCACAAAAACTATTTATTTAATTCTTTCAGAGGTGGTAATGTCGCAATGTCAGAGATTTTTACTGACTGGCGTTTTGGGGGCTGCAGTTTGAATTGATCAAAGCAGCAGGACAGATGATGAAACAGTTTTATTCCAGCATGTTTCTATTGTTAGAGGTGCTGGGCTTGTTCAGTCGAGATTCAGAGAGAATAGATTCTGTCTGCCTCACTTAAACCACTTTTTTTTTCTTTTTTTTTTACATTCCAAACTGTAGGAATATTAGGTTATCGCCAAAGAAATAATTTCGTCCTGTTTTAAAGTTGCTGCCTTTTTTTTTCTTTCCTTGGCCTGTAAAGAATTCCAAAGGGGATAATCCAACAGTTCACCTTTTTTCGTCTTCTTCCCACCTACTTATTTTCTGATTCCTTACTGTATATACATATATGTAGCTATATAATTTTGTGCTCACATGGGGCATTTTGTATGTGATATTCATATTAGGCAAAATGGAGGTTAATACATCTAGTTCATTCATTCTTCCAGTAGACCATGTGTCCTTCTAAAGACAACTTTTCTGAGACAACTGTAAACTCAAGTGCCTTTTCTCGTCTCCCACCAATTCATTGACATCCCCTCCACCAGAGTACGGACCAAAGACATCGACCGTCCCCGACACCCCTCTCCTCTCTTTCTCCCCATTCACTGAATTGCACACTTTTCATTTACTACAAATAAACAGTTTGCAATACTGACTGTGTATGGGTTTTTCTTTTTGTAGTTACACTGACATGTAAAGGTAGAGTTTCTATTCACGAGGCTCCACGTAAACCAGGAGTTGAAGCTGCTATCAACTTATACAGCTGCAGTGATTCATCAACATCTCTGAATGTGTTTAGAAAATCAACTACTTCTTAACGATTAAACTATTTAAAAAACACTCTTGGATCAATTGGAAAATGCGTCGTCACAAAACTGAGGACGGGTCTGTTTGTCCGAGCTCAATATGAGCTGACTTTGATAGCAAAATTATATGGCATATTACATTGTGATTTTTTTTCTGATATACTATACAATGACTACATGCAACTGTACTTTGATGTAGAGGAAGATATAAAAATGTCATTAAAAATCTATCGGTTTTGTATTAATGGAAAAATGCCATGGTATATTGTATGATAAATTCATTTAATAAAAATGTAATTGTACAATATGTTAAAAAAAAAAAACAACCAAAAAAAAACAAGAAACTGTAAAAGTCATAGTACAATATGTAATTTGAAAAATTCTGATTTAAAAAAAAAAAAAAAAAAGCCAGGGTATGTCTTAAAATGTAATTTAAAAAGTCAAAGTACATTTCACAAAAAATAATACAAATTGCATAGTATACTGTCATGAATTTAATTTTAAAAAGTAAGCATATGGCATGTCATGAAAAATGTAAAATAAAAAACAACAAAAAAAGACATACTATGGCATAAAAAAGTAAGTCCATCATTTGATTAAACAAAGAAACAATAACGATGTAGTGTAGTTTGTCATAAAGACTGGAATAAAAAAAGCAGTAGTGTACTAGTGTACCATGTTATATAACATGAAATCAAAACACCAATACTGTCATAAAATGTCATGAAAGTCATAGTATAGTATGTCATAAAAAATATAAAAACATCATAGTATGTCATAAAAAATATTAAAACGTCATAGTATAGGATGTCCGAAAAAATAGCATAAAAATGTCATAGTATATCGGAAAAAATATAAAAATGTCATAGTATAGTATGTCGTTAAAAATTTCATAAAAAACATCATAGTATAGTATGTTGTAAAAAATTTCATAAAAATGTCATAGTATAGTATGTCGTTAAAAATTTCATAAAAACGTCATAGTATAGTATGTCGTAAAAAATTTCATAAAAATGTCATAGTATAGTATGTCGTTCAAAATTTAATAAAAACTTCATAGTATAGTATGTCGTAAAAAATTTCATAAAAATGTCATAGTATAGTATGTCGTTAAAAATTTTATAAAAATGTCATAGTAAAGTATGTCGTTAAAAAATTAAAAAAATATATATATAAAACGACATAGTATAGTATGTCCTTAAAAATTTCATAAAAACGTCATAGTATAGTATGTTGTAAAAAATTTCATAAAAACGTCATAGTATAGTATCTGTTAAAAATTTCACAAAAAACGTCATAGTATAGTATGTCGTAAAAAATTTCATAAAAATGTCATAGTATAGTATGTTGTAAAAATTTTCATAAAAACGTCATAGTATAGTATGTCGTAAAAAATTTCATAAAAACGTCATAGTATAGTATGTCGTAAAAAATTTCATAAAAATGTCATAGTATAGTATGTTGTAAAAAATTTCATAAAAAAATCACAATAAAGTATATTGTACAAAATTTCATAAAAACGTCATAGTATAGTATGTTGTAAAAAATTTCATTAAAAATGTCATAGTAGTATGTCGTTAAAAATTCCATAAAAACGTCATAGTATAGTATGTTGTAAAAATTTTCATAAAAACATCTTAGTATAGTATGTTGTAAAAAAAATCCATAAAAACGTCACAGTATAGTATGTCTTTAAAATTTTCATAAAAACATCATAGTATAATGTCGTAAAAAAATTCATAGAAATGTCACAGTATAGTTTGTCGTTGAAAATTTCATAAAAACGTTATAGTATAATATGACATTAAAAAAAAATCATAAAATTCATAATATAGCATGACATAAAAAATGTCATAAAAACGTCACAGTATTTTATGCCATAAAATTAAAACTTAAAAGTCATAGTATAGTATGACATAAAAAATGTATCTTCAAATAGAGTCGTAATGCTATAATGAGGAACTTTGTCAGTGAACATCAAACTCCTGTGCACAACCGCTGTTCAGCCAGCAGAGGGCACCATTACCTTTAGAAAATATTAAAACATGATGTTTGAGAGGACGGTTTGATGGATGACCTCATCGATCAGCAGTGGTGGAAGAACTACTCAGATCTTTTACAAAAGTTACAGTTTCAGTAATACAGTTTAATGATGTTTGATTACCAGTACTGTTACAAAAAAAGGACTGCATTCATAATCCTCCTCAGTCAAAAGGGCAGAAGTGTTTAGTTATTAAAAGTATTCATGAAAACAAATAGGTCCCCAAACTGATTATTAAATATGACATAATTGTTAATGATAATAGATGAGTAGTATTTTACAGATGTTGCTGCTTAATGCAGAGCTAATTTTACATATTTTTATACACAGTTTGGTCCAGTGGTCCATCATGTGATGTCATCTGAAAAGCAATTAATGACTATTGCTGTCAGGGCGGCACGGTGGTGTGGTGGTTAGCACTGTTGCCTCACAGCAAGAGGGTTCCCGGTTCGATCGGTAACCCTATCCCAATCTGCTTTCTGGAAGGGCCCATAGAGCAAGCGCACTTGAGACTTGTGCCAGCTGAACAGCCAACCTCTGGTTTAGCCCGCCGCTAACTTAAATGGGGAATAAAATTTAGTTACTTTAGTTACTCAGCTCTTCATGACTTAAAATGTATTGAACTGAATGGATGTTGGTGGAGATTCAGTCATCCAGGTCATGGCAATCTTTAGTGCTATATCACCGGCAACTGGACTTGTCTGAGTTTCTTGAAGACCTTTCAGCTTTCATCCAAGAAGCTTCTTCACTTCTGAAGAACTGGCCTGAACTGAAGAAAAATTGGATTAAAGGTGAAAGGTCTTCAAGAAACTCAAACAAGTCCAGTTGCGAGCGATATAGCACTTGAGAGAACTGAATGAATCAAATCCTGATAGTGAAACAAGTCATTTTAGGTGGGGGATGTGGCGTTGATGTAATTCTGTGGAGTAGTTTTTGGGCCCAATGGCATCACATGTTGGACATAGAAGTTGGGAATCCACAGTTTGGCCACTGTTCCCACACCACAAGGAAGTGCCAGGCTTTGAGGTCAATTTTTGTAGTGACCTAATAGTGGAGTCACAACTGCCAGGTCACAGGATGCCGTGGGGCAGTAAAAAAGACTTTTCCTACAAACTAACAGTGGCTCACAAAAGTCTCTACTGTGCTTACTCTAAGGGCCCGACGATGCGGAAGATTTATGTAGTCAATCTGGGAAATCAAACTTTGGCTTCATAGGAATAACGAGGCCTTGCCGTGAACGCTGTACAGTTCTCTTTAGACATTCATGGCCTGGGGCTTGACAGCTGTCTGGGAAAACAAAAACACTGTCCTCCTCCTGATTTGGTTACACAGTGGTTGATGCACTTCCTTTATGCTATAATTCAAGCCTTCATCTTCCTGGGAGATCATACCCGGTGGCAAACAGAACTGCATAGTGAATCTGAGGCTAATACGAAACCAATGTGAACATCAACAGTGTCATTGTTCTACAGCCATTACATTGTGCAATCAACATTTACTTAAAACAGACTTTCACATTTCTTAGTACAGATATATCAGCAATCTGATCAGTTCTGAATGCATGTTGCAACATGTCCGCGTGCACGGTAGGTCAGAAATGAAACTGAATAACACAAAGTGACATCTGACATTTCTGATGCAAAAATTCATCAAAGATGCAAAATTCTGAGGAGGAAGTTTCTTCACAAGAGCTGCCGCGAACGGAAAGCACATCGAGTTCATCACAACCAGGAGGGGAATTCGCGGCTGGATAGATGATTGCCCCCCGAGATCCAAATGATTCTGGACACACTGAATACAAATGTATGAAAATCATTTTCAGTAACTGCATTGCTTGATAGTAAACAATAGTTGCAAGAGATATTATCATGATTTATAATCCTCACAAGAGGCGCTGGTTACTGAAAATGGGAGCCAAGTTATTATAGAAGATCTACTTTTCGTGTGCAACTAGGATTTAAATCCAAAGTGTTAATTATTCACCTGAGAGGGTTATTCACTTTAACAGTAATGCGTTCTCACATTGTGAAAGATGCAAAACTGAAATGGTCAAAATGGCTTAAAAAGGATCTCACCTAATCTCACCTATGCTTAGTGGGTAACAATTTTAAAATGTACACTGCTAAAAAAAATTAACACTTAATGGTCACAGTCCAACACCAAGTCAGTTCAGGGATATCAATCTGTCCATTTAGGAAGCACAAGTGATTGTGAATCCGATTCAGTTGCTTTGGTGCAAATAAAAGTGTCAACAGGTGCAATGGAGAGGCAAAGAAAGACAACCTCCAAAAAGGGAATGGTTTTACATGTGGTGTCCACAGACAGTTGATCTATCCTTATCCTTCCTGACTGATCCTTCTCTAGCTTGTGTTCTGCTAGTGTCCTTGTCACTACTGGTAGCATGAAGCGGCACCTGCAGCCCAATCAGGTTGCACAGGTAGCCCAGCTCCTGCAGGACAGCACATCCATACATGTGGTCGCAAGAAGGTTTCTGTGTTTCCCTGCACAGTCTGAAGAGCATGGAGGAGATACCAGCTGCTCCTTTGTGTGAGAAGGAACAGAAGGAGCACTGCCAGAGCCCTACAACATGACCTCCAGCAGGCTACTGGTGTGCATGTTTCTGACCGCACTGTCAGAAACAGACTCCATGAGGGTGGCATGAGGGCACGATGTCCTCTAGTCAGACCTGTGCTCACAGCCCAGCATCGTTCAGCTCGATTGGCATTCACCAGAGAACACCAGACCACCACTGGTGCTCCGTTCTCTTCACATGTGAAAACAGGTTCACACTGGGCACGTGTGACAGGCGTGAAAGAGTCTGGCTGATTGTAACATCATCCAGCATGAACGGTTTGGTGGTGGGTCAGTTATGGCCTGGGGAGGCATATCCTTGGAGGGTCACACAGACCTCCATGTCATAGCCAGTGGTACCCTGACTGCTGCGAGATACCAGGATGAACTCCTCAGAGACCTTAAGCTGGTGCAGGGGGCCCTGGGTAACTCCTGATGAAGGACAATGCCCAGCCTCATGTGGCCAGAGTGTGTAGGCAGTAGGGATGCTATGATCCAACTTTTTCACTTTCGATCCGATACTGATACCGCAGCCCTAGTACTGATCCAATACCGATCCGATACCAGCGCATATTTCTCTCTCTGTTCTGACCAATAGGTTCACTTTATTTAGTACTTATTTTGTAATGTGGAATAATAGAAAAGGCTTGATCAACTCCTATTACTCAAAATGAGAATAACATACTTCCCGAGATGAGAAGTCCAGTCTTTTTCGCTTTTCAGAGGGAAGTACTGCCACGCCGCTGACATTTATTTTAACTATCCACGTGTTTTTCACCTGGTTGTTGTTATCACGTGACCTCCCCCTCCCGCTCTCCTCTCTTCTTTGTGTGTACCGCTACAAACTGTCCCGGAGCTCACGGATACCCTGATCCAGATCTGGGAGGAGATCCCCCAGGACACTACGGAGTACATACAGGCACACAGGGGCCATACACGCTACTGAGTCACATTCTGAGTTGCCATGATAAAATTCATGCAGCTGGATCCATCTGTGATTTAAACTTTTACTTTAATTTTCAGTGTGATTTTGAATCCAGCCCTCATTTTGGTTTCCATTTACTGTTGTTACGTCATTTTGTTCTCAACAAATTATACAATGTACATCAGGATGCACAAAGGATTATATGATTAGAAAGGAACTGGACTGTAAATGAAACCCTAAAGTCATCTAATATGACTCCTTTAATTAAATTTAGAAAGAAAATCAACAGGGAATTATATTTTCTACTGTTTGATAAATAGTTTTCCAAAGTGGTTGAATATGTGCTGTCTGCAAGGTGAACTTGTTTATATAACCCGTGTTTAGTTTTATTTTGATATGCTGATATTGACATTAATTATTTTCAGTGTTTTAATTTATTTTTCTGCATATTTCCATGTTGTATTGTTCTGATATGTTAGACCTTATAAATACTGTCACATCCTGTAAACTGTCGACTGTCGATGTTGAAATAATTCTGATGTAGAAGAGGATGTGAAAAATAACTGAATAATGAAAGAAGTGGCATTGACTTCCTACATTTGAACTAAATGATGAAACCAAATCATTTGCAAATAACTAAGAAATTATGTCTTTGTACTGTGGGTGTCTGTGTTTCATATGCTAATGCCTTTATCACGCCACTTGGAAACGGCCCACTGCCAGTAAATGTTGTCAAACCTTTCAGGAAAATCAGCAGGCAAATTTGTACCTGAGGATTCATAACACATAGCGTTTCTCAGAATGATGTGAAACAGATGTTCAAAATAAATTGTTCAGTTTGAACAGACTTCTCAGAATGCTCCTGTTAATAATGTAACTTCCTGGTTTTAAACACAATGTATCTTTTAGTGCTTATGATACGTTTATTTATTTACATGCACCAAAAAAGCATGGGTTTTTTTGTTGTTGTGTTTTTTATTTTCTTTTTTTAAAAAACCCTCCAAAATCATAAAATACAAATTTCCTTTTTCTGAAAACCTCTCCTGGACAAAAAGTACAAATTTGACATGATTAAAACTGTTTGGTCACCATGATGAAGTGGACTCTACAGGCAACAAAAACCTCCATATACACTGACTGTACACAATGCAAATAGAAATGCAAATGAGTACAAAATATGACACGGACAAAAGCAGATGTCAGTCGTGACTCTCCGGCGGGGAGGTGTCAGGGTGCAGCTCACAGGCCCATCACAGAGGGAAACACAGCAGCACCTGTTGAATGAAGGAGAGTGCTTTCAATCCACTCAAGACAGTTTCAGTTTCCTGTAAAGCCTCTACTCCAGTGATACTCAACTTAACGACACTGGGGCCAAATATGGCCCCAAGACAGGGTGCTGGGTGGCCCACCGACCATTTTGTAAGTAACAATGACAAAAAAATGATTCACACTTGGATGTTGTTTTGGTCCTTTAAACGTGAGTAAGGTGCCAGAGTACGTGAAAAAAACCCATCAAAACAGAGCTTGTTTAAAAAAAGTGGTAGGAGGGTAGGAGGGTATTCGACCCCTTACAGAGGCTGAAACCTCAATTTCCTAAATCCTAGAAACACCCCTGCTGAGCACCTGACCTGTTACTGGCTCTGACTGGATTTGCCTCCTGGCAAAGATGAGTGAGAATGACAAACATCAAAAGGTTGACAACAATTAATTATATATTAGTCGACCAAATGTTAGGCGACCAGAAAGGTTAGTTGGCAAAATTTCATTGGTCACTTAGTCGCAAAACAAACAAAAATGAACCTCTATTAGGAGCTGCTTCTTGTCAAAATAAATCAAAACCTATATGACTGGCTCATGTGGGAATTTACTTTGAAAGGACAGACACAGGAAGTGTCCACGCTCAGCAGTCAGACAGGAGCCAGGTTCATTTCCAGGGCTGGTACCTGCGGTTATTCCACAGGCTAGTTAATAACATGTCGGGCAGGAAATCCAAAGCGTGGGATCATTTTGAGAAGGTGAAGGATGAACCCAAGGTGATATGTAAACTCATCTTCATTGGTCAACTACAAACATGACGTATCATCTGAAACATGGAAGTAGCTACATGCCCATTAGCCCACAGCGTCATTAACAGGCGGCTCGCTCAGTGTGTGACGTGCACTTGGAGATAAAATATAGGCCTATATTAATGAAGGTTCATTAGTACGGTTTTGTATTTCTCTGTAATGTAGCACAGTGTTAACAATGTTACTGATACTAGTCTTTCTCACACCTTCAACTCAAACCATTGTGTTGCCCAAAATATATGATGTAATAATTAAATTAATACTGTATCGTAATATCGGGCAGATTTAAGAGTAAAAGGGGAGAGGAAGGGGTTGACATGCAGCAAAGGGGCTGCAAGCTGAATTTGAACCCAAGGCCAATGCAGCAAGGACAATGCCTTTTTGCATGGGACGCCGCTCTTAGCACTGAGCGCCATGATAATTATTATTAGTGTTTGTTTATCAACTGGCCACTGGCCTCCTGTCGTTTTGCAAAAGTGGACCCCGGGCGAAGCAAGTTGAGTATCCCTGCTCTGCTCTAAACACACGATTACATCATTAGCCTGCATCTAATGCAGTGTTACGTCGTACTTTTTGGGCTACCTTGACCATCTCCTGTGTCCGATTCCGGGACTTTCCAGTCCAGCTGGCGACCTTTTTCATAAAGTCCCTTCAGGATCTTCCTCACTTCGTCGTTGCCACCTCCGCGACTCAGCTCCAGGTACTTCCTGTACAGCTGCAGAGCGGTGCGTGCATCCTCTATACTGTCGTGGGTTTCCCCCTGGATGTTAAGGTCTGGGAGCCGCAAAGAGAAAAAGAACCGTCAGGAATGACGAGTCATGATGATTCTTACAGCTGACTCTCAACCGGGGATCTTAGATGGACAACCAAAAAATATAATGCCTCCTGCCATGGCTGTTGCAGGTGTGGACATTAAAAAAAATTGAATACAGCCACTTTAACTTACCTAGAAAGTACCAGGCAAGGAATCTCAGAGAAATCATCCTCTTACGGGGTAAATGGAACAGGTAGACAGTGTCGATGACTTGGTCTTTCAGAACCTAAAAACAACAAAGAAACAGTAAAGTCACCTGTGTTTCCCTTACACTGCTTTTAAATGTGCATGTCTACGCACTACACAGTCAACTGTGAACTTTAATTATCCATCTACAAAACAAATCTGACTTCAGGTTGAGAAATGACGTACCAGTAAATTAATAACCCGAAAGTCCTTCTGCAGACCGTGACCAACAAAGCGAACTCCAGTGTCGATGAGGAAGCGCAGCTTTAGGTAAGTGGACTTCAGTGTGGTCAGATGCTTTGAAGAAATCTTTGCATCCAGGTCTCCTGGTTTGATGCCGGAATACTGTGTCAGATAGTCGACGACCTGGAAGAACAAAACATGCAGAAGTGTAAGGGGTGAAGCATGAGCAGTGGCTTCACAGGATTATGTTTGAAATCCCTCCGCTCTTCCTCGATGTTAGGGGCCGTGTCCATCAAAGCATTTTTTATGAGGCAAACATATTTTTTTTATGCTTTGCAATTGGAGCAACGCGTCTTTACCAGGGTTTGAAGTGAAAACCGCCAAGCGCCAAATGCAGGTAGATTTTCCATTTGGCGAGTAAATCTTGAAAGAATATCCGCCACACTGGCAGGTTAAAAATTGGATAGCAAAATCTAGCAGCCACTCAATGGATCACGATTGTTTTCAGATGGCAAGTGAAGCAAATCTAGCAGCCGTTTGCATATTTTACCCGTATTTGACTGGGCGCTGATGCCAATTTCCAACCCTGCTGCTTACCAGAGGTGATGACTTGTTTGCGCTCGTCACTGTCACTTCAGACATTCAGTCTCAGTTGAGGAAAGCAAGTACTCAACCTTGTACCAACATGTTTATTTCTACAGGTATCCGAATCACAGCAACCAGGCCTACCAAAGCATCTCAGCTGAAAAAGTGTCTTATGCTCCCAGTTGGGTGTTTCCTTACAAGCACCTGGCATTTTCAGTTGCAAAAAAAACAAAAAAAAAAACACTTTGGTGGACACAGGGCTTTAATGTTTGACTTTGCAGCTTTCATCATAAATAATGACTACAGATTTTTCAGTCGTCAGCAGAGGGTATCCAACTGCACAAACAAGGGATGAGTGATCAATGATCATGATCTGAGCACAATAAAAGATCAGGACATGTGTATGCGATGCTCACTGCTTCTGCATCACTAACTGAACACAGGTCAACCTCTCTGCTCATTTGTGTCCGCCATAAATGATGTGCTACTCATTTCATAAATTTCCAGATTTGACTGAGCTTACTGCAGGCTGACCACATAATTCTTCTTGAATGAACTTGTAACAGATTACCCTGTATTTGTATGAGTGTATCAACAGTTATCAACACTGACTAAATGACACAATGTTTAATCACAGCAAAGGCAGCATGATGGAGGACGTGACGAGAAACAGTGTCATCGCTGTGTAATAGTTTAGTCAAGTGTATCCTGTTTCCTCAACATTTAATGCTTCCTTTAAAGGTAATGTCAATGATGGATTTTTTGCTCCCACCTGCTCCTGAGTCGAGATGTAGTCATCGATGAAGGGCACCCCCTCGTTGGGCCCCTGACCCCTCACACAGGTGATCCTGGCCACAGACATCTGACTGGGCTTGATGGTCGACTTGGTGCCGTCGCTGCGAAGCTCTGCCTCTTCCTGCAAACACACGCAGTCACAATGGACACTTAAAAAATGATCAAAATTAAATGAAAAACGACTGAGCAGAGCCACAGATATCACTTTTTTATTCCGTGCATTCCACGCTGAGTAAAGGAGAAGTAAGCTCACTTCTTCACAAAGTAACTTCTAGAGTCTGAATATGTTTGTGCCTGCTGAACAACAGGAAGCAGCATCTTCTAACAGAGTTAAAAAATATGATCTGGATTACAGGAGAAATCTGATTTCTTGTGTGCATGTAAACATCCTGTGAGACAGACTGAGGCAAACAGACAGTGTCATAATAATCCACACTCACCTGGTTGAGTGTGACAAACTCAGCATCCAGCCCCACCAAGTCACCGGCCTGCGGCATCTCGCTGACCATGAGGGGGATGAAAGTGGCGTGACTTTTCCTCTGCTTCCGAGCCAACGAGGCCTCCGTCAGCAGCACACTGGCATCTATGGGATTTTTAACTGAGACAAGCAGCAAAGTATGAGCAGGTACATAAATACAAACACACGATTCAAGTCTCCAGATTAAATGTCCTTAAACTTACTGCGGAGGTCGTATTTGGTGTGGTAGTTCCTCTTGGCGTAATACAGAATGCCTGGCACTTTCCAGCTCACATCAAACTGAGCAGCTTCAGTCTTTAACAAACAACACACAGTATTCTTATATCTACAAACATGAAATTTAATTATGCACATTTTCAGTTTTCATACTTGTATTTAAGGTTTCTCCTAGAACACGTTTACTTGCTTCAATTGTCCAGTAATCACTTTACTGTGCTCACACTGTCTGTGCTGGAACACCTGTATTCACTCTCTGTCCCTCCTGATACACCACTGCCAAAAAGCCAAGGCGGATTGGTCAGCGTTTCCACATCTTCAGTATCTAGGAGCACCATCCTTGCTGCTGGGGAATGGCTGAAGCAGTAAATAGTGGCACTTTCTATCATCAAAAATCCTCTGAACACAACTGGCAACCAAGAATACTGGTTTTCCTGACATTAGCTTATAGCTACATGTAGCAGTGTACTTGCATCTGGGGTGTGACTGTGCACAGCTTCACTTTCTCCCATTGAAAATCACCAAGAAGGCTGCTAAACACAACCAGGCGTGTTCCAGCAGGAAAACGGTTTCGAATTGGGGAGAAATTAACAACATCGGCAGCCATGATTACACATTTCCCTGATGTTAGCATGTAGCTACATGTAGCAGTGTACAATGTAAACATCTGCAGTAGCATGTCTGGAACAGACAATCATATGTACAAAATCTGTCACAAGAAAAAACAGGAAACAGGGTATTCAGACTGAAGCCTGAGGTTTTACTCACAGGGATTACTAGCACATACGTTTACCTCATTATTTGAAACTTTGGCCAAGTTTGATATGAACATGTGACATTGGAATATATATTGCAAAAAATAAGAAAAAGCACAATACATCCTCTTTAAATACGGCCAAATACTTACCTTATCAATTGGCTCGATTAAGAAATCATTGAAGAGGTACCACTGCTGATGTGTGACTCCCTGAAACAAACATTTTAAATGTCAGTTTTCAAACACAGAGTATAAAACATGAGCTACACTTTGTCTGAGCACTGCAGATGGAAGTCTCTCTCTCTCTCTCTCAGACCATATTTCAATTCTAAGCTGCACTCACCTCTTTCCTTTGATGGTAGGTCTCTCCCACTTTGATGTGTGCAACCAAGTTTCCACCTGTGCGAGCATCCAGGATGTGGGGCACCGTGACCACCAAGTCATACAGGGAAACACCTTCCGCCTCTTCAGCAGCACTTAACTGATAAGAGACGATATAAACAGAGTCATTGGTTTTATGCAAATCTTGACACACAGGCCAAAATAAAGAATCAAAATCAGCGTTTTAATCCGGAAATTGGTTGAAAATGTTCCTCCCTCACCTCCTCTCCTTCAGACAAGCTGCTGATCTCCAGTCCCTGACTTTTGCTGATGGACATCTTGAGAGTGAGAGGAATCCAGACATGTCGCAGGTCCTCCGCCCGCGTGTCGAAGGTGAAGCCCTCCATGTTGCATATGTCCTCCCCACTACAAACATTTACAGTGAGGTTAACACTAAGTGAAAGTGGTGTTGAGACACATTCAACTGATGCAAATTATGAAACAAGTTAGTTGAAGGACGGAAAATTAATCGTGAACTAAACTGATTATGTGGTAAGTGTTTAAATAAATTTTTGCCAAGCGTGACAGTTCGAGAATATTAAAGGAATACTTCACCCCCCAAACAATCATTTGTATATCAATTACTGACCCCATGTTACACTGAATTTGTGAAAAATATAAATATGCATACACATGCCATGAACAAAGATTCCAAAAACTGAGAAAACTTCTGATGAATTAAAGTCATAGGGGTCCATGTTTAACAACAGCAAAACTATATCAAAGCATAAATTTACAAATTCTCGCAATTACACAACTCGTGCAGTATAACCAAGTCTCGTTTTCCAGTGGTATGCTCAGCACTTCCCAAACAGACGGTCCTTCCTGAAGGGGAACTCAACGGCAACGAATCTTATCTATGCTCTCTCCACTGACAAAAACAGTTATTTTACCTCGCTGAACATGGAAGCTGTCACATGACACAATGTTTGGGTTAAACATGAGCATGTTACAGTCCTGGAGGATTATTAATGTGCACATCCTCCTGTACTGCCTTAATATGCACATTCAGCACATCCAATGCATCAAAACATTGTTTTCTAGTTGGAGCCGCGCCTCGTTTTCAAACTGTATGGTTTGACTAAAATGAACAATGACAGCAATATAGTCCACGATGAGCAGCGCTAAAATCAACCTGCGTAGTTGTCCCTCCATTGTGACATTAGAAAGTGTCACATTTATCTTGCAAGTGTACTCTTCTTAAACGTTTGCTTTACTTCCTGGATTTTTCCCACATGGAAATTCTGAGCAATCAAGAGCAGCTTTCTCGCACAAGGTATTTGATCTGGTCCACTTGTAAATGCTGCTGTGAGAACATGAACCAACTCTAGGCAATTATACAACTTTGTGACAAAATTAGTCCCTGATTCTGACCAAAGAAAGACAAGTCTAGGTCTGAAAGCACCCTAAGGCAGTGGTGGACCAGCAGCCCGTGTTTAGAGAGGATAAAATGACTGTAAACAAACAAACGATATTGGAAAAGTGGAGAATTGCAATAAAGCAACTCTATATATTTGACATTAAAAGGGGTTCTTACTCCAAGCACCACTCAGTGGGCATGGGCGGGGGTTCTTTAGGTTTTGCAGGCTCCATCGCTTCTTTCTGCATGGCCTTATTGAAAGCATACTGTGAAGAAAACCCCAAATCAGTTTATGTAACTAACAACAGGCAGGTCATGAATTATTCTTCAAAGTGTGTTTGAAAACTTCCAGGATGGAACTAAAAGCAAAATGATTCATTTACCTCCGCCTGGACTTTCCAGAACTCGGCCTCTTTAGCGCTGTTCACCTCACAGTTTATGACCAGAACATCTGGGAGACAGCGGATGTTGCGTGTCTGCACCTAAAGAGCCACACAGATAGTTTCACAGAGTGGAATCAGACTACTTATGTATGTGTGTGTGTGTGCTGTAACTCACTGTGGGCTGATACTTCTCACAGTTTTCACACCACGCCTGAGTGCTCTGCTCCAGACAGATGCTTTTCTTCAAGATTTCAGCAAAGTCGTATTCCTTAATTATCTTTTCTGATGAGTCAAAGTGAAATGAGGATATTATCAATGAATACATGAACTACTTTACAGTCCTTTATCTGCCACGGTTTATGCAAACATTTGTCTCTCAGGGCTTTAGGTACTTGACGGCTACACAAGACGCTCCATGCACAGCAGTGTGAACTTTAAACTCACCTTGAGAGTTCTGTTCAGGGTAATGCATGGTGAAGAGCAGCGTGAGGGAGGAGCGCACCGTCTCCTTGCCACAGCGACACAAACTGCTGTTCTCAACTTCAGTTCCGAACAGTTTTCCGATGGCGGACTCACCAGAGGAACCCAGAGAACTGTATCAATCATAAGCACAACACAAACAAAGAAGTGCTTAATATCTTCCCTAAACCACTGTTGCCAACTTGGCTACTTTCTCGTTTGATTTAGTGACTTTTCAGACTCTCTTAGTGATTGTATTTTCAAAAAGCAACCAGCAACATGATGACTTGTTCAAACCAACAGGAAAAAGAAGATAAATATATTGTTCATTCATATGCTGCTCTGAGTAATCACAGTCCAAGGCTCCTCTACCACAGCACCCCCCTTCCGGCAACATGCAGTAGTCATCAATGACCAGTGTCATCAAACATTGGTCCATAACCCCCTTTATTTTGGAAGTCTGTGTCACCATCAGATAGCGGCTGGCAGATGACAAGCAGCCAAGAGGAACTATGATGAATATGTACTCAGGATTAAATCAGCAGTGTGGCAATATTTTGGATTTTGGTGAAAATAGGCTGAAATGCAACTGCGCTCTTCTGTTATGAGATGACTTAAACCAATGGTTAGTAAGAAAAACAATAACGTTACATGTAATTTATGCAACGTAAACATGCTTAAACCCCGACTACTTTCAATGGATATGTCAACACTGCCCTACTCTTTCTACAAAGATTCATCCCTCCAGACCTTGTAGACGACATGTCAAATGCTGTTTTTATGTCTTTTGGCTGCTCTGACCTGCTGCTGGCTCCTCTGTACGCCTGCGGGCCCTCCTGCTCCTGTGTCTCCTGGTGGAGCTGCGTGAGGATGAAGCGGTTCCAGCTCTGGATCAAGCGGCCGAGTCTGGCCTTTCCTGTTTGTTCATCCGAGTCGGCGAGGATCAGACCGAGCGCTGAGGCTTCAGGGATGGTGCGAAATGCTCGCAGGAAGTTACTAGCCTTGAAAAGAGGAGACAGGAGAGGTTGGATTAGGAAATCTACATGGAAGGCAATGTGCAGCTGCAACTCAGTGATGAGATAATATGAAAATTTATGTCATGATTATCCTGGCCAAAACAATTGTGATTCAAATATGCTTACAACTCTTCAAATGGCACTAAAACATACTGGAATCACTTTACCTTACATTCATTTTGTTATGGATCAAATATTTTACTGCATCACAGATAGGACAGATATCCATGTTTAGTGAGCATCCTTTTTAGTGAAAAACAAACATTCAAATAGTGTATTTCAAATGCTATCCTATCTTTAAATATGAAATATGCTGATGCTTGATTAAGATCTTTTAGTGGGTCTCTTTCATTGTTGGTTGCCCAGAAGTCTCCTTGGATGCTGCTTTACACAATATTCACGATTATTCAAATGATGCAAATTCATCACGATCAATTTCTTGTGTTTTTTATGGCAACCTGTAATAAAATTAGATATCATCTCATCCTTAACTCCAACACAACGTGGACCAAGAGCCTAAAGTTATTTGGATAAACAAGAACAAATAGCTACCTGACATGGATCTCCACGTGACAAATCCAACATGTGGAAGAGGAAGCCGAGCTCACAGGCCAAGCAAAACTCCTTCTGGCACAAATGATTCTGCACTAGACAGCGGATTGGCTCCAGAAAATATAACACCTATAATGCCAGAGAGAACAATAAAAATAAATGCAATCTGCATGTGTCAAGACAACAACTTCTATATAATCTCTGAAGAATAAAATTCATTTTACTGGAAACCGTCCTTGTGTCTTACCTGGATCATGCAGTTGCAGTAGGCATTGGGGATGTGAGGCTCCAGGCCAGCAAACAAGGTTTTGTTGTAATGTTTGAAGTCGAAGTCCTCCAGTCCAAGTTTAGAATATTTAATTGTGACCTGATGCAGCACAAAATCAGACTTATTTTCATACACAGTAGCAGCAAAATAAAAATAAACTAGCAAACCATAATAAAATAAATCCAACCTTTCTGTACTTTTTGGGCACCATGTAGAGGTGCGGCTCTTCATCACGTCCGATTGGAGATTCAGGGACCTGGTTGTAATTATCATAATCCAGCTCCACGTCTTTAAGCTTGTAAGGAACCTGAAACCAACACAGAAAATAGATTTCATATCGTTGAAATGTGCATGAATGAGAAGCTGGACACAGCAAAAAATGTTTGTTTTCCACATCTGAATATAGTGAAAATGACACTAATAATAATGAAGCTATTAACAACATATGTGTTTTAACTATTCAGTATTTTGACAGCTTTTACGGCAACACAAGGCTGTTGCAGAGCAGTGTAAGATCTACAGTGTATGTTTCCTGACATGCCTGGTTTCGAGGGCGGGTTCGAGGATTTGCTGCATAACCGATGAAGCCAACAGTCTTCATGGTGCGCAGGATTTCAGGGTCCACGGGTGGAGCTCGTCTGTTGGAAAGAACAGTGTTTGAACTTGATAATGGAAGGAGCTGGAGATAGTGTTGCACAGTATACAGGTACTAAAATAGCACTGCGGTACTACAGTATTCCAAACGGTACTATACTGCACTTGGAAAATACCGGTACTTTGAAATTGATTCAATTCATTAATTTAGTTAATTTATTTTACTCATTTATGCACACAAACATCTTCCTTGTTCCTATTGGAGCACAGATTGCACAAATGGTGTGTATGACAACACCTGTATCAACATTCGCAGCTGGCGCACGTGAAAAAAGACAAGAGAAAGTTTGCCTCACAAAGGGACACGAGACAACATTTGAGCAACCAAACCGTGACGTCCACACTGAGGTACTTTCAAACCACAATTTTGTGGTACCGTTACACCCCTGCTATTTATTGTTCTAAAGGTTTGTAGCCAAAAGGACTTTTCCTTAGGAAAAGTACTGAAAAGTATTGAAAAGTATCGAAATTCATATTGGTATGGGTACCGAAACAAAGATTTTGGTATCGTAACAACAGTAGCTGGAGACATATTTTGCAGTAATTTTTGGCTACTGTTCAACAACATCACCAGACAAAGTAAAAGTAAAAGCAAAGCCAAGTTTTGCCTTGCTGTCCGGGTTTTTTTGCACTGTCTCCGCAATTTCCGCAGCTTCCTCTAAGATGTTTGCTGCTTACGGTCTGGCACCTGGTGGCTACCTTTGTAGAAAGTCCCCACCTTACCTGCATGCTGTGCCCAGGAACGTCCCACACAAAGCACAATGAGAAGAAAATCCAAGCACAGAGAAGAGTCTCTGCAGATAAACACACCGTCACACATTTCTAGTTGGTCAAAGGTGATGTGTGAGAGGAAGTTGTACCAGTCTATACATGGAGTTTTAGGAACACCTTGCATTGTAAACCTTAAAGAGAAAGGGAAATGCTAGCCAAAAGCTGTAAGTCAAACTCAGTTGCCAGTTTATTAGGTACACCCAGCTTAAACATATGCCATTTAATACAACAGCCATGCCGCCTTTACTGATACTGAGAGGTGTTTCTAATGTTTTGTCCGCACCATTCACATCAATGACAGGAACCCCATATTAGAAAACCCTCTGGATGCAAAGAAATTAAACAGCACCACAAACTACAGCCTGCAAATGACCAAAACGTTGAAGCAACAGCTATCTACAACAGTTTCAACCTAAATCGAGACTTACAACCTTCATGAAGGGAGGATTTATTGCAGGACTGTGGTAACTTATAAACTGGCAAACCTATGGAGACTCTCAAAAACTGCTAAGCATCATCTGATTGTGTTAGACAGCACAATCAGATAAGGAGATACTTTTTAGATCATTTGCTATGTTAGGAGCAGTCGACATTCATATTTGGGCCAAACTATCCAAGAGAATTCAAGAGAATTAGGCAACAGTGACTGCAGTAAAGAGAAATAAAAACATTTCTCACTGGAGCTAAAATATTTTAATGGTGTGCAGTGAGAATATGAATCCCATTTTGTTGTTTTGGTTTCATTATGTGAAATCACATCATCAGTTTAAAGATAAAGCAGCTGTTATTCTTTATTTCTGCTACTGTCATCAAATTTCATGGAAAGACCAAAACCCACAATGCATTCATTAGTCCCTAAATACTTTCCAACTTCCCCATCTTGTCTGTGGCACAGAGTCCCAAGCCCACTGCTTCCTACTGAAGAAATAAAAGCGCTCAAACTGGGGCACAAACATACAGTTTCATTTTAACAAAGACTTAATCATTTCCTAAAACAGCTGTGAGTAAAGAGTGTATTTGCTGGGGACAATTTTCCGCTGCAGATTTGTGGTACTGATGAGTATTTCCAGCAGTAGGATGATGCATGATGGGTGGACTCAAAATAAACTACAGTGTCCATATTCATCATACTGAAGAAACATATCAAACAGTGCAACAGTGTGGCTCAATGACGTGATTAAAAATTCTTGGACAATGATGGAGCTTGATGGCACAGAGGAATAAACTCAATGGGTCTCAGTGGCCAATATCTTCCTATTTTTTCTTTAACTAGCTCTAAAGAAAGGCTCTAAGAAAATTCTTTGTCAGATTTATGACATCTTCTTAAGACTCAGAATTGTTTGCACTTGTGTTCTTATAATGTGTTCTTATAATCCCAGAGTTATCTTAAGTTGAAAGTGTGTGCCAGTTGATCTGAAAAAGCATAGATGCCCTGTAAATCCCCATAAAAGGACAGACTACAGGGCCGTGTGCACACACAGAAAGAGGTAGTAGAAGAAAAAGAAATCCAAAGAACGGTAAGCAAAAGAGGAACAGGTGAGAGATTTAAGTCATTTATGGTCAAATGAAAGTTGAAAAAGGGGCTAACACCAGATTCTAAACTTAAAAAAAGCTCCAACAGTTTGTAAGTGGAGGTGCTTCTACAGGAAGTGAACACCAAATGAGCTGTCATACTTAGTAGAGTCAGAACAGGATATAAGAAAAAAATATGCCTTAATCAGCCACCCAAAAGTTCAGCAACCGCCATCTTTATATATTATAATAGCACGATTGTCAGGACTGGAGACAGAGACGAGTGATGCTGTGCTCTCCAAGGTGCGTGTGTGTGTTTGAGAGAGAGAAAGAGTGACAGAAAGAGGACAGAAGGTGGAAAGTGGACTATTTCACACAATGCTTCTTTAAAGTTAACAATTTAGGCAGATCGCATCCCGTTATATTTTCTAACATGATCAATCACCTATTAATAGATGTCATGATCCGACGTGAACTAAAATGTTAGTGTAGTGTTTATTTTCAAAAACCATAATGTTTTGTAAAAAATTTTCATTGTAAAAAACAGAAGGATAAAAACTATTAGTGAACATGTGAGCAACTGACCCTCTAATTCTAATGTTCTGTCAGTCTGAATCTAATTATAAATCTCAACATTTTCATTGGTTACAATGGGTTGATGGCGACACAACCCATACACTGTGCAGGACATTACACAGACTATCATGCCTGCTTTTAAAAAGAAGGCTGGAAACTGGCACAAACCTGACCCCGTTTAAGCCTGATGGAATCTGAGAAATTACAGCCTGGTTGGCCTGAACCCTGCAGGTCAGTTCGGGCCTAATCAGATTAGAGAAGAGAATCAAAGCTCTAAATACAATAGCCATTTCCACACATCAGCACTTGAATGTGCATAAGTGTGCTCTTGTGTCTGCGTACTAGATTCTGTTCTTCCTCTAAAGAACAACTGAATGAGAATGAGGTGATGAAAGAGGCCCATAATTTCTGGATACACAGACAATACTTGTTAGTGTTGATGCTTGCAAGTACATTTTTGCATTAATTCTTGTGAGTGTGTCACCTGGGGCTGGGTGTAGCCAGAGCAGCGGGCCAGTCCGACAGCAGCTGCTCCGTGCTGGTGAGCGGCATGGGGATGAGCGAGAGGGGCAGCAGGTCGTGGTTCCAGTCCAGCTGAGGCAGCGTGTCGACAAGACACGGCAGAGCAAATTCTGTCTCCCTGGAGTAGTCATTAAATGTAACTTCTGGGGCGTCAGACCACAGGTGCACACATCCCCCAGAGTCCCCAAAGGCCAAGGCTTGTTTGCTGGACGATACGTCAAAACTCATGAGCAGCTGGCCGACGGTGTTGACGTGAAAAATGTCCGCCACATTGGCGAGACCAGTGGGCTCACAGAACTGGCACTGACCTGGACACAGAAACAGGAAGTGGGGGATTATTTCGAAGCTGCATGTGCTGGTATTCAGGAACATTTTCACTCAATGGCCTGAGTAAGGTGGAAATGATACTGAATGCTGGTACGTGCAGCTTAGACAATAATTTACAACCATTCAGTCAACACTTCCACTATAGTCACTTAGGTGTGTAAGTGTGAGGCAACAATATAAATCTTGATGTTATTATGATGAAAAGCATGTGTTCATTCATTGACAAAACTCTCAAATGATACCTGTCTGTGAGATGATCGCCAGACGTGACGTGTAGGTGGGAATGAAGCGCAGGAAGAGGGGGTCCACATGCACCTGAAGTGGCGTTACAGCTCGCATCATGCGGAGGTCATACACCATGAGGAAACGGTCACAGGCCAATCCATTCAGTCCTCGGCTGGAGAAGCCGCACGCAGCCAGAAGGTTTCCATGAACGTCAAAATCTGAGAGGCTGCCAGAGAACGCATCGAACTCGTGCTCTGTCTTGAAAGTGCGCAAGTCCCGAAGAGTTATCTGTGTTTAAACAGAGGGTGAAGGTGAGTGTTGCGTAAACCACAAAAAACATTCTACACAAACTGATTTGATCAAGTCGTCCTTACCTTGCCAGAAGTGTGCCCACAGAAGAAGAAACGGCCAGTTTGGCGCATTATCGCCACTCCGGGTATCTCAACATTGAACTAGAATTACACATGACAAGAAAGGATACAGTCAATCACTCCTTTTAAGCATATTATTTTTATATCATGTGTCAGATGATGTCATGTGGTCCTGTGCTGCGTGTATAAATGGTTGTGAGTCTTGATAATCTCTCACCTTTTGAGTTTCTTGCACAGTATTCAAGTCAAGTTCAACGGCATAGTTTTGTAATCCACCCATGAGCAAAGTGTTGTTATCAGTCATGAGGAGACTGTGCATATCCGCTCCTTCCTCCATCCTGGAACACACACATATATTATCAATAATCATAGATTTGAATCATTAAATTTAATGAAAGAATAAATAATGTTACAGCTGCAGTTTGTCAGCAATCAATCTCAGCACAAGGGCATCTGTCCCAGTCAGTACTTTGTGACACTTACGGGTAATCAAACATAACAAGCCCCCCACGAGTGTGGCATTTGAGGTTACACTTGGACAGGAACAGGACGCCTGTTTCCAAACTCTGAATGTGTCGGATGTCATCTGCTGGATGTGCTTGGAAAGAAGAGTGGCGGCCCATTGTCGGTCCGAAGAACGAGGTTACATGGCCCTACACAGGATAATAAAAGTAATTAAGTATTTGGGATTTTAATATACTGGAAGCAACCTGCTTATGTTTCAGAAGCAGTCTATACTCCATCATAATCCAGGCTCTTACTCTGTGGTTTCCCATCCAGAGCATTTCCTCCTGGAGATCAAAATGCGTTGCAGTGACTGGGATGCCAACTTCTGAAACTGCACTGTGGAGCTCTGAAAACATCCCCTCCATGAGGTGAACAGGCTCGGGGACTGTCACTGCCAGGCCCTCTGGGTCAAGCTCCACACCCTGCAGCAAGCTGGGGTTGAGATGGGGGTCCATGGAGGGCTCCATCCCCGCCTCCAGAGTCCCGTGGAGGCTGGGTGGGTACTCACCCATCCCAGGGTCGAGACCGTCAAAGTTCATCATGAGTACAGTTAAATCAACCTGCAGAGGAATCACAACTGCTGTCAACAATAAGACCACCACAGCTAATAAATATATCTCATTTTAATTTACTTCAATTACATTATGTCTTCAAGCTAACTTTCATGTTGGCATTAGCTTTGCTATCAGTAACGTTAGCTAACCCCGGAAGCTAACGTTTTAGCTGACTGCGGCTAATTGTTAACAACCGCATGTAAAGCCAAAGTTTAGCATTCATTGGTAAAATGTGTGCAGAAAGTTAAGCTCAAGTTTCATCGGTCACAGCTGCAGTATGTCATCATTTGTATTTGATCAGCTAATTGCACTTAGCTCATTTAACGCTAGCTAACGTTAGCATTAACCAGACAGACACTGTTTTGGCTGCAGTGCACATTGTTTCCGTTTCCGCAACCGAATTATATGTATTAATGAAGAATGTGTGTTTCAGAAACACTGAAATGTCACTATAAAGTTTGCACCGACCTCTTCTTATCATGCGATTCACTGCAGAGTCCATGCTCGCTTCATTCACAACAATAACATACACTAAAGACAAATCACTTCCGGGGCACACAGGGTGCGTTCAACAGCTCCAGTGTTTCTGAGTGTAACTCAGCAGGTTTACTCAAGCGCAGCAGACTATTTAAGTACATTTTTTTGGTACTTTATTTATATTTATAACTATCTGTAATTGTACCGCACTAATGTTCAGAGGGAAGACATTGTTTATGATATCCGACAGTATTAGGTGCTGGTTAATTTTATGATTAAAACGTGAGCAATTTGTAGGATATATATTGTTACAGATAAAAATATAAAGTTGTTCAAATTAACTCCACTCTGACAACATTAAAGTTCTGCTTACATGTACATGTATTCTTTATATTGTATATACTGAGATATTATATATATGTATATATATCTTATTCCTACAGAGTATGCTATCTTCTTCTCTTTTAAAGTTAATTTTATAATGATTATTTATGTTTTTATTTTGTATTGTGATTTTAATGCATTTTCTTGTTCTGTAAAGCACTTTGAATTACTTTGTGTACGAATTGTGCTCTACAAATAAACTTGCCTTGCCTTGCCTTGCCTTGCCTATCTATCTATCTATCTATCTGTCTATCTGTCTATCTATCTATCTATCTATCTATCTATCTATCTGTCTGTCTGTCCGTCTGTGAATCTATCTACTCTGTACTAAGGAAGCATTATTGAGTACTTTTATACTGTGGTATTGCTACTTTTACTTAAGTAAAAGGTACGAGTATTTCTTCCACCACGGTGATTTGTTAATTTGACGAAAAGTAAATTTATAGAGTCGAAACAATTAGTCAGTTAATCAATTGGTTAATCAAAACATGATTAATCTCACTGACAGATCCAAGGAGTGGTGGAGCAAGTACGTGATGAGACTCGTGCACCCAGAGTCACAGAATCAGGCATATGCACGGCGTATTTTTGTCTTTGTACACACAGTTTTAGTCGTGAATCTACATATGCATCTGGCCCCAGGACCTTGCAGAATTGTCCAGCATTGACACTCTAATCTGGTGATAGTGTGAGTCTGCCATGTGCACTGATGAGTATTTAAAGGCAACACAGAGGGCCAAATGAAAGAGGGGTTAATAGGGGCCCACAGCTCAATTTTGCCCCACAACCCCCTACCAGATGAATCCAGCCCTGGGGTCTCATTCATAAAACAGTGCCTAGAACCTATACTAAAATTTTATGTACGGACAAAAGCCAAAAATAGTGTGGGCCAAAAAATATTCCACAATTTCTACAATTGGGTTTTCCTTTCCATCGGCATCGCCAGTTTCCCTTATCCAAAATGTTCATAAGCATGGGTCAAAGTTTCTCCCATCAGATCATGAATTTTGTGTGGAAAGAGAAGTACGCCTTATTCAGGCCTTGTTTTGTGGGTACGCCACGTTTATAAATGAGCCCCCTTGTCTTAACAGTACAAAAATCACATCACAAGTGATGCACAAAATTTAAGAGATTTTCCCATGTAAGTAAATGAGCAGCAGTTTGTTGACTGTTCCCAACCTCAAAAACATTTTAAATCAATATATAAACGACAAACTGCTTCCCTAATTTGTTTGCTCAAATTGTTTAGTGTGCAAAATGAGTTAGTCACAGGCCACTAAAACATCAATGGGAAAGATTAAGGAAGCTCTGAAATATGTTACGCCTTCCCATCATCATTTCCTTTCTTTGAAAAAAAAATTCAGTTGAAGGCAGAGGTTTTTCTCTGGTAGAGAAGAGGGGCAGATCACAGACACAAATGGAAAGTTTGTCCAATCGGTAAGGAGAATTCAGCTCATTATCGCCCTGAAACGTAAAGGTTAATCTCACTTCCTCGACACCGCCATAGATGTGAAACTTGATTACGACACATGTAGGTTAATTGGTGTGTCACGGTCATCTCTCACACACAGTCAGTTGTATTACGTTATGACTTTAAATAATTTGAGATAAGAATATATGAGTCTTTAAAGCAGCCCCATTGATAAAGGGGAAACAGGGAAAATATTAAATTAAAAAGATATGGTACACCAGAATAAAGAACCTTGTTTTTAGCCTGACAGCAATGTAAGTTCAACTTAAAATATTGTGATTACAACAGAGGAGCACTGGCTTTGTCAGTGTTAGAAAGTAACTGAGTACATTTACTCAAGTACTGCTCTTTAGTACAGTTTTGACATACTTTTACTGAGTGTTTTTTTTTTTTTAAATCAACAAGTTACAGATTACAAGTTACCCTGTTAGAAATGTTAGACATTTCTTGCAAACGTTTTAAAGTGTGCAATAAAGTTAAAAACAGTGACAAACTTTTATTAAAAGTTATATTTAATATAATGGAGATTATAACATGTTATATTTTACATGTAAGGCATTTACTGAAAAGAAAACATTTGTTCGTAACCCCTTCATCACCAATATTTGTAATTTCATCATCTATTTCCTCAGTAACTGTAATAGATTACATTTATTTTGTAATTTCATTACATTACTCCATTACATTTAACTAATTACCCCTGAACCCTGTTTGCGATTCGCTTGAATATTTCAGATTTTTTATATTCGACTTGCACTGTTTTTTTTTTTTGCATATAAAGTCATACGATAGACTTGTATGATATGATGCAGAGCTATACCACTAATAAAGTATCTAAAACATTCATATTCAAATACTTTTACGTTTCCGTCATTAAAAATATGTGTATGTTTCACAATACTGTAAAAGTCACTCTGCATGATGTGTATTTCACTTGTTATACCCTGATAATGAAGCTTATTGTTATAATAATGTGATGTTCCTGCTTAAGGAAATATAAGTATTTCTTGTATCTGTGGTCACATTCTTCCCTTTCTGTCAGTGTTAACCGACAATTACCTAATATGACGTAGTGACTCTGACCTCATCACGCCCAGTCCGCTTGTCTGTGATAATATTGATATGCACTCGACATGAACTCACCTGAGGGTTGAGGGATGCCCAGAGGAAAACCCTGCTGAGTCACAGGTTCGGTCTCCCGCGCATGAACGACATTTAAAAGGACTCCACGCCACTCAACACTCACACCAGTCCCAGGGACGAGCTCACAGCAGGACACACACTGACCGGACACAGCTCACCTAACGCAGAAAACAACACCATGGATTTTTGTTTCGCGACTTTTGCTGCAGTTTTGGTGCTTCTAGGGGCTGCATCCTGCGCGCCGACCGGACACCCTCTGCATGATGCATGCGGGGCTGTGCGGAGCAGCTCTCTGGAGCTCAATGACATCGCCAGATCTGTATCAATAAAGGTACGTTTTTATTAATTATTTACTATTTAAAAATTATTAATGGAGATTACACCCAAAATAACGGAAACAACTTTTTCATACAGCACCTAGAGAAAAAATTAGGCCACTCAAATTGTGCTTTATATTACTATAATGCATGTCTGTAACACATATTTAAGTATTTATTAACATCAATTTATCAGTAACAAAAAATTTAAAGTAATAAGTGCTGACTGGGCAGATTTTACTCACTTGAAACTACCATCTTTTAGCTATATTGCCTTTAAATTTTGCTGTACATATCTTGCATTCACTGCTTAATGTCTTTTATTTAACATAATGCGACACTGTTACTGAGCATGCTTTCTTTAAATTGTTTTTTAGGCACGAAATGGATCCAAAGATGTACTAAATTTCACCACCGCCCTTGGTTGGATGGAGACGAAAGACATGTGTGACCCTGAGACTCTCAAACAGCAGCCTGCGGTGAGCATAAACAATCAAATCAATGTCATTACATGCCTGCTGTGGCAGTAATAGGAGAACTGAATAGGGAAAACTACAAAAGACTTCAGTTTACATTATGAAAAAATTGGTTCCTAATTGTCTTTCACTTCCTTTGTCCTCAGACATGTCTTGGCAAGATGCTCAACGTCCTTACCAGCTACATCTCTGCAGTGGAGAGGGTCGCTGGATTTGAAAGCTGCTCCAAATTCGTCAAAGAAGTGGAGCTGCCGATACACAAACTGCACAAAGACATGACCTCTTGTGTGAAGTCCACAGCAGGGATACATCACCAGAAGGTAAGCTTGGTCGCCTGAATAAATGTTGCAAAAAAAAAGTGTGTGCAGCATTTATCAGATAAAACTGGACACAAGTTTACTGTTGTTTTCCGTTTCTACAGAAGCCCAGCACCAATGACGGGGAGACATGGTCCAAAGGTCACTGGAAGGAGATTTATCTGTGCCAGTACACCATGGACAGACTCTTCTCCTTCTCCATCCTCGCCGCTCGTGTCTTTGCTGTTGGAGATCCTGCTCATCACGCAGACATTGTGGCTCAGAAATGTAGAGCGTGAAATGTTTGCTGATGTGCAGCTGTAAATCGTACAAGCATCCTCTATGTGATCACATTGATCAAAGTCTCACGTACAGCTCTCTGTGGCTGATGATGCATCGACAACAGTGTTTTCACTCTTGTTTCTCCCATGTACACATGGGTCTGTATTTCCAATGGGATTATTATCTAACATATTTATACTAATCATATTTATTGCATTTATTTATTGATATTTATTGGAATCAGTTGTTATTTCTATGTAATTTTCTTTGCAGAATCAATAAAATATTCATATCAAACCACTTGACTTTCATCATCATGTGTTGAGGTTCATAAATGATGTCACTGGCTTTTTCCTTCCACTGAAAACAGTCATGATAAACAAAGTTAGGTAATAACTGCACTTTTCTGTGAATGAATTTCCAAAACAATAATCAGACAAATGTGTTGATATAAGGAGGAAGTTGTGCTTTCCTAAAACACTCCTGCCGCTCTCTGGACATCCACAACTTCCTGCATACTTCCTCTCAGTCAGTGTGTCTATTATATTGCACACTTCAGTTCCCTCACATACTCGGATGATGCAATGTGAATGTGCGAGTAGTAATTCAATACAACAAAAAAAAAGGAAGGTGTCATGTTTAAAGGGGAAGAGGAAGTAGCAGTGAGCTCAGCATAAAGGTACTGAGCTGCTCAACAAGGAAGTTTGTTATCAGAGTGACTCAGTATCCAGAATTCATTCAACCTTTCATCCTGTCTTTGAAGGTAAAAACTCCAAAGTCTACCGCTTAGATCTGCAGGAAGAGTGTCAGCGCACCTGTCACGGTCCAAATGACGTATTTAGCACCTGATCTAAACACAGACTTTCCAAAGTCCTTACAAGAAAGGTAAGAGAAAAATGACATGTTCAAATAAGTTGCACAAACAAAAGGAAAGAGCAGTATCAATGTAGGCATGTAGCAAGGTGCAGTGTGAGGCTGTATTGCTCATTGTTATGAAAAACAAGCTGTCCTACATTTGATAATGATTTTTGGCAGCCATCATGAAGTAAATGCATCAGAGGAGTTCAATATGTTGTACCATACCATACCATACCATACCAATTTATTTATATAGCACATTTAAAACAACAGAGCTGAGACCAAAGTGCTTTACAAGTAAAAGAAAACAACAGGTAACAACTCACAATCACAACTCATAAATAAAAAACATACACAGTGTCACATGAAGAACACCAATCACTCAGGCTGTGCTTGAAAAAGCCAAAGAATAAAAGTGTGTCTTGAGGCGTGATTTAAACACCTGCAGAGTGGGGGCTTGCCTAACATGCAGAAGCAGCTCGTTCCAAAGCTTTGAGGCTGCCACTGTGAAAGCTCGGTTTCCCCTGAGCTTCGGCCTGGATTTAGGGACGGCCAGGAGAAGCTGATCGGAGGACCTGAGGGACCTTGGAGGGACATAGGGTTCCAGCAGGTCGGAGAGGTAGATGGGTGCCAAGCCGTTAAGGCACTTGAAAGCAAACAGCAGAATTTTGAAATCAATCCTATAGCACATAGGAAGCAGATGGAGGGAGGCAAGTACAGGGCTAATGTGCTCTTGCCTACGTGTGCTTGGGACTAACTGTAAGCGAGAGACGGAGGCCTGGCTAACACCAACATACAAGGCATTACAGCAGTCAAGGCGGGATGTCATAAAAGCATGCATTACAGTTTCAAAAACAACATGAAAGAAAAGATTTAACCTTGGACAGCCTCCTGAGCTGGAAGAAGCTCTTTCCTACTACATCATTTATCTGTTTGTCAATCTTTAGGTCAGAGTCGATTGTTGTTGTGACTATGAACAGTGATGTGCAGTTTAGTGTTACTGTACATTTGTGTGAGGATGATGCAAGCAGGATGATCATCAACAGGTGCTACCGGTTAAAGCTCTGCATTTAAAATCTTACTTAAAGGAGCAATGTGTAGGCTTTAGTGGCCTCTAGTGGTGAAGATTGCAGATTGCAACCAACTGAAACTTCTCCGGGCAATACGCCTGACCGTCATGGTGAAGAGGGAGCTGAGCCGGAAGGTAAAGCTCTTGACCAGTAAGGTCCATCTACGCCCCAACCCTCACCTATGGTCATGAGCTCATGAGGATCCAAGGAGGAGCTGGAAAGTGTCACTGGGGAGAGGGACATCTGGAGGATGGATGGATGGATTAATGGGGTCGTCACTTTAATGTTACATTCGGTAATTCTTTTAGAGCGTAATTCACTGCTGAGTGAGTGGCTTAATTTATAATACTACATCATAATTTATTTGTTTATTTATATTTTGTATTAATAATCTGAATCCACAGCGTAACTAAAGCTGCCAAATAAATGCGGTGGAGTAAAATGGAAATGCTTCCAAGTACATCCTGCACACCTGTATTTGTTTTAGTATATTAATAGTATATTTTTCATACTTAACTGTCATCATCTGTTCTAGTTTTATGTTCTTGACTTTTGCAGTGCTTTTCCTTTATTTTTATTTCTTCTAAATGTGTTTGTGTAGGCACAAAACACAGAGCAGAGCCAAGTCAAAACCATCCTGGCAGCAAACCTGTTCCTGATTGTGACAGTAAGTCACTAGTGAGATTTTATGATGTCATAAGTTATGTAAAAAAAAAAAAAAAATACAGCTTTCATTTTTTGGGAATAATTCGACATAAATTGATTAAACTTAGAAAGCTACTGGCTGTAATGTGTGTACAGTATAAAACACCATCAGTGTTTTTTAATGAATATATGCATAAAAATATAAAATATCCATTAAAAAAGTGTCTTAATAAATAACTTGACTCAGCAAACCTAAGTTCCTCAGGATGTCCCGCACATGTAATCTGTGGGTAATGGCTGAGGTCACTTCCTTACTTAATTTCTTTACACAGCGCTCGTGTTACGGGGAAGCATTCTGCTGAGCTTGCCGGTAACAGCCTGTGTGTTTTTGTTTTCATTACCCCGCCTCCTGTGCATGACTCATAAATCAAATTATGCTTGAGTATACTGTTTTCTGCAGTCACTGCACAAAGTTAAACCTCAGTTCAGTTCAGTACTCCAACTTTTAATCTAGAAAAAAACAGTCTAGTTGTACTTTAGGATAAGTTTTCTCAAAGACTAACACACCATCCAGCATCATTTTTGTTCGTGAGCTCCACAACAATGATCTACACAGCCAGCAGCATTTTGATTCCATACTTTTGCTATATTAACTGTGAACTGTGATGCTCAAGTGGAGATTGATTAGATTTGTGGTTTTTAGCCACACAGGGTGAAAAACTGGTGCACAAAACATTAAATAGACAGGATGAGGCGTTAACAGTCTGCAGTGTATACAGTATACATTAATATCTGGGTTTCTATCAGGCCATGTTGAAAATGAATGAGCAGGTCAGCTTTGTGGAAATACTGGTTTATCAGGATTGTATTGTCAGGGTGATCTTGATTTTTCAGGTACTTATTTCACCTGCTAAACCAACAAAAACAAACATTCCCATCTGGTTACTTCCTCAATTAAGTTCCAAGAAAACGTGATACAGCATGACTATATCAATATTATCTAACAAAATAAAAATAGAAATTAATATGAATTTAAAAATAGCCCACTGTGATAGTAGAGTTGTTCCACAATGACCATCCCTAATTTAATGTACACCAATCAGCCAAAACATTAAAGCCACTGACAGGTGAAGTGAACAACATTGATCATCTTGTTACAGTGCAATGTTCAGTTGGGAAACCTTGGGCTCTGACATTCATGTGGATGCCACCTGACACGCTCCATCCATTTAAACACCAGTGCAGACCAGGCACCCCCATTATGGCAACGGTGCTCCCCAGTAGCAGCACCCCAGCAGGATAATGCGCCATGCCACACCACAAAAACTGCTCAGGAATGGTCCGAGGAATGTGACAAAGAGCTCAAGGTGTTGACCTGGCCTCCAAATTCCCCAGATCCCAATCTGATCACACATCTGTGGGACGTGCTGTTACCCCACCTCACAACTCACAGGACTCAAAAGACAGGATTTTGCAAGGTGTCCATGCCTTGACATGTCAGAGCCAAATCCAGTCCAAGGAGCTCCCACCACCACCAGCACGTCCCTCAAATGTCCTGTAGGTGATAGCTAAATATATCTTTATTTAAAGGGGCAAAAAGCAAAATCCTTTCACCGCTAGGTTTGCTGTTGCGCACTGCCTGTAGACCAAAACAAAGTGTGTCATGAGCCACTCCTCCCTCTACCTCTGCTCTCCACCCCTCACACTCGGGTCGTCTAGCAGTTAGCGATGTCTCGGTCTCTGCTGTGTTTAGCTATTCCCCTGCCTACTTCAATGATGATGGTACCTGTAATAAATGTAACATATTTGCTGAGATGGAGGAGGCTCAGTGACGAGAGGAGCTGGTAGAAGAGCTCCATAGCTGTTAAGTTACTCCAGTAGCCGGTGGCAGCCGACTCGGCTACTGGAGTAGCCCATGAGTGAGAGCGATGTTTTAGCCTTGCAGGCAGATGGCTAAAACATTGCTTCAGGTTAAAGTGGGAAGAAGCAGCGGGTTTCTCAGGCAGCTGAGTGAAGCTGAGTGAAACGGAGGCTGCAGAGGAAACACCGGTGTCGTGCCAACGTAGTTACCCCCGATAAGAAGTGATTCCCCTGGCCACTGGAGTGCGCATGCATTCAGCGAAGGTGGAGCTACAGCACTGTGCTTGATTTCACTCATGTAAATAAAAACTACCAACAACTGCATTGTTTAATTCATCGTTTTATTGTTGTAATTTATCAACGAGGTTTTGCAAAGTAACACATGGCTCACCCATCAAAATAAATGCTTTTATTTTTCTGTACATCTTGACGTCGTATTACACACTGCACTGAACTGAAAAAACACGGTAATCATGAATTTTCCTCCTGTAATTTGTCATATAATGTGCTGTAATTCAAGCTTTTGTAAGGAATTTGTTGAATTAAATAAACTTCGATACTCAAAATCAAGATCACTGTAATTGTTTGCTGGCCTCGATTAAGTCTACAATTATATCACTTGAAATGTACTGTAATGGGCAGATGAAGCCCACTTCAGATAATACTCTATAACCTCTGTGAATATGAACAAGTTTCCTCTCTTCTAGCCAATGTTACAGGGGGAAACACATTATTTCAGACTGCTTTTCCAGTCTGCCAGAATTTGTATCCCCCACACACACACACTCATAATGGGCAGATGAAGCCTGATCATCAAATGATTTATTTTATGTGTACTTCAGATAATACTCTATAACCTCTGTGAATACAAACAAGTTTCTTCTCTTCTTCTTCTCTTTCTTTCTTCCCATTATGTGTGGGGGATACAAATTCTGGCAGACTGGAAAAGCAGTCTGAAATAATGTGTTTCCCCCTGTAACATTGGCTAGAAGAGAGGAAGCGAGAGGGTGTGTGAGGTCATGCTACATGTTTGCTTCATGTTTGTTTACACAAACATCAACTGCTGCTGGCCTAAAGGTGAGACAACTCTGTCCACCATTCTGAAATCTTATCTTTATATAAATAGTGATGAGGTAGAATAACAGCATGACACTTCCCCCCTGAACAGGCAGTGTAAAATGGGATTGTGTTATGTGTAGGTATTGTCACCATTAGGTCCAGTGCAACCAGTACAAGTACCAGTGGTGTTTGGATGATTCTTAATTTCTCTCAGTTTGTGGCAGTTTAATTTAACTTTATTTAGGAATATGTGTGCTCCTTGAACTAGATTTTGACACAGATCCCTCTCCTACACAGGGCTAGCCAATAATGCAGGATTCACCTTGGTTGATATTATATTTTAGTGGTGCAAATACTCAAGTGAAATCTGGATGCCTCAAGACTGTACACGGGTGGTCTGTAGCACATAGCCCCATGACCAGGGATTCCCACGAAAGACATATATCTTTAACAATAGTGCACAAAAAACAGTAATTTCCTGTAACAGCTGGGTACTGGTGAAAGTTCCTCAAACTGGATTTGATTTGGGTCTGTTTTCTAATGTAGATTTGGTGGTTTTTGGTGGCCATGCACACCGTTATGTCATATGTCAACATGTCATGCAGTGCAACAGTGTGGTCCACTGATGTGGTTTTAAGCAGTCTTTGGACAACAATGGAGCTCTGTGATACAAAGGGAAGCTAGATCAGGCTTTGACATTACTTTTTAGAACATATGAAAACAAAAACTACAGAATGTCACCACACATGTCCCTGAAGTACTTTCAGCCACATGTTTCAAACCACTTTTTTACCAGCCACCATCCAGTTCAGCAATGTTTGGGCTGATGAAGAACTAAAACCACACTGTGAAAATAACCTGTGAAAATAAGTGCAAGTCCCACATTCAAAACCTTACCTTAGTAAAAGCATGTTAGTATTACAAGCAAAATTTATTTCATGAATCAAAAGCAAAAGTAGTCGTGCAGTAAAATATTCCAAATCAGTGTATCCTGTTATATCTGATGTTTTTTGAATTAATATTACTGCTGCATGAACTTTAACTTCTTTATTTACTATTGGGTAGTTTAATTTACAGCAATGCATTATAATCTGTAAGCTCGGTTAGCGGCATAGCTTTCACGTGAGTATTACAGATCTCGATAAGTTTTTGTGGTGTCAGAAAAACAGCCTCATTTTCAGCTTTGTGATGATGTACTTTCCAACTGATCCTAGAGGGTTTGTTTTGCTTAATACGTGGGAGAATTTTCCGAAACATATAAAATTAACACTTAACCCAGTCAGAAAAGTACAAAATTGCCACATTTGGAGTGTCATTTGTGAAGTAACTGAAGCTGTCAGACAAACGTAGTGGAGAAAAAGTATAATATTTGCCTCTGAGAAGTAGTGGACTACAAGTATAAGCTGGCGTGAAGTGGAAATACTCAAGTAAAGTACAAGTACCTCAAATTCAGTGGTGGAATAAGTATCCTACATTTACTCAAGTACTGTATTTTTGTACAAACCTGAGGTACTTATACTTGAGTATTTACATGTTATACTACTGTCCTTCTTCTACATTCCCTCAGGGTTGGTCACTCAGAAGATTTTCACTGGGCGCTGAATTATCTGCAGAGGTCTCATCCTCTCCAAAACAAACAGCTGGTGATTAAAACTGCTAAAAACACAACATAAAACAGTTTCACATTATAAATCAGTGTTTCTACTACACTGTTTGGCACGTTGCAAATGGGCCACCAGCCACTCAATAAATTACGATTGTTTTTTGGGCTGATGAGTAAAGCAAATTTAGCAGCCACTTGCATATTTTACCAACATCTGATTGGTGGCTGGTGCTAATTTCCAACCCTGCCTTGTTTCAGATCCAGACGTTCAGGAGTTTTTAGTTGGAGTTTCACATTTTAAAAAATCTATGTTTTCTGACACTTTTGTCAGGGAGGGGCTGTTGACTATGGTGGCCAATGCCAGAACAGAAATGGCCCTATCTGGAGCCAGTGTTTGGTTCAACCGTCTGGGCTAGGGTAGAAACATGGCGGTGCAACATGTTAGCCTCCAAAGACTGACCTAATTTAGATATAAACAGCTCATTATACACTAAAGAAAACATACTTATTAGACTGTATTCCATTTCTGCCAGAATATCCTCCCTAATCCTGCACACTAGACCTTTAAAGTGATAACACAGTAATGCATCAATATTTATTTTATAGTTATGTAATAGCCTATATGTTATTGTTGTTTTGCATAATAAACACTTTTACTTTTGGTAGTTTAAGTTTAGTTTGATGCTCATTCATACTTTTACTTAAAGGGATAGTTCAGATTTTCTGAAGTGGGGTTGTGTGGGGTATTTATCCATAGTCAGTATATTGCATACAGCAGATGTCATTCGCTATGACTCCTAGTTTGGAGAAGAAAGCTGCTGTGCAACATGGAAGCTAAGCAGTCTACTGCTGTGGAGGTGTCAGCAACAAAACGGATTTTGCTCAGCTAAAAAAAGTATTTAGAGTATTTTCACTGCTGTACCTTAATGGAAGACAGTAATTTCCGATGGGAAAATAAAGCCGTTATACTGCTGTCCTTACAGCCAGACTCCATTGAGAAAAATAGCGATTTATCATCACTGAACACAGAGCTGCTGGTCTACTGCTGCCTCGATCAGTTAGTTTGTTTGTGTTATTGTGGGGCTGTGGCGTATAAAAGGGTTAGTTCTGGTTCACTAAAATCACACAATAACACAAACTAACTAACTGACTGAAGCAGCATTAGACCAGCAGCTCCTGGGTTCAGTGAGCTAAAATAGCCGTTTTTCACAGTGGAGTCTGGTAGACAGGAAACTGAAGCCATTAAGAGCTTCAGGTCAGAACGTGCAGCCTGATGGAAAGGTTAAGCAGTGAAAATACTCTTAATATAGCATAAACCTAAAGTCATGTAGATTTTTTTTTAGGTGGCTAAAATACATTTTGTTGCTGGACCCTCCACAGCAGGACATTTGCTTTGCTCCAGCCTGCTTCTCCAAACTGGGGTCATACCAGCTGAAATCTACTGTATTTAATACACTGACTATTGTTAAGTATCCTAAGCAAACCTTTAAATAACATTTTGAATGCAGGACTTCTGCTTTTAACACGTTTTCACACTGTGGTTTTTACTCAAGTAATAGTGTTCCCACCACTGCTTATATTGTATAGCCCACACATGTACCACTGAATAAAGCCTACATGGTGACAAACAAGCTGAAAAGCTGAACTGAAAGTTTTGTGAAAGCAGTAGGCTGCAGAGTGAAACCTCAAAAGTCAACACTCATCCCTGTGTATCCTGATATTGTCCTGACATTTAGGAGTTATATGGGAATTAACAGTGATGTGATGTTATAATGCTCACATTTTCTTAGGGGGGGTCCAGGGAATTTCTTGGAGGTCACTTGCTCGTCGCTAAAACCTGCGCAGTGTCTCCCCCTCACCTGTGCACCTGCGGCCGGAGGGGACAGCAGCACACCGGCTGGAGTTTCGAAGCTGTCCGCCGCTGCAGAGGAACCAGCCCAAACCTAAGGAGGGCGGGGTTAAAGAAAAAACAAGGAATTTCCTGGTGAGCTGCGACAACACAGGAAGGTAAAGTTGGCTCCGTTGAATTGTGAAGTTTTAAACCTCGAAATGACGCAAAGGTCGCGCTGATTTGTGACGATTTGACACGACTTACCAACCCCGTCTGTGTTAACGTGTAGCCTGGAGCCGCTACATCCTGCTTAACGTAACTTTGAACTGACGTTAGCATGTCAACCTGTGGATAGCAGCTCAACTGTTAGCTAGCATGCGATCGTACCGCAGTTAAAGCTAACTGTTAGGCTGAAAGTTAAACCATGTGGGCTCTGAGTGAACGGATACTGTTATAATCTCGCTTAATAAGCAAGAATTTAACAATATTAGTGTTTAATTAATGTTTTTAGCGCCGGTTAGTGTGTGAATGTTGCGGCTAGCTGAGTGATGAGGGAGTCCTGAGAGGAAGCGCAGGTTTAGTCACCCTGAACACTTCAGTCGGGCGGAGTCTTTACACCAGAGTTGAAATTCAGTTCAGTATATTATTTTATCTTTGTCGATTAATCATTTACACCACAAACACTGACTCTTACAAGATGCCAAACCCCAGAATAGTAATGTACAAGGATATAAAATAGGCACATTTTTACATAAACTGAGCAAGTAAATGTTTCACCAATTAAACGAAATGATCCATGATCAGTTTTCTGTTGATTAGCTTATCGATTAACTCAGTGCTTTTCAGACTTTTTCATTCAGGATTCAAGAATTCATTTTAAACTTTTTAAAATTACCTCAAAGCACCAATAACGCATCCATTTAAACTGGAAATAATGTGAGATAACATAAAATAATGTGATGTGTCACCAGAGGTGGGTAGTAACTAGTTACATTTACTCAGTTACATTTACTTGAGTAACTTTGGATAAATTGTACTTTTCAGAGTAGTTTTAATACAAAATACTTTTTAATTTTACTTGAGTTATATTGTTTTAAAGCAACAATACTCTTACTTGAGTACAATATTTGGCTACTCTTCCCACCTCTGAGTACATAATTACACACATATATATATATATATGTACAGTATGTATGAGAATATATTTGTGTTTCTTGTGCATTGATTTATGTTATGTTTGTAAAGATTTCATTTATTTTTGTTTTAGTTAAAGGGGTATGTTTAAAATGCATGAATTTGCAGATTATTATATTTGATTGATTTATTACGTTCATGTTCTTATTTTACAAATAAATCAGACGTTACTCAACAGTTACTCAGTACTTGAGTAGTTTTTTCACCAAATACTCTTTTACTCTTACTCAAGTAATTATTTGGATGACTACTTTTTACCTTTACTTGAGTAATATTGTTCTAAAGTATCAGTACTCTTATTTGAGTACAGTATTTGGCTACTCTACCCACCTCTGTGTCACACATTTTTAATTCCCATGTGACAACAGTGACAAAAATTAGTTTTTAAGTAGAATTTGCCTCTTTATTAGCAAAATGGATGTGCACAACATACTGATTCAGTCAGTTAAAAAGGCATAACCTTAATATAGGCCCATTTGAATATTGGAGTAATGTGTGGTTATCACAAAATCCCACGGCAAACCATTTAAGAACCACTGGATAAATGAAACGATTGTTTCAGCCCTAGCCCCACACAAATGTAACACAGTTGGTCTTATCAATTTGCAAAAATAAAACAGCTTAATTCACAGAAAACTACAGAGAGAACTAGTTAAAGGTCCAGTGTGTAGGATTTAGGGGGATTTAGTGGCATCTTGCAGTGAGGACTACAGGTTGCAACTAGCTGAACCTTCTCTTGGTAAGAATTCGTTAAGGTCCCGATCACACAGAAAGTGTTTACAGGTTGCAAAACGCAAGGCACACCGCTCTTTACTTCTTTAAATTGAATGCTACTAGTAAAAAAAATGCTTGCCATGCTTTTTTATTGTTGTCAGGCAACCACCCAATCACCTCCTTACCCTAACCTTCCTGTGTAATCAGTCTACTGTGTATTTATTTATTTTACAGTAATTAGTAGCTAGTCTCTAAAATGTTGAGGCAGAGGGGACTTGCTGTAGCTCTGGTTGAGGATGAGAGGTTGTCAGCAGATAAACGGAGATCTGTGTGGGTACATGAGACCCTAAAAAAGAGGATGGATCACAGGGAGTACCACCAGCTGGTCCAGGAGCTTCGCCTCCATGATGGCTGTTTCCAGGCATATTTTAGGATGACTCGGGGCCAGTTTGACAACCTGCTGTCTATCGCTGGGCCTAGCATGACAAAAATGAATACCATCAGGAGTCTAGGGACAACAGGGAGTCCACTGATCCTGCCAAATGACTGAGCACCACCAGTGTCTCCTCCATTGTTTACCAACTGTAAACTTGTTGTGACCACCACAGAAGACCTCTCAAATCATCCGACTGGACAATGGGGAGTTGCGATGGGCATTTTTGATGATATCCTGACACATTATAACCCAAACAATGAATCTACTATTTAATGTAAACAATAACTGGTTGCAGCATTCTGTGGTCTCACCTTCTCCAGTCTGAGGATGTTGAAAAAGCTGAATATCTGGAATCACAGGGGATTAAATCATACGTGGGTGTCTCTTAAAACAAGAAACGCTTTGGTGGACACGCAAACTTTTTAAAGTAACACCAGCCATTGTGCGACCAGTGAGAATTAGGTCTGACAAGAGTAATCGACCAACTGACTAGGATGTGACAGCCCTAAACAGCAGACTCTTAATTTCAGTATCCTGAACTCTTACATATTGTCTCTCTGTGTTGAAGATGAATGTGGGCGTGGCTCACAGCGAGGTGAACCCCAACACGCGGGTGATGAACAGCAGAGGAATATGGCTCACCTACCTGCTGCTGACCGTCGTGTTGCACATCGTCCTGCTCAGCATTCCTTTCTTCACTGTGCCGCTCGTCTGGACCCTCACCAACGTCATCCACAACCTGGTCAGTTAAAGACAGAGATATGGGGCGCCGGTGGCTTAGTGGTAGAGCAGGCGCCCCATGTACAAGGCTGTTGCCGCAGCGGCCCGGGTTTGACTCCAGCCTGTGGCCCTTTGCTTGCTGTCTGTCTTATCCATTTAAGGCTAAAAAGCCCCAAAAAATATCTTAAAAAAAAAAAAAAAAAAGACAGATACGGTATCTAGCAATCATGTTGTATTTCATACATATTTGAAGAGTATGGATTTTATTTTTAGGGATTGAAAATATGATACTCACTATGCGACAATACTGACAGAGAGCCAGTTAGTTTTAGACATGGACTTGCAGAGGTTAGGTTAGGTTCTTTAATGTCCCCATGGAGATAATTGTTTTCACACATCATCAGTCAGGTTGGTTTCAGGGCAACATACACAACATTTAAAGATAACAGACTCTCTTCCCACATATTCCCCAGATAACAAATAACCCTCTCCCACACATACCACAGAAAACCATATAAACATAAACATGACATAGACAATGTACAGGGGTGAAATATTAAATCTACACAGAGACATTCACATTTATCATTATTTTATTGTGTGTGCAGCTAGCATGGATCAGTCTAGAGATTTAATTATAACTAGAAAAAAACAGTTTTAAATTTTATTTATTTATTTAACCAGGTAAGTCACATTGAGATCAACAATCTCTTTTACAAGGGAGACCTGGCCAAGACATCAGCACACCAAAACCTCTTTCCATGAGCAGTAATAACATCAGGAATGTTCACAGGCTTCTTCCTTGCATTTAAGAAATATATTACTTAAATTTTATTAGCATTTGAAACCAGCTTAAGTTGTGAAAGCTGAATCTGGATAACATTAAAGACAACCTGCAATTCAGCCACAGCCTCTGTGATGGATGAGCCGGCCAATATATCACTGTATTACTGGCATAAAAAAATGAAAATTGGCACCAAAACTATTAATATAAATCAAAAATACCTGCAGACCTAGCACTGAACCTTGGGGTACACCATTACAAGCCTTGAGCCAGTTAGAGGTGTGCCTAACAAATTGAACACACTGCCTATCTGAGAGAGAATTCAGAAACCAGCCCACAGCCTGGTCAGATACATCAATACTAGTCCACCTCTGTTTTGAATTAAGATGGCTAACAGTATCAAAGGCTTTGGATGGGTCGATAAATAGAGCTGCGAATACAGGGGGGTTATGTGTCGGAATATTTCTTTGCTATGAGCTGTAACTTCCTCAAGTACTTTATCTTAAAAGGTGCTGGTAGGCTGATGTTGTATTACCTTTAAGGAACAGACACACCAAACTAACATCAAAGAACTAGTGGTGATGAAGGCCAACTGTTGCGTAGCTTCATGTCACCTGTGTCTCGGCCAAGAAGTTGAACTTGAACAGACTGCAATGACTACAGCTAACAGTCAAATAGCATGTACGTTCTGCACCTGGGTGAGAGGAGATAACTCTCCAAAGCAGCTGGTGACCGTAATTTGTACAAAGCGACAAAAGCCAACAAGGGCCGACTAGTGCTAACAAGTGGGACACACTGCAAGAATGTGGCTCGGTGAGGTGCTCACTAGCTTACCTGGTGGAGCAGGCACCCCATGTGCAATGGTTGTGTGCTTGCCGTGGCTCTTTACTGCATGTCATCCCCCTCTCTCCCTATTTCTACTGCATTTGTCCTTACAAATAAAAAGCAATAGGGCCCAAAAACATCTTGAATAAAGAATGTGGCTTGGTGTGTCAGGGCCGTTAGACAGAGCAGCAATGCTAAGCGAACCATCACCTGACTCCAGCTTCGTATTTAATGGACATATGAGAGCAGTATTAATCTTCTTGACTCTCAGCAAAAAAGCATATATCAAGATGTTCTGATTATCCAGAAAATCTACTGTAACACAAAATATTACTGATATCATTGTATTAAGATTACATACCTTGTGAAATAGAATTTTGTTGTTCTCCTGTATTTATTTTTATACAGTAAAACTGTAATACATCATATTACAGTCCTGTTTAACCTAAACAACTTTAATTTTGTTACATTTTCCCACTTCACTATGAAACCACTTAACCATCAAACATTTTAAACAGTTTAAATTATCACAGCTGCATCTATGAATTATTAAATATGTGGCAGGCCTGCACATGAATGAGGCATATTCACAGTTGTTATGATTATGTTTGGTAAAAGTCCTCTGTGAGACAGCTAATGATTCAGTTGTATGTACGTCTGAGTATCACTTCTTGAAAAGTGTGACCTGAAGGGAAACCTATCTGTGTTTGTGTCTGACAGTGGTTGTGTTCTCCTCTGTGTGTTTTGTCCCCTGCAGGTGATGTACCTGTTTCTACACACAGTGAAGGGCACTCCCTTTGAGACACCAGACCAAGGCAAAGCCCGCCTGCTCACACACTGGGAACAGATGGACTACGGTGTCCAGTTCACATCGTCACGCAAATTCCTCACTATCTCACCAATTGTTCTGTGAGTATGTTTGAAAAGTCCTCTGCAGAGCGGGACAGTTTACAGTTTCTCTTTCATTATGGTGGTCAAATCAGCATGTAGTCAAATGTGTGAGGAGTTAGCGGGAATGTGTTTGACTCAGTCGGTAAGGATGCTGGGAATAATTTGGCCTTTTGAGAACACCTGGGAACAATTTTAGGCAAATGAGCCTGTCAGGCTTTCTGTTCTCACATGCATGATTTGTTACAATGAGAGATTTTCATGAAATTCTTCATAATTTTTCAAAAACAGTGGGTCCTGGTTTTCAGATAGTGGTAGACAAAATCAGCCTCTCATTTCTAGGTAGCAACCACTGATGTTGTCGGCTGTATTGACAGCTGTTACCAGCATTTAATCAGCTGTAGCTTATGTTATTATTCATGACTTGGTTGGAAAAGCTGTCTCTGGCCAATTAAAGTTTCCAGCTGACTAATTTCAAAACAAGAATCCTTTAAAGGCATCTTAAATATGCACTTGATGGCTCTGCGAATGGAAGTGTTGTACAATCCACCACTTGGTCCAGACTGAAATATCTCAACAACTCTGGATGGATTGACATGAAACATTGTTCCCCAGAGGATAAATCCTAATGGCTTTGGTGATCCCCTGACTTTTCCTTTAGTGCCACCATGAGGTTTATGTTGCAGGTTCTTAATGAAATGTCTGGACAACTGTTGGTTGGTTGCCAAGAAATTTAGCTCAGGCATTCATGTTCCCCTAAGGGATTAATTAGTTTTGGTGATCCCCTAACTTTATCTATAGCAGAGGCCAAATTTTTGATTCCTCCAGTATTTTAATTGCCCATCAAATACTTGCAAACAACTGATATTCCCATCAGCTTCGGCTGCACTTTGTGGTTAATACTAATTAGCAAATGTTAGCATGCAACAACACAAGATGTACCTGCTAAACATGAGCACATTAATACATTATCAGGCCTGGGAATCACCAGAGGCCACATGATACGATATTATCATGATACTTCAGTCACAATACAATTTTACTGTGATTTTAAATGTGTTGTGATATGCTGAGTATTGTGATAAAATATGCTGCGATTTATTAGTTTTCAGTCTGTTCATCTCACTTAAGTAATTTTATTTGCAGAAATATTCAGTGTGGACTGAAAAAGCAATTGATTTTATTATTCAAGTAGCCTACCTAAAGTTGAATTTGTATTTGTGATATTAATAATTTATATGATGAAAAAAATTGATGCTTGGCACTGTGTGGCGATACCGTATGACCACACAAAAATATCACGTTACTTGGCTGTATCGATTTTTTTTCCCCTCACACCTAATTTTTATCATTGATAATGTTAGCATGATATCGGTATCATTCAGCGTCTAGCACAGCCTGGTGTAGACTGTCAACATCTGGTAAAAGTGAAAGTAAGAGGACGCTGATGGGTCGGGAGTGAATGTGAACATATTCAACTTAAATCCAACTTTGCTGTTGTGATGCGCCTGCGGCTGGCTTGAGAGCAGTGTTTTGGACTGGACATGTGTGTGGAACAAGAGATTAGAGTGTTTACAGTTGGCGCATTTGCTATGTGTACAGTTTACGCAGTCACAAAAAAGGGCTACATGTGGACGTCCACATAGGGGTCCATGCTGACCCTCCCGGACATGGCTGGATAACGACATTAACCACATGCAGTCTGTCATGGAAATAAAAAGTAGGCTTTAGTTTTGCTGCAGTACAGTTGATTCAGTCTCACCTTGCAAACTGCTGAGTGGAATAAATATGCTAGTTAGTCATTTAAACAATTCACTGTTTGCACATCCTTTATTATCTTTTTACCTGAGGAGGGTCCTTTTATTTGCAGACTTTTTACTGACAACATCACACCAGATTGAAGGCCTGAATCATCATCAACTTATGTTTTATCTACAGAGCACTAACAGAGCACCAGAAATGAATCACTCAAACTTTTGGAATTAAAAGGCTGTATTCACACTGATGCACGTAAAGGTGACCTGTGAGTCTTCAACCTGTAGTAGCGTTTTTGAGCGCTGTGTTTTTACTGTAGGTGGAGTGGATCCCCTTTTTGTATGTCTCATGCATGCATACACGTGCACACAGGCAACGCAGTACACAAATGGTTTCACACTATTCCACTGACCTACAGGTGGCAGTAATGTGCCAGCAAGTTTCAAACTTTTAAGAAAACTTAAGGTGCAAGTTGCAAGTGCAAGTTTGCTGCTTTCATCATGTTAGTTAAATCTCATAAGAATACACACATTGCATGTTGGTGAGTAACAACGAATGTAAACAAAAAGTGTTTGCTTCCAAGACACCTCCGCAGGGCACCATTAGCAGGACACTGAAAACAATTTGCATTGGCTGGGTAAATTAAATCCCACTCACTGGCAGAGTCCAGATTTTATAGTGCAGAATTTGTATTAATAAATGAATGTAGGCAGGGGGTTACTACACAGGGAAATTAATGATGTCATTGTCCACAGGTAATGGGTGTAACAGAGGGGTATTCCAGGTAGGAGGTTCAACAAACTCTGAGTCTAACCCTGAACTCTGAGTTGATTTACCCTGAGATGGGAAACTCCCGGTTCCAGAACAGCTGATTTGAGTTAGTTCAGTCAACTCTGAGTATGTTCACTCTGAGTTAAGCCAACAATAAAAAGCCATCATCAATGGAGCTCCGACTCCACGATTCACCATGGCAACAGGTAAATAAAAGACAGCGCCTCCATTTTAATCCAGTGGATGTAGAGATATTAATGCATGTGTAGCAGACGGTGCACGTTTATCTTTAAAAGAAGAGCCTGAGTCAGAGCGATGAAAGTGTAAATAAGTTAATCATAAAGTTAATTAAAAAGTTTTATTCAGTGTTGTCCGTTTACTCATCAATTATCAGACTTACATTTCCTTAATGAAGATAAAGTGGTGGAATCTGACTGTGTATCAGGCTGTAGATACATTACATTATACTAATAATATATAATAGCCTATATAAGATTTAATCTGATGGTGAAAAACACAGGAGGCAGCAACTGAAAAATAGGAAGATTTAAAACATATAGGCCAGGCTATAGATCAAAGACATAAAGACATGACTGTAAACTCACAGTCTGACCCAGTAATAATATGTTTGCTGATTTGCACTTGAAAAGATGTTGAGGTTAAAATACAGTAGATTTTAAAATGTTGGACATCTATTTGAATCTTGACTCAACAGCATTCAGTGACTTTATTTCAGCTACAAATGTAAATTTAAAGACACTGAAATGCTGCACCATTGCTCACTCAGAAATATTAACATAATCCCCAATATTAGGCTGTAGGAATTATGTTCCATCAGTGCGACCAATGACATCAGTGATGGAGATCATAAGTCATTGATACTACATGTCTAAAGCTTCATACCGATTTTTAAAATTTAAATAATTAGACCTACACATTATGTGCAATAAACATGTCGGAGCTGCTCCAACAGACTGACAGTCTGATCCTTGTGCACAATGTTATAAAAAATAATATAAAAAGGACAGAGGTTTGATTCTGAGCTGAGGGTGAATTCTCGCTGTGTAATATTTGAATGTAAAGACAAAAACTGATGTCCAAAGAAGTGATTGATGTGCATAAATTCAGTAACTTAAGACAGTCCTGAGTAAATTAATATCCAGCAGGATTTAGACTGTGACAGACGGTAAATCTCTGCTAATTAATGCTCTTCGATACAAGCTTTGACACGGACTGAATGAATGAGGAAATGACACCGCGTGTAAGAGGGAGGAGACAGAGAAAAACTCAGGGTTTCTTAAAGAAAACCTGCCGTCGTGCAGGTTAGGTTCACAGAGTAAAGTGCCATGGTGATTGACTCGGAGTTTGATCTACCTCTCTTTCTGGAACTGAAAACCCAGAGTTTCCATCAATTCAGGGTTAACATACTCAGAGTTTTCACTAAACCCGCTTTCTGGAATACCCCTCAGGTGTTGATGATTGATGACTGATTTTACTGACAAATGGTTTCTGGTAAACAATAGAAACGAGGATGAAAGCAAATGGCCTTCACCAATGGTGCGGATGAATGACATTAACATTAAACAGTGGTCTCATTGCAGTGTTGAAAGGCTGGAAACATGGTGATGTAAGATGCATTAATAGGCAAAAAGGATTAACATTCATTAATATTATTTCACTGTACAAAGAACAAACAGGTAAATGTTAGGCCTTAGTTTGAATTTATCCATTTATCATTTATCCATCTTTTAATTTCCTTTTGTCAAAACGAGTCCAGCTCCTCTGTATGAAAAGTCCACATCTCTTCTTAATGAAATCTTTAAACCTACCCTTAAAGATAATTCTAAATTTTTACCTTATACTTGCACTTACATGTTGGTAAAAAGTAGATTAATCTAACTCACTCTAACAACCATATTCCCGCGCAAAACCTACGTCTGCACAGGACCACATAAAGGGCCAGTTTCACAGACAAGGTTTAAGTCTAGTGTCGGACTAAAACGCTCACTTAAGCTCTCTTAACTTAAAGAGACTTGCACAGACATATCTTAAAATAGTCATAGGTTTAGCCTGTTCTGGTTTAAACTAAGCGCTGTTGCAAGAGGGAGGGTTAGAGCTAATCTAGAGGAGGCAGGTTTAACTTGTGCTTAACAATGTTTGTGAGAGAGCATGGACTACTTGGAATATCTAAATGAAGACCAACATGCAGCACAGAGGCCAGTCAGACGAGTACTTGTTGATAGGACTTGTTTACTGAATTACCTTTATGATGATGCTTTCACGTTGCAGCGGTTCACAGATGAGAAATTGCTCTCTTCTTGTTTCTGCATTCTCTTTTTAAAGCCAGTGTAATGTTCTTCCACTGAGTTTACAAAGGCAGATATCACTCATATATAGAAATATTTAAAAAAAAAATGATATGAGGATGTCTCACCTGAAGTTGTTGCACTGTCCTTGTGGTTACATTTTAATTTGCTTTTGTTTTGCTCAGTAGCAGCAGTATTGTCCTTCAGTTACTGAATGGTTTGACACATTTTTTTTACTAGTGTTGTTTTACTACTCACTCAGTTTTCTGAACACATTTCTTTTTGCCTCTGCCATTGTTTGGTCTCAGGATTCACACCAGTAATGGTGTTTTTTTATGGGCACCATGAGACCGACAACATGTGCCCGTATTTAAGATAATGAGACTTAACCCAGGTGTTCTCATTAGGTCTTACACACCTTACTCTGGGACTCCACAGTCACAGACTATCTAAGCCAAATTTAAACCGTGTTCATGAAAGCCACTCAAATGTCATTATTTAACTAGTCCACATTAAGGCCTACTCCTGGTTTAAGCTAAACCCTGTTTGTGAAACCAGCACATATACTACTTGGCTTTACATTTACATGTAATTTTTGGATAAGAAAAACATTATTTGTCCAAAAATCTATCTTAAATTATAGAAATAGAAATTATCATGAAAAAATCTTAAAAACCATTAAATTTAAGAATCTGATACCTATTTGCAGCCTGCTGAGAACTGAAAAACTTTAACCTTTATCACACTTGTATGATTAGTTGTGGAGTGTATTTTCACTTTTATGTGAATTTTTGTTGTACGAAGTTTTTTGTGATAATGTTGATGCTACATTCACCTTATTCTCTCTCTGCAGGTACATTCTTGCCAGTTTCTACACAAAATATGATGCCACACATTTCCTAATCAACACAAGCTCCCTCCTCAGCGTCCTCCTCCCAAAGTTGCCTCAGTTTCACGGAGTACGGATATTTGGGATCAACAAATACTGACAGAACTGACTTGAACACTGGATTTTAAACCACCAACACTGGACTTCTAGTTTTCTGTTTCTGTTGAATGATTTTATGTTTGGAGGTCGACGAGAAGAGAACCAGTTGGACTGATTTGTCTTTACTGTACAGAACGTGTGGCACGATTTCTAAAAGCTGCAGTGTGTGCTGCCTGTTGCAGCCTGGAAAAAAATATGTAAGTGCACTGCTGCTGTTTTATGAACGTAATTTTATTCCTTTACTGACATTCCTGATGTACGTTTGTCAAAAAGCTACACTTTTGCTTAAAGAAAGAGCAAATTTGAACTGCACTGCTTTCAAATGTGACTTTTATTCGTTACTGTTAATTACTGTTACAAACTGCACTGGCTGCACGTCTGTAAAACTGTTTCTGGTTATTGCCATAAATTTGAATGAATTCACTGTGGCAGTGTGGTTCATGATCTGAATGACAGTTGCAAGTTTCCCTTTACTTTCATGCTTTTTGTCTTGATATACTATGAAGGATTTACATGCAGCATGCATTTGCACGCCTACAATAAACACTGCAGTCTTGCTATCACACACATATTTATGTTACTTATGTGTTCTTTAAAAGCTGTATGGTTTTTTTTTTCCACTCATAAAAATGAGCAGTGAGAGCTACACGCTGTGCACACTTGGTTGTCTTAAAGTTGAGACGCTTTTAAGAATGAAAACAGAATGCAATCATTTGTAAATAATTTTCAATCTATATTCAATTGTATACACTACAAAGATAAAATAGTTAATGATAAAATCTCATCAAATTTATTGTCTTCAGTCTGAATCCGATGCCTGCAACACACTTCAAAAAAGTTGGGACAGGGGCAAATTTACCACTGTGCTACATCACCTTTTCTTTTAACGACACTCGGTAAATGCCTGAGAACTGAAGACACCTCCTGTTGAAGTTTTTCAAAGTGAAATTTCTTTCTCAGCATTCACATTCAGACTTACCAAAATCATTTGAAAATGCTTTAAAGACGAGCTGTGTGGAAGATCGGGTCAAAATCCCAAATTAACACAGAGATTAGTTTCGTCTTAGAGGAAGCGTCTTGAAGCTGGTGTTGCAAACAAAGGCTTCTCCAAGTATCAAATAAATTTTGCATGTTCAATACTTTTTTCCTGTCATTCCACTTTATTGCACATAATTTTTAGGTCTTAGGACCCTTTTTCTTTCTTGTGTTAATTGTTTTTAATTCTGCAAAGCACTTTGTGTTGCATGTCCGTGCAGGAAAAGCGCTCTACAAATAAAGTTGATTGATTGATTGATTGATTGATAAGGAAAAACTCCCCCCAAAAAAACCTTTAAAGGGGGAAATCTCAAGAACACCTTAAAGAAATTTCTTCAAATTTGGAACAAACATCCACTTTCACTCAGCAGTGAACTAATTAGATTTTGGTGGTCAAAGCTCCCATCTGTCTCTTACTTTCGAACACAATATCTCAAGAACACTTTGAGGGAATTTTATCAAATTTGGCACAAGTGTTCACTTAACCTCAATGATGAACTGATTAGATTGTGGTGGTCAAAAGTCACTGTGACCTTGCATCTGCCTCATTCTTGTGAACGTGAAAGAAGGCCTTGGGGGAATTTCCTCAAATTTGGAACCAGCGTCCACTTAGATTAACCAAAGAGCTAATTAGAGTTTGGTGGTCAAAGGTCACTGACTGTGCGTCACTGTGATGACATTTTATATCAAAAGGTCAACTGTGATATCATTTTGTTCTGCAAAAACACTTTTCTGCCCATTATTCGACATCATGACTCAGGAACATATTTTGTGCTGTGTGTGAAGCATTCATGTTTTAAAAGACATGGATCTAAACTAACTGCAATTTTTTTTTCACGATTTCTCTATCCGTGTAGGTTTATTGAGATCTGGTCTAAATTTACTGTGAATAACTGCATTGGAAATACATTTAATGAAAAAGAACTGACATGTTGAATACTTATGTTCTCACTGCATGTCAAAAAGGATTTGAAAATAGTTGCTTTTTGTTTTTTTATGTATGCTTTACACAGCGTCCCAGTTTTTTTTACAAGCAGGGCTGCAGATAAACAGCTAATTCCTATGTATGTGTGGGTATATAAGAATCCATTGATCGATTGTGGGCTAGTTGTAAGTTGTGGGGAAACTCCAGACACTTTACATGAAGCCATCATAAAGGGGCTGTCACGGCATGTGCAATATGCCCGTATATGCGAGGGAGTCCCCCCTCATACGCATGGAATATGATCATGTTTGCATTGTAGTGAGGTTTCCCTGTTGGTGATGCATTTTTTTAGGGAAGTAAATGCAGCTGCATGTGAATATGATTACTATGCGCCAACGTGATCCCAGGATGTATGCAAATCATGCGAGCTTTATCAGCTGTTTCATACATGTTGTGTAATCGAGTGTATTCATTTTCACCACTGTTACTGGGGTGTTCCCTGCCTTCAGATGCTGTGAGGATGGTCACATTACAGTAAAGAAGTTAGCGATGGCATGCAGATGGGCTAAATGTCATCAGATATGGCTCACTGACGTTAGAGAGTGGGACAGAAAGGATGAACACAATGTTTTTTTCTCTGCAACATATACTGAAAGCTACCTGATTTAAGATAACGCTATCTCGCTTGAAAAGCAAATTTTGGTCATCCACTGCAGGTTTTTTCCCCCAGTTAGGCTTTTGCTTTCATTTCAATGTGAAGTCCGGGAGCCTTAATGAGAGGTGACAGATATATGCTGTGATTTTAAAACTGAGCAGACATTTAGTGGCGCAAGCAATGGGAGTGTGTGCCAGTCATCACTTTGTTTTGACTTTCACATTAGAGTTACATGGAAAGATGTGCCAAAGGAGATATCAGAGTGAAATTGCAGAAATGATAAAGGTCAGAAATTTCTACCTTGCTGCAGATGCAAGAACTTCCTGCAAATTCTTATGAAAAGAAGAGGAGGGGGTTCAAGTAAAATGATGTTTCATTTGGGAATCGAGATAACGGGAGGGAAAAACAAAAGGTGTCATTCATCATACTGACCTTGACTGATTCATTTCCCCAACATGTAGATTCAAACTGTTTGCTGCATCGGTTATAATCAAATGCAGCATCTGCAAGTGCCGTGTTTGACACAGTTCAGCCTTCTGCCATTTGTTAAGTGGAAATTCTACAAATTCATCCTCATCTTCCTCTCACACATCATTTAATTAGGAGAAAGAGTCTGTCTCTGCTGCTCTGGGGAAACTAGTTGATCAGATAGTAAGACATTTACCAAAAAACAGTATTGGCAGTAAATTAATTTGTCAAACATGTGCCTCATATTTGCAGTTTTTCAGCCTATCAATGCTATGATTATCTGTTTTATACCAATGGACACTGATTATCTTTGTGCATTCAGCAGTTTTTCTAACAAAGATGTTGTTTCGTAGCAGAAATGATTGACAGAAAATGGAAATAACAAGTTGCAGCCATGGATGCAAAATGAATACAGTTAAACTCCAGATATCTTAAATTATCCTTAAGGAAATCACTAAAGAAATCTTGTGGTTGGAGGGTAAAATTATGCAGGTATCAGCAGCAAAATTTAATCAAATAGGGGTTGTTTGTTTTTTGGTAACTGTTTTTTATGGGGTGGCGTTAGTGCCAAATAGGGGTAAGAGGACAAAAATCAGCAGTGTATAGTAGGGACTAAAATGTATCCATACATGAAGGCCAAATTTAATTATACAAATGATTAATACTGCAAATACAAATCGAACTTTTTGTAGCCTACAAAAATTGCATTTTCAGTCCACTGCATACATTTTAGCGCAATGACACTGACTGAAGTGAGATGAACAGACCGAGAACTGTATCTATTAGATAAAAGGAAAGTTTTAAAAGTTAACTTAGGTAGACTTAGCATGTCGCAAAACCTTAAAAATCGCAGTAAAATCTTGACTTAAGTATTGTGAAACTGTATCATGTGGTCTTTGGTGATTCCCACTGCCCCTGCACTCAGAGTATTTAAAGTAAAAAGTAGTCATTAGGCAGCAGGCTCGTCACAGTTCAAATATATTTTTTATTCAAAAAACTTTGGGGACACTTTCTAACACTTATGTCCTTTAAAATGAAAAAACTGCGAAATACAAACTTGACGAAACTTTTCCTCCCCGAGCTGAAAGCTACAACAATACCTGCGGCCTCATCATGCTGCTGTTCTGAGAGGTGCGACCGTAATGCTCATGTAATCTGGATGCTCTCATTGCAGAGAGCCCATTCAGAGGCTAACAGCTGTGAACACACTGTTTTCAAAACGTAAAAACCTTTTCTAAGCTAAAGACAACACAAACTACCATCACACAGTAAAAAGTTCACTGTTTTGACCTCCAAAAAAAGTCCCGATCACCGAGTATCAACACATTTGTAACTTCAAGTTTAACAGAAGCCTTTGTTCCCTAGAAAAAGAGATCTGGCTTTAGTGCACGGTCTTTGAAACTACATGTCTGTCTTTTTTTTTTTACGCTGATAACAAATCTGACCACATCGTTCTGTCTGTGACTGTCAGTCACTTTTCCTTGTGGTGCCTCTTGTGACTGAAACCACAATTCATGTTTTTTGTCTCAATCCAGCCGACACAGTGTTCAATCACATATCCGTCCGGACGTCTGCACAGAAGCCACGGAGAGCTGATCTCTGCCTACCTTTCTGAAAGGCTACAACTGTCTGTTTTTATACGTCTCTGAACACAGTGCCGTCTCACTCCGGTTTCATCATAGGCTTAAGATCGTCTTCCTCGTCATCTGTGTCAAAAAATTCATCCTCAAAAAAAGATCCTCCGAAGCCATATTCCTGCGCGTGGACAGACACCTCATTTGACATCAAGTGAGGAGATCCTTCAACGAAATCAGCAAACCTGTGGATTGAAATCACAAGATCAGCAACATCAGGGTTACACAGAATATAAACCACGTACTGTATCTACCTACATACTACACATACACCTATATTTACAACATTTGGCATCACTTCAGTGTGTCTTATTTTGTATTTTGGATGGATTCAGATTCATATACCTCAAATCAAAAATGTGCAGACACAGCTTGCAAGAGACAGTTAATAAATCACTATCAAAAAATAAAAACACTAAACATTACCTCTTTATTCAAATAAGGTAGAATCACCTTATCAATCAATATCAATAAAGCATTAATACTTTAATTATCGAGCAATCCCTCATCATTTGTACTCGTTCCTGATTTTCAATGACACATTAACTTTTAAAGAGTAGCTTCTGTATTTTTCAACCTGGACCCTGTTTTCCCATTTTTTTTGACAAATGGGAACAGGAATATGAACCCTACAGGTAATTAGACACTGTTAATTTCCGTACACGAAGCCCTGTTTCCATCAAACATCTTCAGTATGGTACCTTTGGAGCCAAAAGTAGCCCCTCAGACATGGTACCTAGACCCTAGTGTTTCCACCACAAACAGCACTCTTAAATGTTGGCGGGGTTGTTGTCACTAACTGCTCCGTCCAGCACTCACTGTATTTCCTCATCAGCGGTGATACAGATGGAAAGTCTGCACCTCGTTTATCGTCCACAGAACGAGGCTGCACGCCAACATTTTCAGACCAAATTGAACAGGCAGCAGTGAGAGTCTCTCTCCATGGGATATTTAAAAATAGCAGGTTTGTGCATTTAGTCCTTCCAAGGCAAGCTCAGGGGTTTAGTGTTGCTGGAGCCCACAGGAGCGACACTCCGCGACACTTTTTATTTTCTGCGTATGAGGATTAGAATATATGCAGTTCACATAACCTGACTGAAATTAATATATATGAACTCTTGAAGATCCACTCATTACTAAAAGTGTATGCCATAAAAACTAAAGTAATGGTCAGAGGTGTGTTGATGGATTCACGTCATCAACTCATGCACTGAGTAACATTACAAGTAAATCACCTTAAAAGTCCCCAGCAGTCAGCCCAAGGCCCAAGTTAATTTTTACTCCGACTCCAGCTGCAGCAAAACATCCTTTCATTTTACAGTTACAGTTTACTAATAAAACTCTCCACAGTATGAACAGTGGTTACATGAGCCTCAAAATCTCGCTGGAGGTGACTTGTCGAAGGGAAACAGACGTGGAAGCGTCAGTGAGAGTTGGGGAGAGGTGTGCCGAAAAAAGTTTGTTGTGTTGGAGTACAGGAAGCACAACTTAGTGATATCTAAAAGATTTTATGTGTCATGGCGGAATATTTCACTGATTCTGACAACGTGGAAAACTCCATGAGATTTCAGAACAAGAGACTTGGTCACAATAACAAAAGACCAGCAAAAGGCAAAAAAAAAAAAAAAAAAAGTTCAGTTTCTCCGTAGAGTTTTTTCCATAAAGTTGTCAGACAATTACAGTCGGAGCCTGTCAGTGGCAAAACAAGCACATTTAGTGGATGAAACTGACGGTGCACAATTGCCCCCATGGATTACACTGCAGCTTGTTCTGCTGTTGCAGCTGCAGCGTTCTCTCTTAATAACTGACCAATTTCATAACCTGGTGTTCCCATTAGTCACTAACACAGAAAAATGTGGGAAATAACAGTCCAGGTTCAAAAATAAAAAAGTTTCCCTTTAAAGCCAACTACTCTGGTCTACAAACCTACTGATGCTACTAGAAAATCAATTATCGGATCATCAGAGGATGCTTATACAGCGCTGGGGGACATGATAATTATTAGAAATTATTCCTGTAATGATTTATAATGTTTGCAAACACAGGCAAAATTGCATCAGTAATAATTAAACTAATGTTCAAAGCACCAACGTCCATTGGATTAAACCTCAAAGCAATATAAAAGCATAATAAACTAAAATATGTTCACTGTGATGCCTAAATCTGTGTTGTGTTCATCCCCTTGGAGGTTTTTATGTTTCACAATCTAAAAATATTGAATTAAAGTATATTTTGTGGTGGAAACACGTCCCTACATGAACAGATACAAAACACACACCTTAATCACCTGTGGTTCAGCCTTTTGGTTTCAGAGGTCACATAGTAAGTTAATGGAGATGACCTGTGTGTCGCAGGGGTTTTAACTTAATGAAGAATGTATTCACCTGTAGTGTTTCCGGAAGGTCCAACATTTGGTGAGTCAGTATTTTGGCAAAACCTGCACCTTCTAATCTTTCTCTGTTGATGACTGTCAAAAAAGCCACACCAAATCTACTATGATTCAGTGTTACATGCTAAAACATGAAAACTCCCAAAGTGGGGGAGGAATACTTTTCAAAGGTTCTGTAATGAATCACAGTAACTTGATCTCTTCATGGTTATACTCTTATGAGTTATTAGCCAGAGCAAAATGTCAGTTAGTGTGTAAATCAAGAGTGTCTTCCTATTTTTGTTAAACCAAAGAGGGGGCTGAGCTTATACATCATGTCTTATATAAATTTTATATACATATATGAAAGAGACCTTTTTGGAGACTGAAGCCTGGACACTGCCTTCCACGGGCTGAACTCTGGGCTGTTGCAGTACTTCCTCAGCTCATCCAGAGCACGCCGAGTCTCTTCCTCCGCCTCTTTCTGATACTCCTCCTCAGTCAGCAGTCGCCGTGGCTCCGGCTTCCAGCGAATATACCGTTTGATTCTCCTGCACAACACAGCAAATGTGCAAAATTATAAAAAATGATGCTTCAGTAGTTCAAGCAATGTCAAGTTGGATAAATCTAAATGGTAGAAATAAGCAGAAATGATTAAAGACTTTCAAAAGAACCAGTGACTCTTAAACTACAGCAGAGATTATTAAATTATTTCATGCAGACTCAAAAACACAAATGTTCTTGGTAATTAACATGTGACAATCTTGCTTACAACCACAGAGCTACATTACAAGCATGATAAAACAGGAACTCCATATGAGCTGTTTCAAAGTGGCTTTTTTGTCTAATCTGTTACTGTACTCTTACGCCACCTTCTGTCAGCACTGTGAACACTCACCTCCACACAGCAACAGCCAGACAGACTGGGTACTCCAGGTGTTTGGAGAACAAAGCTGCCACGATGATGGCAAAGGCAACTTGCTGAATTTGAATCCCCAAATAAATCAAGAGCAGGCCAAACAGCTGCAGCGTCCACGACAAGATGTTAATGCTCTTCTCATCCTCCAGAGGACCGTAACGGTAACACACGGCAAAAGTGATGAATCCCACCACTCCTACATAACCTGACAAAAACAGAAATACTGACTTACAAAATGCAAAAGTGGAATTAACCCAAAAATTATTATTATCATAAATTATTATTGTGTTTTACATGTTTTTTCCCTGACATGCAGCTAATAAAACATGTTGTATTTTGTCTCTTGGTAGTTCAAATCACAAGGTTCATTGTGGAGCAGATGGTGTACTGTATGTAGATTTAAGCAGCATTTTTCAACATATACTTGGGTATTACAAACAGAAAACAAGGGCAGGAGACAAATCTGTGTCTTAATAGAGACTTAAAGACTTTAAACTTTAAAGAATACCTCACCCTCAAAATGATCATTTGTCCATCAATAACTCTTGCATACACGTTACCTTGAATTCATGAAGAAAACTCTATTTTTCTCATATGTCTCAACAGTGATCAGAGAATCGATAAAAGGTGAGCGTTCTCCATGAGCTGAAGTCACAGGGATCCACATTTAACAACAGAAAATCCACATCAAATCGTGTGTTTACAACTCTCGCACAACTCATGCAGTGTAATCCAAGTCTTATTTTCCCAGTCGTACGCTCAGTACATCCAGAACTCATGCATTTTTGTTGAAACCTTACTATTTAAAACACTTCCGCCTACAGGTGGCACCTTGTTGCGTGCAAATGAGCTCCATTTGAGCAGTGTTCAAACACACGTGCATGTGTCCTACTCATACGACTGTTGTCCTGATGTGTTTTAAATCGTAATGTTAAAGCGGAAATGCATGTGTTTGAGAAGTACTGAGCATACGGCTGAATCAATGAGACCTGGATTAAACGGCATGAGCTGTGTGAGTGTTTGTATACGGATGTTTTTATTCGGTTTTGCTGTTAAATGCAGCCATGTTAACTTAAATTCATTAAGGATGTTCACCAGACATGCAGGAAAAACAAAGCAGTCCTCACGAATTCAAGGTAACACGTGTTGATTAACTGTTTTGTAAATGGTACATTCTTTTAAAAAGATGATTCTAAATGTTACAAATATAAGGGGTGCATAACTTTCATGCCAAAAAAATAGCTTTTTAATATGCTACATCAAGAGTCTTGCTTTGGTTCAATGTTTCAAACACCAAAAAGTCACTATTTATTAAAGGCTGTGTTAATGAAGGGTCTGTACCTAGCACCACGTTCCAGTGTTCTCGTAGAATCACGCCGAGGTTCCTGAAGACGAGCTGGATGGCGTACACGGAAAACGACCAGCCACCAACAATCAACGCATAAAAAGGGCTTTTCTGTGGAAATGGCAAAAACAAGGGGAACAATAATTAAGTATGACGCCAAAGTGATTTCACTTGTAAAATGATGGATATCCGAGGGCAATCAAATTCCTTACCTTAGGCAAAAAGCGTGCCAAAATGAAAACGATGATGATGAGTGAGGCGATCATGCCTGTGCTCATCCCAGCTGAGTAGAAAAAAAGCTGACTCCTTCATTTAAGAGAATGAATAGTTAATAACATATAATGACCCTGTTAAATCCTAACAATAGAACATTTTTGGAGTAAGAAAAATTACCTGCTGAGTGATCCTGCAAAGATGAACAACAACGCCCCAGCGAGGAATACCAAAAACAGATAGATATCAAACTCTGCAAGGACAAAAGAACATTGTGTTGACCTTGTAATATCTTTCAATATAACCAGAAGACTAATGGTAATCATTTGTGTTCCCACTTACTACGAAGGTGCTTGACAGTGTACTTTGTTTTGTCAGCAGGATCGATCTTGAAGCACGTCTTCTTGCTGAATAAACTGATGTTAATAGTTGTTTCATTGTGTCGCTCACGTAACAAGCTCTGAAACCAGCCCCAGACACTGAAGCGATCCAGCTCCTGCAGCTCCTCCTCACCCTCCACAGTTGCCACCTTGAACACGTTTGAACTCCAAACTTTGACCTGTCAGAAATCTTGAGTTATTACGGACCTAATTCACAATAAGGAACTGCTTTAGGATATAACCTTTGTTAATAACCGCTGACACTATATCCCTGACATATTTCATGCAGAGGCTTCGTTTTTTTTGGATCACAACATATCTAAACTTTACACCACACTTGATTTCTTGCAGAGATACCACAGAACATTTTGATACCTGCGCTCTTTCAGGAATATTATCTAATTAATTTATGATTAAGAAAGTTCATCAAATACAAACTTTAACACTTCTGGATTTGGCTGAACAACATTCATATAACTTACCTGAATTCTTGTCCATGTTTGCTTCCAAGTTGGCACCACAGTGTTTCTGTAACAGAACCTGTTGGACCCTGACATGACGTACTCCTCACCATCCTGGAGATCAGTTACTGGACGTGTGTTACCTGCGTTTGATAAGCAGACACATGCATGTAATACTGAGACTGCATCACGTTACTTTAAACAGTAAATTGGCCTGTTTACTTTAAAAGAAACCTGTGACATGGACAACAAATTTAAAAGATGTCTGTTCTGTTTTATATTCCTGTTTGCATCATATTCTATATTTCATTCATATCACTGCTCTAGTACACACAAACACTAAGTGTGACTACTTAATCATCAGTGTGAGAGACACTGTGTGTGAATATGTTCATTAAAAAACGTGCAAAATTCAATTTCAGACATTAAATCATAGATAATGTGTGACAATGTGCAAAGACAAATACATCTATACTGAATGTTGATCATGATGCCACTTTCAATTGAGTGATTGATCTCAAGTACAGTTTAGCTGAGCAGAGAGCTGCATTAGGCACGGGAGCAAATAGTTCTGCCACTGTGTGAGTCAGTGTAATTTGAACTTCTTCAATGAGCGTTTTAAACTGGAATACATCTCCTGTCATTCACATCAGACTGAATTAACTGTGCCGACAGCTCAATCGTGGCTTATTTTGATATCCAGAAGGCCACTACAATCAGTCATCAGTCTGGTTTACATTTTTAACGCAGACTTGACTGACTCTGCTTCTATTAATCAAACTACTGTCTGTTTACCTTGTAGTTTTGTCTCCATATGCTCTTGTATAGTTTGCAGTCAGTTTTTTAATCTAGTCTTATTTTAGTTTTATATGGGTCTATGTCTTTTAATACTTTTTATCTGTAATACTGCTCTTCTTGTGGTGCAAGAGAAACCAAATTTCCCTGCTGAGGATCAATAAAGCTGTATCTTATCTTGTCTTATCAGAGCTGAATGTCTGTTTATATTTCTGTGCACACGTTGTCCCCTGTCTCTGGGACAGGGACAATGCCGCTTTTGTATTCTTGCACCTCGACTACTATAATGCACTTGTTTACATGCCTCAGTTAATCTTCAGTAGCTCAGCTTCAACTAGTACAGAATGCTGCAACTCATATTTCAACTAGGACAGATCATAGGTCACATATCACCCCAATACTTGCCTCCCTCCACTGCTGTCAGTTAACTTCAGAATTGCTTTTAAGTTTTTGTTTTTTTTTAATAACTTTTAAAGCTCAACAGTAACATAGCTGACCTTCTGACTACCAATGCTCCAAGTCGTGACCCGAGATCCTCAAGCCTACCCTCACTAGTCGTCCCTAGATCGAGGCTGGTGACTAGAGGTGACCAGGCTTTTGCTATTAAGGCATTGCATTGCTTAAAACATCTTTATTGGAAAGCTTTCCTCTTTAATCCCTGATTTGTACTTTTGTGATTTATTTCCTTTTGTTCTGTTTTTCCATTTTCCATGCACTTTGTAACCTTGTTTAAATAAAAAAACAAATAAAATATTATTATTATTATTATTATTATTATTATAAACATTTCAGTAATTATTTATGTGTATATATGATAAGCATATGGTGCATTATTTTTAAGTTATAAAAAAGGGGTAGGACCATGTACACTCATACTTCTCCCACATGTAACACTTGTTTATTTTGTTTATTAAGGATTTACCTACTGTATATGTTTACTGTCCATTTTATTACTTATTCTTGTTTTTTTTTTTAATATTACCTTACATGTATTTTTAGCTTGATCATTTGTTGACTAACAGTCCCAATAACATACTATATTAAGCTTAAAATAATACATAAATGCATATCACAAGCTTAACAGATATAGTATTTGAACAGAGCGGAAATGTTTAGGTGTTTAGGTGTTTACATTATTGTCCTCACTCCCTGAATATCGTTTATGTTGCTGCACATATGAAACAGGTTTCTGTTACTGACGCATAGGTTTTATAATTAGCATGACAGAAATAACCTGAGGGCGGGGCAGGGCTCGAGCAAAGTTTAGATTTTTGTTCTCAGGAAAAATACAACATCTCAGTAAATAATTAAATTAAATTAAAGTCCTGCCTTGTACACAGACAGAAACAGAGGACAGCTGGCAGTGACCGAGCTGACAGGAAGACTTAGCATCAAATAACTTCTGTAGTTTCACTTCATCAGAAAACACCAAACACAAGCTAACATGAGTTAGCCGCGAGCAATGATATTTGTTTAAAATACTTATCATAATAAATGTTGTTTCTGTAATTGCTGACTAACACTGCTTCTTACCCGCATCCTGGAGCCCTGAGGTTTGAGGTAAACAGATAAGCAGCACCGTGACAGCCGTTAATTTAACACTTAAAGAGGTGAAATCGTTTATCATTTTCATGCATCCCGCCATGATGATAGCACCACATCTCCCTCCTCTAATGCTCAGCCCCGCCCCTTCCGCCTCCGACAGCTCGGTTGAGTTACAGGTCGTGCAGCCAATCACAGAGTCACACTGGATGTCGTCATCGTCAGTGTGCGTTCAACATCTCTCCAGGCTCCATCGCTCAATGTTTAGATAAAATAACACAAATTGTGACGGGATTATTTGGCAAATAAACTAAATAAAAGCAAAAGTATGCTTCCCTAAAACTACAGTACATACCTGTCAATGTAGTGAAGGCTTTAAAAACATTTAAATTTACTTTGTTTTGTTTTTTACATACTAATTATTGCACAGGTGGGTGGAGTGGTGTTTCTACAGTCGTGTTACTGACTGCAACTAGTGGTGGACTCAGATATTCAGATATTCTACTATAGTAAAAGCAGCAATACCACAGAGTAGAAATCCTGCATTCAAAATGTTACCTAAGTTACAGTACAAAAGTATTGAAATGAATATATATTTAAAATACCAAAAGTAAAAGTACTCATTAGGCAGAATGGCCCACATCAGAATAGTGTATATCATATTACTGGATTATATTTATTAATGCATTAAAGGGGAGCACCACCTACATTATAAGTACCAAGGCAAGGCAAGTTTATTTGTAGAGCACAATTCGTACACAAAGTAATTCAAGGTGCTTTACAGAACAAGAAAATGCATTAAAATCACAATACAAAATAAAAACATAAATAATCATTATAAAATGGACTTTAAAAGAGAAGAGTGCAGATAAGATCCTTTCAGTCATATGCACAGTGAAATAGAGCTGTTTTGAGCCTAGATTTGAACATTGTCAGAGTAGAGGCCTGTCTCACATCTTCAGAAAGACTGTTCCAGATTTTAGCTGCATAAAACTGGAACCCTGATTCCCCATGTTTAGTCCTGACTCTGGGCACCAGCAGGAGGCCAGTCCCTGAGGTCCTCAGAGTCCAGTTCAGTGCTAGGCCGTGGAGAGACTTGTACACAAGCAGAGCTGCTTTAAAGTCTATTCTCTGAGCCACAGGAAGCCAGTGTAGAGACCTGAGCACAGGACTAATGTGCTCGTACTTCCTGGTTCTGGTCAGGACCCGAGCAGCAGCATTCTGGATGTACTGCAGCTGTCTTACGGCCCAATATGTACCAATATGTAATTACCATGGCCTGGGAAAGTTCAATAAATACCTGTGAACATGAGCTCTCCTCTAAAGCCAGAAACCAGAGAGCTAAGTCTCAAACTTGTGATGTCATAATGGTTTTCAAATGGTGTGTCCTGATGCCAATCCAGGTGTGCTGTCGAATTTTGTGATAATCACACATGATTATTGATATATTCAACCAGGCCTATATAAAAAAGTTCTGAGTGACTTTTCAATTGACTGTATCAGTATGTTGTGCATATCCATTTCCTAATAAAGAGGCAAACTCCACCCAAATTATGTGATTTTAATTTAAAAACCTTTACAGGGGAACCTATTTGTTGCCGTTCACATGGGGGAATTACAAGTGTGTGACACATCAAAAGCCCAGATTGGCAGCCAGTGTGATGGATGATAGCAACTGAAAAGAGAAAGCAGTGAGAGGGACAATAGATGGCAGTATTGTACAGAGCAAATTACAACAAAGCACCAGCGACAACTTATCACCAAAAGAACAGAGAAAAGAAAACTGTCAGTAGACAGTATCACAAAAGCTACCTGTCTTACTTTTCTTATTTCTTATGTTGTGGTAAGAGTGATTACACATGTTATAGAGGCTGTTAGGCACAGATATAAACACAGGTGTGCCTTGAGATTTTGGCTTGACCTTTGATGTGACTTGGGCAATAAAAGTTTTAAAAAAACCACCACCATACTGCCAAAGTCTACTCTGCAGCTGTTCCATAGACAGTGAATGTGAGCCTGATTTTATGGACCCACAGAATGTTTGTTTTCCTTTTTTCATACCCACATGAGCTTTATTCTGTTGTAAATGTTCTCAGCTGTGAAACAGAAAATGCATCCATATACTCAGAATCCCCCTTACTGCTCTCACTGTCATCGAGAACACGTTTCACCATCTGTGGTGCAGCTCTAAACTTCATTCCTGACATCACAAATTTGAGATTTAGCCCCCTAGTCTTGGACCACAGGAATAACATGTATGAATTTACAAAATGGGCGTAGATCCCCTTTAATGTGTTCATCATTTTAATGTTGCAACAAGTCAAGGTGGAGCTCACTTTATTTAATTTATACACTACTGGGAAGATTAATCTATAATTAGATGCCATAATTTATATGTTGATATATATTCAGTATTAATAATCTGAATATGCAAAGTAACTAAAGATGTCAAATCAATGTAATGGAGTGAAAAGTACAATATTTCCCTCTGAGATGTGGGGGAGAAGTAGCCTATGAAGTCGCAGAAGATGGAAATACTCAAGTAAACTACAAGAACCTCAAAATGGTGCTTATATACGTACATGTTCTTTGTTAATACCCAGTGGTAAAGTATGAAAATGTATATTGTGTGCCCTACTATGAGGTTGTTAACCAGAAATAAAACTTATTACCAAAGTAAAAACACATAATTTACTCTAAAATATTAAAACCTCTGCATGTGTCCATTACAGTAAATCAAGTGTCCATTATTCTGTGTTTGAAATATTGTAATTTGACTGTGGTTGGTTTTTTGTAGCTTATTAGGAGCTTATTTTAGTGCAGTCTGGATGGAAACTCTGCCAAACTGTGTACCTTTAGTACAAACATGAGCATCTGTAGTTTGACGTTGGTGGAGTAAGTAAATATGAGGAGAGATAGGGAGACTGCTTAAGGATAAGCGTCACTTTAAAGTTTACCACTGGATTTGTCCTACAAAAACACACTGGTGCATTAGATCATTAGAGCCTGTAACACATTTTATACTATGTTTTAAGGTTCTATGGTAAGAAAAATTAAGTGTATCTTCATATGTGGCAGTTTTCTTACATCTGTTTTAGTTTCACATGTGTCAAATGATTAAATGATTAAATACACAATTTTAGTCTTTTTTTTTTTTTTTTAACAAACTAGCCTCTACAGGCAGCCACAGTATTAAAACAAGAACACAATTTTAAAGGATTCTTCCCAAGATCATATGTGCAAAGTTAGATTTAGAGCTGCAGACAACAGGCTGTTACGGCACCTCTGCAAACAGCTCTCCTCCAACAGGTAAACTTTATTTACCTGCCGTGCTGTGCGATGGAAAAACACATACAGCAAAAATAACAGGGAACTTGAGACGTGGATCAGCCTGCTGCTTTTAAACATCATCACTCATGACAAGCCATCGTCAGTTAAAGACACACCTGTAAGAAGGTAGCCCTGTTGTAATGGCAATGCTGTGCTGCCTGGGCTGATGGGCCAAACCAAGCCAAGCCATCCCATGACTGTGGAAAAGGGTCACAAGAGAGGATCCGACACTGTCTGGCCTCTGTGATACCCTCTTGTGGACAATCAGATGATATTCCATCAATGTGAGACATTGAGAGCTTTACAAGACAAACCAAAAGACAACTACAGTGCACAACCCTCACCCTAACACACCCACTGACATATACAATTTATATATATATAAAAAAAAAAAGCAAAGCAAAGTAAAGACACAACATATGCATACATAGGATGCCAGAGTTGCAGCTAACTGTCCATGCATGCCCAGACATGCTGTATTTACTGTGAAACAAACAGGCAGACACTCGGTGGTGTATTGGAGGGTGTATGCAGGTATTCCCCTCGCCTCTTTTCTGGCTGTTTACAGTAAACACCTCTCAGCCAAAAAGCCACTGAATATAGGAGAGTATACCTACTTCCTTCTTGGTAACCTGAACTACCACTACTGATACCGTGTGCACATTGCCAATGAACAATAAGTATGATTTAAAAGGTAGCTCAAATAAACTGTACACCAAGCCACACTCAACAAGGATGGACTGACATGACATTTTGTATAGATGTTCATGGTCTACAGAGGATGACTTTTAAACATCAGGGTCTGTGTTCAAAACTGTCAGAGGGCTCCTAACTTAGCCTAAAAAATAGTGAGGAGACCTAGTTTAGGAATGATTTAGGAAAGTTCTCAGAGTAACTTTGAGCACGGAAGGGACAGTAAAGCCCTGTTTCCACTGAGCAGTACCGTACGGTTCAGTTAATTTTGGTACTTTTCTTTTCGTCTCCACTGTGAAAAGTCGTGGATGGTACCACTGGAACCATCCTGTACCGTCCCCATATTGGTCCCCCCTCTGTTGGGGTACCTAGCACACAGATCTGGTACTAAAAGGTGGAGCTGTGAACACTGCAGTCTGCTGATCGGTCGATATAGGACGGTCACTCTGCTCAGGGCTGAGTTGTGGCTCGTTGTGGGGCTCATGTGACCACTGATCATACTGTGGAGAATTTATTCGTAACTATAAAATGAAAGGATGTTTTGCTGCCTCTCACAGCAGCTGGAGTCTGAGAAAAAGTAACTTAAACTTTTACCTTATTGAGGAGGTGTGGTTGACCCTTTTGCTAGGTATATGTTCTTTTTACAGGTGTGATTGGTTGTCACAGACAAGGCCTGTTGTGAGCCTGCAAGGTGTGGACACCCAGTGGAAATGTAATTAACTGCATCACAATATGAAACTGTGACAGTGTGTTTGGAAGGTCAAGACCGACCTAAGTCATCACTGTTGCATTTTTCCACAGATTTTAGTGTTATGTTAATTTTATTTCTGGCATCATAGCATTATTGTGTTGGGTGGGAAATGTGTGTGTATCACGAATGAGATCGACCACAAACATTATTCCTGCAGGATCTAATTGTAGCATTTCATTAACTCACTGCCATTCAGTGTTTGGAGAATATGTCACCTACCTTTTTGTGTTTCCACCATTCTCTCATGTGCATAAGAAACTCTTAAAAGTCCTCCTCTCTACTCTTCACAGTTTTCACCTCAGGAGATCTCTTAAAGGCTAAGATGCTTTGTGAATCATGTATGTGAATCATACACTTTAACTTTAAGAGGAATTTCTAAGAAACATTATAATTCTTAGAATTTTCTTAGAAGTTCATCAGCTCCAGTGTTGTAGTCTATTGTCATTGTGGTCATGTTAACAGGCTAACAGTAACATGTAGCTCAAAGTCGGGCCTTATGTGCCTGAGCAGACTATAGCCTCACAGAGCTGCGATCATGGCTGTAGACTTTTAGCGTTGTTATACACTGATCCACTGAAGAACAGGCCTACATGCTGTGTGTGTACAAATAGCTTAACCACATGACTCTGCACTTTAGCTGCGTTATCATTGTGGTCCGACAGCTTACAGGAGGATTGAACTGAACCCTTCCGCCACATATGAGTCAAAGTGCCCAACCACAGCCATTATACTTGTTCCTAACTGCTTCAAAAACTACTCAAAAGAAAAAGTTGTTTCAAATTCAGTTGCTGAGGATGTGAAGTTTTTACAGTAAGCTGATATTATCAGTCCATTAAGATCTGCTCAGGGATGTGGGTCACGCAGGTGTTTGCTTTTTGATACGGTTGTGGTACAATGAGCGTGTAGAGTACAGTGGAACCAACTGAGGCCAAGAACTTGGTCCACTGCACTCACGTTATCAGTATGAATGTGAGAGAAAATATACTGTGACTCAGAGGTATCCACTGATATTACAGAGCATGTCATCAAGAATGTCATATGTATTCATATAAACATGTCTAAATTTGATGAAAATGAAATGTTGTCACACTCACACCATAAACTTTGGATAATGAATTTGTCTGTAGTACTAAAAAACAACTTGTGACTTTCACCACATGACCATAACTTTGACCAACAAGTTCACTTTGTCCAGACCTTAACTTACCATACATTGTGTTGCTTACTTTGTCCATATGATTTCTGTCTTTAAAGTCAATGTAAAGCTGTAAAATGGTTCCTGTTTTTTTTTTTTTTTTTTACCAGAGGCTGGGGGTCATTGTTCTTGGTGAACATATTGCTCAAGGAGAGTTATTCAGCAGTCTGAGGATGTTGCTCAGCGTGTAAAAGAGGAATTATTTGAGAAATTGTATTTCCTAACAACCTCGGACACAGTGCTCCGTGTTAATGTCACTGAATCTGCATCACCATTAGTAGGAACTCTGTTCTGGCACACATGGGGAGGAAACATGTTGGAATAATGCAATTGGCATATTTCACAATGGGATTTTTTAAAATCTGGCAACCCAGAATGTGTCTTATCAAAGACTAATAACTGATCTGTGAGGCATTAATACATTTCCATTGAACATTAGAGTTATTATTAACATTATTTGGCAGCTAATGGAGTTTTGTTGTTGTTGTTGTTTTTACAATCTATAAAGCTATTTTTACTTGAATAAAAGATCTGAACACCTCTTACACCACCAGCAGTGTAGTGGGACTGAGTACATTCACTTAAGTAAAATTTTGAGTCACTTGCCCACATTAATGCATAAATAATTATAACACAATAATATACATTATTATGAAATAGGCCATTCTGCACAATAAATACTTTTTCTTTTGATACACTGCTGGGTAGTTTAATCGACTGGTTCCCAACGTGGGGGTCTCGACCCGCACCAGAGGTCACCAAATCTTCCTGAGGGGTCATGAGGCCTTCTTGATTTGAGTGTAAAAAGAGTAAAAAATAAGTTTTGTTATTTTGTATTCATTCAACATATTCATTTTGTGGGGAAATAAAAGAAACCAAGTATTTTAAAGTATGGATTATTATACATGATATAAATCTGAAATAACCACAGAGCTAAAAGAACAATGGCCAAGCATCAGAGAGAAGAAAATACTGACTTTGTCGAAAATGAAGCCTATTAAGCATGTACCACTGGTAATGAATAAATTAATAAATCACTTAAAACAGACAGACAGACATAGAATTGCACAGAAAGTTCCTAAAAATAACAGGAACTCTTATTTGATGTGGAAGTATCTGCCCAAAACTCAAACACAAACTTCCTGCAGTTATTCAGTGTACCATGATTCAGTGTACCATGCATCTCTACCTTGTATTATAAATGCAAAATCACTTACTCATCATACTTTATGATTTGGTGGGTTGGCCATCATTGACCACTCGCAGACAACATCACTGCTAAAATTTTGAGGCAATACTGGGCGAACTTCCTGTCTACCTCTGCACCCTTTTATATGTCAGCTCTGGTGGTTGCTTTTTAATGTGGATTTTAACAGATCTGCGGAAACCTGCATCCTCCTCCTCCTCATGGAACAACCTTCAAAAAGATGTAAAATTAGAAACACACGTGTCCATTGATGAATTTAAAGCTTGTGGTGCCAGAAACATGCGCTGGTTTTTCCTGCCAGCCGCTATGTTTGAAGACTCGTTGTTTTGTCGTGGATTTTTGACTCATATGTTGTATTTATTGCATTTTAATGTGTTTTGATTGGCTGCTACCTTGGCCAGGTATCTCTTGTGAAAGAGATTTCGATCTCAACGGGACACCTTGGTTAAATAAATGTTAAATAAGAATAAAAAAAATAAACTGTCGCTGCTTTTACTTCAGTTTAAGGTCACTACTACCTTCATTAGCAGCCAGGTAAGAGTTCTGTGTTTAACGAGGAGACGCTGAAGGCAGCATCATAAAGTTGTGGATAGAAGGAGAGGTCGTGAGAGGAGGAGGAGGAAAGTGAGGAGTCTAGGGAGGAGGGACTATAACAGCACAAGTTAGTCCACAATTTTAACACACCGTCGCCTTCGCCTCTCATCGCAGGACCTCAAAGACTTCTCTTCCAAGGTAAACCTCAAAAACACCGCCGAAATACCGAACTTTTAATGCTGTGCTAACCGTGTTTTACGCTAACAGCTTTGTAGTATTTCAATTAGCCGTTTAACCATCGTCACAAAGAAAGTTGTCAAAAAGAGGATTTTTTTCCCAGTTGCACATGTGTGAGGGAAACGTTTCCATGTGTCTGTGTTTGTGTAGGACTAACTTAGTTGTAAAACTCGAACAAATTCAATAAGTTAAAGTCGCACTTGTTGATGTAACGTTAATTAGGAGATCCGGCCCGGGACAATGCAGATGTTGTTGCTAACCATTAGCGGTGATTAACGGTCCGGGGCAGGGCCGGACGGCACAATGTTTCCTCCTCAACACAGGACTGTTGACCCTCAGGTCACTAACGATGTGTTTCAAAGGCTTTAACTGATTTTTATAGTATTTAAAGTATAACCCTGCCCTTCTGTTAGGGTCTGTTTAATGGTTAAACAAAGAATCTGGTGGCTCTCTCCACTTTGATTTGTCTTTTTAATTATGTTGCGGCTGTGTGACATTCGCCTTAATTATTTCATTCAAACAACAGATACATGTGTGGTCCAAGGAAATATGTATCTGAAACTAAATGTCTGAGCAAAAGTTTATCATGGCTGTCCAGGCCCTTTTTACAGTTAAATAAAATGACTCATATCTTCCACACTGCTGATGCTGCTGCTCATGTTACATCTGATGCAATGTTCATTTACTCTGCCTTAAAACAATAGTGAGTCTAACAACGTGTGTTTACATTGTTTTAACACAGGAACCAGATAAGCGTCAGCCATGGGTGTTGAGGGGGGCATGAAATGTATTAAGTTCCTGCTCTTCTTTTTCAACTTCCTTTTCTGGGTGAGTAGTGACTAACCTCCTCTCTAAATGTCAAAGATGAAAAGGCAGCAAAGTAGACGCAGATGGCTCTAAACACAATGATACTGCGAAGAGAAGGGAGCTCTTGGTGGCAAAAAGTGAAAGCACACATGAACTAATGTCATCCAGTGTGATTAGTGTTATCAAGATAAGTCAGCCTGTCTTTTTGGCAGTCTGAAATATGGACTAGTTATGTGGCATTTCTGCTTTTTGCCAGCACCCGTGACTGTGAGTATAAACTCTAGTCTCCTTATCTCAACACACAGTAATCATAACAGTAATATAATCTGTAAAATCAGCTGATGAGCAAACACACAACCTGTGACATCTCCTCTTGATTTATCCCTCCTGAACACCTGCTCACTGGCCCATGTGTTTGTTTAATACGTTTGCTTAGCATGTATGAAAATACAGAGGAACACGAACAGAAGGACATTCTTCTCAGGTATCCTGGATTAACCTGAACGCTTCCTGGATGTCACCTGTTTGCAGTCTCCTTATTGTGTGTCAGAGAGCTTTGGAGCGAGAGGTGGTGATGATGGAATGTGAATCTTGTGACCAGATTTCAAAGTGTAACAGCATCATATGACAGTTTTATTTTTCCGTTCCCTTCTTTACTGACACAACGCCACTGACAGCTTAACACAGTGAACTCTGTCGCACCAAGTGAAACTCTGATAACTATCTCACACAGGTCAGGAGGAAGTACAGAATGACTAGCCTGTATTTATTCGCTGTACTCCGTGAGAGCTGCAGCTTTGTAACCAAGTTATTTTCACGGTTGTTTTTGACTGTTGTAATTTACTGAAAATCTTATGACTGTTGGTTGGAGACAAGACATTTTCCAACATTTTATAGACTAATGCAGAGAATAACCAAAAAAATTAATCTTATGGCTCGTGTCTAAACAGATAATGAATAAGAATAGATTAAAAAACAGTTGTAATGATACAATATATGTCATTACAGGAGAACATAAAATTGTTGACAAATGCTGTTCTTTAGTAAACTCATAAAAAGGTCCTTACAACTACATTATAGTGTAGTAGAAAACATTGCTTGCTTATAAGTGAGGGGTCAAAGCAACATGTTACCTTATTGATTTATTCTTATTTTCCAATTATATTGGTCTGTAAAATGGTGGGATAAAGTTAAAAAAAAGGTGCCAGTCCAGTTTATTACAGTAATACAAAGAAATTTAACATATGTTTTTTGCTCACTATACTCTAGTTGTAAGCAGATATAGGAGTTTATTGATGTATTTGTCAAGCATCCGAAAGTGGAAGCAGGTATATAAACAGATAATGAATATTAATATATTAAAACACTGTTGTCAATATGTAAACCAGAGACCATTTTGCAATGGGACCACTCAAGTTGCAACACAGCAATCTGTGATTTAAAACGAATGTGGTCCAGGGCCGTAAGATTGGGGGGGGGGCACTGGTCTTTTTCCTGCTTCCTGTCCCACTACTTGTTTGAACCACCCCCAGCTTCAACCCAGCCTTCTTTGTGACCTTAACTACACATCTGTAAAGTTTTGTGACTGCATCTTGCATTGTTGTGACATTATCCTGCCGACAACAATCAGTCCATCTTGAATTAGAGAGAGGGAGTTTACCTTGGCACTTTACACCCCTGACCCACATATGTTTTAAGTAGCGGATTGCTGTATCATGGCTGGAGCGATCCCATTGTAAGATGTCCTCTTGTCATTTTATTCTATTTCATTCCTCTTTTTTCTGTTCTGTCTTTGTCATCACTCTGTTTGCCTGCCCTCTTCACTCCTTTTTATTTTCCTACTTCAGCCATTAGCCTCTTATTTGACTCATGCTCAAATATTTACATTGGTGTTGCCACAAAGGAGAGGGCCTCGGCTGCAACAAGGGCTTAATATGGATAACACACAACCAACTGGGCTGACAGTCACCTCACATAAATAAGACTACTGACAGACTTCCAGTGTAAACACACAGTTTTTATCCCTCTGTTAATTTTACTCTAAATTTGTAGTAAGACCAGTTTGGCTGGGCGTTGTCAACCCTGGTGCTTTTGTTCATATGTTTACAACAACTCGGCACCACTGCCTTTTAATGTTGATAAAAAACTACTAAAGAGAACGGACTGAGAGTTAATTTAGTTAATAATCCTGTGCTGAATTGATGTCTCTATCCTGTTCTACTTCCTGTCAGGATGTGTTTGTTTTTGCTTGGGGACATGTAAAGTGCGAGTGATAAAAAGGTCAATAAATTTAGTCAGTCTGGCTCATGAACAACCATAAAGGTATTATTAGGGTTATAACCACATCTTTTGATTATTTGCTAGCTGAAATAACTTATTTGTTAAACGGGAACTACCCATTTTTAAAATGTATGCATGTTATTGTTATGGTCTAAGACCGTAAAAAAATATTAGTTAACACAAACAATTCTCCCAAATTCCAAAACTCAAACATGTCTGGAGCTGCTCCACAGACAACAGACAGTGAAAGATGTTGTAGATGACACTGAGAGCACCCAGGGGAATTTTCTTAGTGTGTGGGTTTATTTTCTGTTTCAGTACCTAGAACACTACAATACAGTCAAGCTCATCTGGGCATAAAAATGTAAGCAACCATTGTGTGGGTCCATAAAATCAGGCTCCCATTCATTGTTTATGGAGCAGCTCCAGACTGTATAAAAGATAACTTCAGAAGTTTGAGACTTATCTGTGTGGCTTCTGGCTTCGAGAGAGAGTTGCTCATGTTTACAATATTGACTGAACGTTCCTAGGCCATTGAAATAACATATTGGAATTCTTAATTTAGGTGGTGCTCCCCTTTAATACATTACTAAATATAAGCCAATGATATGATATACATTATTCTGATATGGGTCATTCTGCCCAATAAGTTATTTTAGTTTTGGTACTTTGAGTAAATATTTATGCCAATACTTTTGTACTTTTACTTGAGTAAAATTTTGAATGCAGGACTTTTACTTGTCACAGAATATACCATGAAACTGTGAGGAGTATTTTTCTCACAGTTTTTGGACGCTTAACGTCTAATCAATCAATCAAGAAAATAATAATGCAATCATTTCCTAACAATAATGAAAAGAAACATCAGTTGATGCTCTGTTCATCAGTATGTTCTGCTTATTGCAACATTATAGTGACGTCACAAACAATGAGACAAGTTCACAGTCAGAGTCATTTGATTTTCCGGATTAATGTGTTTCCTTGTGGTCAGTATTTTCCACTCCTCATGCTGTCTCCATGTATCACTTGACTAATGACCTCATCCAATTCCTCTCATTTATGTGTCATCATGTGGACTGCTGTTTAGGGCAGCGCTCGACAGTGTGAGCGTTTCACTCGCATTTGCAACTAAAAATAGGTGTGTGCGAACTGTAAAAAATATTTAGGGGCACATGTGCACATAAAAAAATCAGCCAAAGCAGCCTATATTTTTGTCAATAAAAAAATATGATAAGCTAACCACGGTTTTCCAAGCCACTGTCGGCACAATGAATATAAGTCCCACTGTCGGCAGGGTGGAAATGAGTCGAAAGTGTGGCGGAGGAGACAGACTGGGTTAAGCGGCGGACCTCCAGGGAAGCCCTCTCGCCTCTCCCCACAGCGAGGGACCGTTCTCCAAGCTACTGCTGCTGGGCAGCGTGGAAATAAGTCAAAGTGTGGTGGAGACGAGGGACTGGGAAAAGCGGCGGACCTCCGGGGAAGCCTGCTCTGTTCTTCCCGCAGTTAGGGACTGTTCTCCACGGCCAGGCTGTCGGCTGGGTGGAAATAAGTCAAAGTGTGGCAGAGATGAGGGACCAGGAAAAGCAGCGGACCTCCGGGGAAGCCTGCTCCGTTCTCCCTGCAGTTAGGGACCGTTCGCCACGGTACCGCTGCTGGGCAGGGTGGAAATAAGTCCTGCAGAGTTTCAGAGGACTTGGAGAATGTTTTAGGATAGTAATAACATTATATAAGATAATCATATTGCAAAGATAATATATATAAGATAATAACATTAAAGACAAAATTAAATTCCAATACTTTTTCAAAACTTGCTGATTTTACCTTTATGTACATTTTGTATACAAATTCATTAAATAATTTTGCTTGTAAATGTCTATTTGCATCACGTTTATTACGGAAAACACATTATTTGATCAATTTATATTGTGCCCCTAAAGTTCTTTGTGCGCTCCTTACTTTTTCAACTTAGGAGCACATGTGCTCCTTGGGAAAAAAGTTAGCGTCAAGCCCTGGTTTAAGGACATGGTCATAACCTGTCAGCATTTATGTACAAATATGTACAAAATATGGCAGCAAGAAGCCCTTTGGCTCTTTTTACAGTTCTGCATATTAAGGAGAGTTGTGAAAGCCTTGAGTTTGTTTAGTTTTTCTTTCTTTTACAGAGGAGTCGCGGTAGAGTTTAGCGGTTGATAGGGCTGAAACTTATTATTGTTTTCCGAATCAATTAATCTGTTTGTTATGTTCTTGATTAATTATTTGGTCATTAAAACTATAAAAATACATATTTAATTGACTAATTGTTTCAGCTGTTGTGGTTAAATCCCCTCCTGTCCTCAAATTGATTCCACCACAGTTGTGTCTACCCTTAGTGTACAGCCTGCAGTCAGAGTGAAGGACGTGACGTTTACTGTGCTGTTTACTTTAGAGCGGGATTATCCCAGCTGATCGCGGTCAAATAGTCCACCCTCACAGTGTTTGTAAAAGATCCAATTGAGTGCTCTGTCAACCCCACCCAAAGCAGTGACACATGAATATGACATTTTACATCTGATCATTTCACATCATCTGCATAAGGGAACTCTAGACTGTTGCAACTTCCTTTCAACCGTTGACAATAAGTGCTTAATCATTTAGTTAAAGTGAGGTGTTCACAGAGAAGCAAAGAAAAGTTTGAACCTTACAAGCAAGTCGATATCTAACTGTTACCTGTGCTCAGGATTAAATACATAATGTATAAGTTTAAATACCCCTCATGAAATCTGAATATTTTACTTTGAGATCCATCCATCTACACTTATGTGTTTTTAATTCTCGCCTTTAACATTTCCAGTTGGCATCTTGGCTCTATGGATGGCAAGGGTGGTCTGTGAATCAGTCCACCATTTTGGTCTAGACTTAATCAGACCACCAGATGGATTGTCATGAATTTACAGACATTCATGGTCCCCAGAAGATGTATCCTACTGACTTTGTTGATCCCCCACCCAATGCTGTTAACCTTACCAAATGTTAGCATGCTAACTCATAAAACATGGTAAACATTAAATACATAACACATCAGCACGTTAGCATTGTCACTGTGAACATGTGTGCATGTCCTGGGGGTTAGAATAAAGCTTAGTACAGCCTCACAGAGCCACCAGCATGGCTGTAGACTCAAACAGGACTTAAGTTAAACAGAAATTTGATTGGTCAGTTTTGGATTTTAAAAGTGAAATCAATTTAATTCAGACACTGACATTGGCGGGAGGGTGGATCAGTTTTGGCAGACCATTAGTTAGGCCTTTTTGAAAAATAGTGAGGGATTTGGTCTCAGATTCTGAGCCTTAAATCTAATTTTTCATTTACCTTTTTGGGGAAAATGGGATTGTTAAAATCTATTCTATTCTTGATGGAACTTTGTACTTTACTTCCTGAACCTTTTATGCGCATTATGAACTTTACCTCTGCTTCCTTTTGTCTCTCTTCACTGACAGTGCTTTACTGTTCCGCCTATTTCCTGTTCTATGTTCATACAAAAACTAAAACATAAAAGCATCAAAAAATCCTTTTGGATAAAAAAAACCTGGTCATGAAAAAAAAATCTGTTTTTTAAAATGGCTAGACCATGCATATGAATGCAGATCACTGCATATCATATTTAAATGTAATGAATAACAACCTTATGGTAAATATTTAATAGTGGTTCAGTTTCAACATTAGGCATTTAATTCCTTATAAAACCCAATTATTTCAGCCTCTCTTTACTTCTGTTTTGTAACCAGATAATCTGAAGGCTCAAACTAAAGAGACATGCTTGCATTACATAAATTCCACCTTAACCCTCCTCTCCTCTCCTTCCTGCAGTTATGTGGCCTAGCACTGATTGTCGTGGGAATCCTAGTGCAAATGGGTCTGCACAAAACCATCAAGATCCGTGATGTGTCAGCCTCAGGAGCCCCCATTGTTCTCATCGCAGTTGGCGTGGTGATTTTCTTCATCGCTTTCTTCGGCTGCTGTGGCGCCTGGAAGGAGAACTACTGCATGGTCACGACGGTAATTTGCATAGTGTGGTATCTGTTAACAACAAAAAGGTTGAGTTAACTAAGCCATTCGAAAAATTAAGTTCATGTAAGGACTTAAATAATCTTTTTCTTTCCCTCAGTTTGCTGTCCTCCTCTTTCTGGTCATTCTTGTTGAGATTGCAGCAGCAATTGCTGGATACGTCTTCAGGAACAAAGTGAGTGCACACTTTCATTGTTTCCTTTGTTACAGTCTATGAGACCCTGCAGGAGGTTTTGTTTAACATCTTTGTTGTGTCTCCCATCTAGCTCTCAGCTGTGGTTGAGGACAGTCTCACTGACATGATCAACAGTTACAAGAACGGCACGGCTGAATTCAAAAAGAGTGTGGACAAAATGCAGGAGGATGTGAGTTCAGTGTAAATTCTCCTACTCACTGTTTACTCAGCCTGACAACACCTTCACATAACACTGCTGCATCCTGCTGGTCTGCACTGTATGACATGACACTGTTTTTCTTTGCCCCGACTGTTGACACAAGTCAGGTCCTTTTACTGTACTTTGCTGGCATGTCCATTTCAAATGTTTTTCATTTGACTCACTCGTAGCTGAAATGCTGTGGTGGGAACAGTTCCTCTGACTGGAGGAACTTCGGCCCTGATGAAAAGACTGTGCCTGACTCATGCTGCATCAAAGTCACTCCAAAGTGTGGAGTCGGGGCCATGACAGACGCCGACAAAGTGTACCAGAAGGTAAACTGTGACTGTAGAAGGAAATGTTTGCATCAGCACAAACTTATCACAGCCCTGATTCAGCTGTAGGAACAACAGGAACAGAAACACTGGGTTACATACGTACATACGTTTACTGTCAAATCAATCAAAGGCATATACGGCTCCAAGAATTATAAATAAATAAAACAAATTACTGAGCACAGCTGATACGGATATTTTAGGGCTTAAAAAAATCTTTATTTTTTCCATATTTAAAAATTTATACAGGACATTTTAGAGGTGAAAAACTAGTCACTCCTATCATGGAAAAACTATCAGTGACAAACAGTTTGATTGCAACATTGGTCCTCATGCAGAAACATTTTGTTAATTTTCTATTCAATTCATTGAATTTGGTTTATATACACGTATGCCATGTGCAAAGACTCTAGCACATGCAATCAACGTACTGTTAAATAAATCTAAACAAAGTATATGTTGATAATGTGTTGGCTGTTTTTCTCTAATCTCAGTAAGAGTGATCTAGACCACTCGTAAAATTGTCCCTTACAGTGGATAGAAGAGCAAAATGAAGGAAACAGTGGTGAATCCAATAAATAAATGCGTATTAACAAAATAAGAAAAAAATGTGGATACAAACAAAAATACTAGGGGTGTGTTCCTATACTGCTTTTTGCGTGAAGACCACTGTTTCTAACTTCCCTGAAATTTATCTTTGGCATTTTGGGTTCTTTTTAGTTATCAACAGACATTTAATGAGTATATCTGCGCTCATCGATACATCAGCCGATTTTTTGGTCAGGCTCGAGTGTGAAGAGAAGGAGGTTATGCATTGAAAAATAAACTTGTCGTCAACAACACGTTCAGCACCAAACAATTGGCAAAGATGAGGACCTGTTGCTGGAAAAGGTCAAGCATCAGAGCTGCAGAGCTAATAGTTGAGACCAAACAGGAGCTAGACAGAAAGTAAACATTAGACAGAAACAAGACTCCAGTAGGATTATAATGGTGCTCTGTGCCAAATAGACACACGCACACACACACACACACACACACACACACACACACACACACACACACACACACATACATACACATACATTTATGGTGTGTAATGAGTCTTTACACAGGTGCATGTAAATCAGACATCTTTATATGGTGGTATAATGGCCTCAAACTGTGTTGTATGACGTAGGCCATATAACCAAGAAAAGACCAAATATTTCCCTGTTTGATTTCGTAACCGTGCTTCATGATCATTTACGTATTTTGTCACCTGTATTAAATGTGCTCACCTACTTTGTGGCACAGTGAAGGGTTAACCACTTCAGTACGTCTCTATGCACTGAGTTTTAATAAGGTTTACAAGCAGAAAGATTTGAAGGGGAACGGATGGTTGGTTTTGCAGTAATGCATATTTAACACATACAGCATTGGGGTGTGAGGCTTTGAACAGCGAGGAAGTAACACCAGAGTCAACAAACCTCAACCGTTAATAAGAAGTCAACGTTGTACCCCGAGGCAATGGGTTTCTCAGATAACAGCTCAACCAGTGAAATCTCCATATTGGATCTAACAACTTATTTTGCTATTGTGTGTCGTTGTTGCAGGGATGTCACGATGCTTTTGAGGCTTTACTGAAGAAAAACATCTTGTGGGTGATAGTCGCAGCTCTTATCATCGCATTCCTGCAGGTACGTAACATAAACAAAAGAGACATTACTATAACCAGACATGACTCAGTGCAGAATTCCTAAGCAGTTCATTTTTACTACCAAAGTTTACCTGCAAGGATGATTTTATTTGAATGTGTTTCTATATTCATTTTGTCATTTAAACATACAGTTGGTAACTTTTATAAAATAACTATTTGTCATATTTGCTGAAACAGTCACTACATCCACTCAGTACTACGAGGCAGAGAATATGTAGAGCATAAATCATGTTCCTTTGCCTCCAGTTAAGGGGCTTTTATACTGCTGCACAGAAACTCACCACCTCCAGTCATTTTAAAGAGAGGGAAGGCAGCAGAGGGGAAGTGGTCAGGTTATGAAGCAGATCGTCCCCCACAAGCACACGTACCGATTTCACTCTGTCATGCTGAGTTCACCGTGTTGAACTTGCAGCTTTCGCCGATCAAATAGAATCAGAAAGAAGACAAGATGGAGGAGTTGATAATTTCGGTGTCTGGATACCCAGAATTATGACGCGAGCAACTTTGGTAATTTCAGTGAATGGGCTGAGTTGTCCTCTGTCTGCTCACTGTCACTGGTCTGTGTGTTGTCAACATCCCACAACCATTGAAAGGAAGGATACTGTGTGGATGTGTCCCCTCACCACACGTTCTTTACTGTGTCTTGGTCAAACAGCTCTAAAGGCTTTTGATGGATTTGAAAAAAATGCAGAAAATTTTATCTGTTCCAAAAACTTAAATAACAGACTAAAGTTTCAGAGTCAGTGTGCAAACATGACTGACACAATATGACGTCATTAATAATTTTACGTGTGCGACAATTTCAAACAAATATCATATATATAATATATAAATATGCAATATATAATCACACTTAGCAGGGTCAATCAAATATATAAACTCAGATTCTGTTACTGCCTATTTTCTCAACTCAAATGTTTTCATAACCATATTTTACTGTGCCGTTCAGTGGTAAGATGAGAAAGTTGTTTCATGTTGTTTGTTTTCAACATGGCGGCTGGGTAACAAACTGTCTTATTTTACAGCTAAACAATACACTAAAAGAAAACGTGGAAATATTTGAGGTGCGAAATAGGCAATGCAGTGACAGAATCTTGATTCATATTTGACTGATGGCTGCGTTAGAGACTCCTGCAGCCACAGTAAATAAGGGAAATGAGTATCTGAGACCGTCTCATGTACTTCTGTGTGGGTGTAATGACAGTTTCAGCAAGTTGTTTTCATAAAAGTTACCAACTGTAGCTTTAACTCATTTCTTTATAAATTTAATTAGTTAGAATACATTTTTATTTTTATATCTGGTGTTTTTATGTTGCTTGTAAGAGTGCCACTACAGGTCTTTAAGTGTCTTATAAATATCTGATGTCACCGTCTTCTCCTTCTTGTGTGTGATTGTTTTCCTTTCAGATTTTGGGCATCGTGTTCGCCTGCTTGTTGATGAGAGGCATCCGCAGCGGCTACGAAGTCATGTAATCCAGCTGCACACCTGAGTAGTTCTGTTCGCCCTTATTAGGAGCTTGGTTCGGAAACTTTTAATACATTCATCTTATACTTAAGATTTAATGCACAGAACAATGTATTTTCACTTGTATTGATTTTGGATTATATTTTCATAGGTTAATATCTCTGCTTCATCACTGTATGTGCATAGGCCATTATAGAAATGATTCCTGTCCACTTTATCTTCAGCATATGTTCTTGCTGGTTTTGAGGGATTCTAACATCTTTTACTTTACTCATGTTTAAGAGACTTAAGATCTGTTTTTATGGTTTGCTGGTTCCCAGCTTCTGTTTTTATTAAAGACTCTTTAAATTACATCTGAATTTGCTTTCCGTGTAACTGAAAACAGGGAAAATAGATGCACCATTGAAGGTATTTATTTCAGACACAGTTCGAGTACAATGTGTATAATATTGGCACAATATTCAAAACCTGTCGAGCAAATAATATCATATTAAAAAAAGAAAATCTTGAAAAGAATATCACTTTTACGAGCATTTCTGGAGTGTTGTACCTGTCCTTGTGAAAGGCACAGGAAGCAAATGACAGTTCCTGTTGTACATTTTTCAACACCAAACACCAGCACAGCTTCCTCTTTGTTCTGCTCGAGTGACATTCAGTACTGCAGTTGGTGGTCTGAAGCCTCCAAAGCCAGAAAACATCAAGTAAACAATAAATTAAAGTGCCATAATGACTCTTTTCAGACAGCTTGCAATTGCTGTGCTGCACATCAGAAAGGATATTAATCTACAAGAAAGTAGTTCAGCTTCTCACATCACAAACAAGATGAATGTCTTTGCAGAAGCAAACAATATAAGCAGGCTTTAATTAACATTTTTTCCTTTCAGGGGACCCTTTGTGTAACCAAAGTATTTCCTTCCCTCAAGACTGTTGCCACGAAATTCCAATTTGACCAGTGGTAGTGTAAAAAAACAAAAAGCAGAGCATAAAGCGAGGTAAATGTATGAGAAGCTACAGAACGATGTGCTTGATGTGAACGTGTAAACCTTCCACACGCCCACATACAAGTGACCGTATCTGTGTTTTTATGTGGAATGAATCCGAACACCTTTACCATTACACAAGTGAATAATTAACAGAACAAATGTGGCTGACCTTTTTACGAAATAATGTCCTCTTTGTTCCCCTGCGTGTCTTTGAAGCTGTGTAATGATATGCTAACAGAGAAGTAAACAAATGAGAAGCTTGAGCTTAACAGTGGTAATAAGCTTGACACACAGCGACAGGTAATCGTGTTACCTCAACATCACTGTGTCATGTAGTTCATTCAGTGCATCAAAATCAATTTAAGTCCCTCGTGACAGTCTGAATTACATAAGAACTCCAATCAGGAAGATTTTCAGGTGAAAGTAAACTTGTCATATTGTGCTAATTCATGAAGTATGAATTAGCATGAATTGTATGAATAGGATGAATCTATCGTGTCTTTATCAGAGGAGTGGTAAAGACACGATAGATTCATCCTATTTTCAAAAAACTAAATCCTATTATCTTGGTATGTACTTTGCAGTTCTGCTTTGACTGTTGGGCTAAGACATTTTTTTCCTTCTAAATCTCATAATATTGCCAAGAACACTTCAAATCTCCTTCCCCCCTTTGCAGAAAGGAGATGTTGACAACTTTTAGGAAGTTGTGCTGCCAAGTGCACGTAAGAGAACATAATCGCAAAATCAGCTTGCTTCAGGCTTCCTGTCAGTGTCGGCTGGCACTGTTGGGGTAGTTGGCAGAGAGGAAGACCATGCTGTGCAGAAGCAGTGACACCTCTGAGTCTGCAGAAAATGAAACAAGAGAGACATTAAAATAGAGTTTAATTTTAGACTAGAAAACACATGTTTAAAGTTAGGATTAAAGGAACAGTTGAAAACACTTTCACAGAAAGAGAGCAGGCACATTGCTCATCTGAATGAGACTGTAAGCAGAAGTGTCTTTAATAGTAAGGTTTAGGGAAAACGCACGTGTTTGGGAAGTACTGAGCATATGACTGGAAAAAATGAAACTTGGATTATATTGCATGAGTTATGTGAGAGTTTGTGAACAGATGTTTTGATTTAGTTCTGTTAAACGTGGCACTCCTTTACTCCAATTAATCTGGGATTTTCTCAGTTTCTGGATTCTTCATTCACTAGAGGCAACAAAGTCTTCACAAATTCAACAAAACAGGATGAGAACTTAATATATAAATAATATTGGGGGGGTGAAGTACTATTTTAAGTCAGCATTGGATGGGTTTGAAGACAAGCTGCATTGTGGGTACATACCTGTCAAGTTTTGGATTTGAAAATAAGGGAAATTTTTTGGCGCTCACCACCGTTTCGCCTCTGACACGCCACATACCTGTGTGCCGCCACGTCTCGGTTGTCCAGGTACTACTGGGCAGTCATGACACCAACGAAAGAGGAAATTACTGGACCTGGAGTTGGACTTCTGTGTCGCCGGTAAGCCGTTATCTTGCGCCACAGAGCACTATGAGCTTCAGCCATAACGTTTTGAGTTTTGTTGTGTTTGGTTTTTTGTTGGACGAGCGCCCTAACATAGATTGCGCCCTGGGCGGTCGACCACATTGCCCATAGCAAAACCCGTCCCTGGGTGCACAGGAAATCTGAAATAACCACTTGTCAACCAGATCCGATGTCGACACTAACCTCGCGACAACTGCCACCCAGGCTACTGCACGTGGCAGTTCTCACAAGGCTAGTGACAGAGTTCAGTTTGGAGAGGCAGAGGAATGTTTTTTTTTTTTGTTTGTTTTTTAAATTATATTATAATACCGGAGATTTACAGGAAAATACTAATACGGGAGGACGGCGGGAAAGAGGGGTAAGATACGGTAGTTTCCCAGCCAAAACGGGAGACTTGACAGGTATGAGTGGGAGCATTATTTGATAGGGTGTTATTGGACTATCAAAATACGCTACCCCTGAAATATTGATTAAAAATGTTAAAATGACATGTCTAAATATGCTGCCATTAATCCTACAGTGGCAGTGAGGCTAGTGAAAATGTTAAAGTGGTTCCTTCTTTACTTATATCTGTTACTTATTCAGTCTCTTTTAAACTTGGTGTGGACTAATTTTTAACTGTTTGAGCGCTGCTTGGGCGGAGACGGATGGCATTTTATGGTGACAAGTCATTGCATCAGGTCAGAAAATGGGCAAAAATGAATGCATCTAGCCAGATATAGTATTTTCATTTTCCGTTTCCTGTTTCTTTGTGCTAAGAAAAGCTGTTGGTTGTAACTTTATATTTACAGTACGCACATGACAGTGTTAACTTCTCATCTTACTCTCGGCAGACAGTGAATCATTTTGAACTTTTCCTTCTTTATTGAAAAAGAAATATCAACAGGATTAGATTGAGATTGCAAAATACCACACATCCAAATGTTAATACCTTTGAGTGAGGAGGACACTTGAAGCCACTGGGACAACCACTCACGGCACTGGTTGATGCCCAGACTGTGAGAATAGAGCCCCCTGACGTAACAAGCCTGAAAAGAGAAAAGAATGATGTAAGCGTTCATGCTGTAAATTATTTTTGGCCGGTGTGTATGAAGTGTCACTGACCTGTCTGAGCTCTGGCTCACTCAGCTGGTGAGGGCCCAGCCTGCTGAGGGCCCGGTCCAGCTGGAGCAGCTCCAGGGCGTGGCTGTTCAGCCGCCGGCCAACCAGGAAACCCGGGAGGCGCGGTGTCAGAAAGAGCAGCGGGCTGATGTTTCTCTGATTGGCCGTGAAGACAGAAGAGAGATATTCTAGTGGCGTTCAGGTTCACCAAGAATTTTGTATTTCATGTAAAATGATCGAGTGAGTGGAGGGTGTGACTGACCATCTGATTCACACTCATCCTCTTTATACCCAGAGGAGGTCCAGAGAACAGATTGCGAACAGCAAGGATTTCAGACACTTTGGGGTTTGATCCACTTTGTACCTGAAAATACACAAACTCAGTTTATCCCTCTTTCATGCAATAATGGATTTAGTTTTAATCTGCTGTTTTACTTATATGTGCAATCATGGAGAAATATGTGTGTTTCAGAGTTAGTATTATTTATTTTATTTAATTTGAGATATATTGTGTATTTTTGTGAAATATAGTTTAAAATCTTTCTAGTTAACAGTATTATTAAACTGCACTTGGATCAATCAGTCAGTTCAGATATGTCAGCCATGTTACAGTGGTGAAAAGTAACTAAGTACACTTACTCACAGACTTTACTCAAATTCAATTTAAAATTATTTGCTTTTTAATTGTGCATTTCTACTACACCACATTTCAGAAACAAATATTGTACACTACAGTTTACGGCAGCTATAGCTATTAATTACTTTTCTTATAAAGATTTAACATTAAAAAATTATGATGAGTTTATAAAACATAATTCATGTCTGGTTCTGGTCCCTGTCATATTTCAAATCTACGAGTTGTTTGCATTCACAACTAAGAGAAATTTCTCCTCTAAACTTTACAGGTGGTTTGAAAAGCTGTTTTAAGGGCCAAAGGAAAAAATATAGAATAGAAAAGAATGGAAAGCCTTTATTTTCACTGAACAAGTACAACAAAATTAGGAGTGATACTCCTAGTCAGTTCAATGAATGCAAGTAATAAGACAAACCAAAGACAGACAACAATAACTGATTCAATAAAAATGAACTACTTTACTTTTCTGTCTACCTTTGCTCTTTCCTACCTTTCTATCCATCTAACCCTTTGCCTCCCACTCTGACCCCCAGACGGCACTATTAAATTATGAACTATGAAATTACTTGTAAAGAGTGTATGCATGGTTTAATCACACAACAGAGTTAATAAATGAGACCCCTGGTGTCTGTCAGGTAATTAATAATATTTATTAATTTTGGTCACCTTATGAAAAGGAAAAGCATTAATTTATGCTTTAGTTATGCATATCATATGATCTATTCTGCACCATGTCACATATTCTCATCATAACACAGTATCATAAGACATTTCTGATGCATTCACTTACTTTAGCACACAGGTCCTTAAGGCGACCCTGTAGCTGGCCGTCTTTGACCTTTTGGCTCGTGTTCTCGAGCCCTTTGAGCACCGGCCAGTGGTGCTGCGCCCTGTAAGAATGGTACAATCTCTGAAACTCCACCTGCTGCTTTGGAGTCCAGAAATGAGGGACCAGGAGCTGGCGGGGGAAAAAGTACCTGGCGGTGAACAGGAGGGGGTGATAGCACAGAGAGGAGGGAAACATGGAGGAACGGTAAAATATGAATCAACAGGGACGAGACGGGAAGGAAGATCCAAGGCACTGTAGTAATATTAAAAGAGATATAAATGAATATTACTATCAATCATTTCAGAGTGCTTCGCTGAATAAGAATCAAAAGATGCCAGTGGAAATTATTTTTCAAAGTAACTCACATCAAGACAAAAACCAGATAGTTGGCAAAGGGAGGGATGGATATCATCACCAGCGGAACGGCTTTGATCACGTCTCTGCGAAACTGCAACACAAATGTAAAGTTAGTAAAACAGCTCTAACATAACACTACAGAGCTGAAATTAAACAACTAAAGGCAAAGTATTTAGAGAAAGTACAGATCACTCATGAGGATACAGTCCTTAGATTCCCTCCTACTGTGAAATCTGCTTCTAAACCTCAGACATCTGCTTTGTTTTGCTATAAACTCTAAGTAATGGAGTCTGGCTTTGAAGAGAGCGTAGATAACTTTCACTTTCAGTTCAGTTTTGAATAATACGGTTTTAGATAAAAGGCACAGGTATGGGAAGTACTGAGCGTACGATTGGATGAATGAGACTTGGATTACACTGCAAACAAATGTTTTGATATATTTTGCTGTTGTTAAAGGTGGTTCCCAATCAAGCAATAAATCAGTATGTTTTCTGTGGAGAAAGAAAAACAGTTTTCTTCATGGGTTTAAGGTCACACAGCGTGAGCAACTGACACAAAATGGTCATTTGTCAAAAGCCACAGTCCTCCTTCATTACAACAATATATTCCTAATACAGTAAAATGTTTCCGCACATATCTTCTAAAGGTACTGTCTTGGCTTTTTTTGAAAAATGTAAAAAAAACTTGATCGATAATCTAAAGCATTTCTAGCCAACTAACATCTTGCTGTGCCTTACATCACAATTCTTTGACTCAATATCTGGTTTTAACAGTGACAATATATTGTATTCTAAAAGGGAAGACTATTTTGCCTGCACCAGCTCAAACAGTACGAGGTGTCCAGCAAGGGGACGCTGCAGTTCTACAGAGCTGTGACACAAAATGTTCTCAACTTTTCTGTATCTGTGTGGTAGAGCAACTCCACAGTTTAGCAGATGAAGCAGGCAGACAGTGTTGTTTCATCCTCCTTAAAAATCATGAGCTGCAAATACAGCCCCAATGGACTCTACACACCCTGCCAATCCCCTTTTAGTAACTCTCCGCTCAGGGCCATCAATACTAAGACATCCTGTTTCCTCAACAGCACATACTGCAGCACCATCCAATTACTAAATGGCTCCAGTTCTGCACCAGCACTTCAGAAAAGCAAAATTTAAAGTGCCTGATTTTGCATCAGACTTTCCTCTTGGACTGTTAACAGCCTCTCTTAAACATCTACTGATGTGTGTAATGTTTTATAAGGTTTATGTATTGTGTGTTTTTATCTCTGCTTGTGTGTCTGTGATTGTTTGTTGTATTTTCATGAGCATACTGAAGCAAATCCTTGGAAACTACGTTGTTTTTGCAAGAAAGACAAAAAACTGTGACTAATGGTGGTGGAGGAGACCCACCTGTCTGAGCTTCTCCATCTCCCTGTAGGGCAAATCCTTGAACTGCACTCCGTCAGAGAACATCTTTGCTCTTATCCTCCGCACCTCATTGGCATCTCGGAACAGTAGCTTGAATCCTGGAATGATTTAATGATAAAACTTTATGTTTACAACAACTAGAATTACTGCCTCACACACTTGTCAAGTTTCTCTTATATTATAATGTTCATGAAAAAGAGACAGATGCAAGGTCAAATTGACTTTGACCGTTGACCACCAAAATCACTTCATGGGAACTTCTTCAAATTCGGCACAAATGTCCCCTGAGATTCATCGATGATCTGATTCGTGTTTGGTGGTCATAGGTCATGAAGGCATTGACTTCATCCTGGAGTTCAAGTCAACCTCTATGCCAAAATAAAAGAAATTCCCTCAAGGCATTTTTGAGATATCACGTTCACAAGAATGAGACAGACACAGTCACAGTGACCTTGACCTTTGACCTATGAACACCAAACACCAATCAGTTTATTGTTGAGTCCAAGTGGACATGTGTGCCGAACTTGAAGAAATTCCCCTGAGACTGCCTGGAGATATCTTGTTCACAAGGATGGGACGGACGTACAGAAATATGGACAACCTGCAAACATAATGTCGGCCACAGCTGTTGCCAGTACAGAGGCATGATATAACTATAGATAGAAATGGACTATACTAAACTGATTGCGATGTAGCTGCCATGCATGTTGCTGGCCTGGCCATCAGCAGCAAATCAGGGTCAGTGTCTTGCTCAAGGACACATGTGACATGTACACAGAAGAGGCAGGAAGCAAACCACCAACCACCTCCTGAGCTACAGCCACCTTGTCCTGTGTAATTATGAAGTGAAGTGCTACAGTATAGCAGTGTAAAGTATACAGTATAAAGACCATGATAACTTATTTTGTCTATGATACTAGGAGTCTGAATCTCTATAAGATATGAGAGGTGTAACTGTCATTCTGTCTGTTTACAGTGACAGACAGATAATGAATGGATGATGCAACACTCAGACCACACCTGAAATGCAAACAAAACAAGGAAGAAACATATGGTGCAATGATACACTTATTTAAGAGTTACAGAAATAGTAAGATAGAAATAAAATTCCAATGTATAAGAGTGTGATTTTCAAATTTGACGTTGTGCTCATGTTGCTGCGGCCTGATATCAATTCCTCCACTGATTCACTGACTCCTTTGGACCTTTGATTACTGTTGTGAACAGCTTTAACACCTGCAAAAAGCATCTACAGTATATAAAGTTAGTAATACAGTAATGAAGACATCAGAGGTGAATTAACAGTTGGTCTTACCTTCCACAAATGTGTGATAAAGCTGGTAAAAGCGAGGAAACCGCCTCTTGAGGAAAACTTCATATTTGGTATTTAGCCTTTGGATATATCGACCAATCCCTCGTCTGACTTTGGACGATGAGTAGTGTCTGCACAGCGGTAACCTGCAGAGCAGACACAGGTAAATTATATCCAACTAAAACATCAGGCATTAAAATTATTTACAAACCGGAAATCATCTCCACACCTTCATGGTCAGGTGTTTGGATGTATTAAAGACAAAAATCTCAGGCACTTTTATATCAGACGTGTCCCTGTGACGCTACAAACTACCATAATTAAACAATAAAGTGGGAAACTGTCTTCACACCATGACACATCCGATTAAATGTTTATTATCAGTCATAAACGTTTGAGAATATTCTGGACTGCGGCGAGCAAGTTAGCAACGGCTCAAGTGAGATGCTATAAAAACAAAGCGACAAATGGCGGATGAATGAGCCCAAAGACTTAAAAACATACCTGGCCTGTGAGGACACATACGGAGAGTAGAGTCCATATGTTATTCTGCTCGTCCTGAAACCACACAGTCGGGTCAAAGACAAACCGCTGCACAGGCTGGAGCAGGACAGCGCCATGTTGGATGCGGTGGAGCTCCGCGTCAGTTACCGTAATGACGCTCATAGACAAGTGCCATTCACTAATACCGTAATATCCGCTGTGCGACCACCTGTTTTTACTTAATATGTCCATAGATGTGTTTTGGTCTGAAATTCACAACTCTAAAAATTGATAATGTACCATGATTTACTTACAATGATATTTTATTTTATGGACAACCTGAATGCAAATATTTCAGATACTGTTAGTGCCAGCAGCACAGGGGCATAAAGAAGATATGACAGGCCCTACTGCACACTGTCATGCATGTATTGTCTTGACACAATTAGAGAGTTGACACTAAATAACATCACCATACACATTTCCCAGCAATCATCACTGCATGTCTGACAAAAACAGTAGAGATGGGATTTATGGCTCTTTGAGGGGAGTCGGATCTTGGTGAGCCGTTCCTTTCAAAGAGCCGTTCAAAAAACTGGATCATTTGACTGATTTTTATATTTATTAAGTTTTAAGAAGCCAGCCTGGTGGAAACTCATTTTATCTTGGGAATAATCACTGGGAGGTATGATGGGGTGAGATTTGGAGCAAAATAATACAAAATTAGATATCCCACCAATATCTGAGTTTGAATTATTCTGAAATATTGATTATAACCTCATTTGACATGTGCGGACTAGATTTTAAAGTCTGATCTGGATTCACTGTAAATATTCCACAAGGTTGCGCCATATCACTCTGCTTTGACAGTGACATCACTATTTTGGATTCAACACTTACAAATAAACATTAAAAAACAAAGCAGGCTACAATGAATTTTGCTCAGAGGAGGAGCAAAGGAGGAGCACACAGTGATATTAAAAAAAAAAAAAAAAGAACGGTTCCCAGCTGCGACTCGGTTCCCATCGTTCATGTTAACGAGCCGTTCAATAGAATCGGTTCGTTCGTGAATGTCACAACACTAAAAAACAGTAAGAAATTAATATTTTCATTGAATAGTTTTTTTAATAGTATATTAATAAATGTTAAAGCTTGTATAGACTATTTGAAAAAATAAAACGGTTTTGAGCATATATATGTGTATATATATATATATATAATATATATATATATATGGGGGGGCCCGTAGAGGGGTGTTTGCTGTATATATATATATATATATATACAGCAAACAAACAGCACCGTTTCACAATTATTCTTCTTTTTTTATCATTTATCCTTAAAAATATGCATACAGGTGGCGGTCTGAATCACACGCAAGGGCCCGCTCTCTCTACGGGCCCCCCCACCCCATGAGAAGGTCCAAGGTTGACCTTTAAACTGGATCAAGTATAACGATTTACCTACTGACTTAAATCACTGATGATTCATTTCAATTTCATTTGGCACCCCCAAAACACCCCCCCAAAGCTGCCCAAACCATAGCCAGTGTGATTAATCAATAACAGAGATATGGAGCAAAGTAACGGGCTACTGGTGTAATTTATATATTTATTGTAAAAGTTGTAAAGTAACTAATAACTTAAGACATCAAATTGTAGTGGAGTAAAAAGTACAATATTCCCCTCTGAAGTAGTGTAAATGCAGAAACTGGCATAATATTTAAGTCCACAAGTAAAGTAAAACTACCTGAAATTTGTACTTAAGTACAGTACTTGAGTAAATGCACTTAGTTACATTCCACCTCTGCTAAATAGTAAAGCTAAGAAACTGCATAGGTTAGCCTACATAGCCTATATATCTAGGTGCTTGCTCTTTTGTGCTCCTCACTTGTTTATCTAATTAATGCCTGTTCCATGTCTGTTCTGTTGCCTTTTTGTCATTAAAAAAAAATCATCTTTTTATTGTCATTGTAATGTCACCTTTATTGTTCTTTTTTGTATTTGATTGTGTCGTATAACATCATTTCCACCACTGCTACTAAATTCTAATCTTGTTATTGTACATGTATTCCTTGACTCGGTCTGTATATTTTCAGTGTGTGTACAAAATCAAATTTTACTTGTAAATGAGTATGGCTACTTTTACTTGAGTAAGTTATTCAAGACTCTTGAATTATTTGAGTTCTTCGTTACACACAAAATATACTCTGATTTGTTTCGCATCTTCAGATATTAGTAAAGTGATGACTTGCGGGTTAACTGGAATAAAGCTTCAGTTAGTCCCATAGATGTATTTTTTATTCTATATTTTTTTTTATATTATTTTATACAGTCTATTTTTTTTTTTTTTAAATGGACGCTTGTTTTGCTCGAACCGGAAATCATGTGACCTCGCGATGTTTGCTTAACTATATTCGGGGCGGAGCCACCAAGTAATCGATTAGTCTCGCGTTAGCTGCTGCTGGAAAGAAGCCAAGAAACAAAGGACCATAAAGGTGATTTTTTTTTTGTTTTGGTGTAAACCCCATATTTTGTAACAGACTGTAGCTAAAACGCTTGCTGACAACTTCATAAATAACAACTATAGTACTTTAGCTTATATAAAGAAGTGTTTTCTTCCAGGTAAATCTCACCTCACGTGATAAGACTTAACATTAGAGCATCGTAACTTTTTGCTAGCAAACTTGGCGACGAGCCAACTTTCTGCACCGGGTTAGATGTCAACATGATTGATGATGATTTGATTAAAGCTCAGGGTTTGTTTCAATATAAGCTGCTTTATGCTAGACGTTGACAGTTTTTAACATTATCCTGCGTTTTAAACTCAATTATTGGTCTTAAAACTATTCAAGTGAAGTTTAAAGTTAGCAGCAACAAATGGCTGACAGCTTAACCACTAACATTTACTGCAAACCTGTGATGTGGTGGACCCTGTTTAAGAGCAAAAGTAACATAGTGCTAATTTAAATCAAAGCCAGTGGCGTCGACGCTTTCTCCACTAGGCGTATTTGGCCTGAAGATAAAAATACATGGCTGCTAACTTAAGATGGCGTCGTCTTCCTCCTGGCGACTAATACTTCACTCTCAGGCCAGAAAGCACGAAACACTTTCACCAGGAGATTTTTATCTAATTTCTTAAACCTCCCTCTAAAGCCACCATTTAAAAAAAAAAACAAAAAAAACTGTAGAAGTAAGTAGCATTTAAGTCTCATTCTTAAGTGTTTCTGGTTTAATTTTGAAAGCACTTTCAGGTGACAGATATTTAATCACACCTGTTCCAGAGAATCCTGCACACTAATGATCTGATTGGTTGCCATTGGTTCTGCAGCATTTGAATGCTGCATGTGCATCTAGCAACCTTGTCAGTATTTGCTTCAAATTGTTCATGCTAACTTGCATTGTCTCTGTGATCTCCCCAGTTGGTGTGACCTCAGTAAATCCCACAAAGAGATGGCAACCACCATTAGATTTGGAACCACAAGCGCTCCATGCAGGACTGCTTCGGAGGGGAGAGCACAGCTGGCAGAGGAAACGGGTAATACTCAAAATACTCATCCACATTTCACTGCTTTAGGTTGTCTGCTGTTTTAGTAAATATTGATAAATGAAATGTATTAATTTGTTCTTCTCTGATTTGATAGATGGAGGAAACTGTGACCCGGACAAGCTTTTGCAGTGTCCTTTTGACAAGAACCACCAGATCCGGGCCTGCCGCTTCCCCTACCATCTTCTTAAGTGCAGGAAGGTGAGTGGACAAACACCAGCAGGTGTAGAAAATGATTGTAGAGTGCAGGAACATGTGTATCATGTATAGTTGAACTGATTTTTGTTTTTTCTCTCTTGCGAATGTAGAATCATCCCAAACTGGCCAGTGAGCTAAGGACCTGCCCTTTTAATGCTCGCCACCTGGTCCCCAAGCACGAGCTGACATACCACACTGAAACCTGTGAGGACAGAATATCTCTGGACACTGAAGATGGTGAGATTATCACTTGACACTGTCTGTGAATTTGCCCTGCAGAGTCAACATGTGGTGACAGTGTTTCTGAGTTGAATTATGCTCTGTTTACAGATGGAAGCACAAATGGATACTGTAAATTGCACGTACCAGTCAGTACCTGGGTAAACCCGGATATGACCGAAGACTGGGACAAAGGTATTATTGATAACCATATCTGTTTGTACACTTTTACAGTTCAAGCTGTTTGCAGTCTTTATGCTAAACCAGAGGTCTCAATCTGATCTGTGACGAGGCTGGTGTGGCGGCAGGTTTTTGTTGCAACCAAGCTGATTCGACTCACTCACTCAATCAACTGAACTGACTTCACACAGTTGATTTGTTGTTTCACGTGTGCTCCTGCTTGGTTGGAACAACAACCTGCAGCCACATTGGCTTTACTCTCAGCACCACAAGTGTGTTTCACAAAATATCTTTCTTTTTAAATAAACAACCAGCTCTTGCTAATTAAATATTTAATGCACACTAACTGAAGCAGTGGTTCTCAAACTGTGGGGTGGGACCCCTGGAGGAGCATAGAGCCACTGCAGGTGGGGCGTGGATGACCGGGGGGAAAATATGCAGTGAAACACAGTTGAGTGAATATGATTTATGAAGGGAACATAAACAAGTTTGCTGATGGAATCACGCTGACTTTTATTTTATTAAAAGTTAACATGCATCTTTTTTTCTTCTTTCCCGGTTCTTAATTATTGATCGATCGATAGTTGTGGGGTGGAGAGTACATGATTTTTTTTTTTTTTTTAGGCTCCTGAAGAGAGAACCACTGATCTAAAGCTTTATTCTCACAATGTTCTTTCTTTCTTTGAACACACTGAATTTCTCTGTAAAGGTGACAAAGCATTTTCTCTTGCAGAGGCTGATGACGCTGCTGCTCCATTTGTGTGGGGTGTAAACACAGCCCTGACTCAAAGGTAAGTATTCTGCTCCACCCAGTCAGCTTCCGCTCTTGGCTCTCTCGCTGCACATTTTCTTTGCTCTTTAACTGTTATCCTGTTTCTCAGCAGGGTGGAGACGAGGCCCACCAACAACCTTGGTCCAAGTTTTAGAACCCCCAACAGCTTCCCATGGTCCATGGATATATAAGCTATAAAGAATTCTTATGCATACCAACATAGAAGTGTGATTTAGGCTCATTGTATGTGTGTTTGCATGGGTGTTTTGTTTTAAATTTGTTCTTTGCCACTTGAAGTTTTTAATTTGCACAACTATTTCTAAATTTTATTCATATTTTGGATCCAGTTGCAGCAATCTTATTTTTAGTCATCTGATGTGGCAAGTAAATTCAGAGTGTGGTGACAGTAGATCTTTGTCACAGCAGACATGTTGACGTGTTCCAGTAGGAGTGAAAGGAGTGGAATTCAGCCATCATTAATTTCATTAATGTGCTTTTCCTACTATGACAAGTCAAAATGTCTTGTGTGGAAAATTACCTGTTGAGTGGCATGTACGCATGAGTGCCTCCGGTTTGTTTTTCTTCTGTGTTGCCTTGGATTACCTGCTGTTACAATGACAAATGACACTGGTTGAATATTGTGTCCTCATTTTATTAAAGTTGTTCGTTTAAAATCATTTGTGGTTAGTTATGAAAATGTTAAGTGATGTAATTGTGCACAGCTTGAAAACGATTGCAGTTTTGCAGTAAGTTAGGATGGGACTGTGTTTTCCCTTGAGCCTCATTGACAATATTACAAAATATAAAGGATAAATCCGAAAACACAAAACACATTAAAAAACCTGGTACAGATGCTACATATGCACACAATAATAAAGTTGGAAGCTACTTTAAAAGCGTGACTTTCCAAGATACTAATTATTTAGCAGTGAAATAAGTTGAACTACAGTAAAGCTGTCATAGTGAGGAATATACTGTATTTTGATCAACTGAAGGTCTTAGAAAAAGTAGCTCCAACTACCTGGGGAAAAAAATCAAATTGAGAATATTCATGTGACACAAAATACAACCAAATATTTAAAGTCAAATGCCAATTTAAAAAAGCCACTCAACTAGGTTCATTGCAAATAGTGCCCACTTGGTGACGGGTCATTACCCAAAAAATGAAATACTCCTATGTTCATGGGAAAGCGCAGGAATGTTAGCCTTGGTTTTGTATGAAATGTCCCATCGGTCAGACACCTGGCTTCAGAAACTAGAGTCTCTGATTGAGCATACTTTATTCATCCTCAGACAGAAGTTAGGGCATTACATGTAGGCCAGGTCCAGCCCTCATGATGTTGTCTGCTACCTTTTTTCATTATTGTTTCCTTTTAGCCTTTACCTTGGACCATCATGAGTTTATAACGAGCAGCTTCTGGGACATATTTCTGGCAAATTTATGTAAATGCAAATATTAAGGCACTATGATGGCATAGATAGTCATACAAATATGAAATTTGGGAAAAGTAGCAAAATAAGCTTCTGGGGCTTGTTGCCATTTTATTTCAAAATATCACACACAACAATCCCCAAAAAACAAAAAAAGTGACTGACAAATTCTTGTCCAAATGTATTATTTTTCATCACTTCATGTTTAATATCACTGCTTCACTTGTACATAGAAAACTTCCCAAGTTGATAAGCTTCAATTTGAGCCCATGTTGACCTTTCCTTCTTGAAAATTACATTTGGTGTGGCCTAAATTTGTCACTATACCTCAAATCAGAGAAGACAGTGTTTTCAGTCACGAGCCTTCCAGAGAGTCTACTTTCCAGCAATTGCTTTTATACTACATAGACATAAAGAAATACAAGGAAATAGAACAAGAAGTATTCAAAAAGTGCATAATAATACAGTTCAATTACAGTATAAAAGCAATGGTAGAATAAATAAAACATTCATCCACTTCTATGGCAATTGGTTTTAGTATCAATAGTTAAGTACAGAAATCACAGTGCAAATAGGTGTAGTTGAACTACCAGCAAGCAACTGCCAGTTTAAATACATGTAGGTCATTACTCTCCAACACTGGATATCATAATATCTGGTTTGCTGTACTAAATTTTAATAGACTGTAGTCAGTTAATCTGCAGCACTTTACGTAGCCGTGTTTAAACATACTCATGTCACTTTATGACCACTGGATGGCAGCACTCATCAACACAAGCACTTCAAACTTCCTCTGACTTTATTTATCTGCTTTTGATTCAAGTAGCTCCTATTGGTATCAAATATTTATAATAAAGCCACTCTTCATACTTAAAGTAAAACATTAGGAAGGTGCGGTGGTGGAGAAAGTATCCAGATCTTTTACCTAAGTACTAATACTACACAGTAAAATGTAGTATCAGAACTAAAAGTGCTCACTATGCAGAAAACAGTCTCCTGTGACTGTTATACTGTTGTATATTATATAATTATCATTAATACTCATGCATTAATGTAAAAGCAGGATTTTATTGTTGTAGTCTAAATGAGGTTGAGCTTATTTTTAATTATTTTGTGTCGGACAGCGACTAATGATTATTTTCATTATGGATTAATCAGCTGATTGTTTTCTCCGTTAATTAATTGACTGTTTGGTTTGTGAAAACTCCAAAAAACAGTAAGAAATGCCATCACAATTACCCAAAGACCAAAGTGACAGCTTCAAATTTTGTTTAACCAACAGTCCACGCCTCAAAATTATTAGAAAATAAAAAAATTTTAAAAATGGAAACGCAGCAAATCTTCATATTTGTGAAGCTGGAGCCGTGACATATTTTTGCATGAAAAATGACTGAAATGATTAAAACAGTTGACATTTTCTGTCAGTTCTCATTTTTTCAAACTAAACTAAATCTAGTTTAATTCATGATATCAAATTCTATAAGTTCTTCTATAAGTAACTAAAGCTGTCAGATAACTGTAATGTGGTAATAATATTTCTCTCTGAAATGTACCTTAGCATATGTAGAACGTGTCATTAAAAGAAAACACTGAAGTACAAGTACCTCAAATTTGTGCTTAAGTACAGTACTTGAGTAAATGTGATAAGTTACATTCCAGCAGTGGGAAGTTGACATTAGTGTCTCCAGGTGGAAGCTGCAGGAGTGACCTAAGTGTGACGGGTGTCAGGATAAGGAGGCCGGCCAGCCAGAGCACTCTGTCATATCTAAGTGGCATTATTGATTTCATGTGATGACTGTCTATTTTAGTTGGGGCTATTATTAGAAGTGTTCAGACGGGCCTCTGTGCTGCCTTGTCACCATCTGTAAGGAAGAGATACGACTCCTCAGAGCAGAATACGTGCAGGACCTCTGGTCTACCCTCCTGAGACACGCAAGAACAAAGGTTTTAATTAAGTTGTTTATTAGGAAGTAGTGGTGGTAGCAGCAAGTAAGTTATGTAAAGTGATTTGGATGTAAGAAAGATCCAATGTAATCTTTTTTATTTTTTATAACATGTCTCTTGTTGTGAACATCCGCTCAATCTTTTCCACAAAATTAAATTCACTTTTAAGAAATGTAATACTGAAGGTATTGTGCATGTTAGTGTGTGTGCATGTATGTGTGTGTTTACAAGACAAATAATTTATGTCTCACCCTTCCCCAATAATCTCCTCTGCATGGAGACATGCTCTGTTTTCTGACGTATGGAAAATGGATGACAATGAGAAGAAGCAAGTCCCCGACAAAGGACATGTTAAAATGCGTTACCCAATATAATGTGGTGTGCTGGGGGCTAAATGCGTAAAGTTTCTCAGCATGCTGTGAGACAATGTGTTGAGGGCAATTAGCCAAAGGACACTGTGTTTAAATGCGTACTAAATCACTCACTTTACATATGCAGTGTGTGCATTTCACAATGGTTGTAATGGGTTACGGTTAATGTTGTAATAAAAGACATAAGTTAACTTAAGTTGCACACACAGTTTGTGACCTCCCACCTGTGTGGATATCAGAAAATTGAGCAAGTAGGTGTGCTATGGTTAATTAAACACTTATTGATTCAGATATTATCTTTCTACTGCCCTCTTATCAGCAAAAACACCAGCTTGCTACAATAATAAAAGGCTACAATAAATAAATTAACATTTGAATAGAGAACAGAAACTATCTTTATAAATAACTGTTATAAAATGTGTTTCTTGCAAAGATAGTAGACGTGTTGTGTTGGCTACACCCCCACATGTGTTACATTACTAGAAAGCCCAGGATGTGCTTTACATGGTGCATCAGGACTCAAATGTACTACACTGATGGTGTTTGAAACAATGGCCGCAGTATCATCTGTGAATCGCTGGATCTCAGGGGGCCACGCATGACCCTCGCGTGCTGCCTCCTTGAAGATGTATCATATGTTACAACCTATATGCTGGGTGACATGCAGAAGCTCGTGTTAGTTTTGAACTCTTCACCTTGTCACCGGTGAGGTTTAAATGTCATGTTGTGTCCCCTTTGAACCACAGTCGGTGACGTTAAGTGGTTCTCAGCAGAACCCATAATTCAGTGTGGGTCACACTTACGAGAAACCAGCAGAACTGATGACGATCTGCAACACAAGTTTTAGAAAAATGGCCCTGAGCCAGTTATATAAATAGCTGCTCAGATGTTCTCCAAATTCTTCTGTGGGTGTTTATTGCTGATATTTCCTTCTGAGAGTCTATTTTGGGAGATGCTTTTTTTGATTTACAACAAAAGGTCTTTAAGACATGGTATTAAACAAACACAAGGCAACATAAAAACACACATACGGTTTTAAACATTTTAGACACTCACTGCTGGCGATGTCTATGTCATAGATATAAACTTAATTAAATGTCACTCTAATCTATAACAATCTCTTTGTCCAGTGTAATAGACTGTATTTCCTTTCAAGATGTGAGACCAAACCGTCTTCATTTAGATTAATGTTGCTGTGGCTATTGATCAGTAATAAATCATCATTGATTAAAACCCTTTTCTCCTTTTTGGCTAGAAATCTAATGCCGAATCCATATCTGCACGGCTGCCAACCAGCAGCATAAAATGAAACTAAATATCCTCAGTACATCCTGTTCCAGACTGAGTGTTCAGCACAAGACACTGTCGGAGGGAGAAGTGCTGTAAGTCTGCCGGAGCAGACACAAACTGCATACTGTCAGTCACCATCGAGACCTTATCCCCTCTTCTATTTCAGTATTTCAATGTATTATGTCTTTACTGGTTCTGAGTGTGTGTGTCAGGGTTGGTCCAGAGTGAAACCTCTCAACTACTGGATGGATTGCCATAAAAATTGGGAAAACATTCATGGTCCTCAGAGGATGAATCCCACTGACTTTGGTGATCCCCTGACTTTTTCTCATGTCACCATGAGGTTATCATTTGTGATTTTAGTGACTTCATAATGACACCAGCTTCCGTTTTTTTTATTGCTAATTGACATGCTAATGCTACTGGCACATTAGCATGCTAACACACCAAACTAAAACAGTGAACATTGTTAAAATACTAAATTAACATTGCGCCGATGTTTGTGTGGTATTTTGGTTAGTATTGTTATCTATTTTAACATAATCTCTCAAGACAGACTCTGCAAGAAAAAAAAGGTGTTTTTTTTTGTTTTGTTTTTTGTTTTTAGCTTACCTGAAAGCACAGCGTTGAGTTAAATGCTAACATCAACATGCTATCATGCTTAAAATGACAATGCTAACAATGTTTATTTTTTTAGCTGGTATATTTTTAAGCATGTTTAACTTTGTAGTTAAGTTTGTTAGCACTGTCAATCTAAGCATGTTAGCATGTTGATGTTAGCATTTAGCTCCAAGCGTCGCTGGGGTCAATGTCATTGGTCCGACAGCCCATTAGTCCGACGTCCCGTTGTTCCGATATGTAATTATACTAGGCTATACTGCATTTGTGTACCATAGAGGATCAGCAAACGCAACAAAAGTAGGCTACTGGTCGAGATACAAGTGCCATAGAGAAAAACACCATAACCTCCTGTTATTAACTCTGGGGTCGGTGCGGTGCTTGTTAAAATAGACACAATAAATACACTGAAAATACCAGATTAACATCACAATTAAACAAGATAATTCTAATGAGTAATAGATCAATTAAAAATGTGTTTCAGTTTGGTTTTAAAGTATTATTGTAATGTGACTTGTGCTTGTTTACTTCTCCTAGAAATGTAATTAGATTAAATGTTTACTAAACTGACATCATTCTGGACACCTTTACCTTTTCAATGTCCAGTGTGCACGATTTAGGGGCATCGTTTGGCAGAAGTGGATTAGGCTATTCATCATTAGTTTATAATCACCTGAATCTAAGAATCATTGTGTTTTTGTTGACTTAGAATGAGCTGTTTATATCTACACACAGAGCGGGTTTTTCCATTGATGTACGAAGAGAACTGGATACATGGTCCATCCACCAAGTTGTTTCTACAGGAGCCCAAAATTGACAAACCAAATGCTTGCACTGGAGAAGTTTCAGTTCTGCAACCTCACCAACAGATGCCACTGAATCAACCCAGTCTCATACCAAAGTTGTCAAATACCGGCATTTGGGCCGTGACTTTTGGTGTCAGACACCAAAGAAAAAGCAGTCATTTTACAACATAAGCTAAGGGGGCAAAAAGAAGGGTGGGTGGGAGTTTGGCGGAAGGTTCAACAACCCCCAACTTTTACCTGGGATGCCTGTGTTCTCTTCCCATATGAATGTCAAGCCAAACCCTGTTATTTCTTTCTCAACCTAACTAGGTGCGTTCATTGTTGAAGGGAAAAAAAATATCAATTTGCGGTGTTGTACCCTCGTAGTAACTTAATTTCGAAAAGGACTATATGCAAACTATACATTTCCTTTGGAAACCGAAGTGAATTTGGAAACACACAATGCATGAAACAAGCTGAATTTGACATTGTGTCCTAGAACGTCAATAACTAACGCATCCAGGTTGACGTGGAAAGTCCATGACTATGCGTCCATGTGTGACGAGGTCGGAGTAAGAATGCGTAGACTAAATCCCACACACTGGACCTTTAACCTGAAATTATATTTCAGTGTGAATTTAGGTGAGTGCTGCTTTTTCGGATAGTTCACTCTCTTTAAGATCACGGTTCATGTAGACTTAATATAGCTTTTCTGTTCTCATTGAGATGTGACCCTTATAAGACTCATCACGCACGCTGGTTGCTGGATACTCTGCAAACAAGTCTCGGGCACGCAGTGAAACCGAAGCCTCTCGGCTGATCTTCCTTTATAAATGTGACATTCTCATATTCTCACAGACATAAGAGACCTGCACAATGTGCGGTCGGCAGTTTAGTCTCTGTAGCTGCCCTCTAATCCTGTAACTCTTTCTGAAGCTTGTGATCCTCTATTATCACTGGCATTTCAAACGCCACACAGACAAGCTGCATCCAAGTTGCTCTCGCTTTCCCCAGTTTCCACTGTGGCATGATCATAAGAGAGCTGCTCTACCCATCTTATCCTTATCAGGGTACCATCAACTCCATACAGTATGTTCTGTAATCAGAGTGATGTTGGCTTTATCCAACTGCTCTTGTTGCATAACTCCTTCATTTGAAATGTTATCAAGTCCTCCAACTTGTATATTGAGTTACGTTACAACACCAGACAAATTTTTGAATCTGTAACTCAAGAGAAGCATGAGACCAGCTGGCTGCTACTTCAGATAATTTAGCTGTAAGTTACCTCTAAATCCAATAGCAAAGTCTATTCTAAGTGTTTGATATGACATCGGACCAAGTGCAATAAATCTACAGGAATTTATCTTGGTGACACTGAAGCATACTGATGTCCCACACATGTAATATAGGCCCATAGCACAGTGTACAATGTGAGTACAGCTAAAGACGGACACGCACTGACTGACTCCGGATGGCCGGCTGTGCTGTCGGAGAGAATGACACGTATGAAGTTGAACACCAGAGAACTATAAACATAATGCAGTGCATGCATATCATCCATACTGGTACCACCTCATAATAACACAGTGTGAAATCAGAACAGGGTCAAAAATATTTTCAGTGTGCGACACATAAACAAACATATGAACTATTTATAAACAGTGACGTGCCCAGAAACTTTTCATAGGGGTGGTTAGATGGGGCCAGTGAACATGTTGGGATGGCACACCAAAACCAAAAGCCATAACTGAATTTAAGGAATTCTTTTATGCTGTTGTCGTATATAGGCTAGTTGAAAATCATGAACATTATTTTTACTGTTAATATGACCACTGGTATGGTTAAGATTTTGAGTTCCAAAGCAAACCTGTTTTAGTTTGTTATCTATACGTGTTGGGTGATTCATTGTTCTTCAAGTAGGTTTGTCCACCTTTTCCTTGACAAGTACACAGCTTTAGTTTGAAGGAGTAAATTGATACTAAGGAACCATTTACTGGAAACAAGCCTTCTCAAGTTTAGGGGAGACTCAAGGGTATCCATAGAACCCATTTTCATTTCAGATATCTTGACGTAAGAGTTCAAGGAACACTTGGTGGCCACACTAGTTGGCCCCTTGCCAAGATGTAACCTCAATCTGAAACAATATTTAGCCCCTTTCCTGACATGCTATGTCTGCAGCATTGATACCACTGGATGCCTTAGGCCGTCTAGTTTCACAAAATACATGCACGATATTGGATTTTTGCCGATATTCAGTATGCCAATATAAAACAACTTGTTTGGCAGATAACCGATACCAATATCGATATATATGCTTTTTTTTCTCTCTTCTGTAGTGGCATTGACATCATATTATGCATGCATACTTTTATCATGATGGCCCACCAGCAGAATGCTTCTCAGTGTATGTAACCTTGATTAATTGTGTAAAATAAGGAAAAGCACGTTGGCTGATTCTGATCATTTTAAATGATGCCGTGCCGATGTTATCGTCCATCCCTACCAAATGCCACTACCTTTAAAAATGAATGCGCTTTATTTTCTTAAAGACAGTTATAACGGCCTCCAGTTATTTCAGCTAAGGGGGCCAGCGGTTTAATTGGGGGAATGAGAACAGGTTAAAATGTATGAGGTGAATCAGTGCTACCTTCCTTTCACATTAACTTGCATACAATATTTTTTTTTTTTTCTGGGGATATTTTTGGGAATTTAAGCACATATAACATTAACTAAATCCATTAATTTGATTATTAAATCAAATACTGCAATATCTTGGTACTTATCAGCCGCCATATACCCTAGTACTTATACACTGGCAGTAAGGTGATGTAATACTTTACCCTATTTATTAGCCTGGCTCTTTGGTCGAGCCTGAAATATCTCTTCAACCATTAGATGGATTGCTATTAAATTTTTTACATACAGTCATGGAAAAAATTATTAGACCACCCTTGTTGTCTTCAATTTCTTGTTCATTCTAATATCTGGTACCACTAAACGTATAATACAATGAACACAACAAAAAATGCAGCTGGTCACATAATACTTTATGTCCTATTTGACATTCTTAAGCTTAATTGATTCCCAGGGTATATAAGAGGCCATTTCATGTCACAAGCAGCACTGCACATGCAAAGGCCTAGAGTGGTTTCCTGCTTACATTCAAGCCGTAGCACAACTCAGAAGTTGTCAGCTCTCACATAATGCCTAAAACAAAAGAATTATGTGAAGCCACAAAGGCAGCCATCTTGGCACTGCTGGAAATTGGCATGAGTGAGAGACAGGTAGCGAAAAAACTGAAGATCTCCAAGACAGCCGTTCATTACAACAACAAAAAAAAACAAGCTGAACATGGCACTACCAAATTGCTACCTGGCCGTGGCAGGAAACGTCTTTCTACCCCACGAGATGACCGTGCACTCATCCGTTCCTGTGTCAGGAATCGTCGTCAGACCTCCAGGGACCTTAAAAATGAGTGGGCACTGTCGAGAAATGTGACTTGTTCGGCAAGGACAGTTCGAAACCGACTTGTTGAAGCTGGTTTGAAGTCACACAGAGCACGCAAGAAGCCCTTCATCAATGAAAGGCAGAGGAAGGCCGGTTACTCTTTGCTCGAGACCACAAGGATTGGACTGTTGATGATTGGGCTAAGGTTCTCTTCAGTGATGAATCCAATTTTGAATTGATGCCCACTCCAGCCAACTTACTGGTTAGGAGGAAGCCTGGAGAAGCTTACAACCCAGACTGTCTTGCCCCTACAGTAAAACATGGGGGTGGATCAGTCATGATCTGGGGTTGTTTCAGTCTGAGTGGAACAGGGCAAATGCAATTGTGTGAAGGCCGAATGAACCAGGTCATGTACAGGACTACCCTTGAAAACAGTCTTCTTTCATCAGCTGGAAAACTCTTTCCTGCCTCGAATGACTGGATTTTCCAACAAGACAATGCCCCTTGCCACACGGCAAGGTCAGTTAAAGCCTGGATGGAGAACCACAACATTCGCACCATGCCTTGGCCTGCTCAATCACCAGATCTTAATCCAATTGAAAACCTGTGGAAAATCATCAAACTCAAAATGGAGAACCACAAGCCCAAAAACAAAGAAAATTGTTTGAATTTGTCCAACAGGAATGGGCTGCTGTGACAGCAGAACAATGTCAGAAGCTGGTGGAGAGCAGGCCAAGACGCATGGCTGCAGTCATCAAAAACAATGGTTATGCAATCAAGTATTAACTCTTGTGTGTATCATGTGTTTAAAGCAAACAGAAAAGAAAACATGGAATGCTTAAAAGTAGTGTTTTTGGCGGTACAATGCCATAGCTATTGATGTAAGAATTTAAGTAATTTTGGTTATTATCAAGAAAACCATGGAAAATGAATAGTTCTTAGTTCTTAAATTAAACTCTCATGAGCTATTTTTGTTGTTATCATTATAATTGTCCAAACAAATGTACCTTTAGTTGAGCCAGGCATTAAAATTAACAAGAAATTGAAGAAAACAAGGGTGGTCTAATAATTTTTTCCATGACTGTACATTTATGGCCTCAAGAGGATGAAGCTTAAAGACTCTGATGATCCTCTGACCTTTCCTCTAGCGCCACCATGAGGTTAACCTTTGTTATCTTTCTTTCTTTTCACCCATGATCCCGAGCCTCGGCACTCCTGCTGACTTTGCTTATTTTGGACCATTATAGTGGATCATGAACGCCCTCGTGCTTCTAACAGGTGCATCTGAGTAAACTATTACTAACCAACTAAAAATAATCTTTTATTGCCCTGACACTGTAGCAACATTTTCTTCAAGAAGTACAAGGTGTGCAACAGTCACAGTGTGCCACAAACACACAAGCACACACACACACACACACACACACACACACACACACGAGAGAGTGTGGCACTATACAATGATGAAGTAGTCTGAGTCACTTGAGACCGGACTGGGAATTCCACTGGTTTCTAAAAAGAGACCAGCACATAACTGGGAGGGAGGTGGACGGGGGTACATTTTTCAGGAGTATGTTTTGATCTGTTGCCAAAAGAAGAAGTTACACTTGACTCAGGCGTACAGAGTGCTGGCACAGCAGGACACACAATGGATATATACAATGGAAGAATAAACTGTAGAAATATTGTTAATTCAGTGTTATAATGTCCACAGTAACGACAAGTAGGCATTTTTAAACAATAATAACTCAACCTTCTCTGCAGGTTTCAACATACTTCTCCAGATATCTTGAATAAAGACAACAAAAGCAGTTGGAGTATGCAGTTGTAAATTTTATTTCATGTTTAGCTGCAGTAAAATATAACTTCTTAGTATGTAAAAATAATCCAAACAAAATTACATTTCCCCCAGACTGCAGAATACAGTTCACGTGGCAACAACACCAGCAGGTTTAACACAGATTCAAAATAATCTACATAAAAGACCAGTGTATAAGACTGCCCTGGGTGATACACAGTATATTAGCTGCTCAGCTCAATGTCTATTCATGATACATGAATGATACCACTGAATGATTCTGTAGGTTTGACCTACTTTATTATCACCAAATACATATGGTGGGATTAGACACAAAGCAAACCGAGGGACTCATGCTTCGGATATTTGTGTGTGTGGACTCACCAAATGAAAGTTCGGGGTCTGTTAAGTGTATTTGAGTGGTTCTGTGAAATAATTTGCTTGTCTGAGAACATCGCAGAGCACCTGAAAGATTTTATCTAAACAGAAATATAATGACCATTTTTAACACTTGAGCTGAAGGTATCACAATAATGCTTCGTCTTATATTTTTGTGCAATTTACAGTCAAAATATTGTTACAAAAAAAGCAAAATTATTGTGCTCATTACATCCTTGAAATGATGGCGCAGATATTGTTTGTGCAATCAACCTCCCTCGGTTAGAAATGTTTCCTTTCATGGCACCTTGTTGTATGTAAACAGTCAGCTTTTGGTCCATGAGCTGGCCCATCTGCAGAGTACACAATTTCTTGGAAAAACAAACTAAGAAAAGTATTCACTTCACTTTATAATTCAGATGTAGCCCTTTTTCTCTGGAGCTGCATGATCCCTTCACATTCTTCTTCTTTGCTTCTTCACTTGACACTACCCGAAGTATGAGTCAGTCTGTTTTCTTTGGCTCTCACATCAACTCCACATTTTATACATCACAGATCTCCCATCTCACACTCAAAACGGAAGCGTATCCATGAAGATTTTCTCCACAATCGGTGGCGGTGGAACAAGATCTTCTAATTTTAGGTAAAAGATACGCTGTAGGCCTTGAGTGCACAGAGTCCGGAGCTCAGGCAGCTTCCCGAGAAGTCTGGACAGATAATTGGGCTGCAACGAGCTGGAGCCGCAACCAGAGATGTGATCTTTAAGGCAAGTAATGAGCTGGTTCTGCAAGTCCTCCACGCGTTTTGACTCCTTGAGGCCATGTCGGTCTGCAGGACAGAACAAGATACATGTTAAGTCAGAGTGATGCTTCAGTATTTTGACACCCAAATAAAACACACTAAAAAATGCCGCAAACTCTGAAACCATAAATGACAGATCTGTGGATTCATCTTGTTTTAATCCAATAATTTCCTCTTTGCCACAACTCCAGATTGAATTCGGAAAACCTTAATACAAACATGAACTAGACTTTCCTGCATCAGTGTATGGTGGACATGTCTTTATACATCCAAATAAAAGTCCTCTGTTACGTCTATATTCTTAATGAGGGACACAATGCACATGTTCTAAAAACTGAGGGGACGTGTCTCCTGCTACCCTCCCAAATCTACGTCAATGCACACACTGGCGCTGTAAGTAGTGCTAATGCTTCTACATTGGAACAATTCCTTGGGTTTAAATGTAAATCTTCATTGTGGTTATGTTTAGTCTGCTGTGATATACATGTGCTCTGCGCTATACTGGACATGAGGTCGTTTTACATTCTGTCAGACACCTGTCGTGTCAATCCTGTGTTGTGTAACTGCATTGTATTGTTCACACCACTGAAACCTCCTCCTGCAAACTGTCCTCCTCACTGGGTAAAAATAACTCAGCTGGGAAAAAAGACTGGGTTAAAGCTTATATCTCTGATGATGTGTTTAATGGTGTTAAAGGTGTGTAGGATTTAGGATTTACTGACGGAAAGGGCGTATAATATAATGAGTAACATCTTTGTGTTTTTGTTACCTTGGTTTGAGCTGTTTATATCTACAGGGAGGAGGTTCTCGTCCACAGAGATCAAACTACAGAGGCCCAGAACGGACAAACCAAACACTGTCTAGATAGGGCCATTCGCATTTTTATGTTTTCGTGTCCACTACTATAGTTAGCAGTGCCTCCATGACGAAGGAGTCAGACAAACACTGATTTTTTTCATGTGAAACTGCTTTATTCAGTGCTTTCGCAGGTTTTAATCACCTGGTTTCTTTGTTTTGAAGAAGAAGAGACCTCTGTGGATAATTCAGCTTCCGATAAAAACCTCCTGATCAATAAACACGAAGGAAATTCTAACCAGGAGAGGATTCAGCTGGTTGCAGTCTACACTCCTCACCACTAGATGCTACTAAATACCCCCAAATCTTACACACTCCTATAAATGATGACTGCAGCTCTTACCAGTGATTATGACCAGGGCTGTGAGACAAGAGAAGGAGGACACGTCCAGCTTCATGCGATGGAGGCTGTGAGAAAACTCCAAGATGGAGTCAATCCAGTCACCAAAGCCTCGAACACACTGTGTTTTGTGGAGCACGGCCCCGTTGCAGAAGATGAGCTTGTCCATATCGGGATTGGAACTGTAAAAGAACAAAAAAAAATAGTTTGTTTATTTTATTCAAGGCATCGGGAAAATTGCACGTAAGCTGTACAATAAACATAATGAAATTTTTGCTGCACTCACCGATACGCGAGACGCAAGATGAAGAGTTCGACAAACGCAGATTCCAGCAGCAGCTCCTGATCTTCTGAGCAGAACTCAGAGAAACCTGGGATGCTCTTCGCCCACTTCTGGATGACTTCCATGGATGATGTGAGCAGGTCATAGAACTGTTTGATGTCACTGGCGTCCTCTTTCTGGTTCAGATTGATTTCTGTCTCATCGTACTGAAATTACAAAGAAGAAGAAGTTTAAACAGATGCCTACTGTAAATCAGATATCAGATTATCTGATATTCCCAAAGGATAAAATGACAGATTTTTTGGTTTTTACCTTGGAGTAATCCAGTTTCCCAACGCCAGGGTTTGAGTCAATGTGGGCCCTCACAAGTGAAGCGATCATGCTCACTGGAGACACACTGGTCGTCACGTCCTGGATCACTTTAGGCTTCGAAGGCAGACGACCTCTTCGTCCTTTCAGGCTGTCTGTTCTCACAACTGGACAAAAATAATGACAGTCATCTGTAACTATCAGCTCAGCATCACCATCCTGATTCTGCACCATTCATCTGGGTTTGTACTGAACTCACCTTCCCTCACCATGCCCACAGCCAGACACTTCTGGAAACGGCAGAACTGGCATCGATTCCGCCTCCTCTTGTCCACAGGACAGTCTTTGTTGGCGAGGCAGACATACTTGGAATTTTTTTGCACCGTACGCTGTGAAATAAAAGGAAGAGTTACAAATACTGGCACAAAACCATCAGTCAGATGCTGCATTTTTCTGTTTAATTGGCTGCACAAACAGATGAGATCTTGTTACCTTGAAAAACCCTTTACATCCCTCACAGGTGCGAACCCCATAGTGCTGACAGGAGGCGTTGTCCCCACATACAGCACAGCACCCCTCATTCCCACTGGGACTTTTTAATTTGGGTGATAAGCTCCCATCCAGCTGGTCGGTGCCGTCGAGTATACGCGCTTGCTCCATCAAGGTCAGCGCAGATGGGTGTGGGTGGGTCAAAGTGAAAGGATCCTGCTCTCGTAAGTGTGGTTGACCCAAATGAGACATATCCTCCACAGAACCAAAAGTGAAGAAAGATGGCTCCTGTGGCACTGACATGTCCTCTGCTACCCAGTATCCTGGATTGGGTGAGTATGGCCCAAAGGCTGAATCCCAGTTGGATGCATGTTGTGTCTGGAACCGTGGGGTTGAAGGAGACGAGGTTGATGCTGGGCTGCCAAAATAATCTGATCCAACAGGGGACACAGCCTCATCTGGGTAGCTCAGCGTGAACGCTCCAGGGTAGCAGCCGTACACCTGGAGGTCATCCAGTTTGAAAGGAGTCTCTGGGCCTGATGATGGAGTGACGTGGGCAGGGGCGGCAGTGAACTGACACGAATATGCGTCAAAGTCGCCCACGTGCGTGTCCACCAGGGAGCTGATGCTTGGCAGGGATGGAGCAGAGAGGTGGTCCCGTGGGCTGCTCATATCGGCAGCCAGCTTGGAGATAAAGTCTGTGCTCTGAAGCTCTGCGCTGCCAAGGCTGTTTTCATAGGGCTGAGAGCCATGCTGGGGGTGTATGCAAGTCATGGCTACAAGACTGAAAGAGACGTAATCAAAGATGTTAGAGCCAAACAAGCTGGGTTTTCAGATTTTCAACTTTAAAGGTCCAGTGTGTAGGATTTAGGGGGATATATTGGGATAGGGAGCAGGTCCTCGTCCACAGAGATCATGTTATACCGCCATGTATCTACAGTTGTCCAGAACGAACAAACCAAACACCGGCTCTAGATAGGGTTGAGCCACTATACTTGCAACCCCTTTATGACAAGCAGTGTTGGAAAAACACAGATTTTTTTTAATCTGAAACGGCTCTATTTGGCATTTTCTACTGGTTTGAATCAACAGTTTCATTTGTTTTGTAGAGAAAGAGACTCCTGTGGATAATTTGGCTCCTGCTCAAAACCTTTTGAATGTCAACACCAGAAATAAGTTGAGCAGAAATTAAGTTCCCAGAGAAAATAGCTGAGCACACATTAGCAGGTGCTGGGGAACGCAGCCCGTCTGCAATCTGCCAAACAACTTTGGAGAAACACCGATATGTAACATGAAACTGCTTTATTCAGTGTTTTGACCACTTAAGGTCACCGGGTCTGTTTGTTGTGAACAGGAGGAGACCTCTGTGGATAAGTGGCTAAGTTTCTGCTGATTTAAATCTGCGATCCTCACCGCTACATACCACTCAATCCCCCTAAATCTTACACACTGGGCCTTTAACACTTTAACTTTTAATTTTTAACCTTCAGGCTGTAGTCAGCTAAGCTGCGAGGGATGGTTGGGGCAGACATGAGTAACTGGGCCCTTGTTTTCTCCCTCTCTGTGCACAGTGTGCAGTAGTCATATGCTATTTAATAACTTTAAAATTAACATTAAATTTTATTTTAACCTAAGTTACGTTACCATAAACCAATGACCACACAGTGAACCAAAGACTTTGGGAGTCCCCTGAGGGAGAAAGGGCCCTGATTCAGCTGGGCATCATTCAAGACAAACTGCATACAGATGAATTAGCATCCTCCGTTTAACAAGAAAACTTAGAAGGTGCTCTGCTGCTCAGCATAGCAAAAGTCATAAATCTCTGTATCATATATTACTATGTTGTAAATATGGTCATCTGCTCATGCCTGGTAAGTAAAGTAAGTGGGGTTGAATTTCAAGCTCAGTGCCAACACATGAAGCACATGTTACATACATTTATCAAATACACATATAAATTAAGCTCTATTTTGGGACAGATGACAAATAGATGGCAAAGTACAATGTTTCTTTGCATATGCTGCACTGTATGTGCTGTAACACATTTATATCTGCCTCTAACTGTTTATTCTATATATTACTGTTAATTCTGTATATTAATCTGCACTTCACTGCTTTTTGCATTTCTGTCTGGATGCTACACTTCATATTGTTGCCTCAGTACTAAGACTGTGCAATGGCAATAAAGTTAAATCTAATTACTATGAGGTTTATTGCCAAAAAGATTTCACATACAATGTGTTTTTGTGCATAATAATGAACAAAGTAAGAGAAAATACAACTAAAAATAAAAAGTAAGTACTGCAAAAGTCAAGAAACATAAACATATAAAATATTTAGATCTTTTTGAATGGGAAAACTGCGATTTGTGCAAGAACGTGCAAAATGTTAAATATTATTACCTTATTTAATTCAATATATTTGTGCAAAGTGTCTTTTTTCTACAGCAAAAGCCTTTTTCTTTCTTAATGCATATCTACTGACACATGCTGGAGCTCAACACCTGTAAACACAGCTTCACTTTGCTCTCTGCTCAGCACATTTCCGCATGTAAGTTCACTGTATTTCTAAGAAATCAAAAACGTTTCTTACCTGTTAGGCCCGTCTACACGTGTTTTGAACTATCTGTACTCCACAAAACAACAGTCTGTCATCTTCAGTGTCTCCCAGCTGAGGAGCGAGTCCGTCCGCGCACAGGTCTCTGCAACACTTTTATAGGATCCGCGTTATTGTACCCATGACGCCAGCGAAAGGTTTCCATACAAGGCTGGCCGGTGGGCGGGGAGATTTCCAGCTTGTGGCCAATCACAGCGCGCGTTCGAGAGAATAGACGTTTAATGACGCACTCCGGGATTCCGTTGACGCGCGTATGGCGAAGAACCGCAGCATTGTCCTCCCGACGCACACACTCATATGTGAAGGCACACACACACGTTCACACACACACGTTCACACACACACACAGCTAAATAAAAGTCATTTAAGCTGAATATAACTTTTTGTTTTCAGCAGTAAGATGCTGACACATCGACACTTTGCACATGAGCGTCTTTGTTGTATAATACAGTGAGTTCTGCTGACAAACTGGAGAATGATTTTATTATCTATAAACAGGAAGTCACACTATCTGTGACTTTTTTCTATTTATAGTCGGAAAACTATTTTTAATACCTGTTGGCTTATGGTAAAAGTGCAGATAAATAAGGCTAAAAACGTCACTTAAAAAATCTTATCTGGTGTGGATCACTGATTACAGAAATACCTGCACCTGTGACCTGCCTCAGAGTCAGACTCATGAGTAAAGTAGTTAACTGTCCCAGGGCTCCAGGTTTACTATGTGTGAACTGTTTGTGCTGATTCAATTAAAAATCTGCATCATTGATCTCTGATATGAAGGTCTTAAAGGTACAAATCAAAAATACATATCTCCCTCATGCAGTGTTATTCATCTGTCTATATTGTTTCAGTGTGCATTGCTGAGTGTAGGAGATGTCTGCTGTAGAGATGTCTCGAATATAATGTTACTAGAAGACACTCTTGTGGTGCTCAAAGCACCAAAAACATACATTTGAAAAAGTCAGCTGTCGCTTTGCAGAAGTCATGACCCAGTTACTCAAGATATTCCACAAACCTTGTTACATGCAGTTTTGTGCAGGCGCAATTTTCTGTCTACCGAACTAAAACTGCCAACCATATCACAGCACAGCACAGAAGAAAGCATCTACTCATGGGCGAGAGGCTCGTGCTCGTGACAGTGCGAGATGTAAACATTAAAGGTGACCTCCTCAGCTGGGCTGTAATGTAACTAGGTCGGTGGTGCTGGGAAAGCAGGTCAGCCTTGCTTCCAATTTTTCCCCAGTAGCCACTCGCTGATCCCCTGCAGCCCAAAAAGCGTTTTCCCCCACGTAAAAGAGCATTTGTAAAACTGTAAAACTGCAAACAAGATCAATGAAGACTCTTTCTATTATGAATGTTTGATCCATATTTGTAAAACTTTCCTTCAGCTGAGAGAAGTGATTTTAAAAATCTGTGATGTCATCAGAATGTAAAGTCAATGACCTGAGCGGGAACTCACAGGCAGGGCAAGTGAGAGAAACACTACAGCGCATAATCAGTGGCTGTATTCTGGAGAAGTAAACCCAGAAGCTAGGAACTGTCATTGGCGTATGCACCAGGTGAGCATTTTCATTGGACTGAATAGGCGCCATCTTGGGGTATCGAGTTCTCACTGTACATCTTTAGTGGGGCTAGGTGAGCTAGCAGTTTGTACGCTTTCCTCTGCGCGGTGATACCAACCCAGTCTCACTCCAAAGTCGTCAGAATCAGGTGCTTGGGCAGTGACTTGCATCCTCAGACACTGACGATAAAAGGGGTCCTTGAATGTCAGCATGATATGGGGCTGGTTGCAGTTATATATTAATGGTGCTGGGCAGCGTCAGGGGGAAACGTGGCGGGACAAGGACGAAAGCTAACAAAAAAGCATCAAATACCGACTTTCACCGGGAGAGTGGTGCTCGCGTCCTGTAAGATTCTAAAGCCAAACCGTGTTCTTTTTTCCTAAACCTAACCACGTGCGTTTGTTGTTGAAGGAAAGAAAAATGTCCTGACGTAATGTGTTTATTTTGAAAGAGACCGTATATAAACGTTTAAGTTCCTCTGAAAACAGAAAAAGAAGACAATGCATGTAGCAGGCAGAACTTGACACGGCGTCTCAGAGCGTCAACAACCAATGCACACAGGGTACCTTGCACATCGTACCTGGATGTGGAAAGTCCATGACTAATCGGTGTGAGAACGTGTTGGTGATACAGTTGGCAGGTGCAGTGTGTGATGAAGAGAAAATAGTTCCTACGTGAAACTGCTCACAACAAGGTCTGTGGATTATCTTCAGTAACTGGGTCATGGTTTCTGGAAAGACACATTACTGTTGAGTTTTTAAGCACCATGTAGTTCCATTATATTGCAAAGTGGGCAGACATCACTACAGTGGATAGCTCCTTTTTTGGGGGGTGATCGGTCCCTTAAAGGTGGGTTCAACTGTGAAGGCTTGTCTTGAAGAGGGTCTTTTGTCAAAATATGTCACTTTTGTGCTTTTGCATCCTATTTTCCTGAATTAAATCATGTTTAATCAAACTACCAATTACAGCAGGTAGTATCCTTGGGTACTGTTGACATTACACAGAGAGTGGGAAGAAGAAGGGGATTAAAAGGGGCCCAACAGGTTTATTTAATCCAGCTACTTACAGCCGTGGTGACACAATACCACCTGTACAACATAATGCAATCCAATCCAATTACTGTACTCATCATGATAGTAATAATCTTCCTAAAGCTGGTAACATTAGATCATTTGAGACTGTCGTATGTGCTAATTCAAGGTCATTTTAAGGGTAATATTTGCTGTGTATTGTATAGTGTGCCTATTATTCCTATATGTTCCTAAAGTAGTGTGAGAAACCAACAATTATTTGCACTCAGAGTCTCTGCAGATCCCAGACATTCACGTCTCTCTGCACCTAAAGTTGTTTTTTTTCTCAAACCATTCGAACCCACAGAGACTCAATAATGATTACTGCCCCCTCAATGTCATTCATAATAGAAAAAGCTGTTCACAGTCTGGTGCAATAACAGAGGAAGCAGGACACACACACACACACACACACATCAAGCTGAAATAATGATGACAAAAATGCTGAATATTTTAATAAAGAGAGCAGCACAGTGATCCTCGCTCTCGCTGCCTGTTCAAGGTCATTCTTGCAAGAAGATCAAGAGTTATGTGGCTGCCATCGGCTTCCAGACAAAATTCTTGGATGGTACACATTTTTGGCTCGAGCGCCTCCTGTTGCAGACTGCAGTGGAAAATAATAACCCTCCCATTGAAGTTTTTTTTCCCCCTTTGTGAATGACTGGGCATCTGTGATGTCATGCCAGCGCTGAATGGGCCTCCCTCTGCTGCACAGAAACTGATTTCAGTGCTTATCTGATCTGGGTTACCGGACACAGGGCACATTTTGTGACATCAACAACATCCTCTGGGCGCAGATTCATCTGAAAGAGAACAAGTTCAAGTTATTTGCCGGAAGGACACAGTTGTCAGCACAATAACCGTTGTTGTTCAATTGTAATGTAGATTTTTACAGTGTATCTGTGCGTCTGCAAAGGCGCAACTGTTCTCAGACACATGCACACGCACACGCTGTACTTGTTATGTATTAACACGTGCGTAGCCACAGCACCACCCACCACCTGTTGCTCCTTCAGAGTGCTATTTTTGAGTTGAGAAGATGTTTGTCATTGTGGAGAAATCCTCTAGTTCTTCAGTCTAATCTTGTTGCACCCTGACAACAGGTCTGTGTTTGTTTCTGGTGAGATTCCACCTGCTAAACATCTCAGTCATGTAACCAGAGGAACTGTGGGGGGGACCTACGAGGGAGATCAGCGCTGTAATGCCACTGATAACAACGTGTTTTCATCAGATAGACGGACTCAAGCTCCAACTGCTGCAGTCGGAAAAAAAGTTTCAGCTGTTATAGTCAGTTGTGTGTTAGCGCCCTGGTAGTTTGCATACGGATGTAAATGAGGCAGAGATGATGCTATCAGCTGTGCTTTGCATCTTTTTTTTCAGACTTAAGAGGATTCCACTGCTTGTGCACATTTATGACTTCACTCACTGATTGTGAAGTTAACAGAGATTAAAGGGGGACACCAGCCAAATGAAGAATTCTTATGTTATGTCCTTGGTCTAGAAAAGTTCAACCACTACTTGTGAACATGAGCCACTCTGCTCTTAGAGACAGAAACCAGAAGTAAGCCACACTTGTGATGTCATGGGGTATAAAGTCAGACAATGAATGGGAGCCCGAGTCTTTGAACCCACAGAATATTTTTCGTCTTTTATACCCAAATGAGTTTCACTCTGTTGTAGCGTTCTCAGTTTTGAAACAGAAAATGTACCCACTTACTCAGAATATTCCCCTGGGTGCTCTCAGTGTCATCAAGGACATCTTTCTAATTCATTTTTTATGGAGCAGCACTTTATACTTGATGAGTTCTAGCACTCTGACTTTGACTTTTAGATTTGAAAGAGTTGTTCATGTCAATATTTTTAGACTGTATTAGATCATAGTAATGACATGTACAACTTCTGAAAATAGGTGTTGTTCCCTTTTAAGGTTAGTTCCTCTACTGTTCAGCAGCGTCATTCATTACTTACTAGTTGTACACAGGAAGTCAGAGTATGAACACTCTCCAAGGGACGTGTCATATCTCCTGTTCTATTTCGATTGTCAAATTGTGTATGTGTCACCACATGAACATGGCATTAAATGTGAAGATATATCTGATGTAAAGCAATCTGTCGGTGCAACCGTTTGAAACATGACAACATTTAAACCTGTGGGTAACCTAACAAGTCCATCACTCTGCTTTCCTCTCACATGTATGTCAGCTTTACACTGTCTGAAAACACACCGTGTGAATGTGACATTAGTGAAATCACACCTGTCTCTTTAGGTCGGAGATATACTTGCTTTTAACTACGCCTTTGCGTGTGCATGACGGCTGCTTCATGTATCCTCCGTCTGTTTTGAGCGTGGGCTGACCACCTCCTCAGCTACTTGTCTGCAAGAGACAATACGCACATGAAAGGTGGGGATAGTGTAGGAGCAGTGTGGTGATGACATGATGGATGACCCATTGGTCAGGGGACAGGTTTGCAACAAATAGGGTTTCCAGTACAGATCCATAGTGACAGGCCTTAGATACATCTATGATGGCATTGCTGGTGCTTTTTCTGCCATCATCTATGAATAAACAATACACTAATCTAAAGCGTCACATTTTTATCATGTGAAGTTGGAAGTTGTGTCAGGTCTGAGCTTTCTGGTGTGCCTCCTACTGGAAATTGCCAGTAGGCTAACACACGTAGATAAGCCAGTATGCAAAGTATGTGCAAGACACAGCCGCTTGTCTACATGAACACGTGGTTTAATGCAATTATATCTTCAGCCAGACTTCACCTCGATCAGTCTGATGCAGCTCACATTCTGCACCCAAAATATCAGCATCTCCCGGTGGGCGGAACATCGGAAACACCAGTAGGAGGTGATCGGGTTCAAACATGCCTTTGTGCCCACTGGCGTCTTCATGCTAAGCAGACGCATTGATGGTTTTATAGGGTGTGCAGGGTGTGGATTGTTAGGAGCTTTGCAACATGATATGAAGACATGTTCTGTACGTGTGTGAATCTGTATGTATTTCCTTGGATGTTTTATTTATGTCTGCACTTGATGTTATATTTACTTATTCTTATACACAGAGCGTTCTGAAATATAGAAACACCTATATGATGTAATGTAGTGCAACAGGCCTGTTATAAATGCTTAAAAAGTTCAGCTTTCGTGAAGACTACCCTGCTCGACTCTATGGTGTATTTTGAAGGGTTAGGGTTGAAGATATTTCTAATATGTTGCCCACTTCTTTCAATGGGATAATACAAGAATGTGACAAACTATAGCCTCAAACATTATTATAAGGTTGAATTAAAAACATTTTGATCGACAGTTAAAGAATGACAGTAGTTAAAAGTGGCAAGTTTCACAAGGTAGTATTTAAAAAGGCTGTTTTTCCAAGGTTGACATTAAGTTTACTGATTTTCTATTCAGTAAGTGTAAATTAACAAGCAGTATGGATTGATGTTAATGACATATGGCTCGACAGTCTTAAGTCACTCGGGCTTATCTGTGAGACTGTGCTTAGGTGTAGTGATTAGCTGAATGCTAACATCAGCATGCTAACATGCTCAAAATAACTAACATGCTGATGATTATACCCTCTTTCCACCAAAGATAGCATGTGTATGTGTTTTTTAACAAGGGAAAACCCACTACAAATAGGCAATGGACTTATTTCCCATTGCCAGTAGATCAGAACAGTGAGCAAGGCTCTGCAGTGGATGAGCATGCCTTTCTGTCTTTTTTGGGGTTTTTTTCCTGGTGTGTCATGTTTGACTTCATGGACGAGCCAGAAAGCAGATTAGTAAACAGTAGAAAGCATCACCGAGGCAAGTAATAATGTTACAATGGTTACTTTTTAAAATATCTCTTACTTATAGAGTGATACAGGAATTACGTTTTCCTGTAGGCCAACACTGAAGCTAACTTTGCCCTTGTTCCCTCATCAAAAAGTCCATGAGATTTTTCCATTAGATTTTGGATTATTGCAGAAAATAAGCTCATGGCAAACAAATGTTTACGATACTTACATGTTTTGTTTAACAAGATATTCTTCACAAATAAACACCACTTTAAAAAGCTAACATTTGGCTAATCAATGATCACATGAATTAACATCACTACCACAAAGAAGCGTAAAGCTGCCTTGATGTGATGTGATGATGTTCTGTTGCATCATTATGCCACTTGTTTGCAACCACCGTTTTTAAGAAACATAAAAGCTTCAAAATTCATCAGTGGGGTATTTACTGATGTATTTACATCGTAGAACAAAAACACTTAAGTCTCTTAAGCTCGTGTTAATCATTGACCTTATTTCCAGTATTTAACCAAAAACCTATTTAAAAAAAACAGTTACTTTGAAACGAGGAAACTGGGTGTCATGAAATGCTAACTAATTTCTGGGTCGCTCAATTCTGTCTTCATTTCAAACTCATTGCCAAGTGAATTTGGAATGTTGTTCGAGCACTGCTTAGACGGAGATGGATGGTATTTTGTGGCAGTTTGCCATTGCATTGCATTGCACTGGCAAACCAGGCTAAAATTAACACATCCACCTGAGTGTTGTATTTCCATCACTGCCGATCGGAGCTGATCTGGGCTGGCGCGGATACATACACATGATTACTGCAGAGTCATTTTTCCTGGGGGTGCATGCTGATTATAACCTTTCCCATTTCATACATAACCAGACGGAGTGTCCACTGGGTAGTAGGTTAAATGTTCGTCACACTCGCAGCTAATAGGAACTGGACACAAAGTCGAGCTGAGGCTGATGGAAATGCCATTGCTTGTTTGTTTTATTATGTCATAAACCAAAGTGTTGGACAAAAAGTTCAGGGATCATAATACACATAAATTTATGTACCAAATTTCGTGACAATCCATCCAACTGTTGTTGAGATATTTCACTCAGACTCACAAATATCAAGCTCATCATTGTGCTAGAGGAAACGTGAGGGTATCACCAGAGTAAGTAGGGTCCATGTTCTGGGGACAATAAATGTCTGTACGAAATTTCAAGGCAATTTATCCAACAGTTATTAAGACATTAAATCAAAACAAAAAAATGTCAACCTTATATTGGCACTAGATGAAAAGTAAGGGTATCACCAAAGTCAGATCATCATCTGGAGACAATGAATGTTTTTGCTGCATTTAATGGCAGTCCACTTAAAAGATGTAGAGACATTTGGCTTAAAGCCCAAATAGAGAGAGGTGCTAAAGGAAAATTCAGGGTGTTACCAAAGTCTTTAGGGATATATCATCTGGGGATCATGATTCTCTGTACTAATTTTAAGGCAGTTCATCCAATAGTTATTGAGATATTTCACTTAAACATAAAAAATGTGAACCATATGGTGGTACTAGAGGAAAAGTCGGGGTATCACTTAGGTAAGTAGAATCATCTGGGGACGAAACATTTCAGTCTAAGAACCAAAGTGGTTGCTGTTTCATGTTTTTTATTCAACATGTCTTTTGGTTTGTATTTCTTCAATGGAGACAATTATATCTATTATATCTTTAATCATTTGATCTGGTCTGATCTGAACGCAAGAATAAGTAGGATGAGACATTTTTCTGAATGCCTCTAACACAGTGAGGTTTTGACACTTCAGTATAAACACATTAGAGCTATACTCTGGCCATCTGCATCATAACCACGTTGTTCTATTATGTTTCATTTGTAAAACAGACATGTGAGATGTAAGAGCATTTTGAAGAATTGTCAGGGATAATCCACATGCCTCCTTCAATACCACAATATGGAATATATTGCAAAAAATCTGAATGTACAGACCATGAAATTCACATATTTGGAGAAGCTGCTGAAGCCATGACGAAAACATGACTCGCCTTCCTTGTGACTCTTCCTCTTTTTTTGACCAAACATGTGAGACACTTTTCTGTCGCTCTCACATTCCTCTGTGAGGCTTAAGTGGCCACTGTCCTTATCAGGTTCCACTTTCCAGTCTCAAATAAAAAGATCAGACATCACATAGTAAAGAGATCTCATAGCCTATATACTATCACATAAAATATGACCTTCCTCCACGTGTCCTCCCTAAAGCCTTTACTGTCCTTTTGTTTAACTCATTGTTGTATATAATCAGAGTTACTATGTTTTTAAATTAGCTGTGAAAAGTAACGTGACTGTAAACTGTGAGACAATTTATCATCAGACACTTCGGTACAGCAGCAAGTGACACATTATCCTTTATGTCTGTTGTCACGTTAGAGTTCTCAACTTCTGCTGACGTTTGCACCACTGGGAGGATGTTTCACATGCTGTCCGTGCTCCATCTTGTGGTCCAGCACAGTAACATGACATTCAAATGTAACTCAGAAGGTTAACATAGTTCGTTTTTGGTCTTGACTGCAGACTTGTTGCAAAAATAGAGCTGCTGATTCAACAAGAAATCCCAATCAGAAGAAGTGGAAGCATGCAAGACCATAGAGAGTCATGTCATATCTGAGGAATTAGCACTCCAGCAATGATGTTACATGCTTAATGTAAAGTTACATACTTAACTTAAAATTACGTAGGTTAGTTTAAGGCAAATAAAATTACATAGGTTAGTTTAAGGCAAGTAAAACTGCATAGGTTAGGTTTAGGAAAAGAAACAGGGTGACTATGTACCTTAAAATAACTCAAAGTTCACTTGGTTTTACACTAAAACCAGACTCCTAGGGAAAGTCCTGCCTGTTGCCTCATACACTGGCTTTCGCTTTTTAAACTACTACCTCCTTCCTGATTACCTGGGTTACACAGGAATTACTGGCTCATGATTACGTAGGTTATGCATGAATTGTGGTGCTTTACTTTTCAGGTGCCATTGATCCAATGGCCCAAAATTCTGAGACCCGTTCGTCCAAAAAATGTCCCATTGGACCAAAAGCCCATTTCTCAAACATCCCAGTCATCCAAACACAAAACACCTATCGCTCTGAAGTCTTGTTTCTCTAAAAAGACAAACTCCCTGCAGTTTGGTCTCTCAGCTGTGTTTGATCCCGGGTGTTTTTCACCAACCTGTACCTGCTTTTCCAGTGACTTTTGTGCCACCAAATGTGAGTGTTTTAAGCCAAAACACAGGTGTTTTGGGGCTTTAACCTAACCACACAATTACCACGACTTTTCTGACAAGTGTAGTGTATCAGTGGTTTACAGAAACACTCAATGCAAAAAAAATTTCTGACAATTGGTTTGTCTAACTGCAGGAGTGTGTATTTCTGCCATAGTAGTTGCTCTACATAGTTGGCACAAGGAAGAGTTTCAGTTCTGCAACCTCACTGCAAGGCGCCACCAGATCCTACACACCAGACCTTTAATACTGATGTATTAGTGACAGTGACAGCTGAACTGTGGGTGGTTGAATTGGAGCTAGTTAAATAGTTTTTATACTGTCAGTTAATTTAGTCTTTTGGTTCGGAGAGAGTCAGGCCCTCTCCATAGGGTCACAACAGCAGATAAATCTGAGAGGTCATGGGATGAGCAATTAGAGAGGAAAGAAGAAAAGTAAACCTTCTGATTCTCAGATCAGTAGTCATGTTTTGGTCATCAAATCTAAGAGGGGAACAACAGGTGAGCAGGGCAGGAACAGGCAACAAAACAGCAGTCGAGGATCAGATCAACTCAGGTTCAGTTACAGTGTGGCAAGGAAGGAGTGGAAAATAGCTGGTTATATCAGGCAGGACTGATGAGGAAGAGTGGAAACAGGTGAGCAGGTGAATGAGAAGGTTGATGGCTGATGAGGGAGAGTGGAAACAGGTGAACAGGTAGACGAGAGACTCAGGTGTGTCTGAGGACATCTGGTGGATGGATGGCAGAAATGCAGGGGGACTGTGGAAGTGGAGGGACAAAGAGTTGGAATGGGAGAAACAGGACTGAGGCACACTGAGGTGACATCTCTAAAGAGTGGAAACTCAAAGTAGCATGAAATAAAAAAAATACTCACACAAAGTATAAGTAAGTACCTCAAAAGTGCACATAAGCACAGTACTTAACTGCTTTCCATCACTGACCACAATAAACCCCTGTCTACAGCTGACAGGTTTGACCTTCTTCCAAATCCTTCATTTAATTTCTTTTCATAGAATTTGGACATTTATGAAAAGTCGCCAACAAATTCTAGCCAGTTTTAGGTAGGTGTTGATATTTTCACTGCTTTACAATCATTTTACTTTTATTTAAAATGACACGGGTAAAATCTTGGTTTTAATATTGGTTATGGAGATGACACAAGGAGACAGAAACCTGACTAGTAGCCCTTTTTTATAAAGACATTTGAACACGTCAAAGTAGAAAGAAGCACAGGTGTAAATGACAAAATTGATGATGGACTGATTCCCATTTAGCTGCCTCGGTTTCAGGGTCCTGGTAATGTGGCTCACTGTCACACTGGGGCATAACGAGACAAAGAGCAAGGCTTATTATTGTTCAGGTAATGTACAGTGGGAAAATGGGACTGAAATTGACAAAATTGGACCATTTACTTCATTTAAATCAGCAGTAATTTGATTATCTAAATATATATCTGGATATGAGACTTTACTGTTACTCCAATTTAAATGCTTATTCTTTATTGCACACTAACCCTTGTACAGCACATCCTCAATAACTTGAACACCACTGACACTTTATATAAACCACTGTTTGTGAGCTGGTTTACCACTGGAGGGCAGCATCCTGACATGACTAAGTAATCTCATCACTGTAAATTTCACATTCACTGCACTTACCAGTAAATACTTTGTTTTGTCTTATAAGGTAACATTGTGACAGTCAGTTGATTTTGGCTGGAAAATCAGTTGCTGTATCAGCAATGTATTAAGCTACACTACGACTGGTTAATTAATCAGTTTAGCTATGTACAAAGGTAGGAAAACAAACACATATATTTCAGTTGCTGCTAATAGGCCTAAAACTAAGTAGTGAGAAATGGCTGCAATGTACAAGATGAGCTTTGAACCTGAATTTAGACTTTATGTGAGAAGATTATGTTAAAATATGGTATTCATTCCACAACCGAGATCCCTAAAATGACTAGTTACTTTGAATAATGTAAGATGTAAATGATGTTGCAGGGTAAATTTGGATTTGTTATTACTTCATCTATCAAATATTGGAGGTTGACACCATACAGACACTAATGTGAGATAATCAATAGACCGACATGGAACTTAAACTCCACAAACTCATGACAGACTCGCCACAGTGGCTGTCAGTGCTGAACAATAACTTTCCATCAAGATTACACAAAGTGAAAATGACGCAAGGCTCGACTGGCCTGTCATCAGAGACATTTCATCACAGTGGAGTTTGAATAATGAGCTCTGTCTTCATGCTTGTCTTTGTCAGCTCGAGAGGACAAAATCTTTTCTGTCGTCCGTTTGTAGGTCACAAGAATGTCCCCCCTTTTTCTGAGTCTTCCCACTCTCACATTCCTCCCTCAGCGACTGCCCACGGACACTGGGCCGCACACTGGGCCAAACACCGGCACTGGGTCTGTGTCACTGGGGCAGAGGCATTGATAGTCTCAGGACACAGTATGTTGTTTCAGTTGAGGATTGTTGAGCTACAGTTGATCATATGAGAAAACACTGCATTACATCCTTAGATATGTAGCAGTCAGCCAGCAGCCGGTTAGACTATCTTATTAGCAGAAACACAGGGGAACAGCTAGCCTGATCTGTCTCATTTGTTTAAACCGCTCAAAAACTGCAGCTTAAAAACAACATTTCGCATTTTTACAGGGGTCGTCTGCTGAATATTTCCTGGCCAGACAGTCAGTTAGCTAACTTCCTTCCTGTCTCCTCTGGTCAGCTGGCAACTGCTCAGAGCCGAGAAACAGAGTGCGCCAATAATGAGTCCTAAAACCCGGACACGAGTTAGCATTTTTGCACTCCCTGTTCCCTCGTTCCCCAGTTTTTTGACTGGGTTTTTGGTTATTTGTCTGAAATAAGGTCTGTGGTTCACACAAGCTTACGACATAAAATACGTCAGTAAATACCCCACTCGTGAATTCTGAAGCTTTTATGTTACTTTAAAAAGGCGGTTGCTAATAAGCAGCTAAATGAGAATACAGAACGTCGTCACGTTGAACACGGCTTAACAGCCTTGATGAGAGGGCAACGTTAAGTCATGCAACCATAGTGTAGTCCGTTTATAGCCTAATGTTAGCTTTTTACTCCTGGCGATAGCATTTACACTTCAGATATCATAAAAGTCGGGTTCATTTGTGAAGGTTATCTTGCTGAAAAAAACACTTGGTAAACCACAGAGCTTATTTTCTTCGGTAATCCAAAATCTTACAATAAAATCTCACAGGCTGTTTAACATGGAAACCAATGCGATGCTAACTTCCATGTCGGCCTATGGAAAAACATCATCCCTGGAGCACTTGTCCCGACACATATGCTAACCTCGTAATATGGCAAACGTTAATTTTTACATTTCAGTTTTCAAGTGGATCATACAAATATAGATATGTGTTGATTAGAAGTGCAGGTATGTGGTTTTTGTAACTTGGTCAGGCTAGCTGCTTAGTTCCACGTGTAAAAATGCATCTATAAATGTATAAATATGACATGTATTTGTTGTGGTGAAAATGTCTACATTTGTGCAGCCTATGACATTTTTTACGTGAAATTAAAATATGTATTTACAGAGAATGATATGTGTCTTCGCAAATCACACAAGAACATTACACAGTAAAAATAAAAAAAAGACATGTTTGTGGATAGTGAAATAATTGTTGATCATAGTACACTTTGTAGATCGTCTTCTGTTGGGTATAACTATTAGCATCCAATAAAAGCCTCTAAAGCTGTTTCCCTGTTTCCAGTTCTTGTGCTAAGCTAAACAAAGCTAACTGGCTCGTAAATGTAGCCTGTAGCTAACTACTTTCTATACAGTTAGGTAGTTAAGTTTAATCGAGGCTCCTTTGAAAGAATGACAAGATAAATCTGCTTTTTATGAAATACTGGATAATTTTAATTCTTTGGGTCTTAAACAGTGATTTAAATGGAACCATCTGTGCATTTTAAAGGGGAAATGTCTTTTTGGTGGATCCGCTTAACTCATAGACATCCGACACAGAGCTGATACAAGTATAGACTGCTTTCTTGAATGGGGTCACAAGTCACTGGAAGTTATTGGTTTCATCTACAAAAATGTGTTTAATAAGCTTATTCATGAAAAATCTGAGAAGTAATTGGTAATAAGCTGTTAAATTAATGTAATGGAGTAGAAAGAGCAATATTCCTAGTTGAAATACAGTACGGTACTTGAGTAAAAACACATAGTTACATCCACCTCTTAAAAAAACTGTTACTCTGATTGTTAAAGCGAACAGTGAGGTCACAGGAAACGCTGATGCTTTTATCCAGAGTTTCATGTCTCGTGGTTTTTAGGAAATGTCGTTGTACTTGCGGTCATCGCTGCTGTCTCTGGGCAGAAGTATGGACAAGGGTTGGGAATGTTTTCCTAGAAAAACAGTCAGGAAGGATTACATGAGGCCGCAAAACACTTGGCCAAGCCAGAAATGCTGGAGGCAGCGCTGAACACCTCCAGGAACTCCCTATCTCCTCACAGGCCTGCGCGGCCGCCCCTGTGGGCTGCTGGTGCTTTTTTGATTCCTCTCCAGGCCCGGGACAGTCGCCATCAGTGACTCACACATATTGGCTCTTGGCTGACTTTGGCCCCTTTTCATCCTAAACTTTTTTCTTCAATGAGTTTCCTCTTGTTTTTCCAGATACAGTCCATGGATGAAATAGCGGTGTTATTGTCTCAAAGTTTCCTGGACCTGTTCAAGGTCAGGAGCCGGTTGTTTAAGAGTAAGCAGGGGGACTTTATAAAGAGTTTGTGTGTGTGCACCGGGGTTGATTGCACTGATGCAACTGAAATCCCCAAACAATACAAAGCCTGGCTTGTCAGTATTAGACAGGGATTGAAGAAACTTGTAGAGGGTGGAAGAGAAATGTCAGCTGTTACAACCACAGCTGCCATTCAGCTGGAAATGGATAATAGCTTTGCCCCAATGTGCTTATGTTTGGTCTCTTTTCAAATCACAATGAATTCCCCAGTCTCATCAGCATGCAGAGTACAGTCAGTGTCTATTTTGGTGCTGAATCCAACCCAACAAACTGCTCTCACACCAAACTGAAGGAGACCAAATGACGAAACGGGGAGTTGTGAAAATCACAGGTCTATAGGTGTTAAAGATTGAACACAAAAGAGATTTTTTGGAATGTAACACTGAAACGACCTTTGCTCTAAAATGATTGGAAAAACAAGAAGTGTGCTGTGAGATGTACTCTAGTAATCATGTGATGTAAAACCAAATAGAGACAAAAAGAAGAGGAACAAGCAGCCGACAAACCACAGAGTGACAGACAGACAGACGCGCAAACTTCCTCCTCTCCCATTATGTTTTCGAAAAGAAGTATTGATTAGTTGGGGTAGTTTTAACAGCGTGATATCACAAGTTGCCGAGTGTCTCCTTTCATGGTCGTCATTCGCGCGTCTCCATCCTACTCAAAACATTTTCATTTCAATATGAAGTGTGTGTGTGTGTGTGTGGCTCATTGTCACCGCAGATGAGTCAGTTCTACCTTCTTGGACTGAGAGTGAAGGACTTTGAGGTGGAGTGTGTGTGGGCAAAAAGTGTGAATATTTTCAACTGCATCAAATTAACAGCAACTGTCTGTATACAGAGTACGACCACACTATATGAATAATATTGAGCTTTATGGATAGACCACGCCCTGTGTCAGATTCAGGTGGTTTTAATGATGGATGAGGGGCTGTTTGAGACTTTCCATGGGTCATCAAACAAAAGCGTAATGTCATCTTCCTAAGAACAGGGACTTTCAGTTTGCTTGGAACATGGTACAGTATCTCTGGGCTCCATCCTCTGTGTTTTCCTGGAGCCAGCTCTTGAAAATACCCCGGTGAGTCAACATCCTCTCTCCTCTTGACTTGGACAAACACCACAGCTTACAGCATTCCTGGAGTCCAGACACTCATGCTCTGCAGCCTGAGCTTTTCAGGCGGGCATGCTGGTTTCATTTGCTCTGCGTGGTGGGAGATGAGGACAATATGTTGCGCTCTGTTGTTGGCTGTAATATTCAGTCAGTGTGGACGTGGTGGTTGTGTTTGTTCAGCATCCTCTGGAAAGAAAAAAAGACACTCAGAACAGGGTGATCCCCACCACTTCCTGTCTTTGGAGACAGGAAGGAGCAACTGTCGCCATTCTCTTTCTTCTTACCCACGTGTGGATGCCTACTGGTCCACATGTTGCTCTAGATATGACACGTCTAAAGCTTTGGGACTTTATTTCAGTGAAGACAGTGATGGCTCTCTGAAAATATTTAGCTGTTAAAATTTCTGGGAAATGATTTCGAACGGAGGCCACACTGTGTGTAAAGATACAACCCCATGACACTTCCTGCCATTGTATTTGAGGACTTTCTCTCTCACACTCACAGCTGTCAGAGGTTTTATATAACAGCATTTCAGCATTTAACCCTTGGATGCATGGGTGGGTCAAAAACAACTGCCCTGAATTTTTTGACAACATTTTAATTACAAAACTTTTCTGCATTTCATTTTCGAACTACCCCTTTAAAATGTTTTGAATTCCTTTATTCATCTTTCTTTCTTTCTTAATCTAGAGTATTTCTTTGTTTTACATAAACATTTTTTGTCTACTATAACCTACTATAACCTAAGCTCTCCATAAGTGGGTCAAAAAAGCATTTCATACATTTCCTATGGAAATTAATAGGAATCTTCAATCCCTTTATTTCTGTCAGGCATTTACTTACTGTGGACCACATGTCCTCTCCTTTATTATAGAGTGGCCAGCCATGAGACCTAAACCCATAAATTAGTTAGCATTTCATGAATCCCATGTCCATCGGCTTGAAATCAATGGGGTTTTTTTTGGAATGGATTTTCTTGTTAGATGCCTGAAATAAGGTCAGTGGTTCATACAAGCTCACAAGACTTTCACATTTTGTTCAATGACATAAATTCGTCAGTAAATACCACACTTGTTTATTTTGAAGCTTTAATGTTTCTCGTTTCTCTTTTCTTATAAAAATGGTGTTCATCTGTCTTGCTGAACAAAACGTGTAGTCTTAGTATCATAAACGTTTGTTTGCCACAGAGCCTATATTCTGCAATTAAAATCCAATTGAAAATCCCAGAGGCTTTTTGACAAGGAAACCAGGGCAATGCTAACTTCTGCTTCGGCCTCCGCACTCTTTTAGTATTTTACATATAACGTATTATCAATAGACTTTACCCCAGATATTGATATTACAGAATTGATTGTCTTTACGTTGCATTACATTGACAATTTTCTAACGTTATCTGAATCTGAATGTATAAGGGTGTCTGCAATAATCAAATTCACCTACTTTTTAGCTTATTAGCACTAGCTAGCTAGCATTAAGCCAATTAGCATTAGCAACTTAGTATTAAGGTCAAAGATACTGGATTACTACAAGATGGCCCACCTGCAATATACTCCCATTGTATGAAATGGTAACAGTTATACATTTACAGTCTCCTAAGTAGGCGTTGTCCCCCGTACCCCAATCAAAGACGATGGAGAACCGCCAATCAAAGACGAGTATTCCCCAACCTCGTTTCTGTCAACATGTGTACCCTTACTGGCCGTAAGATAAATAAATAAACAGTCCGTTAAGACATCCGCTGCAAAAAATATTTTTTAATCCAGTATCTTTGGTGAAACTGCACTGATTTCAGCACCAGAGAGGAGATATCTGTTGCCAGATCTGGCGAGAGTGTGTTGTTGAGACAGAGACAGGTCTTGAACAAAGTAAATTTTCTCCTGATTTGTCCGTCTGAAATTTGCCATTTTGGTGTCAGAATGTTCTGAAGATATGTGGCTTGTGATAAATGGGTCCAATATTTGCTTCCGTGACTATGGGGCGAAAGAATCGGCCATAATCTGTAATCACGTTCATTTCTCCCACTGAAGTCAATGGACTCAGGGCCTGCTGTTAGTCACCTAAAGGGGCGTGGTGACACTGATACAGGGAACTGACTCGCAGTGGACCGTCTTGGTTAACCCACCGTCTTTGGTTTAGGTAATTAGCTCTAACTAGCTATCATTTAGCCAATTGGCAGTTGCTATTCAGTGTTTTGGTAATTATCACAAGCTAGCTAGCTATCATTACAACACTAGCTACTCAAAAATTTCTAATTTAAAATTAGGTTGGTAGAAAGGGGGATTATTGGGTTAGTAGATGTGTGGGCAAGTTATTGTTAATTTATTAATCCTGAGGGGAATTCATGTGCCAGTGCAACACAATACAATCACACAGACTAAAGGAAATACTAAAGAAAAACTGTAATAGGATTTAAAATAATTACCAAAGAAAAAACCTTGTGAGTACAGGGAACTCCCCTTAAGGGTGAAAGAAAGAGAGTTGAAAGAGAAAGTGGTATGTAGTTTATCTTATGTAAATTTAAGCAGCAGAGGGCTAGATTTGCCTCTTTGATAATTTAATCATGATACTGACTAATACATGTTGTGAAATTCTGAATAATTCTGGTCTGGAATTTAAGAAAAGTTACAAGTATACCATTGATTTATCATTAACAAAAACAGCTGATTCATACAGGTAGTAATGTTAGTCTGACATCTGATCACTGCTCCATTTGAGTCTGAAACCTGGGTCTTCAACTGGGGGTCTGGGACCCCTAATGTTTTGAATATTTATCTGAAAATGCATACTGTATCAACATGAATGTGACATATTTTTCCTCCCTCTCCTAAGCAAATACGGGTCAAGACTGCGCCCTGAAGCCATGCGGACCGTAGAGGGTCCCTGCTCCATTATTGTTTCAGCTAAAAAACATTGAAGTCCCCTGGTCTCAGAGTTGTTTAAAGTATAAGCTATCTAACTCTTACCGTATTGTTTTCTCTCTGTGTGGGTGATGGTTGGGTTGTAGAGTGGAAGTGACTGGCAGGTGGTTCCTTATCTGACTTTGTGTACTCAAACATCATAAAACCATCATGAAAAAGAGGAACCCATTTAATATCTGAGCATTCAATCTGAGGCCTATCATATACCATCTGTACACCCACACTTCATTCACTGTGTAGGGCGTACATGTTTCACATCCTGGGGAAAATTGTCTCAGATGTCCCAAATCAAAGAAAATAACCTGCAAATGATTAGGTTTAATCCAAATCTAACCTCCCAGATTTGTTCCACATCTGATGTATCGCTGGTGCTTTTGTAAGCAGGACAAAAAAAGACAGACAGATGCAGCATTTAAGCCAAACACAGTCACATGTGTATTGTATTAAGACTAAGCCTATGACTACCTACTAATATACAAATGATTCATTCATTCGTTCACCCCTAAATTTACACTGAGATCAGCCACATGCAGCTGCTGTGTTTCCTGTGTTGGAAGTAAAGCTAAATGGTCATGACTGTGTGACATATGAGCAGCAATGGGAAATAAAAGCATATTCAATGACACAGACATTCACACCTGTCACTCGCTCAAACAGGATATACATATATATGTGAGTGTGTGTGGGAGGTTGGGTGGGTGGGTGGGAGAAGTCATTTAAGGTCTTACTTTGAGATGGCCACATGAAGAGATATGACGTGCTGCTACAGTAACTGAACACATTTATTTCTCAGTCAGTGTTGTGTCTTTGCAAACTGTTTCACCTTCATGTCCTACACTTAGTTCGATAACGAAGATGGCGGCTGATATGCAAGACTGAAATCTACCAGATCCTGCAGTGACTTCCCTTTGCCCCAAAACAATTAAAAACAGATGTGCTTTATAATGAAAGATCTATTCAGTAAAACCCAATTTTAATTGCTTTCCCCTCTTAATCCTTTAAAGAGAGACAGCAGCCATTTAGTGTTCAACTTTCACCAGGTTGGGACACACACACCAGACAGATTACAACAGATTAATGCAGCAAAGCCCAAGATATCCTGACTTTTAGTACAAAACACCATCCTACAATTTTTTATGCAAGTCATTGTGCAACATCTGTCGTTAGACCCTAATGTGTCTTTCAAACTCCACTTTCAAGTATTTAACGTCAGCTATCTGTTAAAAATATGAAGCAGAGGGGATTTCTGACACAAAGAGCTACTTCACAGTGACACCTTCATCACAGTCACTGTACAACACAAGTGAGTTGTTCTTTATACCACAAATGTTGTGACCTGTCTCATATTTGATATAAGTGTGACAACATCATCTGGTTTATTTTCCCAGAATTTAAAAAGCACCTTTCAGAGTCACAAAGGACTGTTTTCACAAGCTGACTCATCATGACAAGTAAACTGATCATGAGTAAAATCAGCGGAGTGTCCCGTTGATGAGCTGTACGGGACTGTAATTTAGAGTATGAGCCGACATTGTCTGCACACAGCTCTCAATATGGAGGTAGATGGCAACTTAGCCCACTGAGCTAACAGCACAAACAGTGCTGACAACTGCATCAGTGATGACAGCAGGTTTGGAAATGAAATGAAATGAGCACGAAAACTCACGTGTAGCCAGACTGGCTACCATGACAAAGAACAGAGAAGTTTTGATTACAGCAAACACAGGAAGTGTGACTTCATTCTCTCTTCAGGTCATCATTACTTCACTTTATCTTTACATAACAAATCAGGCTTTTCTTAGTCACTGTTTGAATGTATACCTACAGAACATAATGTGTCACAATTCATATATAACCCATGTAATCATGAGCCAGTGATTTGTAACCCACATAATGTTGTGTCAGTAATTCGTATGTAACTCATGTAATCATAAAGGCTGTGATCATGGGATGAATGAGCTAAGGAGTAAAGACGGAAGTAGTATAAAGAGCTAAATTGCCCATAAGGAGGCAGGATGGGTCGGACAGATGCACAACTTCGTGTCCCATGTGAAACCAAGTAAACTTTTAATTATTTTAAGAAACATTGTCACATTGTCACATTACGTTAAGTACACCACTTTGCATTAACTACGTAAACCATGATTCTTTTCCTCAACCTAACCTATGTAATTTTACTTGCACCTAACTTGCGTAACTTTGTTAAGTACTTAACGTAAAGTTACGAGGTTATGTTTAGGAAAGCAAAGTAACACAGACTGAGGAAAATTAAGCTATGTAGGTAATGTGTAGGAAAAGAAATGATGATTGGGCCTTATCGCGTTACGTACTTAATGTGAGGTTGAAAACTTAAAAAAGGTTACGTAAACTTGGTTAAAGTAGAGTTCTGTAGGTTAGGTTTAGGAGAGTAAAAGTACATAGGTTGGGTGTCGTTACATTACGTATGCCATCTTAATGTAAAGTTATGTAGGTTAGGTTTCGGAAAAGAATCACGGTTTGGCGTTGTTACATTACGCACTTAACATAAAATCACACTTAGGTTAGGTACACAATGTGAGCTTTTCTTAACTTTTCTCTAAACCTAATCTATGTAACTTTGCATTATAAGCCAACATAATGTGACAGCACCCAACTATGATTCTTTTCTTAAACCTAACCTGCATAACTTTACTTTAACATCTATTGTACCTTTATGTTAAGTATGTAACTTTACGTTAAGTGCAAAATGTGACGACACCCAACAGTAATTCTTTTCCTAAACCTAAGCTACATAATTTAACTTTCCTTAACCTCACCTATTTAACTTTACTTTCCTAAACCTAACCCTTTAACTTTACATTAAGTACTTAACTTAATGTTAAGTACACAATGTGACAATGCTTAACTTTTCCTTCAACTCACCTCTGTAACTTACGTAAAGTACATAATGCGATGACACCCAACCATGATTCTTTTTCAAACCCTGACCTACATAACTTTGCTTTCCTAAAACTAACCATGGAGCTTTACGTTAGGTACATAAAGGGACATACCCAACCACCTTTAGGGGTGTTAATTCACTAGATATCATACAAACTGTCGTATGAAGATACACGGAATAAAGAGTGGTTTCCAGCTGTATTACTGTTCTGGATGTCATATTCAGCACCTTCAACTGGTCCAAAGTTAAGTTTATTTTTTAACTAGACCTCGAAGAAGAAAAAATCAGAGGCTTATATTTAATGATGTAACTCTACCTCTAGTTTCCAGTACAGGAGTCCAGCACACTGCAATTAATTTTCAGTGCAGTCTGGTCCAACCTTTGCTGAATGAGCTCCTCTCAGAAATGTTTCATTTATCATCATCTTTTCCACAGGAGACGTTTTGACATGTCAAAATAGGAAAAGCATAGCTCTGAATAATGAATGAATGACTGCTGAGGATCATTTAGCTGCTTTGATTTCAGGGTCCTGGTGCTGTGCATGCTGGCTCATGGTTACTCTCACTGGAACACTTAAGTAGAGCAGAGCCATCGTTAGTGTTATTAGTGACACCTGCGCTTCTCCTAATGTGAAAAGTCAAGCTGTCTGCTGTGAAAAAGGCCCATTGTGGTAGATTTGCTGCTCCTTTGCTGCTATTTGATGCAAAAACAGACACATTTTCCAACAATAAAGGCCAACTGATCCAATAACTTACTATAATTGGTTTTATTTTGTAAACTGATGCATGTCAAAGCCCCTGAAAACTTGTAATTCTGTATAATACTGCTCGACTTTGTGAGAATCAATTAAAGTTTAAGTTTGAAAGAAAAACATCCTTATGGTTAAACTCAAATGCTCAGCTAATCTGCTTCATCAGGACTGTGTGGGTGTCTTATCAGATTTCATTGATAGCGTCAATATGTGCAGACAAACCACACGACTGCTATCAGATATTTTGATTCAAATGCTGCTAAACTCTGATTCGTGCATGGAAATATATAAGTGCATCACCTTTTTTCTTTTTCCAGTTGACGATCTTCCCTTTCAAACCAGCAAAAATAACACTGAAAAAAAAAATCACAAAAAATACGTATTTCGTGTAAAATAATCCAAAACACTGGGAGAGGATTGTGTCTTCATGCTGGACTCCCTCAGTCATAACGAGAAGCTGATTGAGAACAAATGTTTTCAGGGCTTTAAATATATTAATTCATATGTAAGCTGTTATTTTTACAACGCGATGAATCTTACTGTATGTTGAAATGTGCTTCTGGATCTTGCAGCTACTGGAAAACTTTTTATGGACTGTATCGAGGGGGGCTAATAAAACACACATCTGTCCAGCTCTTAAATAAGAGGCTCTGACTGTATAAATGAGTTGTCCATTAACAAGCTGCTGCGTGGAAATTATGAGCAGCGGCTTCAGGAAAGAGGCTGTTAGAGCCACAAAGAGACAATATAACCTTTAAGGTATCGGCTTACTGCTGCTGCTGGGAAACCAAATGCAGGAACGTTATCTCAGATGCAGATTATGAAGAGCATTCTTCAATTTGCATTTATTAAAAAAAAGGCACTGTAGTTGAGGGTGAAAGCTGAATCATCCAAGTCATGTCAGGCAGTTTTGCTTCTTCTTGTTGGTGCTTAACCGACTCTTTTATGGACTTTTTTAGGGTAGATTTTATTTGTGACTTTTGACCCTGAACTCTTCTTAAATCCACACCTGTCGTCTCCCGAGGCAGGTGTCCCGTCTGGTGTTCTTATCCCGTTCTTATTTTGCCACGTTACCTGTTCTGTCTCTTTGTTAAACACACAGTGACACACAGGCATGGAAATAATCACATGCATATGATGCTGTCTTTTTTTAACCGTCGCAGTCTCTTATCTTTATGGTGGATTTCCGGCACATTTCTCAGCCACATCCTGTGCCTTGACAGCCTGCTCAAGCTCCTATCAAACACAACAGACTACGAAGTGCCACCCACGTTATATGACACCAAAACTTTGTGATTGATATTTCTGCTTCAAACAGGTTTGCTTCTTGCGTGAGAATAACATTTGTGGATTTTGTGTGGTGTCTTTTCTGTGCACGTGTGTTTAAAAATGCTGCAAGTGTTGAGCACAAGCACCAAACCTCTTCCTTATTTCTAACCAACCAAAGAACATCTGCACTGATCCATTGTATGACCAGAGGCACTAACGGCCCATCAGTAACTGTGACGCACGCCATGCTTGAGAAAGAGCACGCTGGTCTGAGCTGTTTCACCACAGAGTCTCAACTATGTCCTGCAGGCTCTTCTGCTTCCTCTTCTCAAAGCTGCTCATTTCACATCACTGACAGGCGGTAACAGGGAACGGACCGGCAGGTACAGTTTTTTATTAACTGTGTCTCAAGACGGTGGTGTTCAGTGATCAAAATTCATCAGAAAAAGTGAGCAAAATTAGCGAGAAATGCACTTGCAATGAAGCGTGGATGGATTGCCACATGGAGCTACCAGGCACAGCTCCAGGGGGCGGAGAAGTCAAGGGGCCTCTACACCAGTGTGTCTTTATAAAGTGACATTTCTTGTTGCAAAGTCAGGCAGTTCTTTTTTTCCTCATTCCCCTGATCTTGATATGTGTCCTTTAAAGAAAGTAATGCACCAATCTAGAACAGAGAGGTGAGTTCCCTTCTCTTCCAGTGGACCTTGATGGGACCTCATTTGTAAGAAAGAAAAAATAGTTGTCAACAGCAAGGGATAAATATTTTTTGGATACTGTTTGAACTGTGGCATGAATTACCCATTTGTCAACAGAGTTAAACTGTTACAGTGTATGACCGTGAAAATAGGTACACAACTCAAACAAGTGATGTCACAGCTTTCTCCGGTGCTGAAACTAAGACACCTGTGTGTTTCATAGTGGGACATACTCACATGAGAAACAGGTCTTGCTCGTTCTTTTGCTTTCCGTTACATTTATGAGTGGAACATAGTCAAAGGCGGCACGGTGGTTCAGTGGTTAGCATTGTTGCCTTACAGTAAGAGGGCTCCCGGTTCTAATACAGGGTGGGGGGTTTCAAACACCGGGATGGGGGAGCCCCTCTGTGCTGAGTTTGCACAGCGTGGGTTTTTTTCCGGGTTCTCTGGATTCCTCCCACGGTCCAAAGACACCTAATGTCAGCCCACCACAACAACCGACAGAATATACATTTACGGAAAAAATTAATGAATGAATGAACATGGTGCGAGACGAGATCTGTCGTTCACTAAGTGGTTTTACACTTAACTAAATGGTACAATGACAAATTACAAATATCTTGTCTTGCAAAACATGTAACTAATTAAACAAATAAAACAAGATCAAAATATTATTTATTTCTCGCCATTGACTACCATACTTTTTTTCCTAAACAAGGTACTATTGTGAACACCAGAAGAGGAGGGATGTGGCCTCTCTACTACACCCCATAACACTGTCAGAATCACAATGGACAGTTTACAAACAACGTGGAAAATCCAGATATTGTCTTTTTATGCATTAAGGTTTCTCATTTAAATGAGATGGATGTGGATGAGATGTTATGCCTCTGCAAACGGGTCAAGTTGCTCGGACAGTTTACATCCATGTCTGTGAAAACATGGATGTTTCACACTCATCCTCACCCCGGCAGCACAGAAGATCTATACAGTCAGCACAGTTTCAAGATTAGTTTCACCAGTTCAGTATCTGACCAAACGTCTCCCCTTCTGTTCCAGAGATATGACGCTGAGTAAAGGCAGAACTTTATGATGTCACAGGGAAGGTGATCTTTTGAAAATGTCATCACTTCATAATTTTATCCTGTTAGACATTTGTGCGAGATGCTGTCATAGTGTGTATGAATTCTTGAGTTATGGCCATACACATTTTGTGAGGTCACAGTGACCTTTGACCACCATATTCTTAACAGTTTATCTTTTAGGTCCTCGTGGGTGTTTGTGCCAAATTTGAGGAAACTCCCTGAAGGCCCTCTTGACATATTGTGTTCATGAAAATAAGACAGACACAAGGTCACAGTGACCTTGACCTTTGACCATCAAAATCTAGTCAGTTCATCTTTGAGTCCATATCAACGTTTGTGCCAAATGTGAATAAAATCTCCTCAAAGCATTTTTGAGACATTGTGTTCACAAGAATAGGACGTATGGAAGCACAGATGTAGAGACAGACAACCACAAAAAAACAGAATGCCTTCAGAAGATGAATCAAGCAAAGGCAATTTTTTTTTGGTTTCACATTTTTGTAAACTCAGTATTTGGGGTTTTCGGATGAGATATTTGATGATTTGACCATAAGATATTGTGTTTGGGGCTTTTTGTTCATTGTTTCCTGATGTTTTTGAATATCAAACTCATTTGAGTTAATGGGCCACATACAGAGCAATTTGATCTCAAGTGGGCCTGACCAGTAAAACCACTGCACGACAACCTATAAATAACAACGCATCCATTTTCTTCCCTCTTTTAGTGTAAAATGGTTGTGCATTTACATAACAGGTCACAAAAAGCCTGAGATGTCTTATGAAAGATTAAAAATAAGTGCAATTTCAACAAGATGTCTCAGTTTTTCCACATTCAGTCAGTCTGCTTCTCACTGTCATGTACATTTCCACTCCAGTGTAGTAATGCTGGCATCACAACACCAAACTAAAGCAGAAGTAACTGAGGAAGCAGGGTAAGTTACACGCTGCCTTAGCAACCATTTACAAATGTGAGGTTTTGGCAGTGCCTTAGCAACGTGGTTTCACAAATATTGTTTCAAAATGTAAGCGTGACAGAGATGCATTTGTAGTGATGCTGGTTATTGACAATTTTTTGCACAATGTCTTTAAATACGACCACAATAAGTTCTTTCAGAGAATTGTGTTCTGGTCAGGTTGGAAAATCCTCTGAAGCAGCATTTTACATGAAATGGACTACTCACTGTTAAACTTTAGTCTTGATTTCCACGTCATAGTTGCAGCTTTGATTTAAAAATGTGATGTACTGTGTTGAAAAAGGTTTCTTTGCTGTTGTATTTTCTCTTCAGACACCAGTATGGTATTTTTGGGGTATACATTTTCAGTTTTCGGTGTTTGAGTCAGAGGTTTCATCTGACAAAAGCTGTAATCTGGCCTTTTTAAACAAAATAAGAGTTGCTATACATTGTGTGGATGTAGAGACGGTAACATTGAAGAAGGTAAAAATGGTTAAAATGGTGGGAAAACAGCACAAGAGGCATAATCTGACCTCCAGTCTGCAGTTCATACTCAGACCACTGCTAAACAAATTCACCACTTAGTCTTGAAATCAACAGTGGTGTTTTAGCAGTGGGGCGACATCCCAACATTGGCAACAGTATATTACTATCCGACCCCCTGTACTAACCGCCCACTGGGTTAATTGCTGAGCACCCTCCTTGTTTAGGCCCTCTGTCTCAGTTAAATGGCCCTTTCACACGTTGTTTTTAGTGTACCATCATCTTGAATAATTATCCCCTTGTTATGCAGTCAACCCATTCGCTCTAAACCCATGTTTCAAGCACCGGCGAGCTTGCATAACAATCCCTTCTGTCACCCCCCTCCCTGCTTCTCCTTAATGTGCCCACAACAGTCAGAGGGCTCGGCTCTAACACATGGCCGCATACCATCGCTCACCATCATCAACACTCCTGACGCATCTGTGAATGAGCGGCAGGGGACAAAAGGGATCAACGCCGGAGAGAGTGACCACCATGACCTCATGGGTCAGCTGGGAGCCAGGAATGAAAAGACTCCAAGCGACCCCCGCCCAACACACACACACACCCAGTGAGCTCTTGGACAACTGAGGCCGCCATGGGAATATGGGAGCGTGGAAGAGGAGGAATCAGCATTCGTCTGCAGGAGCTGAAAGAAAGCGGTTGTGTTAGGAATTTTGGGTCATGCCTTTCTCTGCACATTCCTCACTATCCTCCCAACAATAAACTGTGTCATGGGCGATACAACAGCCTCCATTCTGGATACCTTGCACCACAAAAAAGCCTCAAACCATCCGAAGCCAGACGCTAACCTCTAGAACTCGAGTGATAACATTCTTAAACCGAGGAAGAGCTGTGGAACCATGAAGGCCTGCTATATTAAAAGTATCACATGAAGTGGGACACATCTCCGCTGGGGAAATTACAAACAGATTGTGTGTACACTCGAGGTCGGAGCGCTAACTGAAGTTTGGCAGCTACAATTCCCACAAACAGTTGTGGCTTGCGGAACAAAATGGCTTTTCTTGCAAGTTCTGCACAAAATAAAGAGCATATAATCTGAAAATGACACATATTTTATTTTTAGGAACCGTGACTTCAGGCAGAAAACAAATAAAACAGAATCGATCTGACTCAACTAAAAGTAGATATCAAACTTGTCTCTTACAAAACGTGGAACAATCACAAATCGAAACGGGTTATTTACTCAGCTGTCAAAATAAAAGTCGGTGCATGCAGTAAAAACTGAAAAATCCTTCATTCTGTACATAAAGTAGACATGTCAAAATAAATAAATAACTTAAAGAACAAAAGGAAACAAAAGTTATGTACAGCTGTGAAACACTGAGGGCCCCAGAACAAAGCCACATATTCACTGGTCAAACGTGAAGAGGTGCACATGTAGAGCCATCTCACTTTGGTCTCAGTCTCTTTGGGGACGCTTGTACTTTTTTCTTTGGCAGTTAAGTTCAACAGTCGGTGGTGCTAAGTCTAAAGTCTGTAAAGTCTCTGTGAACAGCTCTGTTTGCTGCTCACAGTTTGCTCTCCTCCTCCTCCATTGGTCGGTTCAAGCCTGGGATGAATTTGAGGAGACGTCTGCGGAAGCTTTTGGGTTTGGGCTTCCTCTGCAGCGAGTTGAAACCTCCCTGCTTCTCCCCCGGGGCGGACGATGACGACGACGACGACGATGTTCCCCTCATGTAGCTGCGTGTGCTGGCGCTGCGGGTCAGCTGCGTCTTGGCCGACGTGAAGAGCTCGCTGGCCGGTCGGAGACGCTGCTGCTTCTTCTGCGGCTGCTCTTTGTTTTTGTCTGTGTTGGTGTTGTCCACGTTGTCCACGCTGCCGTCCTGGTACACGCAGGTCTGGTAGAGAGGGTCGTCCTCGGTGGCTGTGCTGAGGAAGCTGGCGCTGCTGCTGGTGCTGCCGGTGCAGCGGAGGGCTCTCTGAGCGGCGGGGCTGGGAGTGCCGAGGCTGCCGTACACGCCTGCTGACTCCAGGGACTCGTAGACTGCAGCATCACTCAGTACAATACCTACAGGAGAGAAGGGTAGAGTTAGGTTGGTGGACTACTGAAAACTTTTAGGTCACATCCAAATAATCTCCGTCCATACTTATTCAACATAAATGAACATCACATGACCATTTACAAACACTGAGCATTCATGTGTCGATGTAAACAAGAAGCAGATTTTCTGCTCTACGGTTGGCTGATTGGTTACAGGAAGTACTACGCAGATGGCAGAAAGTAAATCAAGAGATGCTGTGCTTGGACCAGCAATAAGGTGGAACTGTTACTGACAGTAACATATGAGTATAAGGCTGTCCAGGCGGCAGAAAACAGATTGGGAATCACTGCAAAGCAAATATGGCGACATATCCGAGTGTACTAGGAGCATTATTGATCACTGCAGGAAGTCATGGCAATGGGAAAGGAGTACGGGACAAGAAGGATGAAATTACAGCTGTGTAGACTAAGCTTTTAATGTTTTGGCTAGACAGGTCATGACTATTAAGACGCAATCAGGGTCGAACGAGGCGAACATGGCTGTCTGCGCCATCGTTTTCGAAAGTCTCTGTCCACTAAACGCAAAACGCAGTCCAGGAGGTTTCGAACTAAAATGAGATCAGCAGCTTTTTAAAAAGTCTGTTTTAAGGGTTTTTAAAATACTGGAGAAGTGTGGAAGTGAGATGTGGACATAATAGTGAATGCTTTTTAAAACCAGACTGTATCGGCTTCTAGGCATGTGGCGTAGAAACAGGCGTGCAAGAAACTGTTCAAACTGCACCAGTGCAGAGCATTTCTTGGTTTATGAGCATAAGCATTGGTGTTAAAATGTTTGTTTGATCTGCTATGAGTCAAGTTTTCTTCCCTCTTTTGAAACCAAAGTAAACAATGAAAAAAAAAGTCAGAAAAAGATGATCACAAGTTTTTAAACCTGGACAATTTAATGTTTTCTATGTACAAGCATGTAAATCAGCACTGACACAGAGTGGATAATCCTGGTGACTAACAGCAAAGTTAACGAACAAGACTCGTAAAACCTACCATGAACGAGCCTCTGCTCCTGGCACATCAGCGACCGATACTCATCCCACTTCTCGTGAAGAGTTTGCTACAAAAGGAAGACGGTGATATATTAAATGATGGTGACAAGAAAACCACAACAGACACTGTAAAAACAACTCATGACAAAGAACTATGACGCTGAAGTAACTTAAAAACACTGCTACAAAGTCAAAACATTCATTGAAACAATAATGAGTCAACAGATGTAAAACAGACTTTCAAAAAGACAACAAAGCAACAAGACTGAGAAAACTAATCATCTGTGTCCACACTGCAGGTGCAATGACCAAAGTTACTAGTTGCGTCAAAGGGGCAGTCTGTGTGAAACGGAAAAACTGCATTGACAAATAACAGGAGTTGCAAGCTACAACCAACAGGAAGATGACGTATCAGGGATTTCCTGATTACCACCGACTGATAGGCATGTTAATATGAACACGACTGTATCCGTTTTCTGTGTATTTCTTCTCTTTTTCCAACAAACACGGGTCAACAACTGTCGTATTTAGTGAGAAATCAGCATCTATCAACACTGCACACATGCAGAGCAGCAGGTTAATCTTTAAAACGCTGGATTAGTATCTCAGAAAGCGTCTGTGCTGCAGCTCTCACACACTCGTGGATTAGAGCGGGACAGCTGCTGTAATCTTTGGGGGGAAAGCTGGCAGCTTTTTAACAGCCTCCGGTTTGAGAATGTCTGCAGCGATCAGTGAACTGCTGATGCAACAGGTGGTGCTGCTGGGGAGACAGGTGTGGAGGGAGGGAGGGGTGGTGTCTATATCGAGCATGTAACATAATGTGTGTGTGTGTTTGAGGGTGGTGGACACACACAAACGGGCTGACTCACCACTGACAAACACTGAAAAAACTGCCGCAGCAACGGTAAAACAAGACAAGCTCACCTTCAGATACTGCAGCCGGGCCTCCAGCTCCGCTTTTCGGATTGAGTCACTGTAAACTGTCTCCAACCTTTAAGTGTAAAACCAGAAGGCAGTAGAGTTAATAAGCGTGACAGGAAGCACTTATAAAAACTACAAGGGCAGAAAAAACAGCGATAAAAAAGAAAAGTTGGACCATATGAAAGACGCTTTTCATCAGACGGTGGCGGAAATGAGTCTGATGTCAGTTTACAAGAGCATAAGAACATGATACAATTTCCACTCAAGACACTTCAGTGTGGCAAATCCTTTGAATTACACGAGTGGGCGACCGACTTATAGAGCTCGTTTCAGTTTATACAGACTTGTAAGTATAATTTGATGATGTCAGTCTGTACAATCTGTGCCTGCTCTGCCACTCTGATGCGGTTCACCTCACTTTTTTAGCAACAGCTCTCGGCGCTTTCAGACAGGGAGCTCGCTAATTGTCCCTTTAATCTTTTACAAGCAGAGGAGGAGGATGAGGAAGAGGAGAGAGATTCAGACTAAAACCCCATTCAGCACTCAACTCAGCTGGAAGATATCGAATCCTATCGAATCAAGGCATCAAAAAATTAATCTCTTGTTTATTTTTGAACTTTTAAGCTGCTTCATCAGAACTGCTTGACAGACTGTTGTACATCGTCTAAAACTACATCCTCCTGCACCTTTCTGATGTCAGATAAGGGGTCTCTGTCCGACCATTTCTCTAACCAACCGAAACAGACAATCTGGCACTGACACCCACTTTGTGCAAGAGTACAGTCAGAGTTTGAACTTCTCTCTCTTCCTCTTTTTCCCCCATTCTCGACTATTTCTGTCTTTTTTCACGTCACTGCAGCTCTATGAATGTCGTAAAGGAGAGATGATCATAAAACGTGCTTTGTTTTCCCCCATAATGTCAAAGTCTCTCTGTGATGACCGGCTTTTCAACCCGCCTGTGGCCGTTACTATAAATACTTTCGCCATCCTTCCTTTCAGAGATAACCTTGCCCTCAGAGTATGAAATGTCAGTTTTGCACAGGCTGAGGCAAAATCTTGTAATTACTACCTTTGTCTAAACAACAGCCCAAAACACAAACATACAACTATGCAAAATTTTAAAAAAGCAGCAAGTACTTTGGGTTTTTTGTGCTCAGTTAATAACTTAAACCAGTGGTTATCAAACTGTTTCTGTCACTACCCCCTTTGGAAAATATTTCATGCCTCCATCCATGTAAACTGGATTAAATTTTTATTGACCATGAATAAAATGTGTCACACAAACTAAAAGTACGGACGCTGAGATCAGCCATGTCTGCAATTACATTTTTCACGCTGTTATCTCAAGATCACGGGTTAATCTTTTTGTTATTTTAAGATAACGAGCTTTGAGCCATACTAACCCGCATAGATGTCTTGACAACTGTAGCAAAAGCTGAAAATGTCGAGTCAAGGAGTCCAATCAAGGTCTAACAGTTCAGTTATGAATTCTCCCCGACAGTCGTGACAGTGATCAGGAAGACTAAAATCAATCAGGGCCCACTAGCTCAGAAGTAAACTGGTTGGGTTTCGGCTATCGAATCGAGTCAAATCTCGAAAAGCAGTTGTTGAAAAGAAAAAGAGGGTTCTGAAATTAGATAACATAATCCAGTCTTTGATTTGGAGCAAACCCTCAGTATGTGTTGTTCAAAATCCTTCTATTTCTGATCCAGATTACACTTTTTGAACAACTGGGCCCAGGTGTGATCAAACGTACCATAATTATCCGTCATCTCGAGAAAACCAAAGTACATTTCTCCTATAAATTAAGTCGCTATTTCGAGAAATCAGCCTTCTTTATTCATGAATCAACATACATTAAGAAAACAAGCTTTGTGATGCTGAGATAATGGCACTGGAAAATAATTCTAAGTCCAGTCGTTTTCAGCTTCGTACAGAACATTACCCTGTTTATACCCGTATGATACTGTTGTTAAGCTTTGCCCAAACTGCCGGGGTCTTTATACACAGGAGACACCAGGCTCTCTATTTTGAATCTGACTCATTTGTTCACACAACAAACATCACCTGTTTTTATTTTGTTTCCTGGTAAGACAAGTCCCTGGTGTAATTTACATTTGGTTTCCCTTTGAATACGTACTTTCAACCTGAGCTCTGTCCCGAATCAGTTTCTTTCAACTTTCAGTTAAACAATTAAACTGCTTCCAACTCTCTGAGATATAAACATATAATTTCCGCACTAGAATAAGTGGAATATGTTTATTATTACTTAAATAAAAATCTGAGAAGCATAACTAACAACAGAAAACATTCAACATCCACAGCTGGTGTTGTTCTCTGTGAGTGTGTACCTGAGTGTGTTGCCACAGGCCCTGATGAGCTGAACGATCTCCTTGTGTCGAAATCCCTCCACGGTGGCCTCGTTCACACTTGCGATGGTGTCCCCTGCACACACACAATCAACATGTGTGTTAACCAGCAGCCATCAGCTCAGGATGTGCTTCAATCCACTGCGGCTTCAATTAGTACAAGCTGCAGCCGACTCTGAGCCCAAATTAAACCTCGACACATGTGCAACACAAATGTGGACGGCCATGCGTGTGCAGTCGTGGCACACAGCTTGTGCATGAACTGAAGTCACCTCACTGGAAAGAAGTTTATTTAAAACATGTTAGAGTCATATGTGTTTATTTATCTGCGAGAGTCGGCTCCACTTCAGATTTAATAGACGTGGTGTGAACTCTGGTGCGTGACAGCAGCCTTTGTTGGGTTTCAGAACAAAGCCTGTTTTCCTCTTTTCAAAAACCACCGCCTAATCTGCTTCATGCGATGAAGTCACTGCGTTCACTCCGAGACGCAGGGAACAATAGAGCCAGCATGTGAGGAATGTAGGAAGTGAAACTGAAGTGACATACGCAGGTCAGATGAGGGATGGAGGCGGAGAAATCACCTTCCCTTTTGACTGACGTAAATGTTTACGCTGGGACCGGCCGGCTTGAGACTGTGTGGTTACCAGTTCGAAAACCAGAAGCAATTTATGGAGGCAATGTGAACAACTGCTGCGGTGCTCTTTGGCACGACATCGAAGACACTGCTTCCTCTTTTCGTCTAGGGCTGCAACTAAGGACTGTTTTCATTTTAAATTAAACTGTGAATTATTTCCTAATTAATTGATCAGTTCTTTGGTCTGTAAAATATCAGAGGAAGATGAAAAATGTCGATCAGTGTTTCCCAAAGTCCAAGACGACATGTTTAAATGTCTTGTTTTGCTGCAATGCAAAGACATTCAGTTTATTGTCATAGAGGGGTGAAGAACCTTGAAAATACTTACATAAACAGAGCTGGAATTGGATAATTTTGGCTTTTTATTTTGCTTAAAAAATGACTCAAATTAGTTTGTTATCAATTTTAATAGTTGACAAACGGGGTGCACCGATAGTGGAATTCTGGGGCGATACCCATATCGATGTTTAAAATAAAAATTTGGCAGATAACAGGCATCATATCTGTTGTCTTTGTTGTTTATTAAGCTGAATTGTTTTCTGTTTCCTTTACTATCTTTGAATGAGCGCAATCATTCACATTTTTATTTTATATAATTCTAAGTATATATAATTCATCATGATTCCTTCTCTAATATCTATTTTATATTGCTGTAAGAACATCAACAAACTCACCCTTCAAACAGCTGTATTAAGTCAGGATTCTCACCCAAAACATTTTACCAGATTACTGTCATAATGCACCAAGATAATGCCTAATATTTATATTTACCACAGAGAGCTTGAACGCATCATAATGTCATTTAATGCCAATTTCAGCATGGGTTTGTTTTTCACAATGGAGCGATATCAGAGGAAAAAACTGGGATGCATCCTCCGACAGGTCGATAGTGGGTTTATGGTGTCCTTTCGTCACAGCAGTGCCCCAAGGAAGATCTCTGTTTGGCCCTACACACTGTCTCCAGGACGACGGTGACACAACAGAAAAACATTGGCCACTGCCATTGCTGACTGTCATCTTACTTGCCAGTAGGCTGATGGCAGTTACCAAAGTGAATATTGGCCTATACTAATGTGCGGCTGATATATCAGTGCAATCTTAGTTGACAACTACTCCCCTCACACTGTGACAAATATTTTCCTGCATATACTTCCTCTTTTAAAGTCACTGTCGCACACTGTTTCTATCTTTGAGGATTTTATTTTATTTTTCAAAAGGACCCAAAAGGAAAAGGGGACGTGTTTGCCAAATAAAAATAACACCTCCTTTCAAACTGGAGTTGGAGAGGTTGTCTTTGCTTTACTCTCTCTGGCACGTTGGCGAGAGGACCTGGCAAATACGTGTTGGCTGAAATAGCTGCTCGCTAAGTTGTTTGTTGACTGGAAAATGAGTAGGCAAACAGTCATATTTGTACTTCCCTAAACAGCCGGACCCGAGACAGACGAGTGCTTTTGTTGACGTACTGTACACGAGTGTCAGCTGGCAAGCACAAAAAAAGGGCGAGCTGAACCAGAAAAAAAAAAGAAAAAAGAAAACCTCCTGACACGCTCACTTCCCCTCATGTCTATTACAAGTGTTTTCCAGGTTATTTTAGGCTTCGACACAAAAAAGAGGAATACAAACACAAACTCACCAACTTTAAGTCCTGCTTGCTGAGCCGGGCTGTCATCGTGCACTTTGCACACAAACGTGCACATCTCCACAGAGTTTTGGTCCTGATGGTGCAGGCCATAAGTCTGAAAGAAAAAGAACAAGCACTCTGAAATAACTTCTTTTAATACTTCTTCTTTTACGTCAAGGAATTGTTTTACACAATGTCATTGATGTCAGCAGTTTTGAAATAATGTGCACATACATAACACAACACAACACAACATAAGTGATAAACCCCTGAATGACAAGCTGAGCGAGTCGTGACGGACAGTGCAGGAAGACAGATGGTATCAGTAACCACACAGAGACGTGGCGCCATCATGCAAAGTTAGAGGTTTGTTTCTCTTGTCTGATTGAATAGAAACTGCTGGTAGGCTGTTTCAACATTAAAGGACAGGTTCACCTTTTAAAACGGGCACTGACTTGATCAGATACACTGAAAGTCACTGTAATTGCTCCTCCTGTCCTTAAATGCAGCTTCATTGTGAGGGCCCTGACACACGACAGTCGGTCAGTATCAGGCTGTCGATGAGCATCTGTCGCTCTAGTTTTTGCGGTCTGTCCCTCATCAACTTCTTTTTGGGGCTTTTTATTTGACTCAGCATGATTACTTGATTCAGCATGTTGAATCGGCGTCAGAGACAGCAAAGCCCGTTGAGTTCAAGTGCAACTTTTTGGTCGAGACACAGGCAATGTGAGGCGACGCAGCAGTTGGCCTTCATTGCCACTATTCTTTGATATCGGTTTGGTCTGTCAGGGCCTTGAGAGATGAGGTACAAACTCTTATCTGAGCACAAATATACAGCTAAGTAGCAAAAATGACTTCTGAAGTAGGGCTGAGGCAGATCATCAGTCTTAAGGACGTCATTGATTACGATTCATTTTAAATTATGTCAGTTTTACTCTTGTTTTTAAGGGACGAGGACATCATAAATAATCCAACATCAATCACAAACAGTGGTTTGATCACCTGACTAATCATAAAATTATACATTAAACAATGAAAAAAAATAACTGACCAGTCAAGAGGATATCTTCCAAAGTTTCAGTCTTTAATCACAACATGCCCTCTTCTTTGTGTTACAGTCCCTCCAACAAAACATGGAAGCACAAAGCTGGAATTTCCCACCCAAAAATACTGTCCGTTTGGGTGACACCCACCTGATTTGTTTAGCCAACGCCTGATATCATCTGTAACTGAATGTTGGATGGCTTTCTATGTAAATAAAAGGGAGGATCTCTTTATGCCAGTATGGAGAGGAGAGAAAATTAAAGCAACCAGTAGCTATTGCAGTGTACAAATCGACATTAAGAAAATGTGATCCTTTAGGGCCCTGACACACCAAGTCGCTGTCAGTCAACCTTGGGCCACCAGTCTGCTGCCATAGTTTTTGTAGTGTGACCCGAACCATTGGCACTAGTCGCCCTTGTCGGCTTTTGTTGGCCGGTTCAGCCTGTTGAATCGGTGTTGGAGCCTGTCTTTCAGAGAAATCACTCTAAGTGGCAGTTTAGCTCTGAGCGTAACAAGAGAAACGGAGGTGAGGAAAGCAAACTAACAACTCAAGTCAAGAGGTAGTGACATCATTAAATATATTAGATTGCACAAACAGTTCATCATGGTTTGTGTTACTGTTCGTTGGCGCAGAGTAAATATAATTTGTTCTGTCATTATCAGGTTGTGTTGTTAATGTGCTAACTGGCTAACTAGCATCTTGAGTCCCTCCTGTCGGTCTTCCTGACTCCATTTTCGAATGACAAATACAGCCTGAAGCCGCCTGCTGGTATGGAGAGTTATTTCCTGTCAGGCAGGCACAGAACATACGTGCTATTTGGCTGTTGGCTGTAGTCTTTGTGGTGTGTTCAGGTGCAACTTTTTGGCCTGGTGACGTGAGGGAACACAGCAGCCAGCCTTCGTCGCCGGTGGTTCTGTGATGTTGGTTTGGTTTGTCTGGGCCTTCAAACTGACACAGACACTAAAACTCATTACAGAAAGCTCAATAAAAGCAGAACCTTGTTGGAAGCTGACAAGAAACCCCCTCCGTATTATGCCTGTAATATTTTGTTGTCTTGACAACTGTTTTTTGTTACTTCCACATGTATTTGCATGCTCTTCCTTGTTTCAGTCACGCCAATCTCCCTGCAGAAGATCAGAGCACTGCAGGCAACACATAGACTTCCTGCTGTCACGCAGCCGTCAGTCAGTCAACATGAGGCTGAAACTGTTCAGGGCCTTTCCCTCAACAAACAGGTCCAGAGACTCACACGAAGATGAGAGTGTCTCGCAGAAAAAGCAAACAAGTTATCAAGTTTTCCATCTGCGACAATCAAGTGTTCCTATTAAAACATGGATCCCACTTGGACGAGTGTCTCTTCGGGACAATTTGCAATGATTCAGATCTGCCTGGCTCGCTTCCCTCTCAGCAGAGCCAAAGATAAACACATAACCATGCAAATATCGTTAAAATGCAAATATCACATTTACATGCTGGATCCTCAACTTCACATCCGTGTTAACATAACAGGCACTGAGGGAGAAAAACCACCAGGAAAAGAAACTCATCTCTCTCTGCCGAGCTTCAAACTGACCCTCATGAGCTCACTTCCTTCTGGCCACAGGCGGGGAGGAAGGGCGGGGGCCTCCAGCGAAAACCGTAAATAGTACAAAATGTCTTTCCCTCCACTTACAGAAACTTGAACACGCCAGATCAACAAATAACCATTTCAGGAAACTATTTAAAGAATGAGGTCTGCTTCACAGAGCTGACATTGTGAGTGTGCAGCGCTTCAGGGCGACAGAGAGAGAGATCAGGGAGATATTGAGGTCAAATGTGCGAAGCGTCTGCCTGCTGAGAGGGTGAGAGCGAGGCAGGTATTACATGGGAAGCGTGTGAGCGAAACCACACGGCTTAAAATACAGACGCTGGGAAAAAATAAAAACATCTCCTCTTCTCTCTCGAGTCATGGGACTAACACTCAACACGTTACTCTACTGATGTGTGACCTTTCACCCCCGCCGGAGCAGGCAAATGCTGGGATTAAGAGATTTACAGGATAAGATGTGCACGCTTCAGTCTCTCAAGTTTCATCATCTGTTGACAGAGATGTAGCCGATCAGGGAAATCCTGTTAAATGGCACTCAAGAGGTTAAGAGCCCCTCCAGCCCCCCCTCTGTTTCATTGCGGTTAATCCTCTTACCTGGATCTCGAAACCAAACGTCTCCTCTTCCTTCTTCTCCAGGACCACCACCTTTCTGCAGAAGAAGAACGAGATGGTGCCATTTTTATTTCAACCTCTGTGTATGCTGCAGTATGAGACTTTCACAGTACATTAACTGTCTCAGAAGATATCATGGTGTCGTATACCTATTAGTTACAATGACCCTAAAAGGAAAGCAGCAGGGGATTTTTGTTTTTAAAGGAAGTATGTAGAAAAAGTCTGACAGGCAGTAAAGGAGGAAACAAGATACACGCACAAGTGAGATTCTTTGTCCACGTTGATAACCAAATGTACACCATATGATAACTGTCAGTTCTCATACCACAGTACACCGGTTCAAAAGGTATTACGCTGCAACCCTTATCACAACTTATTTTAAGTCATCAGATTTCCCCGAAGTCAACTTCTCAAATGAATGTGAGCTGTGTAATTAGGGGAGCAATAAATCAGCGTCTGTTCTGATAATCAAGTAATTGCTTTGGGGAGTTTTCGAGCTTGAATGCCAAAAAGTTTGATGGTTGCAGGTTCTCAAATGTGAGTAACCGCTGCTTTTCTTGGTCGTAGGGCTGTGATGCACCAACCTGACAATCACCATAGGTCAGTGAGCGTCTGTCACCTTAGTTTCTGTGGTTGCCCCCACACTAGTCGGCCCTTTTTTTTGACCGGTGCATTGGCTTCAGAGACTACGGAGCTCGTCGGTGTATGAAACCACTCTGTCTGGCAGGTTAGGTCAGCGGACAAGAAAAGAAACAAGTGAGGAAAGTAAACAAATGGTTGAAGTCAAGAGGGTGAGAGATCAAAACAAACTTCTTTTATTAGACGTGCACGGTAAATACTATTTGTCCTTTAAACGTGGGGTTATGCTAACGCCGGCGTCTTGAATCCATCTTGTCAGGGTTCCAGTTCCTCTTTTTTTTGAATGTCGAATACAGACAGCCATCGTCTGCTGGTGTGGAGGTATTTCCTGTCACACAGCCACAGAACATGCATGCTAGTTGGCCATTGGATGTGGTCTTTGCGGTGTGTTCAAGTGCACCGTTGCGGCCGAGACCCAGGCCACATGAGGCCATGTCAGTTTGGGGTGCCTGGGCCTTTACAGTTCAAAATAGTGGATTAATGTAGAGACAGTGCTTTTGAAAATTTTAAGTCCTTTTCCAGTTTTGAATTTGCATGTCCTGTTCTGTTGTTGTGTTCAAATAAGTCTTTTCTGTGCTGTGTTGTATTTTAGGTAGCCTTGTGGTACATTTTGGCCAATGGGTCGGACAAAACAAGACAGTAGACATCATCTTGGGTTCTTTGGATGCTGTGATGGCTATTTTCACTGTTTTCTGATGTTTCATAGATCAAATGATGAGTAAAATCAGTGTAGTTTGACTTTAAATCAAATAAATGTGGGATTTAATAGCATATTCATCAGCTTTAATTCTCATTGTAATAATGATTTTCAAAGACTCATTTATAAAACTGCATCTTATACATAAAATCCAGGAGGTCAACAAGATGTTTATGTCCAACTCTGGATTCCTCTCTTCCATGTGCGTCCTTATCTAAATGGCATAACGAGACATCTCTGCCAGCTGCACAGGACTTCTTCTGTGTCCGCCAGCATCTGGACGTCACGGCTAAATGTACAGTACAAGGGTCTGTTGGACTGGTGGACGTCAACACAGCGGCTCTCATGCAGAGGCAGCAAAACACATGAAAATTCATGACAACCCTCAAAGAATTATCATGAGCAACAATGGCTGCCATCATCACAGACTGTAATGACTGAATGAGGGGCTTTCACTGTGACATGGGTTTAGGAGGAAGATGAAGAGATGAAAGTGAAGACAGAAGGAGATAAAAAGTACAAAGGGTAAATATGAGTGAGTGATTGTACCTTTGTGGTTCTGGCGTCAGTGTTAGGGGTTTCCACTTCTGCAGGCCGCCACCCTGCCAAGACAAAACGAAACAAGTCATGAAGCGTGTCAGACACCTGCTTGAGGTTAACGCAAGATTACTCGTGAGGGTTTTCCCCCCATTTCCAGGACACACCTACTGTACACAACAACCAGTCCATCAGGTCCTGAAGCCGCACACGTGCTCCGTGCGGTCTGTTTGTATTTTTAAGCCACTGAGCCATCATGCTGGTATGAAAACATCAAGGTGAAACCAGAAATGCGTGTCTGGCTGCTACTTGTTTACCTCACACAGTCACAACAACATCAGAAAACCTAAATTTAGCTTTTATTTCACACAAACACAGCCGCCTTCAGGCGATCACACCGTTGACCTGACTGAACATTCAGATCATTTAAAGCACTTTGTACAAATTCCAGCCTATTAAAGAAGCAAATAAGACACAGTGGGCTGGGATAACTGCCACAATAACCGCATTCAGTGAAAACTCAAGTCAACAGCAGGTCAGGACTCTGCCCTACCTGGCTGTGTAAATAAGGAAGCTATCTGTCCAGAAGGCTCCACTAAATCACTTACAATCAATCCCCGTCTGTTCCAACTCAATCATTTTCAAATGTTGCTCCCATGAAAGGCCGCTTTGTGCCACAGTCTCTCTGGTAGTAAAATGTTGCTTTCTTTATGTCCCAACACTTACAGAATTGTCCCGCCGCCGTCTCAATGAGTGCTTTTATTCCCAAATACCCTCAGAGAGCGACGGGGGTGGCTGGAGCAGGATCTCCGAGCCTCATGTGTGCACAATGCACTGTTGTAACCTCTCACTGCAGCCGCCGCACACTGCTGTATGGATGCAGGTTTGTGGATGACTGTGGCTCTCTTTACTGTACACGTCTGTTTCAGGCATGTTTCCAGCTGGGACGCCAGAAACCCCAGAGGAAGAACAGCTACAGAATGAATTGAGCTTTATGAGAAACACAATAGCCAGGAAAACGTCCCGGATGGCTGACGAGCAAACTTTGAGTCAGACACTGTGGAGCATCAGCGACGAAAGCCGTCAGTCCCGAGCTTCACTCTCAGTCATGGTTTCACTGATGCTGACTGACATGTTGTTATCACGTCTCAGTTGTTTATCTTAGATGATGTTATCTTCACTGTGATGTCATTTTGAAATAAAGGCAACATGCACTCAATTTGCTTTGCCTGAGGGCCAGTTTTTCAAACTGACACGAGGTCAGGGGCCGGTTGATAAACAGATGTTAATAATATATAGTAGATAAAATTAATAAACGAGGTGAATCCAGTCCCAGCAGCCTCACGCAGGTCAGGTGAACACATGGGCGTTTCTAGGATTTGAGGACGCTCAGGGCTTCGGGACCTGGCAGTTTGTTAGGGCTGACCCAAACAAGGATGTTTACACTTAGTGATTAGTCTTGTTGTGAGACTTCAACAGTTTGACCACCTGTGACAGGCTTACTTAAGATATCAAGATGTTGAATATGTGTCTGGAATGGTTTTAAATATGGCAAAGACGACCCCAAAACAGTGAGTGCCAGATATGTCAACGACTGACCCAAGCTTCAATCCCCTTAAACTCATATTCGGCACAGTCTTACACTTTTTAAAAATGAAGAACAAGCTCTATTTTGATGCTTTTTATGCACCCTGGCACCTTGTTCAAGTTTAAAATGCCCAAAAATGAGGGCCAGATTTGGCCTGCGGACCTTAAGTTGAGTATCACTGATGCAGAGTCAGAACAAAACAAGCTCAGTGGTCAATCTGATTTGAATATTGTATCTGTAATTCTTTAAGAAAAATAGGATACACCAATATGAAGTTAATTAGCTGTTTGATTCCAGTAGATAGTCTGTACCCATAATGCAAGTACATGTAATTGATTTCCCATCATTGGGTCAACCTTAAATGACTTTATGATGAGAATTTTTATCTTTTTTTTCTCTTGTACTTAAGCAAGAATTCATCCCAATTCAAAGATTAAAGGTTAAGTGTTTCTCACTTATATGCATGTTAACCATCTCTAAAATCAAAAAAAGGCAACATTTTCCATCATCTCTCAAAGAGAAATAAGTTATTTGCTTTGTAAACCAGTTTGTTTATGGCTCACACAAAACCTTTTTGGTAACACTCCAGCTAAATGTGAATAAACCTCAACTTTTGCTCATTTTAATTTGCCTCCATAATGACACGCGGGGCCTGGTCTACCTCACACACCATAAATCAGACTCAGTGTTTGGGTGGTCCACACTTGCCCCCAGGATGAGCTACTGTTGACCTTTAGGGAAGATGCCCTCTGTAGATACACTGTGAACCGGCAAACATTGTCAAACCAAGAATCAGCAGACACACATCTGAGAAGTAGAACTAAATATTTTTTACTTTTAAATTCAATAAAACAAAGTTAGTGTGTTGTCTAGACATCATTGTAAATAATCTCCTCCTCCTGGCAGGTGAAACAATCTCTAAAATCAATGTAAAGTGCTCATTTAGCAGAGCTGGTTTCTGTTTATGATGCTGAGTCCAACATCCAGAACCACAACTGGAAATATATAAATAAATTATTCTGCCCAGAGAGTGGAAACACTTCTTATAAAGAGAGTGTAAATGTCTTGTGTGAGCAATGAGAGTTTTAAAAGTTCCTGAACATGGAATAACTTTAAAGGCGAGGTTAATAACTAATACTCATGAATAAATATTGATACTTTAAGACTACATGACCCAATGAATGAAGACACAAGAGGGAAATAAGTTATCAAACACTGAATGCTCTTCTCACCTTCTTGAAGTTCCGAGGCAGCGTCCCTCCAGAGTAAGCCAGCGTCTTGTAGTTGTAAACCTCAGAGGAGCGTGTCGGTAACTCCACAGTCCTGCAGCTGTCCGACTTTGACGAGGGGAAATAAATGTCGTTGTCTTGAGATGCGGGTCCAGACTCCGGCCCGCTGGAGTTCACCTTCTTCAGCCTCCTGAACGTCATGCTGAGGTGAGGAAGTTGCTCAGATTAAAACTACTAAAGCGACAGACGGAGAGAGACACCAGCGGGGGAAGATGCTGACCGAGTTGTGAGCTTCAACGTGGAGCCAACTCCAGTGTTAGTTCTTGTGAATAGGCAGGAGGCGGGGACTCGTGCTGTGAAGGACACGAGTCAGTGCCAATAGACATGTTGACGTGCATCCTCTGGTGCCGCGTTCAGGGCCGCCTCGGGCGTTTCTGTTTCACAGTTTGGAAGTGGGTTTGTTTTGAAGTAGTGGTGTTTTTATTTTAGAAAGTAGCATTAAAATCAAGAGGAGAATAAAAGCACGCAGGGCAGAAGGATTAGTCGATTAATTGATAAGTCAGTTAGTCAGGACCAAGAAAGTATTAGTGTTGCTTTATGAAGACTTTTATAATCTTCTACTATGTTATGGTTAAGACAAATATTCACTACTGCCGCCTTCTGTAATGTCAGGATTTTCCACTTTTCTTTGTTTTATGTGTTTATAACTTGAATAATCTGGGTACAAAACACAAGACATCATCGTAAAATTTAAGAAACTGTGCTGGACGTTTTCACTATTTAAATGGTTATAATAATGTTTAATTTAAAACATAAAGAGATAAATTGATATGACAACAATTATAAGTTGACAGTGTTGCAGTTAAGTCATTTTTGCAGCTGCATGCTGTAGTTAACTACAAACAATTTTTGGCCAATAAAATAAAGGAATGAGTTTTTTAATTTTTATTTTTATTTATTTGTTTTACCATTGCTTCTCTGTTGTAGTTGAACTCCTTCCAACCTGCCCTGCCCCCTTTTGCTGTCATCCTGACTGCTGTGAGGACACGTCCAGGCAGCACATTCCTCAGACACAATTTCAAAACCTTCACTTGCATCTATCAGATATCAATTTGTCAGATGTATTGCTTGTTTCTATTTATTGACACATATTCAGAGAAGCTGTTGCTCGCTGTTTTAGAGGTTGACCTGGACGATTTGGGTGTAAACTCCTGATTTACTGCTAGTTGTGATGGGTGATAAACTAGTGGGCAACATTAATTCAACACACCAAACTCTGCGGACCAGATATTGATTTTAAGTTCTGGGGAAAGAAGTTTAAAGTCTCCCTACGCTACAAAATGTGTTTTGTTTCCTGCTGCTTCTCATGGATGTTTGACCTTCACTGTTCAGTTTGACACTAGAACAAAGTTCACATTCATCTACTGAGGGGGAAAGTTTAACAGAGAATCTAGAGTTGAAGATGTGGATGTGCAAACATGATTTTGTGAAATCAGCACTAGTTTAGGAGCCAAGATGAGCCAATATGTGACCTATGGCAGTGTGATGTGGACACAGACACTGAGAATAGACTTTGTAGAAAAGTGGGAGACATTTTGTGTTTAACAATCAAAATTGGGAAATTACTTGCGTATTCATAGATTCAGGATTTTGTCAATGAAGGTGTAACTGTCGTAAAAAAATATTTTAAAATGTGTCCTGAGGGGCACTTCAAAGCTTTAGTGTATTCCCACTAGCTAAGAATAGCTGTTGTAACTTTGTAAGGCACATATGTGACATTATTCTTTAATTTGTTGGCTTATTTTATACGCAAACACTTGTGTAAATAACTGACCAGCAGCTGTTGGCAAAGTTTCCAAACGTACAGTAAGGCAGTCGTGATTTGTCCAACAGCATCTGAAGGCAGCATTTGTTTTTGGCAGACTAACCTCTAATTAAAAGTCAGAGGGGATATTACTCTGAAAAAAACCCTAATATTTAAACCAAACTCAGATTCTCACTTTGACAACAAAGAGATTAAGTTGCACAACGAGCAGAAAAGTTTTAAAGAGGCAGAGAAAACAATTATTTTGAGTCAGCAGATCAGATCACGTTGCAGCCACATACTAAAAAGTGAATACCGCCCCCTCGTGGTGGATGAAATGACCTACCACATGAAGAATGAGGAGAACCAAACACTCAAGTCCAGATGATTTATTAAAATCTTTACACAGTGTGTAATTTCAGGCATATTACATAAACATATTCCAGATATATTGAAATGATATGACAGTTAAAGCATTTAAATAAGAACTACACATATTTAAATTGATCTGAACTAATAATTTCAAATCCAACTCGTCGCAATTTATAAGTTAGAAGTGAGCACATCTCAGCTGTCTGTCCTCATCACACACACACACACACACACACACACACACACACACACATACACACACACGTACACACACGCACACACAGGAACAGTAGAGTAGGCTGACTGCTGCAGCCAATCAACATGCAGCCCTTTTGGCAATGATTGTCCGTTACTGTTCCCCACAACACTTTCAAGTATCATCTGAAATGTTAAAAGTGAAATAATCTGAAATGTAATCTCATCTAACCTTCGCTTTTGGTTCCAAATTGACAACAACATTTATCTGGCGTCCACAGCATCTTTACAGCCACAACAAAAACAGCAATACTACATGGTTTAAGTCCAAAGTGCACATCTACACAGAGCTCTGTAAGTCTCCTACCGAAGCCATAACCATAGAAGACAGATCGTAAAGGCACATGGAGCTGAGTATTCATCTTTTAGCGTGATATTCACTTTACTTTAAATGTTTAAGTTCCTACAGAGCAGCATTTCCACTAACTGTGAAGCACTGAGACAGAGGCAGCGAGAGAGTTGAGTATTGATATAAACACCGAGTACATTTGGTCAAAATCATTTTGCCACGATGCAAACATATCTTACCACACAGTTGTATTCATACAGTGCCATGCTTCGGTTATGTGTTACAGAGATGCAGTTATCCTAACTCTGACCTTCACGATGCGATTATTCCACAACATACACATTCAAACTGATGGTGTACATAAAAAAAAAAAGTCAGTCCTCTATTTACAACGATTGAGTGGCTGCGTCTGAGCAGTTTCATTTGTAGGTGAAAAAGCCAGACGATTTGGCCTGAGGAGCCATCAACATTCTGGCCTGATTCTTGTGTGTGATGTGAATCTGGAAAGGAAATAAAAAAGCAAAGTGTCCAGTAAATTACAACATAATCAAACTTAAATAAGGAAATTTTACTTTAATATTTAATTTAATTCAAGGAGAGACACCCCAGGTGATAGGGTAACATTTTTAACTAACAGATTTCACCATGAAACTTCTCCAGATGAGGACTTGCAGTAAGACAATTATTTTTTATAACAAGTTTTTTTAAAATATGCAAATGATGCATTATCAAATTAAATATGAGCTGATTTTCACACATTACCAGAACAAACATCTGAACATTGGATAAAGCCAGATTCAAAATTCTTATTTCATTTTGTTGACATTAGATTCAATGGTTTTTATAGACAGAATTTTGGATATCTCTTTTTATCACATATAATACTGTCAACAGCCCTAAAAAAAAATCTAATTGCGCCATGTTTTAATGAATAAAATGTTCCCTAAATGAGGCTGTGAATAATATATAAACAAACCCCTCCATAAAAACCTTCAGAATATAGACAGGAATAAAACTGTAAAGTTTGGTGTGTGTGTGTGTATGAGCTGCTGAAATTGAGACTTTTGGCTCAGAGTGTGAGAAAAACCTCATTTTGAAGATATGTCTTGTAAAATTCAATACATTTCAAGATAGAATTTTTTTAAGCAGACAGCACCATTACATCTGTGCAGTGTCTGACTTTATTGTTGAGCTGTCGGTCTATTCGACCTTCATCAGAGCAGACATGACGCAACAATGGACAGACTGGTAAAAGTAACCAGGCTCAGTCTAATCACTGGCTGTATGCAACACACCTGTGTCTAACCCTGGTGGTAGGAGGGAGCTACACCTTCTGGGAGTTATAGGTTTTTTTTGATGCTGGATGTCAAACTGAAAGGCATACAAATGGGAGCCATATTTGTCTCGTCATACAGCAAGGGTGGAACACAGTGAGACCAGAAAAACATTTAAAATCACAGAGCACCTTATAACAATATCAAATTACAATTATATCACATAGTAAATGGGGCTCTGAAAGGACACAGGTGTGTTGTGTACTGAGATTGGTTACTTTTACAAGCCTGTCCATTGTTGCCTCATGTTTGCTCTGCATAGATTAAGTGTGCGGAAATCTCTTTTTTCCAATCTGGACTCACTGATGTTTTCAGCACCTTGGAAGAACTAATATTTACTGACTATTTACACTTAGACTTTTTTGTATTACGAGTTGATTTTTTATGTTTAAATATGCAACTGAAGCATTTCTAAATTAATCTGTGCCTTTGACATGCATTTCCAGAGGAGAAATCTGAACTAAACACCTAAATGTGTATTTTGGAAATCTTCTTTTCACTCGTGTGAAAGAGCACGTTAAGAATGCAAAATAGCCCAAAAACTCAAAATTGACCAGTGCCTGGAAAAAACTATAATTCCACCTGGGGTGTCTCAGCTCAGGAAGAATCTGTGTTTGTGTCTGTGTCTTATTTACCGTGCAGGGAGGCTGCATCCACGGCTCTCCGTCTATCTGCATCGGTAATGCTTTCTTCGTCCTGGGGGTAAAGTACAGAGAGATCAGGTAGCAAAAATCAATGCCCCTAATGTGTGATTAAAATATCAAAAGGAAAGCCAGTGTGCGTGATTATTGTTATGTAAAGAACCAGAGGATCATCCTCAGCTGGTGATCACACTCAACTACGAGCCATCATGACTTGGAGCTCGACAAGTCTCAACATGTCTGTTTCTCACCTGATGGTGATCTGTGACGTTTTCGCCAGCCTCACGGCACTCTTCAGACCCGTGTATATCTGTCCCATCTCCATGGCTCCCTCTAGGCCAACCACCTCTAATCGACGGTCACTGAGATCTGACAAGAACACACATACACTGAGCATCAACTGTGCAGATGGCGGACATTGCTCAGTCTGAGACAAACCCAAATATTAAATCATCATATCTATTCTGCATCAGGAAACAGCGTGGGAATCAATTAAAGCAGCAAAGTCATGTTGTGCATTAAGTGAATCCACCACATGTATCACTGGGTACATTTATACTAAAACTGAAAAAGCTCCGTAATAAATCAAAGTCCAAATGTTTTCAAAGAGGCTTTGGTCGGCATTTTAATGTGAACAATCGATCAATGGAGAACAACAGATAACTTGAACTGTTTTCAGTAAATAAAAGCTCTAATAAACTGACTGTACACTATCTGCCCAAAACAAAACAGCAGACAGAAAGTTGGCGGGTGGACTCAAACAAAACTCCAGATGAAAGCTAATGTTGCTCTGTGTCTGCTGGATGTGTCAGCAGGTTTTAAAGGTCAGTGTTGTGTTTACAAATTGCTGCCTTCAAGAGGCCAGAAAAATTAGTTAATATAGGTTTAAATACCAAAAGAGCATGAAAATACATCAAGTCAGACCAGAGGTTCCCGCACTGTTTCCTCAGAAGAACAAACTGACCATTTGTCATTTACACACACATCAATTACTCGTGTTACATTGAATTTGTAAAGAAAATTTTATTTTCCATGCATGGCCTTTTGATGAATGGAAAATCCAGAAGAGGTGATTATTCTTCATGAATTTAGGTAAATGGGGACTGCGTTTGACGACAGCAAGATTTTATCAAAACATCCCGTTACAAACTCAAACTCAAACAACTCTTGCAGTATACTCCAGATCACATTTATCCAGTCTCTTCCTCAGTACTTCCCAAACACATGCATCTTCACTTAACTATTCAGATTTAAAACACTAAAGCCTACGAGCAGCGCGCCCTGAGCACACACGAGCATATTAGTTCCACCTGAACAGGGACACTCAGCCATGCATGGGACTGTACTGACGTGCTTTTAAATCATGATGTTTTAGAGAAAATTCTTTATTGAGCGAAAAGTTTTCTTCACAAATTCAAGGTGATACGCTGAATAATTAACACACAATTAAGTCATTTTGCAGATGACGTATTCCTTTAAGGCAGTGGTTCCCAACTGGTGGGTCGCGGTTTTCTGAATGGACCGCAAGTGACTCACGAATATGTCAAGTTTGTAAAAAACATCTTTTATTTTGAAGCACAGCGAATTTACAGCATGGAGCTTTTCATTATGAAGTAAAGTTTCCTGCTGTAGAATGAGTGACAAACAGACAGCTACTTGACAGAGACAGAGAACTAGCTCAACGACATGGCCAAACACAAGTATGACGCTGAATGTATTAAGCTGCGTGGACCTTCAACTAATGACTATGGAGAAATCTGGAACCCGTGACTGGACCAGATGGGAAGCACTGCTTAAGGAACCCCTTTTATTCAGAGATTTGGACAGATTTTGAGCACATTTCTGTGAATAATTCATCAAAGATTAGTTTCTTAAATTTTTTTAGGAATGTTTTTAACGATTCTCTGTCTGTATTGTTTATATCCTTAATAAGTCACATTTTTTTTCTCTTCTTGATGCTTATCCATTGTTTTATTAGCTCTTTAATTGTTTTAACTGTGTACTTTGTTCACGCAGGACGAGGTCATGTCGCAGAGCGTGAAGGCTGTGTGATTATGGCTTGTGTTCATGTCTTCACCGTGCACCAATCATATGAAATTGTTTTTGAGGTTATATCTTGAATAATAATCTTTAAAATAACAATTTCATTTTGTTTTTTTGTTCACAGAAATCAGAGAAATGCTGAGATATATTCCTACACCTCTCAAAATCAAGAGGGCCTTGCCACCCTGGTGAAGCTTTGGCGGCCTCTAGTGGGTTATGTACCAGTGAGTTAGACGAATAGTTTCTTCACATGGGAGCCAGTTTCATTTACTGCATTTAATGATTTGTGCAAATAACCCTCATGAAGCTGCATCAATTGATTTTCAACCACTTGGGAGCAGCAGATGAAGCAGAAAACAAAACATCTGACATTTAATCACCTCATAAGTCGTTCAGTCGGCCCTTTTCGCAAACAGTCTCTTATTTACACATCCAGACACAGAGCAACACTTTATAAACACCACAGCTGTTTGCTGTTTTTTGCACATACAATCACTTGCATCAGATGTGCTCTCTTTAATCCACTGCTCATTATTATCCACTTCTCATTATTATTGTTATTTATCACCATTTCTTGTATTTTTTGTACTTTATTTTGCATGCCTAGTTTAAAGGTGTATCTTATTTTATCTTATCATTTATTGTGGGACCTGTCGGGGTTTGTAAGTCCAACATTCACTCTCCCTTTAGCTCTGTATGTTTGTACTGGACAGGTACAGGAGGTTTATCAGGACCTTTGTGCTAAAAACAGCTGCCTGCTGCAGCGCGAGTTGAAGCGAGGTTAATGAGAGTAAAGTTTATGGGCTGTAAAACCAAATAATGAGCCGATAAAACTTAAAAGGCTGCATGTAGCTGTGAGAAACTGCAGATGAAAAATATTGATTTTGGCTGCTTTAAAGCAACTACAAGGAGTTTTTAGCCGGTTATGAAACAGAGTCAGTCTCTTATTTTTGATGTTATATTTTGTGGTTGTGGTCAGCAAAGAGAAGAGGTGATAGAAGAACAAAAGAAGCTAAAAGGGACGGAGATAAAGAATATGCGGAAACACAAGTCAACCTTGGTCGATCATTCACCAGATGGTGAGAATTGCAGGATTTAAAACCAACCCTGATCTGCACAGACATCAGTCAGTATCAGTCCTGTCTGCTGCTGAGGAGACTCACTGCCTGCAGGTCACATTACTGTTGGTAGGTTGTAAGATACTAGACAAACTGAACTAAACCTTGAGACACAACAGTTGTTTTAGCTTGTTAGTAATAATTTGCTATTAGATGGAAAGCGCTCTGTGCTTGTGTATAACATTATATTAGCGGCAGTGGATGAGACACTGCAGACAGAGCAGATTAAAATATTGCTTTTCTACATGTTTACATGTTGCTACAAAGGTGTATTGATAAAGTATTGACTTTTTCCTCAAGGAGGTTTATTGCACTCACAGTGACAAATTCAGCTGTCGTCACCTCAAGTTATCTTTACTGCTCTGTCTCCAATGCAGCATCTCTATTCCGTGTGTGTGTGTGTGTGTGTGTGTGTGTGTAAATGTGGCGCAGAAGCCCAGACGCACAGACAGCAGGAGGGGCCGCTGCAGCATAATAAATTACTCCAAAACATTAAAAAGTAAGCTAACACTTACAGATAAAGAATCAATAACATCGCAGCTTATCAATACTACGGTCATTAATGATGGAAAAAGCTTATATAATAAGATCGATCTCAGATTTGACAAATCGATATTGGGTCATTCGAATGAAGATCAATTTGAATCGGATGAATCTATTATTTTAACCCAGCCTTAGTCACAAATGGAAACACCACTGCTATTGTCCAGAGGGGCCCCAAAAATCAACCCCAAATGAAAAGTTCCTTGTAGCTGCTTTAAGTCAGATTCACAATAATATCATATGCACCCTTCACCAAAGATAAAATACCTTGGGAGGTCACTTTCAGGATTTCTGGGTCGACGATCACCTCAGGCTCTTCCTGACTCGTCTGTCCCTTTGTGTCCCCTTTTTTGGTCTCACCCCACAGGTTGGAGCCACCGTGCATGCTGGGAATGTTTAGGACAGCAACCCCTTCTAGAGACAGGTTGCTGAGATCCAGTGGACTACCAGCGCACTGAAGAAGAAACAGCAGCGGGTCACAGAGAGAATGAAAGTATCAGTACTCTGTCTGACTGTGGGAACCGTTCTTTTTTTTCACACTGCAGAAACAGTTTGTTTCAAAGACAAAAAAACAAACTCGCAAAGCTGATGCTGCGTTCTCACCTCGATTGTTAGGCTTTCGCTCAGTTTCTTGCAGGAAGCAGAGATGGTTTCTGAAGTAGCGAATTCAAAATACCACAGCTTGTTCTTCATTCTGCCGTCACAAAAAAGTGTGGGTTTGTTCAGGTTTAAGTGATATTTCATTTTCACAGAACATTTTCTCCTTTTGTCACAGACAGCTCTTCAGAGGGAGGAGGAGTCAAGTTGCAACGCTTGCTGCAACAGACATCTGCTGTGGCCACCTGCATTCAGTTTTTTTTTTTTCAGCCTCAAAAAATCTGTTGCTGTAAACAGGAAAACTAAAAGACGACAAAAAATTTAAAGAGCTCCCCAGGTCTGCTTTGTTATTGAACGGTACATCTGTTCGAGGTATGATTTAAAAACGGAGCTGTTTTTATTACAGAGTGGGATACTGTTGTTTGTTTGCTGTTTCTGCAGAGCGGCTTTAGAAACTGAATATGTTCCATCTAAGAGTGCAATGCGTACCTGCTGTTGAATTTCTGGGGATGTTTCTCCCTCATTGTGTGAAACCGGTGGGCAATGGAGGCATCCTGTCAACACAACACAGAATGATCCAAACACAAACCTGAAAAAATAAACACTTCCTCCTGTGTGACATTTTTTTCTGAGAGACTCACAACTCCAATAGAGAAGTAGTTGTTGATGATTTCATAGGGCACCGGGTCGCCTTTCTCCTGATTCTCATCTGTGATGACCTGCACACTCCAGCGGTCCATCAGCACCTCAGAGCTGCCCTCGATGTCTTTAAGAATACGACTCAGATCCTCACCATCATAACCTTCAGAAAGAAAACATGCACAAAGAACAAGATGACTAATCTAGACAAATAATGAATAAACCATTTGGAGCACTTCTCCTTTGCTGAATCATATTCAAACACACACACATAGCAACAGAGCACACGCAGCAAACCGATTCTTTATTTTCATCTTAAGACAACACTCAATCTCTAATTCATTTTCTCACCTCCTCCCCATCGCAGACATCGTGCAAGGTCATTTCCTGTGCCCAGGGGAAGCACAGCGACAGGTGGCCGTACCACCAGATTGGCTTTGTCTGATATCAAGACAAGGAAAAAGGGAAGGAAACAGGAAATGCGTCACGATTTTCAACAGAAGCGCACGGTGTGGAAGCTAACGAGCGCCATTTATAGTGCTTCCTCTTATAGTGATCCATCAGTCTCACCTATTGCGTCTAGAATCCAGCCAACTGTGCCGTCTCCCCCGCACACCAAGATCCTGTAATCCTGCAGGTTTCTGAAGAAACTCAATCTGAAAGAAAGATGATGGGAACTATCACAGCAGAGCTTTGAGTATTCAGCACAATGTGGTCATAGGTAATCTACTGTTGAAGTCTGTAGGCCCAAATGCACTCAAAGCCATAACTGACACGCCTCATTTGATGCTCTTATGGCCCACTACAAGCACCAGAGTTTAACTTCCAGCATCAAAGAACCAGCAGTACTTTAGGAAAAGGTCCCTATTTATATGTAGGCAGGCACAAGTTTGAACGCTTTACAGATTCCCCTCCATTGATTTTCTATACATTCCAATTTGATTAGCCTATAACGTCACTTAAGGCAGGAAAGCAGCTGTTGGGTTCGTGCTACTAAGTTTCTTCAGTTGTTTGGCTGTAGAACACCAGTAAAGCTGCTGGGAACCAGACATCTCATTTCATCTTTTATTTTTTCTTCCAGCTGGGTGAAAGTCTCTGAAAGCACAGCTAATCATAATTCTGCACTAGGTTAATTAATTTCTGTTGTTAGGTTTATGTAGAGCAAGTTAAGTTATGACCAGTAGATGTTAACATTCAGGATAGATGATCCAGGGTGGGTCTGTTATGCTGATGTGAGGATCTAAGCCAGTAATAGACAACTGGCGGCCCACCAAAGCTTTCCATCTGGCTCAGATGGAACAGAACATTAATTAATTTAGAAAATGTGAGGAGGTTAAAAAAAAACGCATTACAGTACTTAAGATATCTGTTGTTTTCTTCCTGTGTTGAGGCAACCTCTAACATGATTGAGATGGGAATGATTTCATTAGAAATGATTTACCAACCTCAAAGATGCGTGTTTGACCCACAGGTACAAACTAAAGCCATTAAAAAGCCATTTGTCAGTTTATTATTAGCAATAATGATGCAGCGGGTTACGTATGCTTATTAGAGAAAATATCAAATGTCAAAAAAATCACAAAACAGCATCTTGAGTGAGTTATTTATAACGTACAGACACATCGTGTCCAGTACCTTACACCTTCTCCTCCTTTCTCTCTGTCACTCTTTATTTCTAACTCTGTCTCTAACACACACACACACACAGAAAAACATACACATACATGCTGTGGCGCTGGTTGGGCGGTGCAGATTGCATAAGTATAGCTGAAAGTAATTCCGCTCTCTGATAAATGGGATGCTGCTTTGGGCATATCTTCATGCAAGAATGGGGACAAACTCTTACACATTTAATTTTTTCACATGATCTTATTCAACATTTAATTTAATTTTCATTATTAAAATATATATATATCAAATGTAACAATGATTAATTAAATAATTAAACAATGGCAAGCTAATTAGGTCTCTATCTACCTATATTTCTATCTATCTATATATATATATATATATTTGAGAGTCCAGCCTTCACAACGTCTGCTTAGAAAAACTCTGGCCCTTGGACTATTCTCGTTGATGACACCCTGGTCTAGCTCTTTCATTGTACTTATTTTTAGTATCTGACATGTGTCAACACAAATGGCGGTTGTTTTCATTTACCATTGCATAATTTCAACTGTATAAATATAATTCATAACGTTTTAAGCATAGCTAATGGAGCTAAAGTCAGCTGTTAGTGGAAGTGGAAGTGCTGCATGTCTACCTCTCTGCCTCTCCTATCTGCCTCACTGACTTTGGTTCCTATGTCCTCATTTGACCCTCCAAAATCAAAAAAAAAAGGTCGGACTAGGGGCATCAAAGCAACCTAACGCATCTCAAAAATGCTTTTGGTGTGTGTGTGTGGCCATTTAAAACAATACATGCACTTGAAAACATGCCTGGCAGATGCTTTCAGTGCATTTGGGTCTTAGGTCTTTTCGAATACAGTCTATTTCCATTCATCCATTTATTCCCATGTCATACTGACCTTAGTTTATTTTTACTCACCCTGGTGCAGGTCCGCCATTTGAAAGGTTGTTTACCTGCCGTGGATTCAGTAAATACTGAAATTTATGCAGGACTCTGAAATACATAAAACCAGGCTAAATGATGTGCATGTATTATACATCCATTTCTAATGAACAAATTCTTTTTTGGACTCACCTTTCTCCCTGCTTGCCACCACTCTTAGGGTTGACAAACACTAGAAGAGGATGAGTGTTTGGCACAGGGCTGATCTGTCGAATGATAAACCAATGTTGTCATTTGAGTTACTCATTTTTTGTACATGGAGCCAAATCAAATTTAGCTTTCTCCTTGTTAAAATTCAGCATTGACAAGAGGCTTCTTTGGAGAGAATAATACCTGAAGCACTTGTCCATCAGGAGTAGTATTGAGCTCGCTGTCATCCGTTGAGCCTGAGCAGCCGTTCTTTACATTGTTTGGTCTCTCCTTTAGGGACAAAAACAAAGGCAGACTGTGAACCAGAGAAAATGCAATAGATTTTTTTGCCTTGTGAGAAGAAAGACAAATCTCCACACACTGTACCTGTCACAACGCCAACACAGGTGAGAAAGGTTTACAAAAAACAAGAAACAGCCCTGAGCGGATGTTTCAGCTCTGCGTTGGAGTGACAGACAGTGTTTGTACTGTACATATGCCTGCGGATAATTCTGTACCTTTATAACAGGATATATTGCCCATGGAGGCAGGATATGGTCTCTGAGCGGCCCACAGGTACACTCTGTTGGCTCTTGGTCAGCACATTCATCATGACGCTGTTAAACATAAACAATGACACATGCGTTAAACTCCCAGCACAACAGTGATGACTACAAACAGGATCTAAATTTATCCTTTTAAATGATTTTTTTCTTTGCATTTCTGCAAGGTGAGTCTGGAGCAGGAAGAGACAGAACGTCTGAAGAAAATTAGCCTCCCCAGACTGAATTTGAACCCAAAGCATCATGGGTACACAGCCTATAATTAGGCCATTTGTGTCAGGGACTCACAAAAAACTTTGTACTTCATCTGGATGGACGTGGTTTTGCAGGCAGCTCATCTTTGGTGAGCTCCGTGGCCATTTAAGCCTGTGAGTGCACATTCAAACTTTTATGATACCCTGGGTGCACTTTTGTAAGACTGCACAGTAAACATCCTGATTTATTTTGGTTTGATGAAAATGAGAAGGTGGATTGAGTGGCAAAGTATGAATAATACAGAAGTATGAAGGTACACACAATATACTATTAGTGTTTCCTATCATATGTTTGATCTCATGCCTATGTACATCAAAACTGATCGTCTGCCATGTGAGCGCGTTAAAGCTGGGTATCTATTGATGCCAGATACACATTAATATCTGAATAGTAGATTTTTGTTTGTGGACATAATTTAGTCACTTAAATATCAGCATATTTTAGTACAGTTTAATTGTACATATTTTCACGTTGAAGTCATTTAACAGCCTGCAGAGAAGTCTGGTCACAGTTGCCGCTGTACAAGCAGCACAAAGAGCAAAAATCTAAGTGTATCTTTGTAAACTGAAGATCACAAAATTGAAAAAAATTATCTCTTTTGAAAGTTAGAGTTAGGCATGAGCTCTCCTGTAGGTTTAATCTTGGGGTTAAGGCAAAGATTAGGTTAACAAACATATTTTTCCTTATCTAAAATATGAAGACACAATCCAGTGAGAGGTAAAGAGAACATGCACCAGGTGCACAACATTCTGTGTGACACAGGATGTAAGGCACTGCCGCCAGGTGAAATACCAAGTTTTCAGTTTGTCCCATTTGAGTACCTAATAACCAAAATGCACATTTCTCTCATTGCTTGTTATGTATATACCTAAAAAGCAGACACACATAGATGCTTCCTCACCATCGTGTGGCACCATACACAGTGTTTCCCAGTTAAGCCTTGATAGCTCTTGATCTTCTTCTGGCATTTTTCACACTTCCTAGAGTCACAGTTCCCACTCACCCAGTCGTGCGCTGGAATCTGAAATGTGGGATGAATGTTTTAACGTCTACATAAGATATGTTTAATATAGACTATGAGTATAAATGTTGCCATGGAGACACTGGCATACCCCTGTTTCCTTCTTCGACATCACATACGTCCTGGTGCAGGGAGCAGGGTTCCTGTTAGCACAGCGGCCGTGGACTGTGTATTTGCAACCTACACAACAGGACACATAACCCAGCTGTCATATAATGTTTATGTGAATATAAATGATCCTGTCAAATTTAAGGCTCACAGATGGATCCTGCATTTCTCAGTTTTGACACCACACTGTCAGTGATAAATGTCACTGCAGTGTCACCCTCTTCTGGTGAGTTCAGGTACTCACAGGTGCAGCACAGTCCTTGCTTCCTCAGACCCAGCATCAAGCTCTGGCATACGTTGCAGTAAACAGGCTTGTTGAAATGTTTCATCCTCCAAAGGTGCTGCCCGTCTTTCTGGGTCATCTAATTGTTGAAGGTGCGATCATTGAAGAAAGAGAAGAACATCATGTTTTAAGATCTTTGTTCCCGTGCTAGCTTATTTGCATTTCAACAGAAAACTAAATGCAACAAAGAAGCTTATATTTGTTTCCTTTGTTAAATTTTGAATCAAGCTACAAAAACCCTTTCATAAAAACACTGTGGGCAAGGCCTGCATTTCACAGTTGTTTTTCACACCCACTCACGACTAACCTTGCGTTAATGAGATTGCTGATTATGCAGTATGTAGTGGCTCTACATATCATGACATAAAGTGTAGCACCATGGATATTCAAATCAACACTGACTATAATCTCCAATTCTCGGCACAAGATTATAAGGCTGCTTTCAATCTGTTAACAAACGGACAGCTCTCTTATATGGATTAGACACTGACATGTTTTTTCCCCAACATGATGCATCAGCCTATCGCTTACTGTGTGAGGCATAGCAGGCAGGCCGTGAAAAAAGCACACAGCAACTGTGAGGGGGCTGAATTCATGCACCCCAGGCTTCAAATGTCCACTGGTAGCTAGAAATAGCCTAAGGGGAAGTCCCTGGCATTGTAGTAGAGGCCAAACCCAGTGGCAGAGTCCAGTGTATGGTTTTAGACTGCAGCAGTGACCATGCAGTCTTACAGTAAGTGGCTTTTACATTCCTGGCAACCCATTAAACAAAACCCACAACAGAAAATGGATCCATCCTTGATTTAAGACAACCACTTTTTTGTGATTACAGCCAATGTTAAAATTTCTTTAGTCAAATATAGATCATCGGCCTACGGAATGCTATTTTATGCGGTACTTAAATATGGGCACAGATTGTGCAGAGTAAATGGAAAACACAGGAGCACTCTGATGGTGCAGAGTTTGCATGAGAGAAGATGACATTACCACACCCTGTTACACTGAGTCGGCAAAAAATCCCTTATAGAGGGTGAGAAGGCAGAGGACAGAGGAGTGGCACGCGAAGCCAAGGTTTCACAAGAGCAGTAAAAGTGGGTTTTACCACTTTGTGAGACATCTGCTGTAAAAATGAATTATATCTCAGTTAGGCTTTTGAGGCCAACACTTAATGAAAAGAGAAACATGCTGGCTCTAAAGTACCTTCAAACCCAGCAAGACAAGCAAGGGAACGTTGTTCATGCCTCCCTCCACCCACTCCTCCAGAGACACCGTGCCGCTGCTGTCAGCATCTATTGCTGTCATCATGTCCTTCAGAACCTGATGAAATGACATTTGACGTTATTATTAAATCAGCACACAAACGTCTATCACTTAAAAAAGGACATATGTTTTCTAAAACTATTCGTGTGGGAATTGTTGATTTCATAAGCACAAAAGAAGCTTATCATTTTAACAACTCTAGCAAATGAGTAACAAGTACTGTCATATACAGAACTTAATGACGTGAACAACATCTTGCGCAAACAACTCTGTCTATCTATACGTGCATTTATGATACCGTCAAGGCTAAAGCATTCTGGGACTTACCGGCCTCAGCTCTGACACATCCCATCCGAGGTATTCTGCAGCATGCATCATCTGAGCAATAATCCTATCCACTTCCTGTTTGAAAAACAACAAAAAAAGTGTTTTAGTACTGCTGCTGGTATGACACAATACTTAACTTTCTTATGGTGATTCAACCTTGAATTGAATCCACAGCGGAGCCAGATTTTTTAATTTGGTCTTGACATTCACACTTTACAGATTTTCTGAATAACTTACAGAGCTGTCGAGGACTCCATTGCCATCTCTGTCATAGAGCTTGAAAGCGACTAAAGAGAGAGGGGAAATGAAAGTGGAAGTGCTGAACCAATTCATCATTCAAATTATGTTGGGCAGAAAAGAAACAAAGGACTCACACTCCAACTTGTCCCTGGGCTGCCCATCCTCCAGCAGAGAGAAGTAGCATGAAACATCCTTCAGAAAGACTTCCTCTACAGGAGAGCCGGAGGAGAGAGAGAGAGAGAGAGAGAGATGGCTGTGAACACTCTGGTTACACATATTACATATCTGCACAAACAGTAACTCATGGGCATGTGGTGATAAATGAATGTATGCCAAATAGGCCATGGCGTAAACTGAGAGGGGCATGCTGCAAAGTAGCATGGAGGCAGTAGGTTGTGTTAATACACTGTGTATAATCTCACTGGCACTGTCTTCCTGGGTGGGTTCAGAGTTTTGGAAGGAACGGAAGAGTCGCTGGCAGAGATCCACAGGGAAGTCCTCCACTTCTAAATATGTCTTCAAGAACAGACGAAATCCTTCTTCATTGATGCACTGGGAAAAAAAATGAATGGGAAAGTCATGTTTTGTTTTTAACAGTGTTGAAGTCAAGACCACCTAAACCGAGACCAAGTCATGACCAAAACCAGAGTGATTTTTAGGCAATGAGACCTAGACCAGACCAGTGGGAGCCCCACATTCCCATAAAAACACCCTCAGAAGACAAATGACAATTCTTTTTCATGCATCTCTTTACATGCACTATATGCTGTAAAGCCCAGTTCAGACCAAAGATTCGCAACAAGACTAAAGCTCCAGCTATGTGAATGGGCCCATCTCAGCTTGACTCAAGCCGACTGATGGTGTCACCTGTGACTCAGCTTGTCAAGTTGCCAGCAGCTAGTTTTAGAACGTCAGACATGTCACCTGTTTATACAACCAATTGGCTTGTAGTAAAATCTGCAGGCCAAGTCAGTCCGCAGACGGTGCGTCTGCTTGCTGAGGCATTCTTCGACAACATCCCATGTCCGTCTCCTTTACATCTCTGTGGCTACTGACACATGTCGGTCTTTGTTATCGCAGACTGTTGTGTCGGACGGTAGGTTGCTGCTGCTGTTTGCTGTATGTGCACATGTCACACACAAATACTCACTGACTGATTAATCAGTGCTGGTTATTTAAATTATGGTGCCGTATTCATTGTAAATACAGTCCATCTGAAGCTCAGGTCATTATATTAATGTTTTCGCCGTTTCATAGAAATACAACTGTAGCAAGTCTCTCTTTATCACTATCCCCATTCATATTTTAAGAAGCTACAAATTGTATTAATCATCAAAATAAGCCTGAAAAACTGGAAGTTAGAACAAAAGTACAGGGAGTTGTTGCTATGGAGATGATGCATCGTCTTGTCCATTCACATTGGCTTAACTGACAGGTTTTCGGAACGTTGCACATCAGTGCATTCCAAGTAATTGCAAGTTACAACTCGTCTCGTTGCGAATCTTTGGTTTGAAGTGGGCTTAAGTATACTGTGAGAAATGTCTTCATAAAACAATCATTCCAAAGGTGAACTTCATGTGCAGGAATCCGTTTGCTTTCTATGAGCAAACAAATATAAATACACACTAACGAGCTGAAAATAACATAACTATTTATATTCAACACTCCAGAGTTGTGGTCTTGACTGGTTTGAAATAAAATCCTGAGTCCTCTTTGTCTGAGACTGAGACAACAGCAGGTAAAGACGTGGTCCAAGATGAGACCAAGACCTTCACCGCTCTCGAGTATTGCAACACTTGTTTATAGAGCTTTTGTTTAAATATGGTGAAATGTTTTCTGTGTGTGTGTGTGTGTGTGTGTGTGTGTGTGTGTGTGTGTGTGTGTGTGTGTGTGTGTGTGCTAACTTCTGCAAATTTGAGAGCCGTGAACTGAAAGTACATACAGTGAGGCTTGAAAGGCTTTCAAACGCTAAAGATGTCTCTCAGACACATATTGGAGTGGTTGCAGGGTTTTCATGTGACAATGACATAAAGCAAAAAACAAGCTCCTAAATCAAGATTTCAGTCCATCTGTTGGGCCTGGTATCTGTCCTTCTCACATGATAATACGCTGCAGGGCCAACAAGCAATAGTCCCTCGATAACGGTGAACCACAAACCCAATTCTTGTTGACATTATTCCATTTCTCTGGTTGATACCCTGCAGAGCTGCCCCAGTAATAAATAATGTCACCATGAGGCAGCCAGATCCCAGTGACAAAAGGAAAGAAAAAAGGCGGACGAGAGTGAGACCACAGAAACTGCATCATTATTCTAGACACACAAACACACACACAGCAACACACACACTAACACAGTAACTTCATTGTTATGTGTGTTTTTAAAATCTATTAACTAGTACTTTTTGGCAGTATTTCCCGTTAAAAAAACATTTCCTTCCAATTATCTAATTAAACTGTATGTAGCCAAATTATACATTTGAAATTGCTGCATTTGCTTTCTGCACAAATTAGTTGGCAGTATCACCCACTGACACTACAGTATTGGAAAGATCTTTTCTCAATCACATTTGAGCTTACACTGCATGAGGGCAGCCAGCACACTGTTCAGCACGACACTGCTGCGTGGGCAAAATTAAGGAGGTAATTTACATTTGCAACCTCGCTCCAATACACTGAAGACATTTCTCTTGGACAACTTAGTCAACATGACCGATGGGTTTGAATCTAATTAATCAGTGCAGGACAATTAGTAACTGCTCGATATACATAAATCAAGTGCTCATTTCTCATTAAACTGCTCCGCTGTTATTCAGTTCAGTTATGTGCCCATGTTAGCTGACATCACTGCGAGTGAGTTTTGGATGTGATGGTGAACAGCAGGACACACCGTCCCCTCACCTCTCCATGTCTGTGCCGGGCCAGACGGCCATCTGCATCAAATTCCCTCAGCACGTCTTTCACCTTCAAACTGCAGTCTGGAAGCAAAGACACGCAGGTCACACAGGGTTACACGTGTACTTCTGTACACGAGGGAAGCTCTCAAATGTTGATTTTTTTTTTTCACATATCAGTTTACTGTTCCGGAAATTTTGAGGACACATGATTACAAAATGAATATAGATCTATCTGTAGAAAAAACAAAAGACCTACACATTTTATTTGCAAAAAAAACAGAATGTGGCAGACTGCAACCTCTTCTAGATATGAGAAACCATGAGCGAGTGTAAATGAGTGTGTGTGTGGGTGGAAGTGGAAGTGGAGGGGAGGGGGGGCGTTAAGCGCTGAGAAAGCTGCCTGCCCGCCCGCCCGTCTGTACTCACATTCAATGTACTGCTGTAGCTGGATAAAGTCGACAGGGTTCAGTTCCTTCACCTCTGGGTTTGTGGGGGTGGACATGGTGCCTGCTTCTGCACTAACTGCCTGCCTGTGCATAAGCGAGAGAAACAGTGAGACATAGACGGAGAGAAAAGAGAAGGTGGGTGCACAGTAGCCTGCCTCTTTGTAAAACATGAAAGCATGGCTGCAAGCAAAAGATAGCATCTTCCATCTCGCTCTGTAAAAATCCACGATTGTAGACCGGGAGAATCACACTCAACGTCCAAAGTTTGAGTGAAGCAGAAGCAAAGCAGTTACTGCCGGAGAATATAGAGAACTGTTCAGAACACCAGCAGTCATCTCTGTACACACGTCTTTTCCCTTTTGGTGAACACTACAAATAATCATAAAAGGTTTTTATGCCTAACCACCATTACGTACATCACTGTGGTGGTGGTGGTGTGGTTTAAGGATAAAATTACTTCCTTGTATGCCCTGACATTAAGTTTCAGACTTTTCTGTTCTCACATCTATATACTGTATTCGTTTTAAATCTCTCACCACTTACATATGAATATCCACTATAAACTGGGCCAAAAGTCTGGTAGAAATTATGTCAGGCTAAAGGTACCCATGATACTTCGACTCTGGGGATTCTCTCCACCCAGAATCTCTTTCCATATAGTCACTGGCCCAAATATGAACTATGCAACACTACATATAAGGAGTGACTGGCTTTAAGTTTAGCACAAAAAAGTAGTGTTGAAATGAGGAAATAAACAATAAAATCTTGCAGAGAGGTGAAAAGAACAAGCTGGCATGTCAAGGGACCTCCCCTTCAAACAAAAGGAAGAGACTTAAATGTCATACAAGGCTGAAAGCAGGCGTGAAATTTGAATCTGACACAGAAAAGGAGCAATGAAAACTGGCCTTGCATGTTGCTCGGAAGTCTGAAGCGTTGAGTGAGGACGAACATTTGGTGAGAGTGTTGTAAATACTTTCTTCAAGAAGCAAACATGCAGTTAAAGCACAATAGAGGGAGGCTTGCTAATGACAGGAAAACAAACAGACACATGTATATCCATTAATCACTTAAGGAAAAGGAGCAACTAGTTAATGGAGGGGATAAAGTTGCCGTCCTGACATCCTGTGTAATGTTGCTGTCGTAGATGCATGCCGATAAAATGTTGCAAAAAGAAAACTAGGCATGGGTCGAAACAGAATGTATAGAATGACTAATGCAGCTAATAATCAATATGTAAAGCAATATGTCAGCCATGCCAGGAAATGTGATCTTTGCGGGCAGGTTTGTCATAATAAGCACAAAGAGAAAGCACACATGCTTCTTTTAATTCACTGGTGAATTTTTTAAGAAAGAAGAAGTAAGATGAGCATTTCAGATCATTGTGATATTCTTGTAGATAAAATAACACATCCTCTCATTAACAAACAAATTGTTGAGTTAATAAGCAACAAAAATGCACCCTGGCTCTATTTGATCATCACAGAGGTTTTGTTGTTTTGCCTTGTCTGGTGTGACCAGTATCTTATGGTGGTTAATATTAGCAAACTTTAGACTGATACAACTGACATAACTGAGTTTACAGCCTCAATGACTGTCCTTTAGTTTGTACACCTCTACCTTTTACGTGATGTTTTTGTTTTCACCCATTAACCACTTTCCTGTAATCATCACTTATTAAGAAAAAGTGAAATGGTCTTGCTTTATAAGACCGCAACACGGATTATGCATGATTTAACCCGTAAATACTTTCAAGTGCAGAATATTTTGCAATTCCATGCTTGAGACTTGCCTGACTAGTGTAATCCATCACAGCAAACTGCATTAGGCTTTGTCTACAGCACATTCCCATTATCAGGTAATGCAGTGGAGACTTCCTAAATGAATCTGCACTTCACCTGCATTACCATGCAACGATAATGGACCTTTCAAAACAATAAATTCAGTTTTTAAACTACTCTGTTGGAGTGCACAAGTCAAGAAAGTTTTAATAGCTTGCTGATTGATTTTAATACAGTATGGAAATTAATGGCACTGGAGGGCTGGAACCTAAAGTGGGAAAGGCAGGTTCAGAAGAAGTAACTCTACAGCATGCTTCGGAAAATGGTCAGCAGTATTGATGTATAGGAAGTAAAACCTGCAAAATGACAACTTGTATATCAATTACCCACCACACATTACCTTGATTTCTGGGAAGACATTTTTTTTCCTCACATACCTCCGGTGAACTGAGAATCCAAAAAAGGCAACCATTCTTCATGGACAGACTTAAAGAACACTTTTAAAACAGCAAAACCTCATCAAAAAATCTGTTCATAAACTCTCACACAACTCGTGCAGTATAATCCAAGTCTCATTTATCCAGTTGTATACTCAGTGCCCCCAAACACATGCATTTTTGCGAAAACATTACAATTTAAAATACATGACTACAAACAGTCTCATGCCCAGCTGGGTAGCACACACCTGCTTTTGAACTCTGCTCAATCAGAGCTCATATGCACACACAAGCATAAGCATGCTCAGGGCGCTACTCCCAGGCTAAGATGTTTTATATTGTAATGTTTTAGTGAAATTTTGAGAAGTACTGAGCACACGACTAGATAATTGGGACTTAAATTATACTGCACGAGCTGTGTGGAAAATGGAAGTTAGAGTTTTGCTATAGTTTTGCTTTGCTTTTATGGATTCTCCATTCACTGTGGTCTCCCAAAAATTCAAGGTAGCATGGGGTGAAAAACTGATGTACAAATGGTCATTTTTCGAGTGACATATTCTTTTAACAATGTGATTGTTGCTACATAAATTACAACAGGAAAGATTTTAAACTATAGTAGCATAAATATGTTGTAAATGTATTGTGAATATATTCAGCCTGGCGTAACAGCCTAGTAGAGTTGTTAAAAACACATGAGCCGCTTTAAACCTGTTATCTCCTCTGATATTAAAGACCATTCTATCATCTACTACACAAAACTGAAGCATACAAAAGATTGTGTGGTGGTTTTCAGTCCAGCCCGATGAATAGGACCTCACTGTAAATGTGTTGTTCACACTGTCGTCCACAGGTGTTATCACACATTAAAGTGCAGCCAGCGCAGGTATCAGTGATGGCTGCCTGCACTTAACAGAAAATCTGAGTACTTAAAGGACAAAGACCTTACTGAGAAAAAGAAATGAAATAATCTGAAAGAACACCCACTCTTTACATGTGATTTGTATCCATTTGCTGTCTTTGGACTCTGAAAGGTTCACACTGTCCTCACTTAATTCCCTCAAAAGGTCAGCGGCGTTGCCTAGCAGTTCTGTTTATGCAGCCGATCAGGTGGGCCAGGTCTGTATCAACAGCAATGTGACACATGAAGGAATCACGAAAAGACATCTGTTACTGATCACCTGATTACGGCCTGAAACTCTTTATTCTAAAAATACTCCCCTGACTCCAAACCTCAAACACTGTAAAATAAACAAGCTAAAAATAGACATAAACACATTTCTTCCTTTAGATAACTCCTGTGTCTTGTTTTGCCTTTTCTGTTTTTTTGCTTTCCAGAGAGGCGTGATGTCGTGAGCAGCGTCATGTCTATTTTGTCTCCTTACCAACTGAGTATCATCATCATCATTATTGTCTGGTTCAACAAGATCTCAAGCCTATCTGAGTAATCTGATTCCTCACTTCCTGATTAGATAATGATTTGCATGCACGATGCAGAGTGGGAACCGGGACCAGTCAGAACACAGAGCACAGGAAAAGGCATTCCCTGCACTTAGAGGAGAGGAGATGAACAGTGTAATATACTCCGCTCTCAAACATGGATGGAGTTTTGAAAATCTGAGGCACCATCTAATTGAGCTTACTGGAACATGTATAAATATTTCAGGTGGTTTGAGGAATGTCTGAAGCTTGTTAAGACTTAATACAGGCCATGTGACTAACTGCTTCTGGGCTGGCTCTCAATAAGGCTTCACTGCTGGGCTTAAGTTAAATGTTAGATGCTTCATGAGGGAACTGTTTATGTTGCTTTAGAGAAACATTTACACGGCAGAGACTCTGTCACATAGACATGAGAAAGGTTTAAATGCGGGGTAACAGGAATCACATAACCATCATTCAGAGTGATTTACTTAGGTTCGCTCTACTGACAGAGTCTGAGGTATAATTCTGTTTGAACAAAATGTCTCTCCATATAATCAGTACAGAATAAATGATGCAGCACATGCTCTGAGAGGCGATGCACAACAGCCTCCTGTTTCTACGTGGGGCCAGTAGTGGTTCTTCAATGAGCAGTAAAGAACAATTTCAATGTTAAAGTGGTTCTCCGAGTAGCGACAGCTTGTTAAAGCAACATCTACTCCCAGACAAACCTCTGAAAAACCTTCTGTTTGGAGCCTGACACTCACCTTTACTTCTGACCACTCATCTGACAAATACCAAAGAAACTGCTTTATAGAAAAATCCCACAGTGAAATAACTGGAGAATTAGAGTGAACAGTCCAGTTGGCTTTTTCCTTCACACATGCCATGTGTTTAATTATGATCCCATAATGTCTTGACGTACAACTGTCAACAACCATAAAGCACTCTCTTCACAAGAACCATTTCAAGGTACACTTGGGGACGACCTTTTTCCATGCAGGCTAATATTTGTGCAAGCTGTCATGACGCCCACGCCTTGTGTCAAGGAAATCTGCTGTTTTGCAACACTTGCAGGGTGCAAGCCATTGACTCCGTCATTCTGTGGTTGGAAAACACTGCGTAGGCTCTTTGAACAAAGTGAAGTCTACGTCTAATGTTGAACATTTGTGTTCCTCCCGAAACTACAACAATTCTCTTCACTAGAGTGTGTACAGATTGCATCAGGTTAACAGAAGGGGGAGGACAGACATGCTTCGTTGCTATGGAAAGTGTTTCCCTCCATCAGCTGCTCTCCGTCAGAGCACTGCCGCGGGTGACTAACAGGTAGGAGGAGGCACAAGCAGAGGGTAGCGGCCAGTTCAGGGAAGGGGGAAACCTAGTCAGTAGCCGTGAGTCTTCCCCCTGCAGCTTCACCTCCTCCCACGCTATGAGCCTCGTTTGACCTTCAAAACTCGAGGCCACGCTCTAAATCGCATTCTGCATGCAGATGCTACTGTGACTCATTGCATGAACACGGGAATACTCCCTTACTATAAATGGATTGTTTGCTCAGAGGTCACTCTGCAGTCCAAGTCAGAAGTTTCAAACCAGCAGTAATGTTTGACTTAGTGGAACTATGAGAGAAAAAAACCCACTTCGTCACATTTATATATCCCTAGAGCTACAACCCATAACCACTACTTCCCCCTGGTTGTTTTACATCTTCACTTTAGTTCAGTTTAATACATATCACTGTACTGTGTACTGGAAAATGTGTTGTTGACTCCACTGAGAGAACCCTGACTAAGAAATAGCTATTGTATTTCTTATTTAAATTTTTTTATGTAAAGTCCTGGATAAAAAAATCTAGCTGGTGTGAGATTTATCAGTTGAACACTGTTTTGAAATTTATGCAAAAAGCAGGGTCAAAAGCAATGAGCATGCTCTGTAAAAAAACAGGGCTTCCCCTTGTCTATTGCTGAATGGTAAAATCTGAGGAATTGAGAGGTATGCGAATGACAGCAGGGTCTAGTTAGTAGAAACACTGGGGTCCTTGAACACAATAAACACGGATTGTAAATGAGACAAAAACACGAAAGAGAAAAAAACAAAAGACATTCACCACAGTATGAATCACAGATTTCTTGGAAAATGTAGGCGAGGCTTTGCTCGCTCCGCGGCTTCAAAGTGAGGACTGCCCATCACTCTGGGTTCAGACTTGAATGTGACTTATATAATAGCTTTTTGTGGAGGCAGCCTTGTAGAACACCATGCTGTGCTCAGAGAAAAAAAACCTCAAACCTGCCCAGACTTGTGAGAGTGCACGCTGTCATACAGCAGCCACATTGCTTTTATGGTGTAAGTGTAGTACGTTATCAGGGAGTCTCGCCTGGTTCGCCCACAGATCTATCCACAACTGAAAATGAAACAACATTAAATGTCACATTTTTCAATGATTCAATCTGAAATGCAATCACGTAGTATTCTCCACTATCATGTCACTAATTCAGGGGGTCTTCGGGGATTTGATTCCATTAGCTCATGTGAATTATTTTTGAAATGTGAATGGATGAGCCTAACAAGGACAACACAAGTGATGGCGTAAGTTACAGCAGTTGAGACTTGAATGGCATGTCATATCTGAATCGCTTCCAATGACATGATAATAACGTATAACAAATTATTGACACTTTATTTATGAAAGCCAGAGGGGTTAAAATCACACTCACTGATAGAGGATTGAGGCTGACTCCAGGGAATAATATAATGAAGGAAGTGAAAGCTAAATGGATGACAGAGCTACTGTATTTAGAGAAGTGAAATTGTGTGTAAACAAAAGGTATCCATGCCATTTCTCTCATTACCCTAGCTACATTTTATAATAACAGCTCAAATTTAGAGATTAAACCACAGATCACAAAAGGGGTCAAATTCTACTTAATTTACAGCCTCCAGCCTTTGATGTAAACATTGCCAATGGGACAATTGACCTGACTACAGTATTGATTGTGTGTGCCTGAAAACTCTCGCACAGCTAGAAACTGATGAATACCACTGAGACTCCCCAGCTTTTAAAATAACCTGCTCGAAATGAACACACGGCTCAAACAAGAAAGTGCCACCTGAAAATAAAACAGCCTTGAAACTGATGGTTCAGGCAAAAAGCGGAAAAATGCAGACCTGACAAAAGTATCAAGACTTTCCTGCATGCTTTGTTTTGCATGTTAGCATAAGGGCTGAATGTCACAGTCACCATTTGCAGTCGAATGATAGTGAAAGAGGAGTTTTGCGTAAACAATGACCGCACAGCAGTGACAGTGCCCACCAACGCCCACCATCATCTACTTCACACTGTGGAGGATTTTGTTATCCCACAAGTGACAAAAACACAGTGAAAACCCCCTGAGCTGTTTGTATGTCTATCTTGACTGAGGTTTCACTATCCCTGCTGGAAAAGCACCATATCCAGCAACAAACATAATCTAAGATGGGTGTCACTCAGATAAGATGTTATCAAACATGGAGCAATTACACTATAAACCTGCTTACTACATGTACTTGTAATATATTAAGCTGTAGCATGTGTTGGCAAGTTTAAATGAAACATATAGTGGAGTCCTTTACGCCAAGTTACCGGACATGACAACCCAAATCCTTCAGATACTCCTGAATGCTCACCAGTCTCCTCATTGACAGATGTATTGCTCAATTCTGTAAATAGACTAAGGGTTGCCCTGCAGGTAACTTAAGCTGCCTGACATTAACCGTCATGACACACTGCAACGGGAACTGAAATGATGAGGCAGACTTTTGAAAAGAAGGCAGAGGACGGTGCATTAAACTGGAAACGGTCTGCCCTCCTGGCTGCTGTTCGACTGAGTGAATTACTCTGTTATTAACTCACGACTCTCTCTTGTAAAAAGAAATCACATGCACAGGACTGAAAGCAATCAACTCCCAGATGCACCTTCTTGGATCTTACATACATTTCTTGACGGCAGCACAAAAACAACAAGCAAAAATGATCCCCTTCGTATTTGAGTGTCGTTCATCTGCAGCTGAAAGCCCTACAGGGCTGCACAAAAACTTCAATCAATACGCCGCGTACGGACCTACTGTTTGTTTGTGAGAGTCGTTTACCTTTCTGTCGCCACTCCGTTGGTCGTCTTTAATGAGATTGTCGTGATGCAGCTGGACAACCGGTCAACACCCCTGCTTTCAGATGTGGCTTTTAACTTTCTGTGAAAGCAGCAGGTCCGCGCTGTGGACGCTGTGAACGCAGAGCAGCGACTGAGTGAGCAGATCCCTCCTGTCAAGCACCGCCTCAGCTGCTCTGCGCCCTCTGTGCTAACCAATACACACTCGTCACACACACACATGCAATGCATCCATCCATCTGCAAAGTTGCAAAGTAATGCTCATTAAAATGTTGCAGCTGTAACGTGTTACGGCGCTTCTTCCTGCTCAGGAAATCAAAGCATTATATGCTACAAGCTTTTTCTGCAGAATGGTATTAAAAAAATGTAGCAGTTAGCTCCATTAACATTGTACATGTGGATTCTTAAAATTTATTTGGTGCAAGTATTAACTAACTTAACTTAACTACTAACTGAAATATTTGCTATATTCGGCTCCAAGAAATTAAACCAAACCGTTATACTTTTTTCTTTGTGGTTTTATGCATATCCCACATGTTAGACTAGGCTAATGTTAAGCTTTGTGTTTTGTGAAAACAGCCACAAGCAAACATAATAAAGATGATACTGAGCATGATACTGTGCAATATATTGGACAATAAACTAAAATGTTGCAATAAAGAACCCTAAAAATCAGCAATGTATGACTAATGTTAACAAAAATCAAAATAAGCCTCACAAAGATGTTAGCTTACCTACTGTAACACTAACCTTAGCTAACCTTAGCTTTACCAGCTGGCGGTCCTAACTAAAGACTGACACCTTCCTTTTTTCTTCTCATGTCTTGACACCTTGGCCAAGCAATATTTTTGTGTTTACCGCTAGTTGCCATTATCACTAGCAAAAATAAATAAACACGGATATGAAGGTGCAGTTGTCCGGTCACCTGCAGCCAATCAGAACCGAGTATTTGGTAACGTTGAAGTATTTGTGCTGTAGTTGAGTATTTCCATTTGATGCCTCTGTATATTTTTTACTCCACTACCTTTATTTGGCAGCTAGAAATAAAAATAAAATAAATTAACAACCTAAGAAAATCTTTATTTTATATCACATTATACTAATACTGAAACCTCTGCTTAAGACACATTTTCAATTCTACTCTTGTGCTTCATCTACCACCAGTGTTGGGAAGGTTACCTTTGAGATGTAATAGGATACAGATTACTAGTTACCCTTTTCAAAATGTAACCAGTAATGCAACTATTTTACCTCATCAAGGCATTGCAATTTATAACATTTATATTGAGAAATGTTTTAAACTGGGCGGTGCACTACTGCACGATGAAAATATGCAAAGCAACAGAAAGAATGTTTTATTCTATATATAAACTTCTTCTTCTTCTTCTTTTTTTTACCAAGAAATTAATTAGTAGCTGTAATCTAATCACATATTGTTTCTCAGTAACAGGTTTAGTTACTTCCCAACATTGTGTGTGTTATATTTTATCTCTTCAACTTCTGCACTATTTTCTTCATGTGTAATTCTCAGGATTTCTTCTCTATTACTGTTGTGCATGACAATAGGAAACTTGAAGCTAATGATACTTTTACAGTGTGGTATTGCTACTTTTACTTAGGGATGCGAATACGTCCTCAACCAGGCAGACAGCCTCATGTATTTTACTTTAACATTTTATATGAATGTGCTACTCGTAATGTTTTCAGGTCATTGAAACAAATCCTCCAAGGCATTCTGAAGTATATTTAACATGTGGCTTAGTGTGAGGACTGCTGTAGGCTACGCCTTGCAGCACCCAACCACATCACATCATAATGTGTGTAGACAATAACAGAGCCACAGTATTTGGTAAAGCACATGATTTCACATTCCAGTGACCACAATGGCGAGGGATTAGGCTCCACAATGAGGACGAGGCTGGCAAGGGAGGATAACAGACATGGAAAACATGTGGGTGTCTGGGTTAGACAGAGAAAAGGAGAGTGAGTCAGGTCAGTGCAGTCACAGTTTTGTGGTTAAACTTTCCTCCTAATTTCCTTAACCTGGATCGACGGCATCTCACATCCCACATCTCCTCCTCACTGCCCTGATTTCTTAAAAGCAGCAATCATTTTCTCTTGACAGAGGTTTTTATATAATGTGTTCAGCTGACGTGCCCCTAAGAAATGTACCTCCCAGCAGAGCTCTGATGACATGGTGTGGTAAAATAAGGAACTGCATTTTTTCCTAATTAAAAGCTAAATATAAAATCTTGTTATCCCAGTGAGATGATACATTCTTTTGGGATGAAGTTGGACATTTTTTATTACTTCCTTGTCTGTACAACACGGTACATAACAGACACAAAACAAACAGAAACATTAACAGGGAAAATAATAGAGGGCACAATCCAAAATTATCTGTTTACTGCACTTCCGGACATTTGAAGTCTTGTTTGTCTTACTACAGCAACAAGTGACTAATGGTGAACAGTTTACCTCTCAAAAGCCATGAGTGACTTTACAAATATTTTTTACAATCTCCAAGCTATGGTTTGTAGTGACATGTCAGTGAACAAATGTTGGCTAACTGCAAAGAACGAGAAGATCGATGTCTACATTTTCAATAATCTGAAAGACGTTAAGGATCACCTAAAATCTCAAGTGAACCATTATGATTTGTCAAATAAAACTCATCATACATAGTTAAATCCCAGATGTTAAACTTCAAATTTAACACTTCACGTGGACTCAACATACAGACTATATTTACAACCGAGGCAACAGAGAAAACACAAAATCAATTTTCTTCCTGCGATGAACTTCAAATGCACCGAAAAAGGCAGATTTCCATACATCAAATGATTAACATCTTCAAGCATGTTTGTGTGAAAGGCAACACAATAAATAAAACAAATGGCACAGAAGGTTTAGACAATCTAAACTCAGAAGCACAATGTCTTGTGAAATATTCACATGAAACTAAATACTAAAGCAAGCACGAGAAAAGAATCTTCTGGGTCGACGTCCCTGCAGACAGTCACACAAGCTGACTAAACAGAAGTGAGATAAACAGAAATCACAATCTAATTACAGTGAGAGGAATAAGAGAATGACATTTATAATTCAATATAGTATTTGTATTTACAAGCATTTATACAACTGAGGGCATTAAACTGGGGTTCAAGCTTATTACTATATTAGGACACGGAGCAGAACAATCAGATCATATAATGCACCAAATATAAACCTTGTAAACATCACATCTCACCTTTTATCTCGCATATCAGTCAGAATAGGTTTCTATTTGCCAGGTTCATAATATATTCGTCCTTACTTTAAGGCATTGGTATCAAGCTTAGGAGTGAGCCTCTTATAAGATTTTATTTTAAATAAGCCAGATTTAATCAGACGGTTTCGCTCCAACGAGGAAACTCTACTCGTCACGGCGAACCCCCAGGGAAACATCCCCACTTGTCTCTGGATCAGCTCAGCTCTCTGTAAAGTTATAAGATCTCCTCCACTCCGTGCGCAAAGATCATGACCAGGCCGGGCTCCAGGATCATATCCTCCCCCATGTGCTGATTCTCGCAGGCCATCACCACCACTGCCTGCTTGCCAGGGATACGCTTGGCAACGTAGTTCTCATAGTAGCGCCTGTTCATCTGCCGTGTCTCGAGCGTGGCCAGTCCCTGCGGCCAGTTCCGCTCGTGGGCGTTCTCGATCAGGTCGTTCACAATTGAGAGAGGGCAGCCGCTGTCGATGAGAGAGCGCTTGATGACTGCCTGGAGCACAGCATCAGGAGTGGAGATCATGCCGCCCCAGCGTGTCACTCTGGCGGGCTGCATGGAGTTCACCCACCTGGAGACAAGATAAAATGAAAACCACAGGAAAATTATGGACTGAGCTGCAGCTCCCCGACGGAGTTGATATTAAAACACAAGCTGCAGAAAAGATGAAATGTCACTTACTCCAAGATCTCATTGTACTCGATGCTCTCCTCCAGGTTTTGCAGGTTTGGGTTAGCACTGCGGATCGCTCTCATGTAGGCTTTTAGCAGCTGAATGTCCCGTTTCTAGAAATTAAAGGCACCGTGTCAGATGAATCATTTCACAAAACCTCATTTCACAAAAACTCCTAAAGCAAAAAAGGAATTTATAACACTTTGAAAACATGAAGCGTTGTACCAGTTTCTTTAGATCCAGTATTCTGCCCTCAGCTTACTCTTACAGGACACTTGACAAAAACTGATCACCAATCATTTCAGCTTCAACCAATTCCAAGATAGTTATTAAGAATATATATTGTAACAGGGTCGGGTGATATGACAGTATATACTGTGCAACAGCAGAAATATGTCCATCTGTGGAGGTCTGGCAATACTGTTTCTACCGCAGGAGTTATTCTGGGCAGGCTATGTAGCACGTGATCTTGTGATTCTCGCATGATCTCTGAATCCAACTGCCTTGCAATTTAAAGTGATTTGGCCAGGCATGAAGAAGGAGTGAGGTTTATGGAGGCAAAAAAGGCATATAAGCATTTGAAGTTTGACAGCCACTGAAAACTTAATACTGAAATTCAAACACCACTGAATCCATAGCATTGATTTTTGTTTTACGTTGAAAACATGTATTCAAATCTGAAAAATTTGTTCTGAATTCACCTCTCAGTAAATACAATATGAAAATTCTTGATTTACAATTTCAAAATCTAAACTTGAATATATTTTTCAGTGTTCACAAATTCAGATCCAAAATTTAGAAAGAAAAATGATTCAGGTTGCTCAATGTCAATGATTCAAATTCAGATCATTCAAGGTTGAAATTTTTCAAATAGCAACCCCACATGTCCTGTTCATGGTAGCCCAGATGTTACTATTTGAAAATTTTCAACTTGAATTATGAAATATGAATTTTTGGATGTGAATTCAAATTCAGCTTTTGAAAGCGCAAATAAAAAAAAGTCATATTTTACTTCTCATAAAAAGAAAGCAAGGGTGTTTGCACTCTCACTACAAGTCCAAAGAAAAACTCAGGTGTGTAGGTGAAAAAATGTTAAGAAGAAAGCAGGAAAAGCTTGCACACTGATCGGAAAAATGGATTGTCCACTCCGGAGGTTGATGGATGTCAAGGTAGCATGTTTAATGATCCATCAAAAATATATAACAAGTGCTACCATTGTCTGAAAAAAATAAAGAAACAAAAGAAAACTGACCAGAAACGTTTCAGCTACACAGCCATCCTCAGTCTGCCTCAAGGGCAAATCACACACCTGTGCTCTATTTGTAGATTAGAGGCTAGTGCTACCATAGTGTGAAAAACAAAAGACTCTGCCTCCAATCTACAAATAGAGCACAGGTGTGTGGTTGTGTAACTGAAATGTTTCCGGTAAGTTTTCTTTTGTTTTTCACACTATGGTAGCACTTGTTATATATTTTTGATGGACCATTAAACATGCTACCTTGACATTCATCAACCTCTGGAGTGGACAATCCATTTTTCCCGATCAGTGTGCGAGCTTTTCCTGCTTTCTTCTTAACATTTTACTTCTCAAAATAAAATATTTCAATGCTAAGAAATCAGTGGTGTTTAAATCTCAATATTAAGTATTAAGTGGCTGTTAAAATTATAATTATGTTTCCTATTTGCTTCAATATAAGCTGTAAATACAGAAACCTGTAAAACTTGAAATTATTGTTCTCAAGCGAAGAAGAACTTAGTTTTTACTGTTTTGAGTCTTTTCTTTTTAAATTGCGTCATCTGCGTGTGAGGTTGTTGTTTTGCTTGTAAGAAAGCTCCAAATAAAACAAGAATATCAAATCTGATAAAGTACTATACAGTTATGGTAAATCACTTCTTAATTGAGTTCACAGAACAATAACTGTATCGTGATATAGAATTAAATATAATGCAATAGAAGATTTTGGCCATACCGCCCACCCCTATACTGTAATACCAGTACCTACTGTATTGGATAAAGCTTTAACTGTATACTGTATCTAAATGACACACTAGACCTTAAATACTTAATTACATTCCCCTACTGCTAGAGACATTCACAGTACCAAAGACAAACACGGCACACACAAATTAAACAGAAAATATACAGAAACATGCACCTGTACCACAAAGACACGTCACACTCCCATTATTTAATGCACCCAGTCAGATAAACATCCTGCAAAATAATAATCATCATCATCTGTACCCAAATGTTTTCAGAACTTTATAAGCCTCCATCCCAGAAAACATTTAAGTAACCAAACTGAAGGGAGCCATAGTAACTACTCAGTAGAGCACTTTGTGAATATTGAGTGGTTGTTATGGAAAATGAATACGCCCCTGGCTATTTCAAAACTTGTTCCACAGACAACAGCATTTCTCAGGATGAGGCTCAAAACATATTTTTTTGTTAATACATCAATGAGCAAGCAAATGCTCTTACTTGTTCTCCCAACTGGTGTTTATGCTCTGCCACAGTTTTCTCAAGCTCTGAAATCTTTGTCTGCTGCTGCTGGACGACGCTCCGCAAGTGTTTGATGCAGTTATGGTTGGGCACCTCATCTTTGGGCATCTCAAGCCTGCAAAAGAGGGGGAGATAGAATATGGGGGGAGAATATAGAGAATTTAATACCATACAGACGACATTTTTGCAAATCATATATTTATAATAAATTACAGCAAAACCCTTCAGTGGCGATTATTATTGATTTCTGAGTGAGCAACAGTTGTCTTCTGACTTGCTACAAGTGCTGAGACTTATGATGCTAGAAATTTAGGCACCGGTTCAAAAGGGTTATGAGAAATTCACAATCAATACAACCACAATGTAGTGCACATTTCTGCCAAATGAAAGCCACTCACCCACATCCCTCCTCACAGTTGACAGGCCTTTTGGGGTTGTGCTCACAGTCCTTGAGGTGTGACTGCAGCTGGTCGAGCCGCAGTGTGGCCGTACACCCAAAACCCGCATTGTCACAGCTGATCTGAAGTTTGGACAGCATGTTGCGCATGATGCGGGGCACAGGCCGGAGGTGAGCTAGCGTCACTACCGTGCGGTCAACAGGACATATCTGCTGCTGGGCGAACCACTGTGTTATACAGGCATTGCAGAAGGCATGCTCACAGTGTGGAGCCTGAAATGAAAAGGGGAACAAAGAGCCCCAAAATATAAGAATACATTTGAAAAATGTTGATACACTTTAGGGTGAGTAATATTTCAAACAGGAACTTGCCTGCACTGGTTCTTCGAGCACTCCACTGCATATAGGGCACAGCAGGTCTTCATCCACCTCCCCTTGGAACCTCGTAACGTCGTACCCCATGGTACATTACTGGGATCCACAGCCTCCTGAGCAACACACAACCACGCGAATTAGATTTTCACACAACATAACTGCATCTGTATGCGACTTGGGATATTCCGCAAATAAATACAAACACTTTGAGCCTACCTCACTCACAAAAGGCCTCAAATGCTCCCATCCAGCTCTTGATGTAAAGCTGATACGTCACATCTGGCAGAAGTAATCTGTCTGGCGAAAGAGACAGCGACACTCCCTGCAAAAATGATGGCATTCACACTGATTATTTCGTTTACTGGAGAGCTGATGGTTAGAGCTGAGTTATGATGATGTTATAATGATAATAAATAGATGCAGTTTATCTACAGACATGTTCAAGTGGCCAGGGGTGATGAGTGATTTTCAAGCTTTCTCATTATGATCAGAAGCATACTATACTCTTTAATTGGATGACTATATCAGTAAAAATGAGTGGGACACTGCTATCTTAAAAACACACAGTGTGATTAATTAATAAATAAAAGCTGTAAAGGTAGAATGACTCGATACATTTCAGCAAACAGCCATATTTAAACACATCCTTTGCCCAAAAGCGGTGTCCTTGATTCGTAACGTAGTGTGGTTTTCTAACGTCATCCTAAACATGTGAAACTGCACCAGCTCAGCTCCAACATCCGAGGAGAGCATCCTGTTGTCCCAGGTGACTGGTGGCTGACCTAATTTCAGTGAAAGCAGCACACACCGGTCTGGAGGCGATTTAACGTTACAGATCCTTTTTCCTCCCATCGCACCCAGCATGCCTTACACACAGGCTAACCCTCCGTGCTAACGTTAGCTACGTGTATAACGCTATTTCGCTGTTACGCGTTACACTGAAACGCAATACCTTTAGGTTTTTAATGAACTAAACTGGTGTCATTTTGAATAAATACCCCAGTGCTTGAGTTCAGATGTCACTGCAGCTTGGTCGTCATGAATTAAATGTGGCTAACGGTTGCTAACTAGGTAGCGCTCGTAGCAACTACGGGTACCGTTGGTTTCCTCTAGATGTTAGCCGTCGAGCTAACCAGACAGACCTCAGTCTGGGCAAAGTACATCGACAAATGGCTAATTACAATCAGCCACATTGGAAGAAAACATCATTATACACTGATATACTTACTTTAACATGTAGAAAACCAGATCCTAATCACGATGTTAATATATTTTCAGACGTCCTACTGTAACTAGTAGCTCGCTAGCCACGTCCTGTGCTACATCCTACACCTCTGTGTCGTCGTTACGCAGGCAGGCGGTGACGTCATGACGTAAAATGGGAGCGTTTGATTGGTCAGTGTACTATATCTATCTATCTATCTATCTATCTATCTATTTACTAAAATATTAAAATAAATAAATTGTAATGATTGTAATGAAGCATTTAATTAATTAATTAACAATTAATTATGCAATAAAAAATAGGCATTAATAAGTGTGTTTTAAAATTAATTTAGTTATCTATAAATAAATAGAAGAAAATACAAAGTAAATCATTAACTGATGCTGTATTGGGCAATAAAAAATGAACTATAAATTTTTTTTTTTTTTTTTTTTTACAAATGAATCAATAAATAGTTTAAATTAAAAAAGGATTTAGTCTAATGCCTGATTATAATCTTTATTGTCAGTTATTTCTCTTTTTAAACTGCATTTTCAACTAGATTTTTAAATTCCATTATTCATTTTTTTTTAATTTACTTATAATTCAAAATCCTAATTAATAATTATAATAATAATCATAATTCCTTTTTCAGTTTTCTGAGAAAATTGTCCACTTTTAACATTGACAGGACCATGCTGACCTTGTTTTATCGTGCTTTTATTGAATCAGTCTTATCCTTCTGTCTTGTTTCATGGTTTGGAAACGTTTCCTTAAAGAACAAAAACTGTTTAAACCAAATCGTGAAATGGTCTAGCAAGCTGATTGGAGAGTCTCAGCTTCACCCAGAATCCCTGTATGCTAAACAGCTACAGAGGATGGCTAACTCTATTGTAAGAGATGACTCCCACACATCTTTATCATTTGGCTTGCTTCGACGCATTCTTAGGCCTTTTTATCTACTGATGTTTTAACTTATTTTGCTTTTTATCTTGGGGCCGTCCTCTTTGTTCTTTTGGCCTAAGCACTGTCGTCACTTTGTTTTGTCTTGTGGTGTTCTGTGTGTTCACAATACGAGATGACTCACTCACTGTAAACCGAATTTACCCAAGGGTACAATAAATATTCTGAAGTCTGAAGTTTTTATTGCCCATTAAAATATAAAATAATGAATTATTTTGTAATTTAGTCAATTTTATTCATAGATACATTGACTGATAAACAAATTTAATAATTTCTATCTTTATTGTGCAATTAGTTTTTAATTAATTCAATGCTTTATCGCTTTTTCCTTGACACTTGTGGTCCTCTATAAATACACAGATTACTTAAAACTAACAGAAATGACCGGTGAAATATCACTTTGTTGTGCTTATAACATAAAAAGATATTAGATGTAAAAGATGAGTTAATTTCTAAATGATAAATCATGTTACACTACTGGCATAAGGAATACTAGCATGACTCCATGATGACATGTGGGTATGTAATTGGACTGTCAAATTAATTTACATTTTTATATATTTCTAATTTGTGAAAGTGTGTATCTTCTTCATTCATTCAATAATTTGCAACACATGGGGTATGAGCTGTCGTTTTCTCAGCCATGCACTGTTGCAATTTCCTCTGTGTGGCAGATGGTAAACAGGAAGGAAATGAACAGAAGCCAGCATGGAGAGAGTTAGTGCTCTGCATGTGAGGATGAGGCTCAACAGAGGGTGCAGCACACTGAAAGAAACAGTCCTCACATACAACCAGTGTGAGTGCATGTTCCAACACCAATGTCGTTACAATGCATGTGGTTGGTAAAATTAAAAAATCCAGTCCCAGGCAGTGGTAGTGTGAGTACAGTTGGTACATTTCCAACTTTTTGATGATGTTTTCTGTTAGTTAATGTTTTGTAATCCTGTATGCCTCACGTCTGTTTGGAGTATGGCACTTCAATAAAAGCATTCATTGTACAACATAATTATTTTCAGGTGTATACGAGTATGGTTCACAATTTGATTTTCTGAAACGTACCCTGCAGCACCACTAAATGAGGTGTAACAGTGCTGCAACAAACACTTCACTTTGGTAAATCCAATCAAGCTCTTTTCTTTGCTTCATCATCTTTTTCAGTTCCTTATTTCAGTCAAGAAATAATGATTAGATTCAAACTTTTTCTTCAGCAGTAAATTCAGCAGAATAGCTAATTCGGGACTGAACATGTGAGACCTACGTGACAGGAAACATTAATTCATTGTCAAGAAATAACTCCAGACTCAGGGAATATTTAGCAATAGCACTTTATTGAACACAAACAACCCTAAGCCACAATACTGAATGACAAGACCAATTGGCTGCAGCAAACATTTTATAAAATAGATTCAGGTTTAATGTCACTAAATTGTTTTTTTTTTTTCCTTTAACGTCAGAAAGACAGATGCAGGTTTTTCCAAAACAGTGAATGATCTTTTACATATTTAACATTTTTGTAACAAATCATCATTCACATGTTCACACAAAGGAATAACAAGGCAAAGTGCTTTCAGGATTGCATTGTCGAAAAAACAAAAACAGAAAAATGAATGGCTTGAGGTTTAGGTGAGACAGTGGGTGGGCGGGTGACGGGGGTTGGGGTGGGGCTGGTCCTGTCCTGGATTAGGTGGTGGGTGGGTGGGTTGGTGGGGGGCCCTGGTCGGAAAACCTCAAACCTTTCACCTTGTCCTGTACCCCTTGTAGTTAAACTGAATGTAAAGTGTCGGGGCAGTGTGGAGAAAGATGCCTATGTAGCAGAATTTGGTTCGGAGTGGACAAATGGATTCGAAGGCATACGGCTCGTACAGAATTACAAATCCACCTTTACTATCTTCCTCGTGACAACCTGTGGTATTATTACAACTGCAGGGCAATCAATGGCTGACCCAGAATGAAGCTGTAAACGTTGAAATGATGCATACTATAGGGCTAGACAGGGAAGTATACGCACAAGAGGAAACCAAAGAAATACATGTTGTTAAATAAAAAGCCAATGCATGGTTACTTATCTCCAAAAGAAAAAGAATCCTCTGACCATTCGCCACTGAATGTTAAAGGGGATAGACTATCATCATAATCTGCATCATAACATTGTCTGGCTTCACATTCCAGTGGTATTTTGTCGTATAAATGCTTCTCATAAATATTTTTTTTTTTCAACGTCAAATAGACATATACACATACAGCACAACCAAGCACACTTCTTATGTATAACTACCATTGCTTATGATAAATCTGTATTCCCGTACTGTCAATAGACTTCTTTTTTTTTTTTTTAGTCAGAACAGGTGGAGAGACAAACAATACTCAAGGCTGCAAAACAAGGAGGTAGGAGAAATGCTACTGAAAAACAGCAAGTGATGCTAACATGATCGTTCACTTAAATAATCGTGAGATACACCAGGCTTCGGCTCGACTTCTTGAACCAGGCTAGTGCCGACAGTTGCTATTCCAGTCAGCGTTCACGGAGCAGTGTGTCACAACTGTCATGTTAGACTTTTCACCTTCTTTAAAAAAAACAATGTGCAATCATGAGTTGACCTCCAAATTAAAGGTCCAGTGTGTAAGATTTAGGGGGATATAGTGGCATCTAGTGGTGAGGACTGTAGATTGCACCCTGCTAAACTTCTTAGTTAGAATTCCTTCAATATTTATTGTTCAGTTTTTTTTTGTTTTGTTTTGTTTTTTTAATTAACACGGAGCCGAGTTATCAGTGAGGTCTCTTCCTCTCCAAAACGAACGGACCAGGTGATTCAACGGATAAAAACACTGAACTAAGCAGTTTCATGTTACAGGGTTTCTCCAAAGCTATCTGGCATGTCGGAGACGGGCCACTAACCCAGCACTTGCTAATGTGCGCGCACCTTTATTCTCGAATAACTTCATGGCCAATTCATAGTTTTCATGTCTCTGTCCACAAATTTCCACTTTGGTCTAGGTGATGTAAATGTCGTCATCCACCCTGTCTGCGAAGGTCTGTACGGACCCTATGCGGACGCCCGCCTGCAGCCCATTTTTTGTGACTGCGCAGACTGTACTCGTGGAGGGCGCAGACGATGACTTTCCACCCTCCAGTCCAGTCTAAAACACTGCTGTCAAACCAGGCACAGCTGCCCCATCACGGTGAAGATACTTTTAAGTTGGATATTTGACAGACATTCACTCCAGACCCAGCAGCGCTGTTTGGTTTCACTTTTACCCGTTGTCCGCAGTGAGAGGATGGCAAGCTCACCTCACAGCCCTAATGTATGCAACGGGGGCTGACACGGACCGTCAATTGTACTATAATAAAACCCTGTGCGCATCCGCGAAATCACAGCTGTTGACGGACAATCAATGCGGAAAGTTTGTCTGAGCCTTAAGATCCAGACGGAGAGGTTATTCGGGAGACAAATTATCCACAGAGGTCCCTCCCTCTTTGAAACGAACGGACGAGGTGATCTAAACCGGTAAAAACATTAAATAAAGGAGTATAGCAATTATACTCGTCCCCTCGTCGTGGAGGGGCTGCTAAATACGGTGGCCGACGCAAACACGTGAATGGCCTTATCTAGTCGGTGTCTGGTTTGACGATTCTGGGCTATTGTAGAACAATTGCGCCCCCACTCCCATGTCGATATCAATGGCTCATTCTAAGGTACCGAAAAAACAACAATTCTGATTTTCAGGTGATTACACACAAAAACATACTTATTTATATTTTCAATTTCTGCCAATATATCCCCCTAGGTCCTACACACTGGACCTTTAATGGGGCAATGTTATCTGTCTCTTCCTGATGGCTCCAGATGCAGACTGGTGTAGCAGCTGTGGTGATTTACTAACTGAAGAAATCTTGGAGGCCCATTCTGTCTTAAAAAAAAGAAGGAAAAAAAAAAGTGTCTTAACCCTATATTTCCAGACTGGTCATATTCTAAATTGGCTAATTTCAACAGAGTAACTTCATTGGTCCTGTTGTCATCACAGGTGTAGAGACCACGCTGCTGGTGATGGCATTGACTCCTTTACACACAGTAGAATAGTATATTTGCAGATTTGTAAATGAGGTAATCAGCGTTAGGCTAAATAGGGAACCCTGTCATTGACACACATGCCCACTTCATTCACCAGCATAAGCAAAGAAAAAAAAAAAAAGGTTTCCTCAAATCAGCGGGACAGGACTGTGGAAAATGAAATCAACTTTGGAATGTCGGGCAGACGAGCCAACTTTGAAATGTTTTTTTGTGAAGGTGCACTGTGAAACTATTTGATTGTAACTCATCACATGCCCTGATTCAGAGTCCTTCCCCTCATGATAAGGGCTCCTTTGTATTTCCCCAGATAAGCCACTCAAAGTAAAACAGGCAACCCATTATCATCTCTTTTTTTTCAATTTGCAATGAATTAAGGCTGCCTCAGCAGCAGATCAATGCCTGCTTTAAGTCCAGTTGTGAGAGGATTGTTAATAGCTTGTGAGTTGCAATGAGGTGGCAACATCTACAGTGAAGCGGACTAAACATAAAAACATGAAAAGGGACTACCCACTACTAAAAAAATGTCACAGAACATGCAGAATTACATCCTTTCCTACAGTAGGCTATTCCTAATAGCACATTCAAGGGGGCTCCTAATGGGCAAATTCTCTGATATGGCTCTGCTTTAGAGTAATCAAGCTCGGTGTGAGACTATTTCCATCGTGGGCTCACAGACGGAGCTCGTCTATAAGGTGCTCCATCAGAAGATTGCTGCCTTATTTCACCTGTGTCATTCACTTCGACAGGTTCAATAGTAAACACTGGAAAGTGTTCCTAACATTTGTTTTCCTTTGTGTAATTACATTTTTTCCCCCCCAAGACACATCCTCTGCTGGTGAAAACAAACGGCACTTTCAAAGGGGAATGTTTCTCTAAAACCACAATCACAGGACCTCCAAGTAACAAATTCTGAAAACACATAGGCTATACAGTAGATATAAATCTCATGAGTTTCTTAACTGTACACGCTTTAGGCTACACGCTGAAAAGGGAGGGACACGTAAGAACCCTTAATGCTTAACATTAAAAACAAATATAAGGCATTTCATATTTCCTTTTATCCGCATACGTCACTGACAGCAGGTCTAAATATTTTTGAGAAAACATTTCATTCAAGGAGGAAGAGGATGCATATACACATCTACACATGCAAATGAACATGTCTACCGGCTATAAACCAGAAGTCCAAACTACAATACCATCAAAGTCCATCCTTATGGATAAAAAAAAAAAAAACAACCGCACCTACTCAAATCTATCAGTCAACTTGTGCACAGTCCGTTCTGAGCAGGCAGCTTTTGAAGTCGGATATTGATCACAGTTTTAAGAATGGAATATCAAACACTCACACTATCAAACGCCACCTCTCTGAACACAAACAAAAGGACGACTTGAAATCCTTCATTTGCTACAGATGAGTGACTTTTGGTGTTAACAAAAAAGGGCATATTAAATAGTTTTTTTTCAACAGAGGAAGCAATGATAAACAAAAGGTTATTGCACTTTTTATCTTTTGTCTATTTCAAACGAGGTCAGCTTGAGAGAAGATGATTCATGCCTTAATGTCGTGGTAAGACAACAAATGTTACGTCACTTCTATAGTATGATCACACTGTTATTAACACTGCACACAGCTACTACTGCAACCCTACTTGTAGTCAGTCTACCCTAAATAACACAAAGCAATCTCTACAATCAATTTGCAACACAGTCACAACAAACAGCCTAACCTTGATCTTGAAACGCAGGTACCGCATCGTTTCACAATTTGGCTTGTGAAGTTTACTAATCGTCGATGAATACCAAAGAGTTGAGAAGAACAATCAGAACGAAGCTCTGAAACTCCAGACGATGGTCTTTCTACAGTTAATGTGTTACTGACAATCAAACCTCATGTTCTCTGCACTCAGAGGAGGCGGATGTTTTTCCTCTTTGCCTAAATTTGGTCTATAGGCTCCTTCACTCCTTGGTGTTGCGAGAGCCAGCTGAGCCCCGAGGTGCCTTCTTTGGATTTGTGCTTTCGTACTATTGATCCCCATCCGTTCAGTGTTTGATGTGCCCTAAATCGCATCAGTAATGTGCAATTTATTCTGCCACCCAAAGGGAGCACTCAGTCACTGGAAATGCGTCATGAAATCCAGACTAATACAGAAGGAGTTATTTAGGCTTTTTTTTCTCAGATCACGTAGAGCTGAAATAATCACGCTCAGAGGGAATAAGAGCCGATCTACTGTAGTCGTGTACTTTCAGTGTAATTTCTTTTTCCCATTATAAGGCTTCTGGGAAATACAAATGGAAGACCGTACCTTTCGGTAGTAATGAATAAAAGGCACCATGCCACCACTGTGCTTGATATTACACAGGTCCTATTGGTGGTGGGGGGGAAATTAATAACCAAGTGTTCAGGCAGGGAAGGCGGTCAAACTAGCATTAGTCATACAGTCAAATTGTATTGTTTTGACTTACAGAGGTAAAGTTTTATAGCTACCTTCATTTCTCACCTTAAATTAGACTGCACCCTTCACCCTAAATGACTTGCACCAGATAACATCTTAGTTGTAATGAAGAGAAACACGTTAAATAGGGTTAACTATGCTTTTCTGTTTTTTTAAAAAAAGGGCATGTTTGTGCATGTTTAGGTTCGACATGCATATTTTGAAAAGTCACTCACACACACACTATAAGAGAGAAATCTACACGACTGGCATCAGGAGAAACAAGGAGAAATCACAGAGGATAAATGTCAGCGTCGTCACACATAAAGATCACTGATGAGGTAAAACTGCAGGTCCAATAAAAAGTACAAGGTGCAGTTGGCTGCCCCTCTGTAAGGTAGGAAACATGAGACATCAGCCGACACTAATCTAACACTTCCGCGTAGATACATCTCTGATTTAGGCTGGTTTAAGCAGAATTACACTACCCACGACAAGATGGACCACAAGATTTTAACTCTTTGTTAGCATAGCTGTACAAGCATTTTTCATAAGGATTTTCCTTTCCGTCCAACTTTTTTTTTTCCTTTTTTTTTTTTTGAGGTACACCACTTTTATCCCCAGTGTCATTTGGCTCTGGATGACGGAGAAGCCAAAGTTGATTGTTTACGAGTGAATTCTGAATTCATTCATTCACAGTGGCAAATATGGCGATATCCTAACCTCTCACGACAATCTCTGCACCATGGCAACCTTGAGCTATGTGCTACCTCAATTGATTTGTGTGCTTCTCGACACCCAGCGATGTCTGTAAGACCAAAATTAGCCAAGAATCTTTTCTTTTTAGCAATCCAACCAAGTAGCATAACTCTACAGGTGATGCAACTTATCAGGTACTGCCAGGTATCATTTCCTTTTTTCAGCTTTTAAGGCAAAAGGCTCAACAGTGGATCAGAGAGTTGAATTGAAATTTGCCATTTACTTCAAGTAAGAACCGAGACATCCATTGAGGCAAATCAATTCTATACTGTATATACCATGCTTTTTTTTGGACATCAAAAATGTTATTTTTTTCCCCACACACACACATTATAAACCGTCTTGTTAAACAAACACACAACCAAGGGATTGCTTTGCCAATACCAAAGGGACTAACTATGTTCTTCAAAAATGTCCAATTATACAATAGACTTCTACCAACACCAAATTTCAACAGAAATACTTGCATTTAAGTACTAATATCCCATGCAAATATTTATATAGTTTTTCTTTGACTAATATAATTGGTGAAAAGACATGCAGCTCCAAACACAAAACTGTAATAATCCTGCCTACTTCTGAATAAGTTACTGACCAAGTAAGTATGATTTATGTCTAAAGGCAAATAAAGGTTTCTATGGCACTAAATGGGTGTAGCTTAGGTGCATTTTTGTCAAATATAGGCTATTTTACGAGTATGTGTGATCATATCTACTGTAGACCTTTTTGTCCCTCTTGTTTTACTGTACTGTAAGGCAATCTCAATGGAATGGATGAACGTGAATGTTAAATTCATCTGAACTCTTGTCCTCTGTTTACCTTGTAGGCTACACTCCACACAAATGTATATGTATAGAGAAAGAAGAGTGATATTATTCAACAACAGGAGGCCTATACTCCAACAATAATGCCAAAAAAAAACTATCCAGACCCTCAATGCAGGAAGACTACTACACATACTGTATAATATGTAGAGAATTAGGTTATTACATGCTACCTGTATAATCATATCTACGCAAGACAAATGAAGAGCAACAGTTTAAAGTCGGGAGAAAGCAAATTGTCCTGCTCTAAACTGACCCTACATTCATTTCAGTCAGAAAATTCATGGCTCAGATTTGATGGTCAGACTGTAAACTGCTTGAACATATGCATAAATCCATTGCTGCTTTTCTAAGAGGTTTCCCCTCTCGACACATTTTGGCAAACAGGCCTTAATTGTGACCAAAGATTATAACATCTAACCCGCATTTAAATCTTCCATTGGCATTTATGCTATGATTTACTGAATTGGCCTAAATGGATGGCAGTGCAATATTTGTGCTGCACACTATTACACACACTCTCTATTGCTACAATTGGACCTTTCATTGCTTTCCGTTTCTGACACCAGATATATTGTATATATGCTCCGCTTGCTTAAATCGTCACTATATCAAAATTGTGATCTAGCTCCATGCACAATCACTCAAGTTATCACTGGTACACACAAATAAAAAAAAAAGCATGTATAAGAATACTGTGATACAACAAAAGGATTCAGTTACAACTTGTATAGTCGCAGGGGCAATGGCTCCGTTTACTGGTCAGATAAGGACATCACGAGAGAAAAAAAAATCCCTGCCCGAACAGACCGGTCTGACAGCACCTACAGATGGCAGAGAGTGTATGTAGAGTATTTTGAGAAGCCTGCCTGAGGTGTCTGTTGAATCACTGGACTGACTTTAAGTGACTTAGGCTCTGTATTATTAACAGTAGGCTGGGTAATGTAACCTTGTCACTTTTATGGGCCCGATGCCCAGAAATAGATAACACACAAAAAAAGTCAGTGGGCAGTGGACACTGTCCCGGAGACACTTCGTCTTTTTTTTTTTTTCTTTTTTTTAAATAATGCATTGTTAGAGTACAATTTTGTTGCAGCCTTCGCTTGCCTTTTTGCAACCCTACCTTCCTGTATTCAGCAGCAACACACATGCATGTAAACATAAGTACATACATTACATCTGCTCCATTTTGCACACTTAGAACCTGAATGTACTAAAGTGCGTGCTTGACTATCTAATTAAGTGCTGTGGGATTAGGGTTAAAAAGGAATTAAATCATGGAACATCCCATCAGAAAAAATGTAGACATAATCATCCTGCTGAGATCTGATTGGATTAATAAATTCTGCCTGCTGCTTCAGCACAGATCCTGAGATTACAAAAAAAAAGTCATGTACCTAACCCTAATGTTAATACTAATACAAGTGTTCTCGTGAAAATTATAAATTGATCGGGAGAACAAAGGCTGGGGATCACCAATTAGTTCCATTTCATTTCAGTCAGTTATGGAGGTCAATCGAAACTACGAATCTACAGCACTGACTCGGAGAAGTCACCGCTCTGAAATGGACTTTAGGAAAATGCGACAACATGAAAAGACTTTTTTTTTTTCGCAGGGGATATTTAACAACATCGCCTAGTCTAGGTCCTCATCTCTCATCCAGTCAACTAATGTGTGCAATTGTGCCACTTCATTACCAGTGGATATGAAGTTATCACACCAATGAAAACAATCTGACTCAGTGTAATTTAACCACCAGCAGATGGTCTAAAAAACAACAACAAAATAGCATAGATATAACATCTAAAAGTCACAAACAGCTCTAGTGGTCCGATACAATCATCTTTAGTACCAGAAATGGGATGAGGAGACAAAAAAATGAACACCAAAAAAAGCACATATTTGGATTTCTGCTATTCCTGAAATCTAAACAACAGGTATTGGCCTAAGCAAAGATCCCTCTCCTTTTCCTCTTAGCCCTATTTGCCTCTATAAGGGATACCAACTCCCTGGTCATTGATAACGCCGGGACATATAAAGATATGCCGGGCAGATTTTTTCTTTTCTCCCACTAGATACTATGGGTGCAACTGTGGTTCAATGCTGTTGCGATCAAACGGGTGGAAAGATAATCAGTCTCAGGGCTCATCGTACTCTGCCATTACGCAATCCAACTGAAATGATGTGTTACGGAAGGCATGGGTCAAAAGGCATTTCATGAGATGCCATAAAGGCGATCCAGTGCATTTGTGTTGACACTGACAGTAAAATGCCCGGCACACACAGAGCCATTCGTTTAGTCTTTAGGTAAATTTTTCATGAAATAATAAAAACGAAAAAATAAAGGAAAAAAAAAATCAAACACATTCCAGGGAAACAAAAGCCCTTGTGACAGTGATTGTCTATTCAATAAACAAAAAAAAGGCCAAAAGAAAATATTGCTTGAAAACTGCCCAATAAAAAATAGCAGACAATACTCTTATCTGTTCAAATTGATCTGAGTTGACCACCGAGAAGTTGAAGCTATTAGATGTTTAAGACTAGTTCACCAGCTCAGAGAAACACTCCTTTAGTGAGCTCGTTCAAAGCTGATGGCCGGTTCAACTTCAGTAACACAAAGAACAACAACAAAAGAAAAAAAAAAAAACACGTCATGAGTGCCTAAAAACCAAAACTGATTGCTCTCTTTCGATAATTAGGCCATTCGAATTCTGAAATCTGTTCCAAAAAACACTGTTAAAGAGATGGGAAATAAATTGAAATGGCTTGTTCATTTATGTGCTCAGATATATGATGCTTTGATGAGGTGTTGTTGGCAGATATTACTAGTAAAGCCTTCATCTAGAAATAAACAAGGCCTCAGTCAGTCACTATCCTACAGTAGTTCTCCAGTCCTACAAAAAGAGAACATTAGGCCTACGGACCCTGGGTGAAGATGAAGCAGCTGCTAAACGAGTTGACGAGGTATATCAAGATCTATTGTCTTTCTCTATACAGTACAGTTCATCTCAAATAAATAATTTATAGCCATAATAGTGTTGATCAACTTTGGTCATAAGTTATATGCTTAGAAACATTCTAGCTTAACAAACACTTATTTAGCATCTTTAAAACATGAAGTCAGCATTAAGAACAAATCGATGTTAACAATGCCGACCCGAACATGGCTCTCCTTTGGAAGGAGACATGCTAATGTATTCAGCAGCATCACCAAATTATCGTAAAATGCCAAACGATTCTCGGCCGTACATTTAAAGTACACTATGGAATTAACATCTTTGTGACCCTTTTCCAAATTTCAGATTGTACTGTAGTACACAAGCATTGCACTCTTAAGCAAAAATTTTTTAGATTTTTCCCTTGTGTGGTTCCTTCATAAAAATCTAGGCTAACGGACAATTAAAAACAAAACAAAAAAATAAAGAGAAAAAAATAATCAAAAAAACAAACAAAGAAACTCTTTGATCATTCTTTTGGGAAGGCTGTACGTTCCTCTACAAGGTCACCACAACTGATTAAACATGATATGACTTTTATATTGAGTGATATGACGAGAAAGATACAGAGATTTCCATGCTCTTAGATGTCGGTTATATAATTATGTCGACATGGTTTTAAAGGGTTAAATGATTTCGAGATGGCCAGATTGCTAGTGTTTGTTTTGGATGCCACACTTCATCCCAGTGACCTTGTAGAGCAATCTGCCTCTACGTATTAAGCACTACTAGGAGATGGAGGAATGGGATCTAATTGCATATTAGGTTTGACTGCACCTCAAGAGAAGACCAAACACTCACGCACACACAGACACACAAACACATACATACACAGAGAACAGACATGTGGGTGGGTGCTCTCCTGGTCCTCTGGGCCATGTTAAAGGGAGTCCCCCCCTGGTGGTGATGATGGTGATAGCAGCTGGCTGAGGGGGGCGCGTGACCTCACTCAGACAGACACCCGTCCAGGCCAACTGGTGCACCGTGACGGTCTTTGACGTAGCCGTTGTGGAGGCCGTTGCTGGGCAGGGGGGCGCAGGTGGCGGTGATGCCGCAGTGCTTCAGCAAGTTGAGACCCGGGGAGGGGGAGACGGTGGGGGAGGAGCAGGAGCAGGAGGAAGGGTCCCGCTGGGGGAAAGGCTTCATGGTAGAGAGGATCAGAGCCAGGCAGTCTGCCACATCCTTATTAGGAGCACAGGCCAGCGCTGGAGTGTGGCCTGCATGACAGACAACAAAGTCACATGAGTGCACATGTACAACTTGTCAGGAAGTTTGTCACTGAACTGAACAGGGTGTCTACAGGTATCAGACCCTTAAATTTAATGCTTTTTAAGACCTTTACAAGATTATTTTTACCAAATTTTAGTCAATTTCTTTTATTCAAGCACTGCAAGTACAAAGAAGTAAGTAAAATACAGGGTTTTTGTTCGCCAGTATATGCCGGCCTATCCAGCAGATGAAAATCTCAACAGCTAAAATGTCAGATGGAAAATATGCCCAATAAGTAAATTCAATGATGGTATAATAAATAGTCTAATATTGTGTAACATATATGTTGCCAAGACAACTGAAATATAAACTTATATTATGGAGCCCAGATTTAAGGATTTTAATAATGGATAGATCTATTTATCCGCCAAAGCTGTGCAGACAGCATCTCAAAGCATACATCACATGCATGGCAATGAGTGTGCCCGGTGTAGGCAACAGCACCAGGGATCACGTACTCCAGGACAAACTTAAGCACATTGTTGGCCTCCTCATAGATCAAATTGGAGATAGGCTTCATCATGGCGAGCCAGATGGCTGATAGAGGGTTAGTTGATTCCCTGCATGCTATCACTGAGGACTTAACAGCGACGCTTGGTGACTCTTTTAGCGAGCCTTTTTTCTCCTTTGCCTCTGCCAATCATCTTCTCTGATTAGTTAGTGTTCAATAGGCCACTTCTTCATTTAGGCTTATACTTTTCTTACTTTCAATTATTCAATTTGACGAGCTTGGAATGCAAAGAGGTTCATAGCATTTTTTGTGTTTTATTGCTGTTTAAATGTAGCTAGTCTGTGGTTATTACCATATGTCTGATAGTTGTCCAATATGGCTGGAATTCTGGAATTTTAAAGGCCATTTTAGCCTTTAAAGAAATTTTTTTTTAGCATGAACTCTAGTAGACTAGTAGTCCTGTGCAGAGCTAGGTTTGATGTAGAAATATGTTTATTAGAGTGAGTTCGTTGAATCGATATTTTGCAAACAGGTAAGCACTAGTATAAAGTAAAAATACAGCATTAGGTTTAGTGAAAGATTTAAAGATTGTAACATCAAAAATGTGGACTTTCACGCTGAAGAGCTTGACTCATTTTGACAAAAGGATATAAAAGAGATGGAAATTAAGTTAGATAAAATGTGACAATTAAGACCTCACAAATTAAGATTATTTAAAGGGATATATTGCAGCAGATTTGTGTCATAACATTGTGGGTCATATGTATAAATGAACTATGGTAAACTTAAACATTTTACCAGCGCCCAGATCTCCCTGCTCATCTCTCACCTCAAATCATTTGGTTGACACAAAGCAGATTTTCTAGGTTGTAGGGCTGCTGCTAGAACTACAATTTTTTTATTTTTGAATGACCACCACCACCACTGACACCCAGAGTACAGAAGCGAATCTCTCTTTCAGATCCAACTGAAGAACAAGCCAATGCTGATCAAATATATAAATCAAGATTCTGTTACTGCGTTGCCTTCTCACCTAAAATGTTTTCAGAAATGCATTTTAACTTTCTGTTAAACTGAACAATGAAACTGTTTGCTACCATCCAGCCACCATATTGTTTTCTGTGTTTAACATATTATCTAGCATTACATCATCCATCACCAGGAGCATTTATTGGTCCGGTGCAATAGATTCTGGTAGTTGTGGGTCCTCTGAAGCAAAAGAAAATGCCACAACATACGCTTTTCTCTGGTCATGTCGCACCACTTTCAAAAGTACTTGCATCTTTCTACTGCATAGCAGCCCAGTTTTAAGAAAAGACCATCTTTCCGGCAGTGAAAAAGACCATCTTTCCGGCAGTGAAATACTTCTTTAATAACTTTTAGGTGTAATATTTATAAAACTGAATTTAAGATATTAAAACTTTTAAGGACCTGCAGACACCCTGTAGTCTCTTGTTTTACATGTGAAACCCAGGTCTGAATGCCTTTGTTACTCATCTGTGATGTTTTAGTTTTATGTAACAATAAAATTATAGCACAGCACAGAGTGTCTCTCCAGTCGGGCTGCTGACAGCAGAGCACTCGATCACCCTGAATGGCAACAGAGGAGGCTGTAAGAGCGTCTGGTTTGGAGGTGGTTTTCGCAGACAGTCAGCGCGGGAGCTGAGAGCTTTCTATCAACCAACAGACACGAGTTGCACTCTATTTCTTTTAACCATCTCGATTTCCATCACTTATTTTTGGTGTTAGATAATTTTTAGACAAGGCTCAACAACAAGTTAACAGCTTGTCATGCTGCAGCTCCTGCCTTCCTGTGTCTACAAGGTGCAGTAAGCTGGCTGAAAATGTGAGCTGACCCGGGGTTATCTTGAGTAACAGCTCAAATAATAAACTGTTAATGGGCACCCCTGGTGTTAATAAGTCTCTGATTTCAGACACCTTATAAAAGGTGACAGTATGTCAGTGTCGTGTTTACAGCTTGTTAGCAGGCCCCAAGGGTGTAATCTAAAACTGTGGTGTGTTGTGGGACACAGTCGGCAGAAAAGCACACTTATTGCAAAAGAGCTACAACATTATAAATGTTGCAAGACTGATTAAAAAAATCCAAACTCTTTATCACTACAATGTATTTTATCTGTAATCAGACTCGAGGGACAAAGCATAAAAAGGCCTCACCTTCCTCATCCACAGCCAGCACAGTGGCTCCTCTACTCAGCAGTGCCTGCACCACCGTAGCCAGGCCATTACGTGCTGCAAGATGGAGGGGCCTGGAGGAGAACAGGGGAGAGTGTGAGAGACAGCTGGCAGATCTACTATTCATCAACTAGTTTGCAATTTAACATTAGAGCATGTGAAGAATACCCAAAACGCTCCAGCCTCAGAGTGATGGCCAGATGTAAAACAGGAATGATTCAAATGCCAGCAGGACAAACATGGCCTACACAGTGTTTACAGGCTATTGTCCTAACAGAGCTTCTGTAGAAATGTGTTTTGTTTTGTTGATATAAAAACATCAGTAGCTTCTCACATTTGCAGAGCGCTGTTGGTGGCATTTATAAGTGTGGGACTGTGGATCTCCCCCAGAATCAGCAGGGCACACATCTCATGAGCCTGAGGGAGAAAACAAAAGACAAGTCAAACAATGTGTGGGTTTCTGTTTATCAGAGTTGCTTTGTACTCTGAAAAGTGTACTAGCGTTACACTCAGGTGTTATTGCTCAGCACGCCACAGTGGAGCTCTCTGTGTACCTTGCTGCAGGCCAGGTGCAGGGCAGTGTTCTTGTTCTCATCCAGCAGTGTCAGGTCAGCCTTGGCCCGGTGAAGGAGGATAGCTGGACGACAGCAAGACACAAAGACATTTATTTCCTGCGACTACACATGTCCTGATCTGACAATTATCATCAACAGACCTGTTCATGCCTGGAGTGCGACAAACAGCTAGGTATTCTGACGAAAACAAACAAGAGGTTAAAGACTTACCCACAGTGCCGCTGTGTCCCTTGTCAGCAGCCACCATCAGAGCAGAGCGTCCACTGTTGTCCACTGCGTTGATCTCTGTCCCATGGCGAAGCACCAGCTGAAGTCCCGCAACATCCTCAGCAAATGCAGCAGCATGCAGTGGGGTCCTGCAGGCACAGACGGAGACAGTCCAAACAACTCAGTGTTTCCTCTAGACTGGCTGGGAGTGCTACCACACTTAAGCACTCATTCTACCACCTACTGCCACATCAAATATCATCCTCAGATTTAACACTTTAAAGTTTCTTTTAATATAAAACATTTAGACGACTTCAACAAATATTTATCAGTGTTTACTCATTTTTGGAATTCACAGAAACCACTCTTGTCTTTGGTGTGAATTTAGTCCACTGCACAGCTCTTATTTCTTAGAAAAGCAGGGCAAAGAGAGGGGTTCACAAGCAAGAAGGGGTCCAGGCTGGATTCAAACCTCGACTGTTGCTGCAATGACTGAGTCTTAATGGTATGAGCTCTACCTGATGAGCTATCAAGCACCCCATTTTGAATTTTAACGCGTCACTTCAAAAGCCGGTTCCTGTTAATCTTATTATTTCCTTCATCCCAAACAGTGGGAAAGACACCAGGAGCAAATCCTAGCAGCTGAGTTTTCATTATCACAGAGAACAGTGACAGCAAAACAGCATCACAGACCTCTTATAACCAAATACTCTCTGGTCTAGTTGGACTAAAACACCCATTAGTGTGTTGTTCACCACAGAGCCTCTTTCTAACCAGCAGCCTCCTGACAACGTTATCCTCATGTCACCTGTTAAATTGATTTAAGCAGTTTAGATTACAGACACTTGACTGTCCTGCTGTTATTTCAAGACGTGAACTAACCACAGAAACCTGCTCAGCTGCAGAATGAATATGGGGGAAGGACTGAAATGGATATATGGTGTTATTTTTGGCATTAACATTTTTCCCGGCCTGCCAGGGCTGTATAATTTTAGGAGAAAACTGCAATTACTGTGTGATCAGAGCTGCAGCTTTAGGGGCTGTGACAGGTTTTAAGTACAAAGCAGTAGGTCTTCACGACTGATTACTTGATAAAACAGAAGCAGGAGGAGGTGTAGGTGTCACCACAACCTCTATAATAATGAGAAATACCTGTGATATCAGCTCAAAAGGGTTGTATCTTTAGGTTCTAATTTCTTTCTGAATCACAGTTTTACCAAACTGAACAAGTTCAGTGTTTTGTTCTGCAGTCTCACCTTCCTTTGGCATCTCTGGTGTTAATCATGTGGACCCCAGCAGACTCCAGCAGCCTCTCTGCAGCACCGCTGTGGCCATTCATCCTACAAACATGACGCTGGAATTAATGAACTGATGATTTTATCCAAACCTAGAAATTGTGCTGCTTATTTTTGACTAATTAGTGTTACACAGCAAGAGACAAAACAAGAGCATATTCCTACTCACAGAGCACAGTGCAGGGGGGTGAAAGGGTTTCCCTCTTCATGGATAAATGTTTTGAATTCAAGTAAAACCTCCAAACAGTCTTCATGCCCTGAGAACAAACGCAGTCAGCATTACAGACAGCAGATGTTACAATCACTAATTACAACAACTGGGGATTAGCAGTTTCCAGTCGATCAAACTGAGCAAACCTTTGTAAGCAGCCCAGTGTAATGGGGTGTATTGTTTGTTGTCCAGCAGTTTATCTTGTGGGTCTGTTGCCATGGCGGCCTGCACCAGACTGGCCAGGATCTCCGTGTGGCCTCTGGATGCAGCGTAGTGCAGCGGTGTCCTACCCTGGACGTCCCGACACAGTGCAGAAGCTTTGTGCTCCAGCAGGGCTGTCACACAGTCATCATGGCCCAACACCGCCTGAACAAATGATGAGGAAAAATCCACTGATGATAAAAACAACTTAGACTGAGAGACATTACAACTTCTCCTTCTGTTATGTATTCTACTTCTGGATCACAGCAGCATGAATTAGATGGAAGCTACTTTCCTGGGCAGGGATTTCTTATGCTCAGATTAGGAATGTTATTCGATAAATATTTCATTTTATTTTAATCCACTGACTGAGCTAAATACCTGTCCAGGAAACTGGTCTCTTGGTATGCCTGAGCTCTGTCTCACTGGTTCTTATGACTCTTTGACAGATGGTGCAAATAAGACTTTAAAAAGAGCCTTAACCATCCTTTTCTTCGGTTAATATTTCACTCCCTTGCTGACAGGGGAATGTCAGCTGTATCTTCAATGTCGACTTTTTTGCTTTAAGACTTAAACCACCAATTAGTCTTATTTATTTTTTAGTTTTTGTGGTGTATCTGATGCTCTGCTACAATATGTGGCCACTGAGTTTTTGACCTACCCCCCTGTGCAAAGCTGTGCTGCCCCTCTTGTCCTTTGCATCTGGCAAGGCACCCTTCTCTAACAGGAAGTGGACACAGTCAGTGTGACCTCCCAGAACAGCTAGCATCAAAGGGGTCCTGAAAGGGACAGAAGTGACAATTAATATGTGTTTTGAACTGTGTGCTCACTGGTCAAAGTAGCTTTCAGGATTAAACTGGTTTTGAAGGCTGAATGTGCAAACTGAAGTGACGCTTTTTCAAAGAAATCAACTCACTGGCCAAATTTGTCTGCAACGTTGGTGAGATCCCCCTCCTCCCCATAATCAATCATCATGCGCAGGCAGTCTGAGTGACCATTGGAAGCTGGTTGGAAACAACACACAGGTGAGAAAATTAAACATTTAAATACATGTTTCTTCCTTTCACTCTTCAATCAGAAAATGCTATGCAATGAAATCTTGAGAGCAGTATACCTGCAACATGAATTGGAGTCCACATGAGGCGGTTGTCATTGAGGAGACAGGAAGCCCCCTGAGCCAACAGCACCTCCACACAGCGGGCGTAGCCTTTCTGGGCAGCCAAGTAGAGCACAGAACGCCCTGCAGCGTCCTGCATGTCCACATAGGCTGCGGTCTCCGTCAGCACACGCAGCGCCTGCCAGTGGCCCTTATCAGCCTGAGAGAGCAGAGGGGAGCGGTCACAACTTTGTATGGAACCAACATTAAGAGGCTGATTACAATCGGCATCGACCCAGAGAGTTGGTTAAATGTGAGACACTTACAGCAAGATGCAGTGGACTGACTGGAATACTGCTCTCTATGTCTCCTAGTGCATTAAAGGACATCTCCAGGAGCTGAAAAATCAACCGAAACACTGGATTTAATTCAATTTATCGCTGAAAAACAGTAAAGCACAACATGCTAAACATATTAATATTATTCAAAAGCTATTTCTGAACCCTTTTCATCATGCACAGCCTGCAAAAATGATCCTATTAACTAATCCTGTTGGCTAAACAACATTTCTGGAAACATATTTCAGTCAGCTAGAGCACAGAATGAATAAAACTGGTGATCTGAGAAGGTTTTACGTCTACCATGGACCAGAGTTTGAAGGGAACCTGTTTGGTTTATGCTGACATATAAAACTTATAAAACCTCCGCTGCAACTGTGTGTTTGTGAAATTAATAATACATTGATTTTTCAGCATTTTGTCACATAATAAAGTATATCATTAATGCAAAAATACCCTGAAATGTTTCGATATCATTTTAAGGCCATATTGCACACCCACAAGTTTTGAACAACACATACTACAGGTTTGACCCAGATTAAAACCAAAACTGGAGTACATGATCTAATCTGATTTCAACCCATTTTCTAAACTTGATCCACTCCGATAGCTAAAATCTTATCCGATTACATCTGAACAACTGGGCCCTTGAGTGCAACGTGCGTGAGTGCATGCATTGTATGACACAACTGATTAATGCATGTGCCAAGTTAAGTTGTGGTGTGATTAGAGATTTCAGGGAAAAAAAAGAACAACTCACCAGCTCCAGGTTCTGTTTGTTGCCATGGTAAGCTGCATAGTGAACAGCACTGTAACCCTTTGAGTTGACCATCGATGGATCAGCACCATTGTCCAAAAGATGCTCCAAGCAGCTGTTGTTAAAAGACGACACAAAGTGAAGAGAGGGGATAAAGAAAAGATTTAATTCAGGGGCCTTTAGGCACAAATGTTTTCTGTTAACACACTCGGTGTCAGGTTATTGAATTTAAAGCCTTGATCACATTAGTCATGGTCTGTTGCACGAGAGGAAAGATAAGGAAACAACAACAACTTACAAGTACGACTCCTTCGCCTCATCCTCATCATTCTGATGGTTCCCAGAAAAATGACGATCAACTCTGAAAGGAACCAGAAATACTTTCATTTAATAAACGTTCTTGAGGACTGTGCAACATGCACATCACTGCAAAGCAACATATTCCTTAGTGTGTTGTTCAGATAGTTACACTGCCATGTAAGAAAGCTTGTTGTTGCTCAGCAGGTGTGTCACAATACCAGACATTTAGCAGTTGATACCAATACCAATTTCTCATTCAGTGACAGTGACATAACGTAACAGGTCAACTCACTCACGACGGATCGTAAATGTGCAACAACATTTTTTGCCGACACTAGATATCAAAAGCCGGAGACTGTCGCATATTAAGTATCCGTGAGCTGTAACCTCACCACTTCTACACAGAAGACAGAAGAAAATGTTATTTTGCTGCAAAGCCTCTCCTCCTCGGTGCCCTGTCTGCATCTGCCTGTACCAGAGAGCAGTGTGTCAGTGAGGAGCGCTCACTCTGCAGCAAAATCTGGACCGGAAAAACCCCAAAACAAAACCAAAAAAAAAAAAACCTGCTCAATTTGAGGCAACCTCGGATGTGAAGACTGGCCTTAAGGTAGGCTATTTGTCTCACCCTACTCCACTGTGATTGGATGGCTTGTTAAAAAGTGACAGTGACGAGCGCAGCATTTTACTCAAAGCTGAACATTTTTCACCTCTCAGTCACCACAAAGAAGTATTCAATGCAGAAAAGATGCTCACACTGCTTATGTTTGTAGCATAGTGTAAATATTATGCTCTATCCCACTGCAAAGAATTGAATAAGATACGCTGGCTTTTCTTTTTGATTAGTCGAGGCAGAGCTTTGGCATTTGACGTCAGACTAGAGCACTTGCAACTGCACAAACTGCCGTGTCATGTCCAGAGGAATTGCACACAGGGTGTCTACAGGTATCTGATAACTTTAATGCTTTTCAAGAGTTTTTCAAGATCATTCTTGACCAAATTTAAGACTGATTCATAGACAAATCATCTTTTTCTCATTCAAGCATTGCAGGTTAGTTTAAGAGTAGTAAGTAATGAGTAGTTCCACACAGAGGTAGGTTTTATGTAGGAATATCAGGGATGCAAGATATTGGATGTTTTGCTGATATCCGATATATAATAAATGTAACAACTCATTTGACTGATAACCAATATTGATATTCCCACTTTCTTCTTTACCTAATTTTTATTGATCATTGAGTCTCTTCTGTAGGGGAATTAACATCTTACTATACAGGCATTATCTTATTGTGACGGCCCACCAGCAGATGGAGACATGGAATACAACACTTTTCAATATCTGTAATATTCATTCGTTGTTCACAATCAGAAAAAGCATGTTGTCCGATTCTGATAGTTCATTTTAAAGCCAATATTGGCTGATACTGATTACGTGCCGATATTATTGAGCATCCCTAAAGAATATGGTTACTGGCATGAATAAGGTTAAACTACGTTTTGCCAACACATGAGTACAAGTATAAAGTAAAGTATTAAGTTTAGAGGTAGGCTTAAATGTTTGTAACATCAGAAATATGGACTTCCATGCAAAAGAGCTTGACTCATTTTAACAACAAGAAATCAATAAACGGATAAATTAAATTAGATTAAAAAAAGATTTGTTGCAATTAAGACCTTTCAAATTCAAGTTTAAGACCACTGTAATGACTCTGATGATCTAACACTTAATTGAATTTAGGACATCTTAAGCCTTTTAAAAGGCCTGCAGACACCCTGATTGCATCCTCCAGTACCTAAGGCACCAGAGAAAAACAGGTGCCGTCACGTTTTCATTATTTTGGCATCGACCCGGTACTAAATTACTGGTTCTTGTGACATCCCTGTTGCTCAAAAGTGAATGCAATCAGACTATGAAACCAAATATTCAGCAAACAGCTTGAACTGAATAAGTATGAGTAATGAGAGAAAACACAAAAAGCTGAGAAAGATAAGGTCAACAAACAAAATACTTTTTGTTCACCAACTGTTTAAATTTCATAATCCACCTGCCAGTTCGACAGTTTCATCAGTCAATCAGTGTTCTGGAACAAGAGTTGATTTCCTGCCAGACTCGAACAGAATTTGGTCGCTTGTGTTGCTTCTGGTGTTTCAGTGCGAACACAGAAGGAGACAAACAAGTTTTCAAACCTGCTGAAGGCTTGGGAGGCGGCAGAGTAGTGCAGGGGAGTACAGCCCGTCTGGTCAGGCTCGTTGACCTCAGCGCCAGCGCTCACCAGGGTCACAGTGCACTGGTACCTCCCATTAGCAGCCGCATAGTGCAACGGTGTCCTGTAGAGAGGATGCAAGCGGAGAGAGTACAGTCACTCAGAATAGTTACATGAATGACTTCAAATAATGTTAGCAAACTGGAAAACACAGATTAGGGAAAACTCACCTTCCCATTATGTCCCTCTTATTCAAGTCGGTACCGCTACTTAGGAGCAAGTTCAGACATTCAACATTTCTGTAAAGAAAGATGATCATGGGAGAGAAATAAAGTTAAAGATGACATGTGATATGAGAACATTTTGGGTCATCTCTTGACTCCAGTGACAAAGCAGATTCTGCATCTTACCCTCCAGAGGCAGCAGCGTGTAGACAGGTCCTCCCAAAGTTGTCAGGGGTGTTTATGTCAAACCCAGCCGAAAGTACATGCTCCTTACTCATGGATGAAACTATACTATACAGCTGACCTGCGGGGTAATGAACAAACAGGTGCCGGTCACAGCTATGTCCAAGTGTATTGATATAAACACAGAGATAGAAGGTTAATCAACATGCACACTTTAATGAAGACGAACCTGAGGAGAGTAACTTGCGACAACAGTCTGAAAACCCGTACAACACAGCTAAGTGCAAGGGGAACATTCCATGGATCCCACGTCTGGAAGAAACAGAGAGAACATCTTAGAAATGAAATAGTCGATGGTAATAATGTAACCCCATTTAAACCCAACTGTTTTATAGCACGATACATATACATTAATGCTTCTTTGTATTAATGGCTGAGCTTTACCGCATTGTTACAACCTCGTGGCACAGCAATAAGTATCAGTTATACCACTAAAAGCATTTCCGATACCTGGCCGTGTCTGCTCCGTTGGTCATCAGAGTGCTGATCAGCAGTTCATGGCCGTACTTAGCAGCAACGTGGAGAGGAGTATTGCCATACTTATCCACACAATCAATTTCCCCACCTGATGGAAAGCAGGAAGGAGGGGGTGAATAAAAGACCCATTAGGAGGAGCAGGGCTTGAAATGCCACCTCAACTTGCGCAGTAAAATCTGAGCTGTTTACGAAATTCTCAGCTCAACATGTAGCGTTGCACGTAAATTGGTAAAGCTGCCAACTCTCATTTAACTGCTAGGGCCTGACTCAGGGATCATCAATGTGTTAATGTTTAAATAACACAAAATCTATTATCAATGCATAGTTCAATTACTTAAATTTAATTAAATTAAATTTCTTGAAGAAAATAATGGCAGTTATTTTTCAATAACCTCTGTGTAATGTCACATTTAGTTTCTTCACTAAAATCACATAAAGAGCTATGTCCTGTGTGTCCAATGCAGTGATTTATTTTGATATTAAATCTGAGTCACTGGGTCACATTACATGAAGTTACTGAGGGAAAAAAAAATCATAAATTATCCATAAAAAAAATTAACAGAAAATAGGAGAAGCACTAAAATCCCATGAAGATGTATATCCTGAGTGTTGTGTGTTACAGCAATTATTACACATCATATACAAATTAAGTGTGTCACCATAGAAGTATTAATATCATTTAACAATAAAATATACATTTAATCCCTATTTGTGTTGCTGAAGAGCTGCTCAAACTTGTTCTATGACCACAGAAAATCTTAAGTAGTTTAACTGTACATGACTGATCCAGCTGCAGCTGTGGCGTAAGTGCTGAGGAAGAAGGAAAAAACAGCCTACACAAAATGGTGCAGTACAAAATGTTTGGTGCAGGTATTCTCGTACTTGTACACAGAACAGAAAGTACTCTGAACCCTGCAGGAGAGAAAAGCCAGGACCAACATTTTCTCACAGATCAGTCAGACAGCACGGTCACAGTTACCATTTTGGATGAGGATCTGAGAGCGTGTGAAGCGTCCATGAATGGCTGCCATGTGCAGGGGGCTCTTCCCTTCTTTGCTCTGAAAAACAGAATATAAAAATCATATTTTTTTTCATCTTGGAGTGTCGCTGAGAGATCATTACATCTCACTGATTAGTAAAATGTTTAGAGCAAGCTTCAGAAAGCTGCTACAACCAATGGAACATGGCTGATTTGACAACTGAGCATCTCCAACTCCAACAATTAAGGCTAGAATATGCACGTTTTTACATGTTCAATATTTCTGAAGGCAGAGGCAGCTAACACGTAGTTTCACCTCTAATTATCTGCCATTACTTAAAATTTTTAAAGAATTTGGAAGTGGCCGGTCTCACACTGATCCTTATATTCTAACCAATGTTAGGTTTTCCCGTAAAATGAACTGAAATTGGGCAACAGCTTCATTTTCAAGGTCATGTAAGCTAGAAAAGAAAGACTGACCAATAACATATGAATCCTTAGATTTCTCATGCACTCCCTTTTCACACATACTAAGGCAATGATGTCATTTCTGGCAGCCATATGCATCTGCAAGATAAATTCCCCACCCCTACACATTCACAGAAAAACAGTTTCTATAGGCAGAAATATAATGTGCATTATCTTCCTTTATTCTCCACATCCACCCCCATATATTAATTTAATTTGGACTACAGCAACAATCCAAACACACACACTTTTATTTATGTCTCTAAATCTAAATCTAGTTTAATAAAAAATACAATATGTCTACATGAAATTCATCTTTGGTAATGGCCTAACAAGATTAACTGTATTGCACTACCATATCTAGAGACGTCATAAGAATGGATACTTCAGTTCCAAGTTCATACCGATATTATGAGAATGTGACGTTAGTCGTTTTACTCCAGTATCGTAGATACCGGAAAAGCAATTCTTCCCGACAGGCCTAGTCTTGTGTTAAATGCCAAAGAATAAGAACACCCACGAGCACAGAACAACAACTGAAGAAGATGGTGACAAGTACAGTGACAGCTCCACCTCAATTTGTCATCAACTCGTTTTCCCTATTTTGGTGATTCTTTGCCATGAGAGCGCTGTGTATTTAAACTACACCACAAACGCTAGCAGTGTAATGAGGCGTTGAGAGTCTATTCTGCGCCGGTCGCAACGTGCTAGGTTTTTTTTTTCTGGTCTCCTCGAGTTGAAAAATGTTTAACTCTGGGTAAATGCTACACTCGCCACTGTCACTTTTTAAACAACCGTCCAATCACAGAAGCGTGGAGGAACAAACAGACACCATCACATCTTTCACAGAGAAGTGCTCAATGGCAATGAGAGAAAGGAGAAATATTTTAATATACTGTAGGCTATAAACTGCCACAAAATCTCTGAAGGTACATAGACTAGTACTTTGCATTTGAGGCCTATCATCAAGGATTAATAAAACAATTTAAATTAAATTTAATATAAATGTTTTATAATGAAGGAGTGTATATTAAAATACGAAGAATTTATAGCTCTGTATTTGTTATTTACCAGGGCATCAAACTGGATGTGGAGAATCGTGGATTTTCCTTGATGTTGGTATCGACTACTTAATTTCTGGTATCATGACATGCCTAAACACATCTGTACTTTCAGGGCAACAAAAATTTCCTTTAACACTTTATCACCTGATAACATAATTGCTAATAACAAACAACTATGGTGCAATAAGCAGAGTCAACTGTAAAGTCATTTCTATCTTAGACTGTTGAGTGCATTTCATACCTGCTGGTTGACATCTGCCCCGTTGTTGACCAGCAACTCCAGACAGAGGGCACCGTTGGTGGAGACGGCAGCCAGGTGCAGAGGGGTGTAGCCGCACTTGTTGGGCTGGTTAACATTAGCTCCATGGTTCACCAGCTCGGTGGCCACAGCCTCCTGACCCATGTAGCAAGCCACATGGAGCGCAGTGTTTCCAAAGCCATTGGGCTCATCAATCTGACAGTGAAACACAAACGTGACACAACATCAGACCGAGCCTACACGAGCCTGAGCGGAGGGATTCATGGACATCTTAAAATAAGTGTCAGAATACAGCGGATCATAAAAGACATTTAATGAAACACATAGTAAGGCAGTGTAATTTGGCAAGTTTAAAAATCAATTATAACAAAAGGTTAAATCACTCACCTCTGTCCCCATCCTCAGTAGGTACTTTACAATTTCAATGTGACCACTTGCAGCAGCAGCATGGAGAGGTGTGTAGCCCTGCTTATCCTTGCAGCTCTTGTCTGCACTGCGGGACACCAGCAACTTCACAACCTCTGAATGCCCTACAGGAGACACAGAAAAAACATTTTAGTATTATCTCTAACATGAGTTCTATTTAATTTGACAGAGTCAAATCAGTAATGGCCACAACAGACAACAATTGGTTCATTCAGTGATTGTGGTGTCTTTTACCACCAGATAATGACGTAAGGACTTGGCAATGTTTTTGCTCTTCATCAGAATAAAATTCGTCATGAACAATAGGAGCATTTACTGCTATTAGACAATGAAAATGTGTGCTGTGCCGCCCTGGCAAGAAAGTGAAACTTGCTCACCCAAGTAAGCAGCACAATGGATAGGCTGTCTTTCCTTCTTATCGATGGCACTCAGGTTGGCCCCTTTGTTCAGCAGCAGCTTCACCATCTGAAAGACAGATAAATTAAATCACGGAGAAAACACTCCTCTTTATTTAAGACAGTCTCTAAAACAGAAGCCAATAACTCACCTCCTGGAACCCACTCTGAGCTGCGTGGTGCAGGGCAGTTCGGCCGGTGCGATCTGCCATGTTCAGGTTGCTCAGCTGGGTCAGCAGGGCCTCTGCGCAGCGTGTGGCACGGTTGGCAGCAGCCACATGCAGTGGTGTCTGCCAGAACTTGTCTCGTGCATTTGCCTCTGCTCCACGCCTCAGCAGCAGACCCACTGCCCTCTGGGGAGAGGGAGGCAATCACAAGAGCTTAAAGCATATATCATATCTGCAGTTTGCTGCGTTTCCTTCAGTCAGCACAATATTTTGGTGCATAAATCCTAATGAGTTCTGTAATCGCTGTGGGTGAATACATAATGGAATTAGAGGATGAAGTCATCTGACTGAGAGATAATGAGACTCCTCGAAATGGCAAAGGGATAGGAGTTTATTGCTTACTTCGTTCCTGGAAGCAGCCGCCCTGTGCAACGGGGTCAACCATACATGGTCTTTAGCATTTACAGTGGCACCTGGCAGACACACAAAGAAAAACATTTTAGGGGTGATTAAGGTGAAAAGAGGAAAAAAGCACAGTGATGGAACAATAATGGAGATATTTCTTGGGGTGAGGACAAAGAGGAAAGTATGCACCACATTTAACCAACACACAGGACCCCAAGTTCGTATCAGTGATACAAACAGCTCACTCACCTGATTCAATGAGGAGGTCCATTATATGGACATCACCCACACAGGCAGCAGCATGAAGTGGCGTACGGCGCTCTTGGTCCTTTTGGGATAAACATAGAATCAATTACAGGAGACATGACGTATAGCCCTCAGGTTTAACGCTTATATTTTGCAGGGCCCCAGTCCTTTATGACATGAACCCGTTTGCAATGAAACTCAAAGTGCATCACACATACCAGTGCATTGACATCCTCCTTTTTGTGCAATAATAGTTGAACTTCTTCAGCATTACGATTGAAGATGGCCTGGACCAGAGGAGGCTGCAACACAGAAAATACCTGCTAAGTTACGTTGCATGCAATTACGTGAACGCTGATCCGGTGCAGCGACTGGTGTTTTTCCATCACACTATGATTTATCTGAGCAGCTCACAGTTTGGTGAAAGCAAATAAGTGCTCAGTGAAATCGTGAAATATGCTATCGTGGTGTTCAATGTTGTGTTTAGTGTGTTTACTGTAGCGTTAAGTAGCCGAGTGCGAGCCTTGTTTCACTCCAGCAAATACACAGCGCCCTGGCTGAGGCCTACAGGCCCTTGTCTCCCTACATACGTCAGCTAGCCAAAAGGCTCTCGGTAGCTAATTCTGCTCCAGAGCTGGCCCCGACCCAGACCAGGGCCTAGACGAGAGCACCAACACCATACATGTTAACACAGACACACCGAGCACCGCTAACCACAGAGAAATACACCGTTATGATCCCGCGACCCACAAACACGCAGCACCAATTAGCTAAATGTGAAACAAGTCGCCCCGCGGATGAGACGTATGCTGCGCACAAGAGCAGGACGCTTCCAGCAAATAGACTGCGCCACAGCTCGAACACGGAGCGCTTTCTTTCAGCGTACCTGGTCTGCAATGTTGAGTACTCCCATCTCCCAAACTCAGCCAGGACGGAGCTCCTTCATGAGGATAAAACTTCGAGGTATATTGCGGTGCGCTACTGTATCCACTTTTCAGACTACACCCATAGCTGGTTGCAAACAGAAATGCGGTCTTGATCTGTCACTGTTGTTGTCTGTATCCAATGTCTGGTCTGACGATGCAGCTACGGCGGTGCTGGTCCGCCTACAGGCGTGGCGGTCTGTTTTCGACCCTGCGCGGGTGAAATGGCTCCATCGTGTGGTAAAACACGGGCAAGCTTTTTGACAGAGGTGGCGTCAGGTACAGCACCAACCTGTGAGGTCAAGTAGAAACACACCAAAACATTTTTGCTTTTTTAATGTGAAATTTCCAGGAGATTTTGGACCGATTTGGAATCTTATTATCCCTATTTTTTTTAATTTATATTGGGAACCAGTATTGTTCAAAAACCAAAGTAAATGTTAGTTTTTTCCGTCTCCCCACCCTCTTTGTGTTGTGGTAGAGCAGAAAAACAAAACTCAACTTTATCCTAACACCCCACCTGTTTACCCTGAACCATGAAAGTAATTTTAAATAAATAACAAACAATAAAGACTATATATATATTTTTAAAAAAGCAGGGATAAAAAGACCATAAGATAGTCAAGAAACATACTCCAAGATAATCCTGATAATATAATAATAATAATTATTATTATTTAATTGGGAACCACCATCAAATACAAATACAAAGTACAAATACATGTTCCAGTGTTTTTCTTTCCCCTCCCTGCCCTCTATGTGATGTCGTAAAACAGAAAAACAAAACTCCACCCTATCCTAACACCCCCACACACTTCCAACCCTGAAAGTAATTAAAACAAAAATAACAAAAAAATAAAATAAAAAAAGACTAGGAGCAGGGATAAGAACACTATAGGAAAGTTAGTCAAGATGTTTACTCCAAGAAATTACATACAACAAGATCCAGAGAGGTAAGAGTGTTAACACAGGGAATGATAGGCTGCCATCTTTTGTAGAAACTGACGGATGAGCCTCTCATACATGTTCTCTTCTCAATTTGAAAAGCATCAAACAACTGTTAATAAAAGTTATCCAGCCTACTTGTTATAGAGAGCAGTCTGTTGTAGCTTGAGAAAATAATTTGATACCTATTAGGGAGTGTTCTTTACTTATCAGAGGAGGATGGTGGCTGGGGTGTGACTTTGTTTTTTGACCCTCACTGAAGCTAAATAAGAAAATGCATGACCCACCATACACTAAAAAACAAGTTGTTAGATTTTAAAACTTACCCGCTGATGTTTTGTTCAGTTATAAAGTTAAAGACAAAATCTTGGAGTTGAAAAAAGCCTTGCTAAACTCAGATTTGTTTTTGTTTTGCTGACAGAAGCGTTTGTTGCACATGTTGTGCCCAAGGATTATTTGTCGGAAATTTGAAAGTCCAACAATAACTTCTGTTTTTACAGTTTCTGGCTATGATAAATGATGTAATTTCTGGCGCAGCAAAATTAGAGGGAGAGAAACGTTATAAAAGTTAATAAAAGTTATGTAAGCTAGATGTTACTGAGCAGACTCTGTTATATCTTGAGAAAACAATTTTCAACTCATTAGCTGCTTGTGACCTCCAACCGCATTTCACAGTTTACATCAGCAGACAAATGTTGCTCTGTTGTCATGGAGATGGATCAGTCATTATTACTAATATAATAAAATAATTAAAAAAGACTAAAGAGATTTGGGAGTATGAAGTTTATCTTATGGTGGCGCCAATGGGAGGGGAGCTTTCAAAAAGCCTTGAATGAAAGGTTTGGTTTTGTTTGCGCTTTTTTGTTTCTAAGTAATCAGTGTCTTAACTCAGTTAAAACTGGAAAGTCTGAACTTTGTATAAAAACACAGTGGAAACTTTCTGAGGCCACTCTCACCCCTTAAAGGCGCAAAATGCTCCACCCAAGTATTGGATTAATCTCAAAAGTGGTGCTGGTGGAGCACCAACATACACTGTCATTTCTCTCTCAATTAACAAGAAAGTGGGGTTCAAAAGAAAGAAAGAAAGAAAGAAAGAAAGAAAGGCAGAAGGAGAATTTAAAAGGTGCTTGGAGAGACTGTGAACACTGTAATATTTTTTTTTATTTCCTTATTTTAGAAAATAGGTCGCTAATATTACATTATTTAAAATGAAGAGTAAACTTTTTTAAAACATATATTACTAAAAAAAAATAGAGTTTAACAAATATGAATCTTTTTTTTAATTTAATTTAATTTAATTTAAAATTTAATTTAATTTAATTTAATTTAATTTAATTTAATTTAATTTAATTTAATTTAATTTAATTTAATTATTTTATTTAATTTAATTTACCCTCCGCCTCGGTAGGGGGCAGCATTTCACCGCAGAGCCGTTGGTTTGAACCGAAGACCAACCGACAGAAGAAAGGAACAGTTTGTCCCACCGGCGTTTCACGTAGCGGCAGAAGGTCGTTCGCAGCTGGGCGGTATTTGACATTTCTCAAACGCAAAACGAGCCCAAATAATTTTAATTTTGTCGTAAGTTTGAAACTCTGGACGAAACTCTGGACTGATGTGAGTGCCGCTGAAAACGTGGCGGAACGCGGCTGTACGTCGCGTTTGGTTTTGCTCGTTATGAAACCTTGCTAGCTAACGTTAGCTAACGTTAGCAGCCGACTGCTGTATCTACCGATAGTTACGCTTGACAGCTCTAAAAGCGGCAGAAGACGTTGTTGACGCGACGGTAGTCAACCAGCCAGCGAAAGCTACACACTCTGGGTAGTTAGATTTAGCTACCTACACTACGTGTGAGTTAATACACCCCGCGTTGAAGCAGGGTGTTTGCACCGGAGCCTTGACTCGCCGCCCGGTGCCGGACCAGACCCCCGGGCTCAGCTCCTCAGACGCAGGATCTCCCTCCTTTGAGCTGAGTGGCTGGTTTCATGGCAGCCACGGCCACTGCCCGGCGGTTGCCCATGGGTGTGCGGACATTTAGTGACTTTCTGCAGATTGCTACCGTGGGTTCTCCCCGAGTGTGTCGCACAGCGGTGTCCAGAGGATGCCTGCGACAAAACATCAGGTAAGACCGTCATGGAAACACTCGAGTCTATTATTATAGCGACACACAGAGACACGGTGTCTCTGGATCGGACGGTGCCCAGTGGGAAGGTTACAAGCTGACTGTGTCAGGGCAGTCATATTTGTGTTTTCCTTATCTCTACAGTGTGACGATCCTCCGTTAGGGCGAGAACTTTGATACCCTGGTAGCGAGTGTCACAGTCTAAACCCGATAATTCATATAATATATACATGTTCAACTGTCAGACACTATGTTGCTGAATCCAGTTATCAATATTCAGTAGTCTCACCAATATTGGATGATATTGATAATGCGTTTGAAAGATGTTAAGTAATTCCCGGACATGGCTTCTACAAGATGGTTGTTGTTAGCTTTCTTTTCCTAAATAATAGACCACAACAAATTTACTACAATCTGCCAAATGTATTACCAACTTCTTTCTACTAAAAACAACAACAAAAAAGTTCACAATGAGCTAGTCATTAGGAATAACTATTAATGTTGCATCAATACTGTATTGCTCGTTAAAACTTGTATCAGCTGATATACGTAGAACAGTAATAAATTGAGTGTATCACTAGTTGGGCTGTGCCATATTTTATCATTCATGGTCATATTGGTACAGTTTAAATGTGATAAGTATATTCAGTAGAGCTGAAGGGATTAATTGATCAACTATTAAATTAATCAGCAACTAATTTGAACATTTTTAAACCGGGAAAAGGTCCAAATTCTTTGATTCCAGCCTCCCCAACATTAATATTTTCATGTTTCTTTTCTCCTCTGTGACTTTTAGCTGAATATGTCTGGGGTGTCAACAAAACAAGACATTTGAGGATGTCATCATGGGGTTTGGGAAACACAGACTGACAATTGCCCCCATTTTCTGACACTTTATATGCCAAACAACTAATTGATTAATTGAGAAAATAATCGACAGACAACAGAGATAATTGTCAGTTGCAGCCCTAACATACAGCTCAGCAGTGAGAACCATTGCTTAAAGGCTCCACAAAAGTTTGGGTAGAAAAAAGTATGTGGCTGCAACAAGTGGCAGCACAACCATATTATATAAAGTGAGCCGAAATCATATGACGAGAGCACAAATTATTTGAAGTCCAAACAACCAAACAGACTTAATCTACAGCAGCAGTTAATGATTAATGATGAAGTATTTTCATGCTCTTACCTCATCATCATAAATATTGTTATTGCATATTATCCTGCAATTAAGGCTGCAAAGTAAATATTAGGGAAATCACAATACTGCCAAGTGCAATATCCAAAAGGCAAGAGCTGCATATTTGTGCTAAAGGTAAAATTTGTTACATATCATTATGAATAAAGCATTGCAGTGCCACAGGGATGCCTCGGCCTACAAATCATATTACATACATAAGGGAATGTGCTTGTTTGGGACAGACCCCAGCAAAAATTACATCATCATCATTTTTATAAAAATGTTCAGCGACAACAGAATACAAAAATGACCATTCCCACTAAATGTGTGACTCATTGCAATCACGGTTTCTGTCAGAAGAGTCACAATGGGTTTATTTCGCAATACTGTGGTAATACATTAAGGCAATATCAGCCATTTCTATCCCCAGTAAGTAATGATGCATACTTTATCTCATGTATTAGTGAGATCAATAGGTTACCTACTGGAAAACACATTGCTATGTGGTACAACAAGCCTGAGTGGGTGTCACATTGCATTGCTATTTGTTATTCACATAAGAGGCCCTACTCAGAAAATACCAGCACAGTCACAACACACACAGAGACCTTCCATTATCTCCTGTTCCAGCGTGTTTGGGACTTCAGTACCTGGAAACTGGAATGCAGTGGGCCTTTCATGTTTTGGACTGTACCTGTGGCAGGTTACACTCTTTCCAGAATGTGGCTCACTGGACATTTCCTCTTACCTTTTCAGACACTTGTCGTCATGCGGCATTTTGATGACAAGAACTCCCAAAGTGCTTTGCCTTCAAGACTGGGACACAATGACTACTGTTCCCCAAAGCAGAAACTTCATCAGTCTCACCAACAAAAGGAAGGAGTACTCCGAGCGTAGGATACTTGGGTAATTTTTAAGCAGGAGCTAGTATTACCTTTATCTCCTAAATCTTTTTTTGAAATTACATAACCTGTCAATGCTTTCTGTCATAGCTTTTCTATGCAGGAAATGTATGATGTGGTGGCCAATGTTGACGAGTACAAGAACTTTGTGCCCTGGTGTAAGAAGTCCCAGACCATCATGAAACGAGCAAGCCACTCCAAAGCCCAACTTGAGGTGGGATTCCCTCCAGTGGTGGAGAGATACACGTCTATGATCACTTGTGTCCGGCCTCATCTAGTCAAAGTAAGTGCCAGTAGCTTCACTGAGCCTGTCAGTCCTGTAAATGATGATATATCTAGTGTTGTCAAAAACATTGATTTATCGATACAGGTTGTTTCTGAATATTTGAAACAGTAAAACTACTTCCTCACTCTCTCTTATCACTGAAAGCAAGTTGAAACCTGCACGGCTGCATTGCTCCTATACAGCTGCCTCCTTTTACTCACTCACTCAGTCTTTTCGTCACTCGTCTCATTCTCTCTGGTTGCATATAGGCTGCTGTGGTAAAGATTTAATTTGTGTTTACTTGGACTTTATTGCCTTTTAAATATGTCGATCTCAGAGGCTTTTGATCATGGGCACTACTGCAAGAAGAATATCGTTTTAAGTATTGTAACTGTTTACTACAGTCATTTTGCCGTCTCTGCTTGTAACATTCATTCATTAATTTTCTGTAACCAGTTATCCTCTTGAGGGTCGTGGTTGGCACTGGAGCCTATCCCAGTTGACATTGGGCCAGAGGTGGGATACACCCTGGACAGGTCACTAGACTATCACAGGGCTGACACATAGAGACAGACAACCATGCACGCTCACATTTACACCTACGGACAATTTAGAGTCACCTATAAACCTGCATGTCTTTGGACTGTGGGAGAAGGGTGGAGTACCTGGAGAAAACCCTTGTGACATGGTGCTACAGGGTTGGAGGTTCAGACCCAGAGTGGGGTTCGAATCCTGGGGTGGGGGAGACATTCTGTGTGGAGTTTGAAAATGGTATCGAATGTCGATATTTTTCAAGGTATTGTGTTGAAGTTAGAAATCCCAGTATCGTGACAACACTAGATATATCTTTGAAGTTAATGTAACCTCTATGGATGGTGTGTATTTAATATTGTTGCGATGAGAATAACAGTTTAAATTTCATAACTGCCTGAAACCAAAACTGACTGAGACACCAGCTAAATATTTAGTTAAAGCAAAAAATGTTTGTGATGTCAACAAACACCCTGCTCAAATTTCCTGTTTCTAATCACAGAGTTTGTCTTTTGGCTTATTTTAGGCAGTGTGTACAGACGGAAAGCTGTTCAATCACCTGGAGACAATATGGCGCTTTAGTCCTGGCATTCCTGGTTACCCTCGCACCTGCACGGTAGACTTTTCTGTAAGTAACTTGCAGTTTACTTCTTGTGGGGATAGTTTAAGACTTAACCTGTGTTACCTTTGGACAAAGCTGTTTCCACCCTTTATGCTAAGCTAAGATAGCTGTGTGGTAGTGCTCTATTGTTGCATTTTCATGGCACTACTCCCTCTGGTATACATTAAAGAGATTTTATCTTTGTATCTTCAACAGATATCCTTTGAGTTCCGCTCTTTGCTGCACTCCCAGTTAGCCACCATGTTCTTCGACGAAGTCGTAAAGCAGAATGTTGCTGCATTCGAGCGGCGAGCCAGTAAGATGTACGGCCCAGAGACTCGTATCCCACGAGAGCTGATGTTTCACGAGGTGCATCAGACGTGATCTCAGCAGCTGTATGTTCTCATCTGGCCTTAAACCATACCAACCTTTTATTCCCTCTATCTACACCAACCTGCATGATGCTGCTTAGTCGCCCGCCACCTCCGAGTCCCCACCATCACATCAGACGTCACGGCTCCTGAAGATATTAGACATCCAGCTCTTGTAAGCATTATGTTGGAATGCCCGCCTCGACAAATTCTTATTCATCTCCTCCTCCTCGTGTTCTCTCTGTCCACTTCTCTGTCTACCTCCACTCACGGGATCCTTGTTTAGCAGAAGGAAGCCGCCATTGCTCTCGGTCCATGGCAGTTACAAGCTGTATTTATGTAAACAAAACAGTAAATCATTGCAACATCATGTTACCAATGGTAGAGAGTCGACTCAATTATTTTTAACAAACACACCACAGTAACACTCAACAAAAAACCTATTTTTTTAGAAAAAGACGTTTGCACACAGACACGTTATCAAGTCAAATTGTGTTCAGTTTTTCGTTGAGTTCAGCACCTGCATCAGCTGCTTATACTGTGTTAGGAGAGCCTATTTGTTGCCTTCACTTTTACCATCTACAGTAATTTAAAATTGCAGTGTGTAGGATTTAGTGGCATCTAGCCGTGAGGATTGCAGCTGAAACTTCTTTCATGTGCCATGAATTCCTGCTTAGGATTGGAATGTGAAATTGTTGTTCAGATGGTTTTAACCATGAGCACAATCATCCACAGATGTGTCTTTCCTCTCCAAAACAAACAGATGTGGTGATTTAAACTGGTGAAAACACTGAAAAAAGCAGTTTCTCGTTGCAAATCAGTGTTTCTCTGATTCTGTTTGGCTCATCGTAGATGGGCCACTAGCCTAACTAACTAACCTGCACATTTTTTTCCTGATATCCTAAGATCTAGACGTTCAGGAGGTTTTTACTGGGAACCAAATTATCCACAGAGGTCTCCTCCCCTCCAAAACAAATGGACCCAGTAAACCAGTAAAAACACTGAATAAAGCAGCTTTATGTAAAAAAAAAAAAATGTTGTGAAAACATGTATGGCCCTATCTAGAGTCTGTGTTTAGTTTGCTTTGGCCTACTATAGAAACACAGCTGTGCAACATAGCGGACTCTGTGGACGAGGATTGTACACTAAAAGAAACATACTTAATATTTTATACTCCATTTCTGCCAACATACTCCTCTAAATCCTGCACACTGGACCTTTAAGTTTTAATATTTGATATTTAATGGTGAACTTGGTGCAAAACGGTTATCAATTTCATCCTTTTTTTAATTTATTCATCAGTGGTTTTTATGCAGACTTATACTTGCTCATTAGGGTTTAAATTAAATGTGCCATGTTTGGGACACTTGAAGTGTGATGTCACTTTATGTTGTGACAGTATAATTGAAGTGCAACACTTTGCAAAAGGGAAAAATCTTCATCATTAGTAAGCTGTGCCCTCAAGTGAACTTGAGGTTTGGAAAAATTAGCTTTAACTTGGCTTTTGTTGTGCTGTGAGAACTGCGTTTTTGGACACTGAGACTTGGCCCGCTACTTTTTAATTATGCCTTATTTTACAGCCCAGCATGAGAAACTATAAGAGATGAGGGGATTGAGGGGATTTAACTTTGCACAAACAAGAATGAAGCCATGGACAGGCTGGAGGCTACTGTGAAATATTGTAGACGGGATTCCAACAAAAATGTTGCAAATCTAATAGAAGAACTACAGCCTTATATTGAATTGATCTTATTTGAATCATGGACTTTTAATTGATCATCTGATTAGGTTACAGGTATAGGATCCACTGATTGTAAGTGAGGATGCACAATAGTATCGGCATGTCATCAATATTGGCTTTATATGATGTTATTTCACTACAGAAGAGACTAGATGATCACTAAAATTAAGTTGGGGAAAAAAGTGTGTATTGATATCCGTTATCGGTCAATTTAGTTGTTACATATCAGCATATCGGCAAAAAAATCCAGTATTGTGCATCCCTAATTATAAACAGTGATAAGGAACTTCTAATACATACAAGTAAAGGTTTTCCTCCTCTTTATTTTACAGTCCATCCTCTGAAGGTCGTCGCTTCAGTTGTAGTTAAACATATACTGGTGGGCTGTAGAATAAAACATCAATCATGAATCATTGTCTCTGAGTTTCATGCTTATTTTTTTGGTTTTAGCTTTTATTTATATATATTATGATGCATGGATGTAACTAACAAAAAGGCAAAGGTAGTCTAGTACATTTCTTAGTGTTTACGTGTTGTATTGTTCAGGCATGACGACACTTAGTTGAGATTTATGTTGCCCGTGGCTTTTATTCCATGATTAAGGGCTCATGAAGTTCATTGATTGTACTTGCCATTTCACGTTATGTTCAAGTTGCAAAAGGTCAATGGATAAACATACTCTGATTCTCATACTCCATTAAACCGGAGTATTCGTTAAAGGTGGATTTTGGCTGCGTAGCTGATGTGGTGTTTCTGTATTGGTAAGGTGAATGGAAATGAAGGGACAGCTAATCATCAGTGCATGAGGAATGTTTATCCAATCAAAATCAGTCTGTGATTCACTGTTACATTAAAGGGTAGAAAGAAAATCAGTTTAACTTATTAAAGCTTGTTAAATGCCATTTTGAGTGTTATTTCTTTAAGGATTAATATAGATTAAGTCTATTTTATACCATATTGGAATTCATTTCAGGCACGGCGTTCATATTGCACCATGTAAGAATGCATCTTCACCCCAAATATTCTTTGCTAAAGATGTTTTATTTTAAGTATGTTGCGTACAAATTGAATTTATTGCCAGGTTTTATTATCGTAGGTGCCAATACTTTGTGAATCATTGAAATATTAACAGAAAAAAAGTATTATATGATCACCTCAGCCTCCATCCCAGCGATATATTTCCACATCAGTCGTCAAACTGCAGGTGTGTATAAGTGACCTGTGATAGTTGCAGCCTAGAATGTACATAAGGATGGAGACACATTATATCACTGGCTGAAGAATTTGCTGTAATAGAGTATAAACTGCCATCTTTTTTTCAGTTCAATCACTTTTCTTTTTTTGTTGCGAGCTAAAATGTATCTTTGTAAATACTGTGTGTGTTTCAGAGCTCTGTTATTTAAATAAAAAAGCAGGTGGAGTTTGTTTCTTTGTGTTCAGTTTTAAGATTTTTGATCCTTTATGCTCATTTTTTGGTATTTGATTGCGAATAATCAGATTTTACAGAGCCTCTAAAGGCGTCCTGAAAGCTTACACTTTTTGATTTGTGTGCACAAGTTACTATCTAGTCGGAACAAGTAATTATCTCGTGTGAACAAGTTATTTTGTGCAGAAGTGTTTATCTCATGGGAAGTAAGTTACTTTCTTTGAAGATTATTTTTACGGGGGGTTAAGCCTCTATTTGACAGGAAGGGGAGAGAAAGGAGATGATAAGTTAGTATCTTGCGTGAACAAATTAAGTCTTGTGGTAATAAGTTATCTTGTGTGCACAAGTTTTTATCTTGTGGGAACATTAGCACAGATACAAGCGGATTGATGGCACATTCATAGAAGGGCACATAAGCACAGAGCAAGCATGTAACCACAGACAAAAGTGCTTAGCAAGGCACATAAGCAAAAACAAGATATAAGCACTACTAATAAACAGTGGCATAACCATGTGACCAAAAACATAAAGAATGTACTATGCAAGTTCATTGTGTGCATGACAAGACAATTAATTTGTGCACACAAGATAAAAAAACAAAAAAGATAATTAACTTGAGCGCACAAGAGAAATTCTTTCCACAAGATAATTTGCTTATGTGCTCCTACCTCCTTCATGCTCACATTATCCTGTCAAATAAAGGCTTAAACCCCAAAAATACTCTTTACCAAAAAGAAGATAGTAATGTTTTTCCAACATAATAATTACTGTACTTGTGTGCTCAAATTAATTTGTTCCCACAAGACAGTTAATTTGTGCACACCAGATGAACACTCGTTCCAAACAAGGTCATTAACTTGGGTGCACAAGATAACTCGTTCCCACAAGACAGTAACTTGTGGGGCGCTGAGCAGCTCACCTGGCAGACTCGATTCTGAGCTGCAACCCTTTGCTGCATGTCATCCCCTCACTCTCCCCCCTTCATGCTAACACTGTCCTGTCAAATGAAAGCTTAAACCCCCAAAAAATAATCTTCAAAAAAACTTTTTTCCCTCCAGGATAATTAATTTGTGCACACAAGATAAAAAAAAATGCAAGTACTCAGGAATTTAGGGGCTCTGTAGTTGTTTAACTCCAGCACCAATCTCTGAGGTTATAATCAGATACAGTTAGGTGAAGCTTAATGACTTGTTGGACTGAGGATCCTCAGCACTGCTTCACCTCTGACAGTATGGATCCAGTGACACAGGGTGGACACGGCTCTCCAAAAGGCAGCTGACTGGCACAAGAAACCAGAGCGGGGTGACGGTATGTGGGCCAGTTATTAATAACAGCACATAGAAGAGGTGGCTGTTTGGACCTATCTTCTTTCTTGATCATGTCAATTGTATTTATTACATAAACTTGAGCCTCAGCACACGTATTTCGTCACTGATGAAGTTACAGAGCTGAATGAATCAGGCGGGCGATGGTTACCAGAAATGTTGATTTGTGTCTGTCTCTGGTGTTGCGTTAAAAATATTTCCATGTCTGAAGATGCATGTCTCAACAAGTGTGTTTTTATGTTGTAATGTCATCCTCGTATTACAGACGTGACAGGAACTCTCATAAAAACCAGAGTGGAAGAAATCATCAATCAGGTGGACACTGACTTGCTCCTCACAGTCAAGCAAATGACCTGCTTTATTTCACAGGCAACATTTTCCAATTCACAATCCCATGTTATTCCAGACAGACTTCTCTGTAGATTTTTCAGACTGTATTTGACACCTGAGTATGAACAGCTGGATGTTTATAGGTTTTAAGAGCAGGAGGAGCTGGAAAGCATTGCTGGGGAGAGGGGCGTCTGGGGTGCTTTGCTTGGCCTGCTGCCCCCACGACCTGACCCCAGAGAAACAGGAGAAAATGAAAGGATGGACTGAAGGTTTTAAAATCCAGCTGTTGACATTTTGTGTGTGTGGTTATTTGGCCCAATACCTGCTGGAAGATTGTGGGCAGGTGCTGCTGATCATACCAATCAATTAACAGCAGACAGGTCCAGTGCACATCAGAGGATGCTGTGACCAGTGTGCAGTGTCCAATGATTTTACAGAGTTTGCACCAAGCTGTCTTTTCCCATTTGGAATCCTTCACCAACCAGGCATTGTGACCATTCAGCCCACACTCCCATGTAGGAGCTTAGACGATGATCAACTGTCAAACATCTCAACCCAAAGAGGAAGTAAACTAGCCGGTGCTACTGATACTCTTATTTCTCCTTAACATATTGAGTAAAACTTGTTAATTGACTGTGTCTATGGAAACAGCAGTGAATGGAGCCCTGAAAGTTTCAAAGATAGTCCGTTTACTTTCGTGATAGCTACTCATGAATCTTCAGACAAGCCCAATATTTGGTTACTTGTGATGCTTTGTATATATGCAACTCAAAGATATTGCCATACTCTCTGACACATCTGGATTTCGGTGGCGGATAGGCAGCTACCTAGAAAGGAAAAACTGTACTTGAAGTAGATGGTGGTCTACAGAGATCAAGTGGGTCACAAATGTGGTCTGGGGTGAAGCTGGTTCTGTTGGAAGGAGTGTTGTCCTGTAACAAACATTTCCTCAGTGTCTTTACTGCTTCTTTGGTGGGAAGGGGGACCTTACAACTCTGAAACTCAGAGCTCATGAGACCTCAACGACTCTCAGGGTTCACACCCACACAGAGTTTAAAGCCTGTGACTACACTGGTCCGTTAGAACTGAAGCAGCCTCTTGGATGAGAGGCGAAACGATGATAAGCTGTTTTGCAGGCGGTGACATACAGGTGTAGAGGCAGCTGTGTAGGAGTGTGCATTCAGCTGCACGCCATACTTCTTGCCTTGCTTTTGATGGCGTCAAGCTTGCTCTGGCCCACACGGTCGCTCGGCAAGAAAACATTTTGGCTGCGCCGGCTGCTCCAAATGCCATGACAAACGCTCTGCTGGTATCAATTCATTTAGAAATTCTTAACTTTATACTTCAGATAAAAAATACAGGCATGTGTGTGTCCCAACCAGACACATGCCTGTATGGACTGAAATAAGAAAATCTAAGGATAGATTTTGATTTTTTTTTTGTGTGCGTTTGTTCAGCTAGTTCCCTCACTTGTCTTGTGCCATATCATATTTTATTGTGTTGGTTTTCATGTTGGTCACTTGAATAAATAAAAACATAAAAAATAGGGGCAATAATCTGGAAACACAAATATTTTCCTACATTCTCTTATTTGGGGGAACCCTGTTTTCTACACCATTAAGAAAATGAGACCAAACAAGTTAATAAAAACCTTTATTTTCTTTTTTTTTGTTAGGTTTTCCCATATTTGCTCTTCAAGCTTTTCTTGCCCTTTTGACCCATCCAGCCCCGTCCCCCAAGTGTTTCTCTGATAAATCCATCTGCAATGAATTCTCCCAGTTACCATGTACAACCTCGATGCTCCTCTACGATCAAAATAACCACGTCTCCTCACCAGCCTGCCACAATGAAAAACACTACAATAAAACATAAAACACGCCTGATAAAGCCAGAAGGAAGATGGAAGCAGAGCGGGGGAGAATCGAACATCTGCATGGACTACTAACACGGCAACACTACTTTGGAAAAAAAAAAAAAATGTGTACACAAAAATGGAGTGTTGACAAACCCAGAACTTAAGAGCAAGCTTGAAACATTCAAGTGAAACACCTGAAAAACAGCACCGGCTAAGCCCACAGAGCCAGGCAGGAAATCGTGTATATACAACATAGCTGCAGTCTTTGTTATCAGAATTTTACAGTGACCAGTGAGACTGAACGTGACAGTGAGACTGGACACCACTACACTGTTGGTAAACTATGGTAATCATTGTGGTTATTACAAGCAAGTGATCGCACAGAGCTCATACATTCAAGCTATACATATATATACCTATGTACACAAAGTATAAATAAAACCACAAAATGAGAACCCAAAGATTATAGTTTTTATACATTTTCAACACCAACAAAAACTCTGTAAAAGGGACACAATCAACCTGTGGGGTATCTACCGCTACTAATTAGGGAATCCAATCAAGCAAGTGCTCATTTTGGAGTAGTTGATGTTCAAAGCGCTCTCCTGTGGGGATTTAAGTAACAAACACACACTCAAATAAGACAGGACTTTCACATTGCAAAGCCCCCTCATCCCACTTTTTATTCAAGCTTGCTCTTAAGGATTTACCACAGGCTGCCAATTACAACACCCTTTGCTCAAATCTTTGTTATTACTGTAACTGTACATTATTCTTGATTCTCTACCATTCAGAAGACCATTTGAGCAGAGACCCTTTAAAAACAGGATGTGAACGAAGAATAATAATATCTAGACAAGAGTTATTTTGATCATAGAGGTAACGCAGGTCATCATTAAAAAGAAAAAAAACTACAAGTTGGAGAAAAAGGAGGGACCAAAGATTTAAAGGGGCAGTATCTTTTAACTGATTTTCATGACTTTGGATGTTTATCTTGAACAGCTTGTTAGGACCTTTATTCTAAACTGGAGTGTTCATGAATGGGAGTGAAACGCATGGATAGACTGGGTGGGATGTCGTCTGGGAACATTGCATAGAAGAAACTAGTCTTAATTGGAGGGAAAAGGTCTTTTGCTTGGGGATATCCTCTAAAACAAATCACCGCATTAGCCAAAAGAAGCAAAATGTGAGCCAGTTATTTAACTTTAGATCTTTAAATGAACACAATGGAAGGGTTGTTCACTCCCACAATTCCCTTTGAATGCCACTGCCTATTCATAGTTCAGACCCAGTGCCCAATGACAAACACGCAGGCACTGCACAGGGGAAAATCTTAGCGATGCTAGCAGACTTATTATGGTACATAGTTTGAGCCTACTATGGGTTACATGTATGTGCCTCGGAAGTTTTCACCTCTCATGTTCCGAATGCGGAGACCTGATGGGAAAACTCTGATGCACTCAAACACTAATGATGTGACGATTTAAAAAGGCCCTTCTTTTGTGAAATGACATTAAAAGCGTACTGTCTCTTTGAATCCCATTGAATACCTGGGGTTGGAAAATGACAGGGGGTCAACACACGTCTGCTTTGTTTTGATGTTTCCACCTCCTCCCACCCTCCACACTAACCCCCGGATCTTCTCAGGTGGTTCTTCAGCCTGACTTGGCTCCCACCAGTGTCATCAGTCCATCTGTGCTCATGGACTTGGGGCGCTCCAAGGGGAAGCCCAGGGCTCTACTCCACACCAGCTGAGCCAGCACGCCGAGGGCTCGGGACACGCCGAACAGCACAGTGTAGTAATTCATCTCAGTCATTCCATAGTACTGCACAGACAGAGGAAACAGAGTCAGACAGGTCAGGATCTGTATCTGCTGCCATAGGATGATAAATGTATAATTAAAAGTACAGATGCACCAACTGCAATTTTCTTGGCAGCTTTCTGCTTTTTTAAAAGTCTGATTCTGATTTTCTTTCTAAGAACTAGAACTGACAGCACACACACACACACATTTTTCTTTAATGAAATGAACGGTCACTGGAAAAATTAAAATCTTATTTGATACTGAAGTGTATTTTATTTATGCTTATTTTCTTTGGTGAATTTTGTTTTATCCCCCTCAGTATTAAGACATACAAGATGTACTATAGCTCATGAATGAGTGGAAGATTTCTCCCTCCTTAAAAATACCCTGGATTTCCTGCAATCAAAGTCAAGGATCATAATGACCTTTGAGATCTTAAAGGATGATCATGGACAAAAAGAACCCATTATCCGTGATACTACATTCTAACTTTGCTTCCTATCATTCTGTTTTAAATATGTCACCTGTGTCTACCCTGAAAATCAAAAGAACGGCTCTAGAGCGTGAATAAAGTATCAGCATGGGCAGGGCTAGTGGGAGGTGGAGGCAAGAAGACATCCATTCACGCTTTCTTGCTACACGATAGAAGAAGGAAGAGGGATTGATTGGTTACTAAAGCTGCCACCAGATCAGCCAACAGGCCAATTCAATTGCAACAGTCTGTTTTCGACCAGGAGAGGGCAGTGGCTATGCATATTATAACACCGTATGTAGAATTCAAATACTTTGCACTAAAATGTCAAAGTATGGATCTGAATCAATCAACAGCACGACTGAATATCCATATATACTGGTTTTCAGCTGAAAAAAAAAAAGTGCTTGCAGGGTTTAGCTACTCTTTAAATAATGTCACATTTTTTTCCAAAAGCACTCCAGGTTATTGGATAGAGCCTTTCTGTACAAATAAAATCCAAATGAAAGTAAGTTGTTATATATCCCACTTTATCTAACATGTTTAACTTTCCCAAAAGAGTATAGGTGCAACAGATCTGTATATGCTTAAACAAATTATTCAAATATCAGAGAAGAATCAGAGAAAGTATTATTCTACACTATGTATGTGGGACTGTTACAGGGACAGACATTTTTTGAAAGCTAGTATGTATTTATACAAAAACTATTTATGAATTGGAATCTATTTAAAAAATGTAAGGGTGTATGTACAGTATATATCAACTCCCACTCTTGTGGCGAGTGGTGTCGCCTGTCTTCCTGCCTGCCGCACACTATATGCACAGCGCGAGAGGAGAGGAGAGCCTCTGCAATGTTGGCAGAAGCGCTGAGAAGCATGCAGGGAATGAATTACAATCTCAGCACATGCAGTGATCTGCACAGCATCGGCTAAAATTGACCAGCCGGTGTATCTGTCATTGCTGGTAAAGCTGAAAATCAGCCTATTCTGTTCACTAGCCATCAATAAGTGCATCTTTAACCAAATCCCACCACATGTGTCTTACCTGCAGCAGCACTCCGCTGTGGGCGTCCACATTGGGCCAGGGGTTCTTGGCCTTGCCCTGCTCCAGGAGCACGTTGGGCACAATCTTGTAAAGCTGGGCAACCATCTTGAACATGGGGTCGTTGGGCAGGTGCTTCAGGGCAAATTCACGCTGGCAGGTGTAACGTGGGTCAGTCTTCCTCAGGACAGCGTGGCCATATCCTGGCACAACCTACGAAGAGAGACGACAAAATGTTTTTCAAACAGTTACACAGCGTTAATAAGAAAGCAAAGACACAAGCTCTGTCAAGTTGTACGACCAGATAGAAGTCTATAAAAATTGTCTTGAGCTTTAAATGCTGTTTAAAGGCTGTTAAAAGCTCTTGTGACTAAGGACGAGGGTAGAGTACATTAAGGCTATCCTTAAAACACAATGGCAGATAAGACCTGTGACATCCCTACAAGGTTCACTCTGAAATTACTAAATGTAAGTGTAAAAATTTGATCATAAAATGGACTGGAATTATTAATCATAAACTTTATTTGCAGAGCAGTTTTCATGTAAGAGATGTGGTTCAAAATAAAGATGCAACACCTTAAAACAATGCGTGTTTCCTTACCCTTCCAGACTTGAGTGTGTTCCAGATGTAATCCCTCATCCTCTCATCAGACACCTCTCCGCCAAGCTCCTTCTGCAGGGCAGTCAGCCACACCAGCACCTCCTGTGAGACGCACACAAAAATGCACATTCATGAGTTATAACTGTGAATTTTAAAACAGTGTGCGCAGTCATCATACACAATTAACATTTTCACAACGTACATTGTTAAGACACTTTTCCATGATGCTATCCGAGCTGTTTTTCAATAAAAATACAGAGCAGGGGAGTGTGGCAAAACTTTAAAACTATTTCACACATGAACTCTCTTCTATATGAGTTCTGGGAGATTCACATGTTGGCATTGAGTCATTTTAAAATAAAACTCTGGCAATATGTCAAAATCATCAGTCTGTGAGCAAACTAGAATTAAATGAGAGCCAAAACTGTCATCATGAACCCTTATTAACAGGAGCAGCTTGGGTGCTGTCGGACTGTGTAATATGTGAGGCTGAATCATACGATTACATCTAATTGGCTGATAATAAAATTGATGGCAAGCGTTATTGAAGGTGGTGCAGGGAACTTGACAACTTATGGGCTTAATGAGGCAGGGTTGAGATCCCCACCAGAACTGGCACACAAGCTGAGGGGATTAACACACATTCAACTCCAAAATAAGCTTTACAATTCAAAACTGATGCAGTCTATATGAGAACTGAAAACTATCTTCATGATTTTTGTCAGCAGTGCTGTTCACCTGCCACGCTGACATGTGCCACCGCAGTAAGGAGGAAAAAAAACAACTCAATCCTGCTTGATCCTGATATTTTGACTAGTCATAGTAAGAAAAGGACAGGAGTTACTAATAACATTAAAGATATGTTCAAGTGTCCCAGTAAGCCGCGTCAGTGTGACAGTGAGTGAGTCAGCATGTTCAAAATCAGGACCCTGACACTGAACAAGTAAAATGGAATTCAGTTATTAATTTATCTTTATGATTTTCCTTCTGCGACATGTCAAAATGTCGTCTGTGTGAGACGACTTGAGGGATGACGACCTTTAAAGGCAGCAAAATTGCATTTTCTATTATAAAAATGGAGTGAAATTCAAAATAATGTTTTTTTCTTGGTACAAACCTGATTGGCCAGGCCGTGCAGAGGACCAGCCAGTCCATTCATGGCAGCGCTGAATGACAGGTAAGGGTCAGACAGGGCGCTTCCCACCAAGTGGCTGGTGTGGGCACTGACATTGCCTCCTTCATGGTCACTGTAACATGACAGGAAAAGACATAATCAAGTATGATTCCTCGACAATTTGCAACACAAAAGCAACATGTCTAACCTCCTGAAACCTGAACATGTTTGATGTTTTTTAATTTCTCCTCGCTATTTGAAATCAGTGGGACCTGATAAGTATAAAAAACTAAACATTGTCAACGATAATTAAGTTCCATGTCCTCAAACGAGACAATACTAAAGTCCTACCGTCTTCAAACGAGTACTTCCTAATTAACAATGTCTTAGCTTGTTACTATTGCTAGAATAATCATAAATAAACAACTTTCAATCATAAAATGTGATCAGGTTTTGGACCATGTTCACTTCTGTGTAGGGATCGGCTGCAGACTGACTTGGCAGAGATGGCTGCCATCTTGATTTTACATGGATTAGTGTATTGTGCTCTTACTGCCACTAGATGGCACAAAAAGTGTCCATGAACGAGGGCAACAGGTCTGAGTTAAGTAGACCAAGGTATAAGGTCAAGTAAACCCAAAATGTGATGTCCTCGTCACAATAAAATGTCAGAAAATGGTAAAAGATACGGATCAGTGTCTAAAGCCCAAGATGACGTCCTCAAATGTACTGTTTTGTCCACAACCCAAAGACATTTATTTTACTGTCACAGAGGAGTAAAGAAAGTGGAAAATATTCACACGTAAGAAGCTGCAGTCACTTGTTTTTCTTGAAAAAATGACTGAAACTGACTGATTAACATTCTAGATGGTGATTAATCCAACAGCTGAAAACTAATCCATTAATCATTGCAGTTTTTATTTCAACCCTGATTGAAATGAGTGGCCATTTTTGCACTTAGCGTCTTGTCATTACATTTGTGCATTCTTCTATGTGCGGTTAAATGTGAGATGCATATATTCAACAGCGTGGACTTGCAACACTGCCTTTACTTTGATCATGTCTCACACTGACTTAACGCCTTCTGCTTGGCGTGCAGGTTTGATGCCTGAACAAAATAAGGGTTGTTTTTAAAATAATATCATCCACTATTTAGTAGTTGCACTTCTTTGAAGTCATGCAAGCAGCAGGACTGTTGTCAGTTTAGGAAAGGAGAAGTTGCATCACACAAATGATGGCATTAGAGCGGATGCTGCTGAACTTTGACAGACATGTCCTTACATGGCATGGCTAACCATTCAAGACCAATGTACACTTATGTGTGCTGCCTTGAGTTAATAATATACAGTGTACAATCTGACATTAAATGTTAAATCGTCTTAATCCAGAAGATTATTACAGGTTGGGTCTGAGTTTATCTTTAGGGCTCTAGAGATGACAGACTTTTTTTAACAAGAGTGAGTTACACTAAGCTTGTTATTTTTAGTATCAAATGTTAATTGGCCTAAAATTAGACAGTTGTTTCAGTTACAATTATAATCAATAGAAAAATGTTGTTTAACACTTTTGTTGTTCTTCCTTGTGAACTATATGCTGTTATCAATCCAACCATGTTAGGAAGTGTTCTCCCTTCAATGTGTTTTGCCTTGATAAAATTCAATATTATCTTAGTCCTTGGGCAAAGAAAGAGATCCACAGTTTGAACAAGTGTCTTGTTCTTCAAACACTGAGTTTTCCTTCAAGCTCGACATTTAATCTGCATTAAAATTGCATGAGTTTGATCAAAGTGTGACTAGAAACAGAAATGGCAGATAAATCCTCAGAAAATGGCGAGGGAAACCATTTTAGAAATCAAAACTAGTGTATTATCTGATGTGTATGTTTCAAGTTGCACCTGTGGATGGTGAGGTAGAGCCTCATGAGCTCAGTGAACTGGGCATCGCTGTAGCCCAGCATGTTGGTGAAGTTGTGGGACCAGTCCAGGTTTGAGTCGATGGCTCCGATGCTGCTGCCTTCGCGATACAGGTTGCGGTAGATCTTGGCAGCAATGCAGGGCAGCTTGGCAATCAAGTCCATTGAGTCTTCATAGACAAACTAAGAGACACAACAAAGAAGGATGTACCACATTTAACTGCAATGCGTCTAATGTTTTTTTTTTTTTTTTTTTTTTTTAATTTATCCTTTATTTAACTAGTTTGTCCCAATTTCTTTCACAAGGGAGACCTGGCATAAAATGATTAAATAAAGCAGTTGCACACAGGCAGCCTGGACTCAACAGATTTCACCATGGTTTTAACTCATTCAAGGTCACTAGGTCTTGAGGCTCAAGACCATTCTGCAGATTGTTCCATGCTGTGTGTAGTAAACACATCTCTCTTTGGACAAACATGTCCATCCTAGTGTCAGGCCACCAAACTGGTTTAAGAGGAGATGGATTTCCTGCGTGTGTAAACGTGAACTCACCTCCCAGTACTTGGTCTTGTGGACACCCTCGGAGTAAGCGCGTGCAAAGCTGCTCTCACTGTTCAGGGCTGTGACGGCAGCGCTGAACTGAGACATGGGGTGAAGGTTTGTGGGGAAATTATCCAACATGGTGACAACGTGAGAGGGAAGCGCTGCTCTCTTCGCCCACTCTTTGGACACCCAGTTAACCTGGAGGAACAGGAGCATACAATGTCAGTGGGTGACCTGAAATATTAACGCCTCTGCTCTGTCTGCATCAGGGTTACCAGCTGAAAATTAGGAATATCCCAATCCAATCTTAAAGATCGGTATCGAAGCAATTGCGGCATTTTTTAACTGTTTGGGATAGACTATTTTGAGATATATATGCCCCAATGCAATCCTTGGTTTTACGTCATCTGTCACACAGGTGTTTTTTCACACAAAGGGTCTAAGCTTTTACAAGTAGAATGAAAACCGTTTGCTGGGGGGAAAAAAATACATCTATCTCAATGTCCTTTGCTGACTTCTTTCAGTCAGTAGCAGCTGTAATAAAAATCAGAATATGAGAGTACAAAGGGTTGCGAGGTCAAAGCTATTCTCCAGTGAAAACCTGTAGTCAGCTAAAAGAAGAGGGCTTATCAGTCATGTTGTCCTCGTATCAGTCTTCGAAGAGACAACCGGCAGCAATATAATGCCTATTCAACTACAGACAGAGTCTAGTAACCCAGTTATAAAACAATCACTAGTTTATGCAAGATTCTTTTCTGGTGTCGTACATTATTAATAAAGTCATAACCCCGATTCTGCTGCCAAACATCTCATGATCCACTTTTCCATGTTTATAATAAAAAACAGTACTCATGTTATCACTCACACATTATCGAGTTCCCCTCGGAACTGATCAGACACAAATATGCCACCTTCATACATTTATTATTCTGAAGGAATACTAATTTGGAAAATGATGAAACAGTGTGGGGGAGCTTCAGTCAACATGTGACAAGCAGTTCCTGAGATACCAGCACTGACAGATGGATGGAGGAGATGAACAGCTGCACAGCGCTCCCTCATTACAACTCCACTGCACAATTATCTTTGAAGCTCCAGTGCTCCTCTCCCACTCACCTGCTCCTCAGTGGGCACCTGTCCTGTGACCAGCAGCCAGAAGAGGCCCTCAGGCAGCGGCTCCTCGCCTCCTGGAGCTTTGGGCAGCAACTTCTGACACTCTGGAATGCTGTAGCCCCGGAAACGGATGCCCTGTGTATCAATGGAGAGAGAGAGAGAGCGGAAAATACATATTCAAATTATCCTGAAATGCACCATCAACTGAGTGCTGGCAAGTTTCCAACATGAGCTCTGGCTCTACCAATTGATTTGGATGAATCCATATCCAGACCTTTCCACATGGATTTGATGTTAGAATTTTGGCTGCAAAAGCCCAAATTTGTTGGCCTCAGGCACGTTGTAATGCCACTATTCAATCATATATGCTGATCTAAAATATTACACATTTTAATGAGTTTGCCCTCTGGTGCGTTTTAGCCCACACAGTCTGTAAATAGCTATTAATATTTAAAACCACTTCTATTCCTGACAGATCAGAACCTTTGTAATTAATAATCAATAGACCTTATTTGACACCTTTACTGCTACTTTGACAACATTGCCTGTGTGTGTTTGCAATGTGTCTTAGAGATGGCTCTGCTGTGAAAAGTGCAGTGTAATTAAATGACAATTAATTTGTTCCTTAATCAAGCCAAAAAAAAAAAAAACATCTGTGCGGAGTATTTGGAGAATGCAGTGCTTTGAGTGGACATTAGGGTTTTCTGTGCAAACTTAAAGTTGCTGCCACCAGTGTTTTCTGAAGCTGCCCGTCTATGCAACCAGCGCATTTCTAAGGGCCTGTACACATGCCACTTCTTTTACTGCCTGGATAACACAAGGTCAGGCACTGAGTGCTACTCTTGCACCAACTTTCAAGAGCATGGAGGCAGTATGCGCCTGTGTTTGCTCAGCAACCGCTGCCGCAACATATCATAGCCTACTTAACAGAAATCCTGAATGGAGAGCTGATCTTCTTCCAGGCGTTGTAAGTGTGTTTAAGGCATAACGTTTCGCCTAAGGGGAGAGATGTAAAGCTCTAGCAGCCCTGTACTGGAATGATCAACTTCTTCTCCATATTTCCAACAGACTGATATTTACAGAAGAAGGGAAAGATATCTGCCGGCTGTGACCGAATGATCCTTGTCACATGACATGCGGTGAGCGCTGCTGCTTTCCAAAAGCTGAATTCTGTTTACTTCAGGGCGCAGTGGCGGCGCTCTCACTTTTCAAGTGTGCCTGCTGCACATTTATTTTGAAAAACAATCTTAGGGCAAAAAAAGGTGGTGTGTGTATGACCCCTTACTGTGTTTTGTCTCAAATTATACTGCTAACATTTGTCAAACACCAGAGTTAACTTTCCGCTCTCCACTAGACATGACAACCTCTCAGCTGAGCATGTGCACACACTCATTCATATAGAGCATGTGGGGGCAGGACTGTTACAGACAGATTGGCACACTTTCTCTATCATCATGCTCACGTTTTGAAGCAGAGATTAGTGGTCGTAAAAATCACAACTTGTTAACCAAGACTATTTTATTACAATCAAAATTTAACATAATAAATTGGCTGTTTGGCTGACGGTCGGCGCTTATACAAAGCTCTGAATAACTCATTCCATGTAGTGGCCTGTTAACAAGATATATGACAACAATGCTGCTCTGCCACTGGAGGCCTGCGGCTTCAATAAGCAATCAAGATAAGTGCCTGCGAGGCATCTTAACCTCCAAGAGGCCGAGGGTGTTCAAATTATTAATCCACTGGAAGGCCTCTGAGGCATACTGACCTCATCAGGATCCAACACAGAGGTCTCGTACACCAGACCCTTCATCCCCCTCATACCTCCATAGACCTGTGGATGAAAACACAAACATACAGAGACATGACATACTGAAAACTGTCTTGTTAACACTACAGTTGTGTCTTTACAGTAACAACAATTATGTAACATCAGACCTTTAAGGCAAAGATCCTCCCGACTGAAGCTCAACAATTGCCAGATTGGGTTATCGTTGTGACCAAGTCTTAAACAAAAACCGTAGAAATACTATAAAACTTGAATTAGTAGCCCAGGCTTTTATTTGCTTCAACCAATTAACTCATCTGGCCTATATTTAGGACAGACAGGACTACTTTCATACAAAATTCTTGCTTGACAAAGCTGGAAAATACAATCAAATTTTTTATCTAAAGTGACAGATAACTTCAAATTGGGAATTTCAAGCTATTATTGTCATTCTGTATATAAGGTGCAATCCTGAAATCGGAGACAGAGTTGTCTTGTCTTTAAGCTGGAATAGGAGGTAGTAAGAGTGTCGTGATGATGTCTATGTAAAAGAGAGAGCTGCCTGGACGGGATCATGAGTGGTACAGGTGTGATGTTTTGACGACGTATTTTGCTGCGTGACATTTATAAAGTAACTTTTAGTGGCTAGCAGCTAACTCAAAGAAGAACAGCAGCCAAAAATGTCCTCAAACTGGGAGAGCAATGAGGTCCAGCACTCCTTTCCCTCAGATCAGAGGGTGTGATCAGCTGCCATATAACAGGGAAAGTAAATGATTTTTATTACCATGTCAGTGCCATTGTTAGTGTTTATAAAGCGCTGTCAATGCGTATGTTACGTGACACACTAGACGCCAATAATGTGTTACATGCCACGCCTGTCACGGCTCTATTGATTCCGCAATGCTGTCTTAAATCACACACTGGAGTGGCGTGATGCAATATGAATGCATAAACTTTAGCGGTCATGTTTTCCGTAAAATAAACTGAATGATACCGTTATGGAGAATCTAACCGAGCTAACAAAATGCAGCATGTCCACACTGAAAAAAGTTTAAATATTTATATTTGTATGTGCGATCTAAGCAGCTTAGAACTCATTCAAGCAGGTAGCTGACAACTCGGTGGGCTTGAAGAGGTTTTTATGCATCCAAAAAAACAGGAACAACCAGACCTGCAGTCTAATCGAGACCTGTGTTAATTTGTCAAAATGTGTAGTAACCCAGCTAGTAGAGGGGGCTCTGCGTTTAATGGGGTTCGACTTGTGACTCAAGTTTTACAGTAAATCCTATTTCATGTTAAGTGTGTAAAACCACTTAAATACACTTGAATAACATAACATGGACACAGTAGCAACAGACCCACTTTAGGACCCAACAGAGTCTATTCTAAAACTACAATGGCAATAAGCCAGAGGTGTAGTGAGCGATAACTGAAGAGGATGACGCAGTTGTTGCACTGGTGCGTGTGTGAGCATGGGAGCAGTGCAACTTGGCAGTGTCCACTAAAGGTTTGAGTGACTCAGCCAAAATGTCAAAGCAGGAGGCATGAAGCATTGCAGCTTCATATTGTGACCTCTGAGGGAGATGACCCAACAGCGATACCTGACACAGTAAATAAGGCTGGGCAGGCCTAGACGGATTAGGTCAAGCCAATATGCCACATCTAATCCACATCATGGTCGAAGGCCTGCATGCTCCTTCCTAATTAATACAGTGGAACTGATGATTCTGGCTTCGTCGTTCTCATTTTACTCTGATCCTGTGACATATGTAACCGTCCAGTTTATATATCCCGAGACTCACTCACCATGTCAACAGTAATCTGTCCTATGTTGGTTTTGCCATACTGTTGCTTAAAGTTCTTGATCCTGGTCTGTTCTTTAGGGATGAGGTCAGCCAGAACATCCTTCAGATTCTGTAGAAACACAACATTTAATCAGTCAAACCTTTGATCAAGTCTTAAAATAAAACACACTCCTCTAATGTGAACTGGGGTTAATTAAACAGACTTTATGTAAACATTTTAGGAAAAAAATATTGATTTGTTTCTCTGCAAAAAGGTCAGCGTGTTCTATTTATACTCAAGAGAACATACCGTGAAAGCCAGTGCATTTCCAAAATGCCACTTACACTACAGAATAATAACCAGACTCAAATTTGAAGCAAACAGACAACCTTGCAGTTAACAGAGTGTACTTACTGTTGTTGATGCGCTGGCATTTCTGGCAGCCACAAGGAAGTAGGTGGCATTCTGTGAAACCGACAGAGAAATAATAGGATTTTGAGTAATAGTAGCACAACCACAAACCCTAATAAAACATTTAAAAGGCTGCAGCAGCATTTCCAGGCCACTGAAGCTCCTGACATATGAACTGAGTCAACCTTGTACCAGATCAAAATATTCTGGACATGAACTGACTTTCTATTCACTTGCAGGTGGTAATAAGACAAAAAAAAAGAGATAGCTTGTTGTTGTTGGTCCTACAATTAACATCAAATAACTGAGGACACCCACACAGACTTAAAATCAGTCATCCTTAAGTAGTAGTATAGCAGTCAGACACATCTACAGACCACAACGGTTTTTCAAATTATAATTAAAGGTTCTTTTAAAGAGGCTACATTGATCTGTGACCACTTACAATGCAGTACATGCTTGGTGTTAACACTTACCAATTAATAAAAAGTCTAAATTATTAATCCTTCCTTTCTATTGACAAGCACTTCAATTCTACCCACTGCACATTCTCAGATCCTCTGGGCACCCTGTCTGGAAACTCATCAAGTGTTTAACATGTCTCTCAGTCTCATTTCTAACCCTTTTGTACCGATTTGGCTGGTGGCTACTTTCCTCCTCCGATTGATTCAAATAAACTGAGATGAGGTGTCTGGGTGGATCACTACAATCAGTTTCAACAAGTAACTACTGGTGTGGGGCGGGTCACTCCTTGACAACCCTCACATGACGTATGATGGGTAACCCTGCCAAAGAAAACTGCGTTTGAATGCTAATGATGTTAAGATTAGTCATACAACTATTGCTCCACTCCTATCAAAGGGTACAGTGTAGACTGGTTGTGCCGTTAAAAAAACAACACCGCATGCCACATTCAGTCTACAAGGTCAATGTGTACCATTGATCCATGTGCTCATGTAGTTTTCAGCTTTCTGGAATTCCACCGCTGGTGTCAAACAATCACAAACACGAATTGATAAGACAGAGGCTGTATTTCTAAATTTCGCTCTGCAATTGTGTATGGATGGACTTTTATGAATGGATTTGTGGATGTATTTTTGTGTATGTGCTTGTGTACACATTTTTTCTGTTTTAAAGCCTCCGGCAGACAGGTGTTGCAAATTAGCATTTCCCTACAAACACTTAACACGGTGCACAGGGTTCTTGTCCATAAATAAGCAATTCTAATGCTACTGTGATGTGCATATCAAATAAAATGTACTATAACTCTTCCTTACTCAAAGCAACCACAGATTCTTTTTGCTTTTTATAAAAACACTTATAAGTCCTGTTGATTTTACTATGATTTAAATTTTGGCACAGCCTACCATTCCTGGCATCCTAGGTTAATACCCAGAGTGAGTCAGTCTAACTAGTCACAATTTCTCATGAATTTCATGCTAGTTGATCATACGCGATATTGGGAAATGTTGCCGCCAGCTAAACGCCTTCATTTCAGGATATGAAAGGAAAGAGTAATTGTTTTTGCATCATAACTTGAGCAACTCTTAATGGACTAGCACACCTATTACTAATGTGCTGCAAGGTGACTCAAAAAAAAAAAAATGAGACCAAGGTCAATAAAGATCAGTTTCATAAGCTATTTTTGCATGACTAAGATAAGTCTGGAAATATACAGGTGATTTCTATCTTGCTCAGCAATCGATCTGTGACCAAACATTTCTCTTCAGCTTGGGTTCTTAAGCCTTGAACTGTCTCTGAAACTGGGCTGTACGAGAGATTAAAAAACTACTGTCCCTGGCTATGAAAGAGTTTGGAGGCTAGTAATCTTATTGGAAGCTCGGTGAGCCTTCTGCTGCTCACTACTGAAACTGGACTCCTCTGTCACCTTGTCAAAATTTTCAATGGGAGAGGGGGGAGTCTGGGGGACAGCTGGCTCTGCTCCCAATGGAATCCCCTCCTTGAAACCACAACTGGTGTGCAGACAAGGCTTGACTGACAATGCTCACCGAAAAACAAAAGGTAGGATCTTGACGTCACCCCACACACACTCTACACAGCTGAGAGACAGAGATTATGTAACAGCTCAGGGTCTTAAATATAGAGCGGCAGTTTCACTCAGTCACTCCCAGCGTCCTGCCTAGAGGAAAGGTTAGAGCCCCTACTCTGCCCAGAAGGGTATAGGAGTCAAACCAGAGGCTGGGACTAAAGGAAGCACGTGTGATAAGTGACTGAAAAATATCTTAGGTAAACAAAACTTCACATACAGCCTGGAGGAAGAAACTTTGTTTATAGGAAGGACACAGTATTATGTCTGCTAGTGACATTGAAACTGCTATGTGGGAGAGGCTCTGCATTTAATCTAAAAAAAAAAAAATACTGAAGTTAGCATTTGTTAATATTTTCCACTCTGTTCTTTTCTGCACCTTTAAGAAGCAAGTGTTGGCATTTTAAGTTTTAACCACAAATAAACAATAAAAATTCTCTTATGAAAAACTGAAATCATCTGAAGCAGTAAACTATTGCTCGACCACCACATGTAAACCGTCCTTGTTCTCAATTTTTGAATCGCACGAGTTTTCAGTAAGAGTTCACAGACAAAACATTTTATGGTCAAACAATGATGCGTAACTACAAAAAACAGCTGACTAATAAAACTCCTGAGCAGATAACAGCTGATAGGGCAGAAAGGGTGAGTGCAACGCAGGTTATATCTTCATATTCCCAATTACAAGACCCTGCTCGTACAGAGTTCAAGGAAGTGGTCACAGATTAATGTTACTTGCTTGAGAGAGAAAGGGAACATATTATGAGTTAATGTTTCAGTAGTGGATGACACAAGTTGATATGAGGGTCGTTTCAGTGCCAGTAGTCTGGGCTGAGGGGTCAGTGGAGTAACACACCAGATTACAGCCAATGGAAGGTGACAGCCAGCATGCAAGGCAGGTTGTTTTATCATTGACTGAGAGTGTTTCAGCAGGCTGGCCAAAGAAAGCATACTCAGCCTGCAGGTGGTAGGATCATGAGATACTCAGTTAAATATTACATTTCCTATCACATGCTAAAATGTTGAAATCTGCCAACTGAGATTACATAATTTAATCAGATGGTAGATGTCTGAATCCACACTAAAATCACCTGTTTCGGCAGCGTTCAATTGTTGGAGAACATGCAACATATTTTGCAGACCTCATCAAATGATGTGATGTTAGATTATCAGATGAAATCTTAGCCTGAAGGTCAATGAGGGTGGTGAAGAAACACCAAGCTGAAGCCTGGTTTTAAGGGGAAATCACAGTGTTTGTAAGCGATCGGTGACATATAGATTTTATTAATAGCTCCCAGGCGATAGAGGCCAAGTCGAGCCGTCTCACCAAGTTAACACCGTCCAGTCACTACTGGTTGAAGAAACACGTTCAGGCGACAATACCAGGCCAGCACTGGGAGCAACGGTTCCTTTGCTAGCATTAGCTAACAAGTCACAAGTTCACCAACTGAACAACTTAGACATTATCGTAACAGCGTACCAACATGCAACAGTAGTAAATCAAGGCTACTCTTAAAACCAGTTTAGCAAGTATTAGCGACGCTCTTGGTGAACATCATTCCACAATGTGGTTGGCAGAGCTAAGCCAGCTAACGTTAACTAGCTTGCCGTTACGTCGTTAGCCGGCTAACCGAGCGTTAGCTTCCGCCGGCAGCAGCCGCAACTTTGACTTCCAAAGTAGCCTCGACGGCCGTTTTCGAGTCGTCTTACCTTTGAGTTGAGTAGTTTGGGCGCTAACCGGCTGACAGTCAGGAAGGACATTGTGTCTGTGTGAATGTGTTATCTCCACTTAGTCTTTACAACTCGAGAAGCCGCTGCCAGTGCACCGCGGAGCTGGTTGAAGGTGCCCCTCCAGAAAGCAGAAGGTTGAAGAGGGATTCAGGCCCGCAAGTAGCAGCATCGCTGATTGGACGATGGGCTGGGTAGCGCAAAAGCGTATAGTGATCTGATTGGCTAGGGAGCTGCTGGGTGTGCGCTGATTGGATAAAAGCACTTCCAGTGTGTGACGACAGCTGGAAATCAGGGTCTGTTCAAGAACAAGCTTTAAGAAGCCGCTTCACTAAACTGCTCAGTTGAAGCAAAACGGCCGTGATAGAGTTAATAAAACCCTCGCTCCAGTGACCCTTGCTCTGGATAATGTGACAAGGATTCTCCTTTGCATTAATATTTATTTATCTGATATAAGCGCCGGTGTTTTGTCTGCACAGGTGCAGTTTAAGGTACACTTGGATGTGACTCCAGTATAATGGACTCTGAGCTTTAACCCTGAAAATGTGCAATCAAGATCAATAAGGGACATTAAAATGAAGATATGTTGATCTGAATTTAATAACAGCTTCATCTCTGTTAGAAAATAGCATTATGTCTTTGATTTTTTTGCAACTTATCCTAAGCTGCATCTATGTTTTTTTTGTATCTATAATGTTATCTTATTGACATTCTCACAATTGATCCATTTATTGAATCTGCCAGCAGTGATTGAGGCTAATATCACTGGCCATGATCTTTATAGCTATTTACAGCAGTAATAGCAGATGATATTGAATGCCACAGTGTACTTTCGCAGAGATCAAAGTCAGTATTTACCAAGCGTTGGCACATGATAATTTTTCCCCCCATGATAATAATTAGCCCTCCAAATGGCTCCGTTAGATTAAAGTCTTGATGATTGGTGAAGGAACCAAGGTAGATTATTGCTGTAAAACAAGAAGTTCAAACTTTATTGTCAAGGATTGTTGGAAAAAAAGGAGTAGCCGGTCGTCTAGAGTCAAGGGCATTCGTTTCCAAACCAACTGCATGCAGTTTACCAGTATGGTTTGGCTGACACTTTGATGGTCAAACCCACTGTCCACTACCTATGTGGACTGGAATGCAATGGCTCAACAGTTTGTCCAAAGAAATAATTTAATTCTGCAATACACAAGAAATGCCGAGATGTACCAAAACAGAAACATACTGGTCTTCCAAATACAGTAAATAGACAGATCTACGTAGACGTTCTTGTGATGGTCCTTGATTCGTAGCTTGTGTTGTAAATAGTCACAGTTGCATACTCATTCTTAATCACATAATGCAAGTAATGCTAATAAAACCAGTGGTCCACAAAGCCCACAAAATGTATTTGGCACATTTAGAATGATCCATATGCTTCATTTAACTTTATTTGAGCCGGGAACACACTGAGGAAAAGACCCAAAATGACTCTGATTTTATGACATCTTAAAGACGGTGGGGAGTCTGCCCAGAACAGCGAGCCGTAGGGCCAGTTTTAATGTCTTGGAGATTAGAGTTGAAATGTCTTTTATCAGTTGTTTAATTTTGTATGACTGGAATCTGCATAAAGCTGAAAGTGATCTTGTGGTCTGTGCTGGTTTATTCAGAAATCTGTATGGAAAATTTCAAGCATTTTATGCAGTTGTTAAATATGTTATAGTATTGTTAAGGGACTGCTCTTTTTTTCTAAGGGAGGAGGGGGGTTGCAAAATGGGGGAGGCGTGTCACTGGGGAGGGATTAAGTTTTATCATAGTAAAAACAAATTATCATACCTAAATTTATATTTACTTGATCAGTCCATTTTGGCCTCCGTATTACATACTGAAACACACTTTTATGTTATTTTCTGCTGTCTGACTGGTCCCTGAAATGACTAGATAAAAAGAGAATTAAAGCAAACAAATGAATGTTGTAAACTTTCCTGCCCTCATACGTCCATGCGTCCTTTATGTTGGCATAAATACAGCCAATAGATGAAGCAAGAGGGCGGAGTCACAAGTTTCTCACAATAACACACGAGGCGACAGTGATAATGTAGCTTCTAACAGAGGCAGCGTTGAGGCGTAGATGGCGGTGGTCTGTGAGGCCATTAAATACATTGCGACATGTGGACGGATAATTCTCTTCACTGCATTACCAATTCATTTTGTTCCGCCATTTTAATATGTATTCGTGGTCTCCTATGGTCATATCTCGCTTGAACGACACTACACTGTCCCCACGGTCTTCAATAGTACAGCTCAGTTTCATCCATATCTGTAAGCTTTAAGCAATCCTGCACAAATATGGACGAAATGAAAGCAGAGTACGGACAGAAGGCTCCGTTCCATCTACATGTCTCTTTTAAAATTTGACCAAAAACAAACCAAAGCCACACCCCAGCCACCCTCCCCCTCTGATAAATAAAGAACAGTCCCTGGAGAGTTTTTTAAGTCGTCCAGTGGGCTCCCGGCAGTTGGCAGATTTTGCACTTTTAACCCTGATGGGCCAGATTTAGATCTGTGAAACACAGAGAATGCAATGTAAACTAATCCACATCATGCAGCCATTACGACATGCATGTTTTTAAAATCTTTGTAAACCTTTGGCAGAATCAGTAGCCTTCTAGTCCACGTCATCTCAAGTGGATTTTGTAAACAAACAGGGCCTTAAATATACAGTATAACAGCAGAAATAATCGTGTGCAACAAGGTATACAGTACATCAATTTTTCCAGAAGTTGCAGGAGGTGATCTGATGTGTTTGGTCCCCACTCCTGTGCTCTTGTGCCTGGTAATCCGACCCAAAGTAATGCATAAGATGGCATACAGTCCAAAGATAGTCCCTCCAGGAGGATGGAAGGGGCTCTGAGCTCAGTCGTCTTCCTCCTCGTCGTCCTCTACGGGCTCTATGAGGATGCTGTGCTTCAAGCAGGTTTGGAGGTAGTTCACCACTGTCCGCTGGAAGTGCTGGATGCTGCGCGGCTCTCTCAGGACGTGGCCCTCGTCTGGGTACAGCTGCAGCGAGTAGTTGGCCTCAACCTTCACCAGTCGGCTCAGGAGCTCGGCACTGTGCTGGAAGTGTACTCTCGCTTTGGGTAAACACAACCACCAATTAAAATTAGATTTGAAAAAATAAACAAAAAAAATCAGAAGAAAAAAAAGTGTAGAAAACCTCACCATCTGCGGTTCCATGTAGAATGAGGAAGTTCTCATCTTTCAGCTTGTTAACCTCCTCAAGCAAAGAGGCAGTCTGAGAACGACATAGCATCACAATATGAGTGTTTTATTAGGTACACTGAGCTAGAACTAATGCAGCCCTGCAGGAAATCCCACAGTCATAAAAGTTTAAATATTCATTTTTTGATGAAACTGTCAGACTGCATCAGTTTTGGGTAATAAACCTGAGTGTGTATCCACAGCCTCACCGAGTAAGCGTGCTCTTCCTTTGCTGGAAGGCCTAGATACCTCTCTGAGAATGCAGCACCTGAAAAAAGTAAAATAGTTTCACTCAAATACCTAAACTGTGCCTCTGCTTCACCACAATTTCCATGGATCCAATGTTTTAATAGTTAATGACATGATTTCAACTCACTATAAAGCCTGAAGTCAGTTATTGGTGCCACGGCAGCCGTGCACTGAAACAGCTTATCAGTTGCAGCTAACATCTTGAGAGTTAAATAACCTCCAAATGCCTGAAAGGAGAAACAGAAAAGTGAACCAATAAAAAAAGAATTCTCATTCCTCTTGCCTGTGGTGCTGTTTATCAATCTAGATTTGTTTGATGTGAGTTGTTGAGCATTGGAGACATCAGCCGCAGACATGTCGCTGTCTCTCAGATATAGTGGAACTAGATGACACTCAGCTTGTGGTGGTCAAAGTGCCAAAAAACAAATTTGGAAAACTCAACAGCAATGTCTCTTTCCAGAAATCATGACCTGGTTACTCAAGATAATCCACAGACCTTGTTGTGAGTAGTTTCATGTCAGAGCTATTGTCTCTTCACTGAATTCCACTCGCCAACTGTATCACAGCGCTGAAGGAAGATCATCTACTGCTAGCCTCTTGTCCATAAGTAGATGCACACCTCCTTTTCTGTGGTGTAGTTCAGTCGAAAACTAACTTAAACTGCTCACAACAAGGTCTGTGGATTATCTTGAATAACCAGGTCATGATTTCTGAAAGGAGACATTGCTGTTGAGTTTTCAAATGTATTTTTTTTGGCACTTTGAGCACCGCAAGCTGAGTGTTATCTAGTTCCATTATATTGGAGAGAAGGCAGACATCTCTACGGCTGATACCTCCAACACTCTGCCACTCACACTAAAAATATCTAGACTGATAAATAGCACTACAGGTAAGAGGAAAAAACTGTCCCTACAGTTTTGTCAATAGGAGTGCTGAGTTTCCAAATCTGTAAAAATGCTGTCACCTTGCCATAGAGGACCATCCGGCGATCGTCAATGTACGGCAGTTGCATCAACAACCTGTGGAAATGTCACAAAGTCCTGTTAGTTAACCAACTTACAGGCATTACTTTCATGTGTCAACCATATATGTTGTTGCATAACTGCACTGACTCTACAACTCCCAGATAATCTTTGACTCTGATTGAGCCAAGCTTGCGTGAATCCACAGCGGTGGTCTTCTGTCCACGTCCGACCCCACTCCTGCCGTCCACCCAGGCCAAGGCCACATTGTGTGTGCCGGAGAGGACCTGAGGCCAGTCGAGGGCGAATTCCTCTGTCACTGACTGACTGCCGGGCACACCATCCCTGAGAGACAGGACAAACAGGATCAGCCAGTACGGTGACAGATATTGGGTGTGGAAGAAGGAGGATAAGGTCAGAGATCACAGGATGGAAAGCAGGTGACGTTGAATAACTCCTGTTCAGTGACGCTTACACAATGATGAGGAGAGGGTGCAGGTTGGCCTCGTAACCCTGAGGTAGAGATAATTTCAGGTGTAGGTCTAAAAGGAAAGAAAACAGAGGTCAAACGAGATCAGACATGTCAGGGTTGCTGCTCTGCCTGAAATACATCTGAACCTCTGACACACATTGCCTGAAGACATTATTTTTGTTTTAAACGTTTTCTAAAATGTTACATTTAAAAATGCAAAACAGACATTAGGGCAAATAATATGCGCTTAAATTTGAGATCAGAAATCTGAACACTGAATGAAGCCAGGCTCAACATTCTTGTTTCATTTTGCTGACATATTAGAATCAAAGATGTTCATAGAGTGAATTTTTGATTTATCTTTGTCACTGAATAAATCAGTAAATACTGTCAACAGCCTTAACAACACCCTTTAACCCTCTGCGAAAACCTTCAGAATATAGATGGATAAAATGAGAAAGTTTGTGTAAGAGCTACTCGAGTGAAGATTTCTGGCTCAGAGGGTGAGAAAACCCATTTTGAGAGAAAGACCTTTTAAGGTATGTACTGCAACATTCCACACATTTTACAACAAGAAATAGGACACTACAGGTGAGTTGGGTAACAATTTAGCTAATAGATGTCACCACAAATCTTCCCCAGTTGTTTACTTACATTTTTTGCATCACAAGTTTTCTGAAATGATGTTTAAATATGCAAATGATGCATTATCTAAAAAATAAAATCTGCCCTTTTTGAAAACATTTCCAGAACAGAAATCTAAACCAAAAGAAACACCTAAATGTGTATTTAAGATATTTTCTTGCCACTAATCTAAAAGAAGCCAAATAGTCAAACAACAAAGTATGTGAATTGGAGCACAGCCTCAATTCTTTATCTAAACATGAACAAACATGCACAACCACTCTGGAAGAATACTTGGCACTGGTCCTTGAGGGCAGACATGACTAATTATCTAATCACCAAATAGAGAAAATTAGTTGGTACTTAACTTATTTGTCCCTCCCAGACTGAGATACTTGCAGCTGGTGCTTAATATAGTCTGACTGCTTGATGAAGGCACTTAAGGTGATCTGTGAGTGCGCGTATTTGTGTGGCCATTATTCTCAATGACAAACCCAGTAGCGTAAGGTCGTTATGTTAGGTGCACGTATCATCTCTCACATGATCAAAGACTTGACATTGGAGAACATCAACACACAAAATACCCAGCAATTATCACTGCGTATCTATATACGACAAGAAATACCCCAAAAAATAAATTAATGAGTTCTTTTTTGAACACAGGCATAATGTCAAGGCAGCAATCACTCATAAGGGGCCTTCTCCACCCACTGTCTCTAGGGCCCCCCCACCTCACAGGCCCCAATGCAACCGCCTTGCCTGCACTGTCTGTATCTACGCCCCTGCATCACGACAGCCACCATCTCCTTCACCCCCTGATGACTGAGTCAGCTTAAGCCTAATTCATATTACACGACTTTCACACATTACTCACTTTCAATTTTGACGTCACAGAGGATCTTGAGAGCCACTTTGAGTCAAAGATGAGTCGGCAGATAGTCTGCCAAGACGAGTCCTCATGTGTGAACAAGCCTACGAGCAAGTCGCCCCCTCGTCTGTGGCTGGGACTGGATATCTGGCATGCCATAAAACTGGAGATGTCTCACACGACTGACAAAGATCATCAGCCAATGAGAGGCGGGATACGTCCCACGTCAGCACGCAGTAGGACGGAAGAAATGTGACAAGCCGGCTAGCAACAACAATGGCGGCGTCCAAAGGATCACGGGGAGCGTGTTGTGTTTGGACCCAGGCCCTGGAGGCAGATCTGATTCAACATTGGAAAGGATATCCATGCCTTTAGGATGTGTCGTCTCCAAGTTAAAAAACGTAGTTTGGTGATGTCACCGCATTATCTGGGGCTCTGTCCACGAGCGCTCGGTGGAAAATTCTTGTGGTGTGCACACACATGTCGTAACGCAGTTGGCGAGACTCCCGCTGACAGAAACACATGTCGCCAGGTATGAACACTCAAAAGATTACCATAGTTTCCACAACGCAAAATCAGGGTGAAAAACGTGTAATGTGAACTAGTCTTTACAGACTGCATCACTTTAGAAACGTTGATTTGATATGATATCTATAAAATGTAAAAAGGTAACATATTCATGGTTTGCAGAAACATCCAATGCCAACATTTTCCACTGGCTCTATGGGCCCCTCACCTCACAGGCTCCAGTGCAACCACCCTGCCTGCACTGTTTATATTTACACCCCTGCTCAAACCACATAAAATGTTTTCTCTGCTTACCATGGTTTTCTGCTGGGAGTGTCCTGAACAGAGTCTCAGGGAGCCTCTTGTCCTCCAGAGCTCTAGACAGAGGGCTGTTATCCTCCAATACGACGTATCCTACAGAAGATAAAACACCAGTGTGTCAGATTGTAAGACTAAACATCAAAACGGGCACACAAGGCCGTCACATTGCAGGCCAAATCCTCATCATTTCCATTTACACAGCTCTAACTGAGAGCCACAGACAGAGGGCAGTGTTCACATGCTTGGAATTGATGAATTTATAATGTGGTGTACTTGAATACATCCCCCTCTGGAGGCGGTAGCAGGAAACTACAGACAGCCTGTGTGTCTGGGAGCTGTGCGTCTGTGTGTGTGTGATTATGCCATTAGTTAGACAAGCAGTTGTATCACTCACTGGAGGGGTCCTTTGTACTGTGAACCGTCACTTTAGGGATTCCTGGGCCTGGGGAGTTTTTCAAAAGAACACATCATAGAATCAACTGTCTGAGCAGCGTGAAGCTTGAAAGCACATTCGCTCGTGTGTGTGTGTCTGTGTCCCATTTACCTAGACAGTAGAGGGTGAAGTGGGTTTGATTGGGGCTGAATTCAGCTCTAAAGAAGCGACATCCATCTATGAGGTTACAGGAGATGCAGCGGCGCTGAAACACTCCATCCAGGTCCACACTTAGAAATAAAGCGTAAAGGGTTATTGACCACACGTTAGAAGAATAGGACAGCCTAAAGCGGTTTGATTTGCTCCAGGAGAAGGTCAATTAATTGCCAAGATATTAAGGAAAAGTGTCATTGTCTTGAGACAAACTATTCCAGCAGTTGACTTTTAAGAAACAAATGGGGTTCAATAAGGCTCGACATAAAAGCCGTTATACAGATTGCTCTTTGAGGCAGTGTCGAGTCTTTAAATGACCCTCTCTGCTCCGCTGCTTACAAATTTCATACAGGATTAATCACAGACTGGGTTTAAACAAGCCATCGTCCCTCCTCCATAATATTGTGCTATCTCCTGAAGCCTACAGCTATGTAAGCTAATAAAAAGATATGAAACCTCGGAGGTTGATGGGGAAACAGACAAGTGTGTTCATCACAGTGGGGACCATAAGTCTCAGTGGTCCTTGTCAACTGAGAAGTGTTTTTTTTCCTGTTATAAATGTGTCAATTGAGCTCTGAGCCTCGAGCATCTACAGCGCACAAGAATAAAGATTCACATGTCAACACATTAGTGCGCAGTTACTCTTCTGAATTCTTTTTTAGCCATGCTAGCAGCGTGGCTCCAGGGCCATGGTGATGTTCGATAGTCAGTCTACCACTTTGGACAAAACTAAATTATCTTAAGAATTACTGGGTAGAGAGACCTGAAATTTGGTGCAGATATCCAAAGTGTCCATAGGATGAACCTTAGTGAATTTAATGATCCTCTGACTTTTCATCTAGCGCCACCAGCAGGTCACAGTTTTCACTTATTCACTGAAATCTGAGTATCTTCAAGATGGATTGGCACACATCTTTTACAGACATTTATGGTTCCCAGACAATGACTCTTAATGACTTTGGCAGTGGTGCCCCAATAAATTCTTCATAGGATTGGCCAGATGGGACCAGTGCAGTTAACATTTTGAGTTCCACAACAATCCTGTTTTAATGTGTTATATATCTGTTTATACATGTTAGGGGATTCATTGTTCTTCAAATAAGCTGGTTGTATTTTTCCTTAAAAAGACAAATATACAGCTTTAATTTGATGGAGTACATTTATTGTAAGGAGCAAAACATTTAATGGGAACAAGTCTTCTCAAATTAAGGGGAGACGAGAGGATAATCTTGAGGTGAGAGTTCAAGGAACCCCTTTAAAAATGGCCATGCCAGTTGTTCCCTTGCCAAAATTTAGCCTAACTTTGGAGTGTTATTTAGTCCCCTTCCCAACAAGCTGTACTTACATGGTTAGCATCAACGGATGCCTGTGGTTGTCTAGTTTCACAAGATACCACTACCCTAAAAAATGTGTGTTCCACAGCATCCTAAAGCCTCTGAATGTTCCTGTTCCTGAGATTCACATGTGTAGTTTTGAGTTAAATATCTCAACAATCATTGAATGGAATGGATGAAACTTATTATCTGGCACCATCATCAAGTCTTTTTTGTCCAACACTTTGTTTTATAACCAGATACCTGCAAAACTAATGACATTCTCAGCTGTCATAAGCCTCAGCTGCACTTTGCGCTTAGTGCTAATTATCAAATTGCAAGTCACACCTGCTACACTTCAGGATGTTGCCACTGTTACCAAGAGCATGTTAGTATGCTGATGTTAGCATTTAGCTCAAAGCACCATGGTGCCTTGGCTGTAGACTCTTGTTTTATGTTAATAACAAGACAAGCTGATAATAAACCAGCTGTGGTGCTGATGCTGTGCTGGCTTTCTGTGTATTGCAGTGCACACAGAGATGCCATGGGGCAGTGAAATTTGATGTTAAAATGGAGCTCAGACGGTGAACAAAAGCCTAGGGAAGCCGCTCAGCCTTGCAGAAAATTTTCCCAGTGGCCACTTGCGGCATTGCAGCAAAATAATGCAATAGACCACCATTGTGGTGGTTGAGACGTCCGTGAAACTGTTGACAGGACACCTCCAACTGCAAGTAAGACCAACCATGAATCTTTCTGTTGTGAATTTTTGAGTCATGGTGGTTTTATATTTGTAAAACTTTCCTCAAGCCGAGAAAAGCGATTAAACAATCTGAACTGTCATCACATTGTAAAGTCTATAAGCCAAGCGGAAACCCGCGGGTGGGAGAAACACTACTGTGCATAATAAGTGGGCTCCATACGGCAGAAGTTAATCAAAAAGTTAGAAAACACTTTTGGCGTATGGGCCAGGTGAGCAACTCCACTGGAATGAATAGGCGCCATCTTGGAGTCCGATAGTAATTATTATGAGCACTTTAATGGCGACTCAGCGATAATGTAGCTGGTCACGCTGTTGATGCGTCGCTTGTAGTGTGAACACAGCATCACATTGTGTCTTTTTTTATAGTTTTTTGTTGTTGTTTTTTTTTTACAGAAACTGCACTCTCATTTTTCACAGGAATCCATGCTTACCTGTAAAGGTGTCTGCTTTGTCTGGATTCCTCTGTGCTCAGGAAATAGCTGATGGTGAGAAAAACGAACCACAGACACAGCAAGTTAGTCAGCACTACTGAAGAACTGCAGATCACCTTTGGCTCTCTTAACTTCATCATAATTATTCTGGTTATCAATTATTCATAGCAATAATACACAAATTTACATAGTTCAGCATGCTAATAAATTCACTTCATTACATTTTAATTTGTAAAGCACCATTAGTGGCGGTGTATTAAATCAATTGTGAAGCGGATGTGCATCACATGCCGACTATCCACCTCCATATGAATATGAGTAGAGTACTGTGAAGCAGACTGACTTGTGTGGAGGCAGATAACAGTTTTAGTATGTGGGCTTTGGAGCTGCAAACGTCTGACTAGATCAACAATCGACTTTCCTTGATTCTCTGTGATGCTCACACCTCAGTCAGTCGGTTCATGAGGGGTTTCTGCCCCCAGCTGGATAAAGACAGATTTAAGTGATAATCTGCTCTGTTCAAGTGTAAGTAATCCTTTAGCCTCCTCAGTGGCAAGGCATTGCCACGAGCACAGTCAGGGTTAAAGCCGTTTCCTTTGGCTTTTTAACGGAGATCAATGCTACATGTTAAAATGGCCCTTTTAGTTATTTTTAAATAGGCAATCTTGTGTGTACTACTCACTCAGAGTCTGGCCTAACAAAGGAATTTGCTCTCAGCTTACGGCAAGAGATGATCATTCTAATGATGGCCACTATTCAACCCTAACCCCTGCCAAATCCCCCCTCCTGTCACTTGTACATTCATAGTAAGGCACCGCAAGCTGTTAAAGGCGCTGAAAGGTGATTCACTGCGGCTCTCACATACATTTTTCCAGCTTTCTCGTCGAGGGCGCAGAGCACGGTGACGTCCCAGCTCCCCGATGTCAGGAAGCGAGGGGGGACGGAGGGGATGGCAGGCTGTGTTACACAGAGAAGCAGAGATGAAGAGCAATGTAGAAGCAGGCAGATATACAGAATAAAAATAGGTGCAGCGATACAGCAAGTGTGTGTCAGAGACTGGGGGAAAAAAACTGAAGATAGGTTCATAAAGTTGAACCACATGAAGGCACTGATGGCTACAGAGACAGCTCAGAAACAGTACTTTTAAAAATTGTTCACTTTGACATTTAAATTAGTGAGACACGGGAGCAAGGGCTTAGGTTTTGTTTTTACATTTAGGGGGACATATATAAAACGGAGGGTTTGGGGGTCCTTTTGAGCTTCAAAACCTTAATTTCCTGCATTCTGGTGATAATCAATTTATGGTGGAAATGTTTTTAATTTCATCAAAATTAAAGTCTTCTACTACTTGCATGTATGTTGTAAATATTGAGGGGGTTGTGTCCCCTGTGTCCCCACTGAAATCTTAACTTATGGCAATTACTATTGTACTATAATGCAGACCATCACAAGCAAATAAGTCTAAGTGTATTTCCCAAAATGTCCGACTACTCTATCAAAGCCAGCACTTCATTTACTCGGGGAAACATGTTGGATGTTGTCTAAAAAATAAAGTTTATTTAAATGGGAGGATCACCCCAGACCCCATACAGATGTCCAAGCAAAGCCCCCGATGTACTCAAATCCTAGAAACGCCTCTGCCCTTCTTACTGCCGAATGCACTCAAAAAAGAAACACATTCTCATCTATAGAACGTTTCCAAAAAAAAAAAGCATCATTAAACATTTTTAATTGCCCCGCTGGGGATGAATAAATTGCTAAATTGAAATGAAGTGAACTGTATTCCCTCCATAATATAAAGGGCAAACGACCATAAAAGTATTAATGGGTGAAATGACTCCTTAGATAAAGGGGGTGTTTTAGTAATAAGGGAGAAAAACAAATGCAAACAAATTGCTTCAATAATATGAGAGGCGGAGGAGGAGGATGCAGAGGAGGGGGAGAAGGAGGAGATCGTAAGCAAACCAGACATTAAGGATCTGTGCTGCTGAGATCTGTAATCACACTGTTTTATGTGACCCCCTGTTGAAATGTTAATGACCACTTTTGTCCGAAATTATTCAAGGATGACTTTAGGAAGTAAAAGTTAACTGCACTCAGAACTGACCTGGGCTGAGAGGCCGGCAATGTGGTGAAACTCTCCACGAGCGCCCTGTTTCGCTGGCAGGACTGTATAAAACACAGAGCCGTCTGCTGAAAACAGCGGCACATCCTGTCGGAAAAAAGTATTGGGTTAAAAAAGAAAGACAGTAGTGGTAAACAGGGGAAATACGACGTTGTGAAACATGAGGAATACATACCTGTCGTTGGTTTTGCATTATGTCCATGGCCATTTTGTGTTTCTGTTGATTTAAAATCACATAATAGGAGGTAATGTATTACAAGCCCCATTAATAAAGCTAAAGCTATTCAAGCAGCATTGTCTAAATAAAGCTTTTCATGTGTATTAATTATTAAATAGAGAAATAATAAAACACTGGCAATGGCAAACTGAAATCTGTGAGGATTAACAGAAAGGGAACAAGCAATAAAGCACTGCAGTACATCACTGAGAATTCTTCTCATGCAGCAAAATGACCTTAAATATTAATCCGGCCAGTAGACATTTGAGAGCTTAAGGAAATCAATCCTAACTCCCAACACAGCGTAAAAGAAGCACAAATTCTATTAAAGCCGTATATTGCAGCGGCAGCCGTTCGTGGCTTACTAATGTGGAACGACTGATGACCGCTCACCTCCGAGCAGGCCCCTGTGGTGGCCTCGCACACGCAGAGCACTGATTGGTTCTGGGCTCGATTCAGCCAACGAACTGCGAGGCGTGTGCTGCTGATCCAAGTCACCATGGAGATGTAGCTGTCTCTGAAGAGGCGATGCAGAAAATGATACACGGGGAGAGTGATTGGAAAGTGGTGCATAGGAGTGGAAAAAAAGAAGATGTGAGTTATAATATCTGACAGGTGGTGTCTAACGTCTTTAAGGTTTGTACTGTTTTTATATTCATCACAAAGATGTAGTACCTGGCCCTGAGGGAGTCAGGAGGCATCATCTCCAGAGTGTGAGCTGGACCATAAAGATTCACCACAAACAGACTGACTGATGGGATACTTGAGCCAGCCTGTGAGCACAACAAAGAGAAAGAAATGAGCAATTAAACTAAATGTTAACTAAGTTTTAGCAATGCTAGCAGCAATGGAACTGCTGATCTGTCAGTCTACCACTTTGGTCCTGTCTGACAACTATTTGAAACACTACTGTGCATATTCAATGGGCCGCGTATGGTGGAAGTTAACCCAGAACCTAGAAAACATTTTTGGCCTATGTGCCAGGTGGGGTGACTCAGATGAATTGTAAAAACTTTGCATTTTAATTTGTCCAATACTCTGGTTTATAACCAACTAAAGCCAACTTGCACCAACTTGAACTCCCAATAGACTCACCTGTACTTAATGCTTAGTGTTACTTAGCAAAGGTTAGCACATAACACACTAGACTAATATTGTAGGAACCATTTTTGTTTGTTTTGTTAAAGAAATACAAGCAGGGGAGTTCAATTTTTAAATGACGCCATCAATCTGTCCTTAACAGAAACAGACACAGATATGTGACTTGAGGTCATAAGCAAGCTAAGTTTTTGATGTCAAACAAAGGTCTAAATTGTTCTGAATACTTTGAATCAACATTCTGCGGGTTTTTGTTACAAATATAACCACTGTATAATTGCATGCACTCCATTGACTCATTTGCACTGTTGCAACCAATAACTGTAAAGTATATAAAGATGGACAACAAGACAGCTCCCCAAAAGTGAAGCCAAAATGTTTTGATTGCCTCCCTGGTGGCTGGCTGCGGTAAAGGTCATATAGCCTGCCCCCTCCATGCTAGCGGATGGGACATGGGCCAAACTGAAAAATCAAAGTCAAACGTCAAACAAATTTTTGCCAAATTTGATATCTGTCATCTTAGGTAGTTCTTATCTTGTAATTGTATGATTGACTGTTCGTTCTTCTGATAAATTTGGTGTTAATTAAATATTTGATGCTATAAAAAGAGGGTGTGAGATCATGACTGACGGCTGTGTGTGCCAATTGGTGTGTTGGGGAACTCAATACCGCAGAGATCGCGACTGCGCAGAATCTGGTACAAAATTATGTCAACAGTCCAAAATAGCAGCTCTTGTATACGTGATATTTTGGCTTCATTTTTGTACAGTGGGAGGAAGAAGGGACACGTCGTCCATCTTTTTATACAGACATTGAATAGAAGCCATGACAAATGCTGTCAACATGTGAACATTACACCTGCTGAACAGCAGAATGTTAAGTACAGCCTCACAGAGCTGCTGGTGTGGCAAATGACATTAATCTTGTTTCAATCCATTTTTACCTTGGGGTAGGGGAAAAGGACGTTGGAGGGATAGAGGCCACCCAAGAAGTGTGGTATTTCCATCACAGGTGTGTTAGAGTTGTTGATGGTTAGGTATGCCAGCCGGGCCCCGTCCACAGACCACCAGTGAGCCACATATGTCAAGAGCACTTCCTCTGTTTTAAGAGACAATATAGGCTGTTTTGTCAAACTTAAAGCGTACACCTGCTGCTCATGATTATTGTTGTCAGCTCTGTTTTGCAGATGCTTCATTCTGCTTCTCTCCTCTAAGTGCTAGAAAACAACCCACCTTCATAAGTCCAGTCAGAGAGCCCGTTCACCACAGTCTGCTCCAGGTCGGTGGTTGTGAGACGCAGGGCTTTGCTGGTCACACTCGGCTTGTAGTAGATATCTCCGTCAAACACAAAGGCCTGGCATAAGCGGCACAGACACACAGCGCCAATCCATTATATCAAAGACAGTGCGCTTGAAGGCTTCATAGCTGGCCGCCCGAATCGAGCGTCGGACGTCGTCCAAGAGTAAATGAATCATCGGCCAGCATACACACAAGTGAGAGCCAATACATCTTTACTTCCCAGTTAATATGCTGCAGATGAACACCGACATAGCAGCAAAAGCCAATTACATTACAGGGAAGGTAGATGATTATATTATGAGTGTAAAACAGGCCCATTATAGCAACACGGTCTCTGCAATAACCTCGTAGCTGGAGTTCATCTCATAATGACAGAAACATGATATCATTGATGTTATTGTTATGAAAATGATGTCAAACTACTTCACCATTATGGATGGTAACGGCTGAGAAAATGTCCTTTTCATATTGACAGGTATAGCTGATTCAGATGACAGAGACGGACAACACATTGATCAGGTAAATGAGAAAGTGTCTGGCTCACCAGCTGGCTCCCCTGAGGCCCCCAGGAAGCATACTGTAGCGCTGCCTTCTCCCTCTCCAGAGGGTTAAGCTCCAGCAGCTCCCTGGAACACACACAAACACTCAGACATAAGCCCTCCGTTAGGGACCAGTGTCCTGTTTAAAGCCCTCTGAGGTCCATCCATGCCCTGGCCTTGAGCTTGAGAGAGACACTTCACTGTGAGGACAAAAGAGCAAGATGCAGAGAGGGAAAACTAAACAGAGAATGGAGCTGGTTCATGCAAGAGTGCAACATTACTTTTCCCATATTCCTAGCTGCACTTGTTTCCTTTCTCAGGACAGGCAAACATTTTCCTCCAAGGCATACTCAGGCAATGATCAATACTGCAGGTCCTCCTGAAAATCCTTTTCAGAACCATTACTCAGAGGCTCCAGGGATCGTCCACTGCTACCACGGAGTTTTTCCCACTGACATAATGCTGAATATGAATCTCAGGCAGTGAAATCTGAATAACATTACAAACCTCACGTTGGGATATGGAACCTGGAAAGAACACTGACGAATGAATGCATGTCGGACGGAAACATGAGGCGCTGATTCGATGAGACACACTCTGAGGGGGGCGTTTTTCAATCCGCGGGTCTGCTTGCATTGGTGACGCTCATGCCCATTGCAGCCCATGCATTAGCATTCATGATTCCACCTACCCATTAGCCACATTGTAGATAGCATAGGAGGCTGTGAAGGACTGAGAGAACACCTGAAAAGGTAGAGGATATCATGCACACAGGTGTGCCGCACTTAGATGATATAACACAGATTTTAGTGCTCACACATGCTCATACACATGTATAAAGAAAGTTAAATGCAAATGAAACAAAGGTTATGAAGGACACTGCTGAGACTAGGGCTGGGCAATATACCAATATAGTGTCAATATCCTGATCTGAGACTAGACATGTCTTTCGATTTTGGATATTGTAACATTATATGTGTTGTCTTTGTCTGGTTTTCCAGTGTGTAGGATTTAGTTGGATATATTAGAGTATAGAGTATAATATACTAATGTTTTCTTTCATGTATAATCACCTGATTTTTGAAGTATTGTTTTTAATTTGCCCTCTGTATGCCCTGAAGTTGAGACCCAGCTTTATGCTGATGACACGGTGATATATGCACATGGCAGCTCAAAACAACAGGCCGCAGAAAAACTCACCAAGGCTTTGGATGGTGTCACAGCATGGCTAAATAAGTCTTGCCTCAAATTAAATACGAGTAAAACAGTTGGACTGTTCTTTTCAAAAAAGTCAACTTCGAGTCCAGATCCAGACATAACTCTATTGGGTGAAAAACTTCAAATTGTAAATAAGCACAAATATCTTGGCATACTGATTGACCAACAGCTGTCCTTTAAATCCCATGTGAAGACAGTCTGTCATATGACTAAATTTAGTGTATCCAATTTAAGATTTATTAGAAACTTCATGACCATGGATGCAGCAAAGCTCTATGTAAATGCAATGATTGTTTCACGTTTAACATACTGTTTGACGAGTGTTGCACAAGCAAATAAGACCACTCTCAAACCGCTTGAAACATTATACAAACAAAGCCTTAAGATCCTAGATCAAAAACCTAACTCTCACCATCACTGCCTCATTTTAAAAAAGCATGATCTTCTGAGTTGGGATAATTTAATAAAGTATGCAAATCTCTGCCTGGTCTTTAAAATACTGCACAATACTGCCCCTCCTCCTCTCCAAACATTCATAACCCAAAGATCAATCAACGACAGGGCAACCAGAGGATCAGCTCGAGGAGACTGTGTTGTTCCCATGAGAAAAAGTGTCTTTGGCCAAGCTGCCTTCTCAGTAAAAGCAGTGCAGGACTGGAACTCAACACCAGGGTCTATTAGAGAATCAAACACTCACTATTCTTTTAAAAGACAGTTAAAGCAGTGGTTAATTAATAATCAATCATGTAATCACTAATCATGTAATCACTAATCATATAAATCACTAATCATGTAAATCACTAATCAATCATTAGGCTATTTATGCTGTTTCTCAATGCTTGTAATCATATGTCCTGTTTTTTTTTTTTTTTTTTTTTTTTTTTTTTTTTTTTTTTGTTTTTGTTTTTTTTTGTTTTTGTTTTTTATTCTGTTTGTTTGCTTATTTGTTAGCTTTGGTTCTCTTGCCTAATGCCGTTCCATGTCCTGCCTTGTAATGTCTGATATTGTTTGTTTGTGCTAATGTCTTAGCTTTGTGTGCTACTTGCATGTGCTTCTAGCAGTGCTTTCTTCTCTTGCTTCCTCTCGCTCTTCTTCTCTCTGTCTGCATGTTATGTCTGCATGCCATGAGCTTTTGTCATGTTGTATGTCAGACTTCTTACCTGTTTTACTTGTTATTATTATGAGCTTTTACTACTAGATAGATTACTAGATTGTTATGTAAGTTGTGTCTTGAAAGTACTTAATTGTTGCCCCCTTTTTTTGGCTTTTAGGTTGCCTTTAACATCTGGCCAGGGACAACGGACGAAAACTAGCCTTGTTGGCTAACTCTGGCCCACTTACAGTTTTTCTTTTAACTCTGTTGATTAGTGGTGCACTGTCCCTATGAAATAAACTATGAAATAAATAACTAATTTTCATAATCTGGTCTGTTTGTTGTGGAGACGAAGAGACCTCTGCAGATAATTCAGGTCCCAGCAAAAACCTCCTAAACAATGAACACTGAATCAATCCTAACCAGGAGCTCACGTTTGGCACATGGGAGAAGTTACAGCTGGTTGTAGTCTGCAATCCTCGCTGCTAGACAGGCCAGCTGTTAGAAAATATGGACAGGGGGATAACCTTAGATCCTCTAGTTTAATATGATACCCGCGTCTTTAAAACTGAACCCGATACAGCAGGTTTTATTCGCCAACATCCGTCTGCCTCACTTCTCACCTTCAGCTCCATCTGTCATACCTGCTGCCTCTTTACATACTTCTGCAGCGTTTGGTCAGTGCCTCTTTTCATTTTTCAGTGTCTTGTTCTCTCTGCACTCTGACATTCTGACTTTGCTCATCAGGCCACAGTTACATTAGTCATGCTTGTATGCGCATAGATGTGCATCTGTCCTCTGCTGTCAAATGGACCACAAATTGCTGCACTTGCTCCAATTCAAAGGTCAACCTTTTCATGGGCCCCCTTTGGCCTTGGGCCTGGGTCATCTGTACCCTTTGACCCCCTGACAGCCGGCCTGGTGCTAGATGCCACTAAATCGAACACAATTCACCAGAATTGACCAGACTGTTCCAGCCGTTCTATTATTTGCCTTTACCCACTTGATCCAGGCTCAGGACTTTTAAAATCCAAAATGATTTTGAAATCAGACACATCACACACATAAGGAGAACCTTCACAGATGTTCTTATCTCTAGCATCAAACATGCACACACGACAAGATTTGAAAATAATGGTGCATCACATACTACAGAATATTACTAAGTTTATCTTTCCGAAGGGCATAAATGCACCACTTCATATGATCTCATGGGGAAGTGGATGCAAACAAAATGGAGGCTGACGTAGTGACGAGGCTTCCTGTGCTGCAGTGAAAAAAACAAAGCTCTAAAGCTGAACGAGTCTGGATGAGAGAATGGTTTGAGAGATGTCGGTGGTCAATTCTTCAGCGGGAAGTGGAGATTTTATCTGTAAGTTTCAATATCTGTCAACAATGTATACTAGCTAATGTTAGCATCAAGGGCTACAATGCTTACAATTGCTTGGCAACACTGTCAACTGCTCTGTACTGATGCAATCGTAACAGTAATCATCCAGATTTTAAACCCTAAATATCAATATGTTTCAGATTATCTGGGGTGGGGGAAAACACTGATACACATAGCATCCCAGTGTTTTTCCTGGCAATAGTTTAACAATGCACGAACACCAAGTATCATCTTTTTAATGGATAAATAATTAATATTGCAAATACAATTAAACTTTTGGAAGTCTGCTTGAATATTGAAATGAATTGCTTTTTCAGTCCACTAGATACATTTGCATACAGTTTCCCTTTGGGGACATAATTTGCAGTTGAAAGAAAGTAATGAATTGCAACATTTATTATTGTAATACTCAGCATATTGCAATATATTTAAAATCTCAATAATATTGTATTGGGACTGAGGTATCTTGATGATATCATATTGTAGTGCCTCTGTTGATTCCCACTCCTAGAAATTATCAGGGCGCCACTGATAAGCCTGCAAGCTGTTATGGGGGTTTAAGACTGAATGTGCAAACCTCTCATAGCAGATAATCTGTGTTGAACATCGGTACCGACCGGTCCCAGATCAAATTTCTCCTCTGATTATATCAGGGATAAATCCTCTCAAAACTCCTGTAGTCTGAGCCCGGCTTTAGTCACTATATCCACATTACTAATTATTATAAATCAAAAATCTCACTGTGTAACCCTTACTTAAATGTACATAATTGTTGAAATATCAACATTAAGGTGTTTGGTCAAAAATATCATGATATTTGATTTGTTTCATATCACCTGGCTCTAGCTGAGACCAACTTTACAATTAAGCAATAGGCAACACGAAGCTGTGTGTGCATCCTCTAATTTCTGCAAAGCACAGTATCAAGTGGCTTATTGCTTTTTTAAAAGGGCAGCAACACTATGCTACAAAATTAGAGAGGGAAATGTTCAGTGAACCCTTAATTAATTTATTAATAACAGTTTAATAACATTTTAATATTATTCTTTCACCTTAAAAGCAGCAGTAGTAAAGTATCTGTATGTGTGTGGGGCCATTTTCAGTACAGTATTTCAGTATTGCTTTGATTGTTACTGAGACGATCACAGCTTATACTTCACACTTAATTTATTCGAGCCATTAAACCACTGGCAGCCATTTCATCCCTATTACATCATTATTGAGATCACATTTGAATAACAGAAATTTGGATAACAGGGCACTCTTAAGCCTGAGTAAAAGTGACAACATTAAAGACATGACATGGGAAAGGGAGGCACAGAAACTAAGACAGATATGCTTATTAAATAACATTATTACAGCTAATATCCTTCCAACTGAGATCTACTGTGGCAGGCAACTACGTCGCTACCCTGACACAAGCATCAGCAGCTCAATGAATAATTAAATTAACACGCTGAAGAAGACTGGAATTAATGAATGTGTACATGTCTGTCTGTGTGTGTATGTGTAAACTGGAATTGATCAATGCATTACCTGGTGAATTCCTGGTAATAGATTGATTTGTACCATTCTTTTTTTTTGTCCTCATGCAAAGGGTTGTAAGCAGGCTATTTGCCCACCGGCCTCTGAAAGCCTGACCCGTACTGGGAAATCAACCCTGAAGAAATTAAATGTCACATCCTCTACACAGCACACTTAGCAGCAAAATTGGATTTATCCTCTGTGTTGTATGTCTGTTGTCAGAAAATGCATGGATGGAGTCAAGCTGCAAGGATATAAGAGTGTAAATAAATTCTAAGGCTATCTAAATGAAACTGAAATCTGATTGTGAAGTCTGAGCACGAAGGGGTGTTCAAGAAAACAGTTGGCTACAACAGAAAACAACTGTGAGGACAGGAAGAGGAAGGGATGGATTGGTCCAACACGACAGGAAAAAATGACTGAGGGAGATAGAGAGAGGGAAAGAAAGGCAGGAAAAGGAGGAAAGGATGCAGAGAGGGCCGAGGCATAGCCAGACTTGACAGCTCCGCAACACAGGACAAGGATCTTGGGTTAGAGGTATCACTCTTCAAGACCAAGGGGGGCAGCATCGCCATGAGCGCCGGGCTCGATCAGCTGTTTATGATTTGTTAAGGAAACCCAGAGATTCTGCTCATGATTTAACATCATGGAGCTGATGGCAGGAGCTGTACGTTATTGTGTGTTTGTGTGTGTCAGTGTGATAAACAGACGGAGAGAGTGAGAGCATCTGTCTTGGAGAGGCAGAGTGAATTCTAATGTGCCTGCCAGTAACATATCATAAATCCTCCAGATTGCTCTGCTCCTCACCCTCCCTTACTACCCGCCCCCTCCCCAACCCATGTCGCCAAAACAAAGGTGGGGGCATAAAACACAGATTAAACACTCAGAAGATAACATGGGATAACGTGACAAAAGGAAATTTACAGAGATTACAACAGCCTTTGCATGTGCACGGATATGGGATATACTGTGCACTGCAGGATAGACAATACAGAGATGATAGCATTCTTCTTCCTCAACATTGTTCCTGCCTCACAAGCATTTCTTAGCAGCCCTTCTATGCGCTGCCTTTGATACCAGCACCCATCAGCGTTTGCTGCAGAGCGCAGACACGACTCCGTTGGCATCTTTTTTGTCCCTAAAACTGCACTGTCTTGGCAGGTACTGGTCTGCTTGCCTCCGCTCATCAATCCCAGAAGCCTCCTCTAAAGTATCACTCTCTTAAAATGTAGGTCCTCTCTTCCTCCTCTTGCACACAAACCCATTTAATTCAAACAGGCTTTGTGGAAGGACATTTTCCTGTAGGAAATCTGCTTTCTCTTGTTCCTATGTGGCCAAATCCCCAACTCACTTCTATGTATACGCTCTTATCAAAATCCATTTATTTTCACCCACCAGGCACAAAACCCTCCCAAAAGCCTCCAGAGCTAATACAAAATCCAGAGAAGCCTTTTAACTTTACACACAGCCTGCTCATCCATTTCTCTCCACTGCAGCTTTCTCCTTTTAGCATCTCTGTCATTTCTGTGATAACCATTCTGATTGATTTAAACTGGGCAGTGTAACGTAGGGCAAATGGTGCATATCCCATTTATTCTCCCCACCTCCCTCCATCACAAGTGGCTTCCCCCACTGCTCACTCGTTCTCTGCCACTCTCGGCAGCGTGCCGCTCCTCTTTCCAACAGCAAAGCTGGTGCCTGGCGCAAACTGCCTCAGTCAGCACAAATCCCTCCAGAGATAGACGGAAAAAAAAGTGAGTGAAGACGGAGTGGGAGAGAGAAGGAGGGAGCTGGTAAGATGGAGAGGATGGAGGAACAGCCCCCATGCACACAAGAAGCCAACCGTACTCACACAAACATTTCCATTTCTAAATATACAAATGATTCCAGGTGGCGTGCCCGCTGCCTCTGACTTCCTCGAGTGTGAATACACACAAACAGCATACAGATGAGAGTAGACAATTCTTGCTGACATCAAAGCAAGTATGCAAATGGGATAAATCAGCCCACAGATTGGACAAAGATCTGAGACCTTTCCCTACAGAGATATCTGAAAACTGATTGAATGTATGTTAACCGCTCAATAATTCAGTTAGAATGGATGCACTGACAAACGCTGTAACACAGCAACAGGCTCATTCATTCCACCACACACACACACACACACACACACACACACACACACACACACGGAGAGAATATGATACGCAGTGATTAGAGCAGATCTCTAAAGGAAACCCAGAGAAATGGAAGAGACTGAACGAATGAGAGTGCGAGAGAGCAGCAAAATCTGCTTTTAGGTTTTTAATAAAAATGTGGTGAAAATGTGCTGAGGGCTTTCATTTCCTCCTAATTCTGTTTCCCTCCGTCGCTGATTACTTGCACATTACAGAACTTGCCTGCCCTTTGAGGAAAGACTCAACTATTTATTAATGGTGCGGGTATTTACAGAGTGAGACGGCTGGAGCTATGTGGCGTTGAAGTAAAGGCAGCAAAAAGATCTGTGTTTTGTGTGTACCCCGACGCTTATCTGAGAACCACCTGCGATTGTGATTCTCGTCAGCTCCTCATTAAAATTCCCCACCGAACTAGCAGGGGCGATTTCATTACTGCAGCTCCAACTTTACCTCTCCATCTCCTTGATCTCCCCTTCCCCCCCGCTATCACACTGATCACTCACTCTAAGCTTTCCTCAACCCCCTGCACCTTCCGCCATCAGCCAGTTAAAATATTCAACTCCCCATATGTTATCCCAGTCATTTGGTGGGTGGTGTTATGGAGCTAAGGACTGCTGCAGTAGCAGAATCAGCACACACACACTAACACACACATACCCTTTTCCCTCACCCTCCTCCTTCATGTTCTTGCTCCTTCTCTAATTAGCATGCATGTCACTGTTGTTTTGCAGTCAGACATGTGGCGTTAACAGCGTGTCTTTGATATTAGTCGATAATTTATGACCCTGGGTGTCTGCTGAAGGTAAGAAATTCTAACAGTGTTTTCTGGAATAAGTCAACTTGGGATTCAGAGAAAACTTACCGGTCGAATGTTATACGCCAAGAGGACAAACCTCTTGTCTGCAGACACTTGGAATTTAGTGGTGGTCAGGTCCTGTAGGTAAGAAGAAGAAAAATTAGACAACACATGATCCAGTTGTTCTCCTGTGAAGAAAGTGGGTTCTGCTGAAGCACTCTTAGTTTGAAATTTGACTTCAGCACTCAGGTTTTCTGGCTCATGACTCACAGTTGAGACACATGTGTGCGCACAACCAGGCTGAAAAACTCAGGTGCAAGACAAAGAAATATAACCGTAGGGCACAAAACAGGTCTGCACACTGTTAAGCTCCAAATAAAAAGTTTATACATTTTTCTCTTTTAAGGTAACCTTGAAATCTGCAGGACTTTCCTGGGGCCAAATTATAACTCAAAGTATGAAAGATCTCAGGGCTTTTTCTACAGTTGTTCTACTGTTATTTTCAGTTAAGGAACAAACTACACTCTTTCTTATCTTTCCACCAGCACAAATAAATCATCCATTCCTTATTATCTCCACGTCTCCACTATTGTAAAGCATTACATTCTTGTTTAAGCCAAGAAGCTACAGCATGATGTATACTGCATGTTTACAAACTAAAACACCAAGGCATTCTCATATCACCCAGACGCTGGCTTCACAACACTGGCTTCCTCAAAATCTAATCCTTCTAATTACTTACAAGGCTTTACACATTTTCAGCTCCAAACATTAGTGAGCTGATCTCTTAAAGGTCCACTAGGACTCTCAAGTCAGCCTGATTTCATCCCAATGGTGTCCAAAGATGCTCTTGAGCAGTGGCCCTCAGTGTCAGATACAGATGCGCATTGCACCCTTTAGCGTCCATCGAAGATATACCGAGAGTCACCCGACTCAAATGTAAACCCACGTCATTATTAGACGTTTAGAGAAATGGATCTAGTTTAAAGAGCAAGACAGTCCATTTAGAGCAGGTGGGAGAGGAGGAGGATGGGTCCAACAAGCACAGGACTTGACCAGGAGATCATGTTTGTGTCCTGTGTGAAACTAAAAGTCAGTGTTGAGTTATTTTGTCACATAAGTCGTTAATCATGAGCCATTAGCCAGTTGTTTTGATACTACAGGGTGCTGGGTTGTTGCGTTCAATACCTTAAATATATCATGTACTGATTTAAGCACTGGTGACAAGAGTGTCAATGACGTTCGTTGACTCACTTGACCAATCCCAACCATGACCAACTAGCATCGTTGCTTTAACCTAACTGTCAACCCCCTGTGTCAAGATACAATGCAAAACGCTGCCAGAGCATCCAAGAGCAGGGATGAGATCATGTAGCTCAAGTCACTGGAGCGTGTGATCTTACTGTAATTGGGCTCCAGTCAAAATTCAAGATTTGTAGTAGCCAAGATTTTGCTGTCCTGGCTTCAAGGTCATGCAACAGTCCCCCTCTCTCGGAGTCAAATAAGCAAAACATGTGACATTAGCGCCACTGTTTTCTTGTCAAAAATGAACTGCACTTGCCTACTATACGACATATCACAACGACAACGTTTGTCCTGGTGTCCAAAGAGTTAGAGCCTTACGAGTTCTTGACAAGTTAAGGTACGGTAAGCTCCAGGTTACACTTTGAAAATCCTCCAGTGGAACAGAGCTAAAACTCTGTTGAGTGTTTAAATCTCAGCTGAAAACCTGTTTGTTCTCAAAGACATGCCATTAGAGCTTCCTTGCCTTCATTTGTTCTTATTCTTTAACATTTTTTGCTCGTCTGTCCGTGATTTAAATATTTCTACAGATGCTTTGTATCATCTTTTTTTTCATGACTGTGAAGCACTGGTGTAAAAAAGTGCTACCTAAAAAAAGTTTTACTCAATACTGTGAATTTTCATCTCAAAGTTTGAAACTATATGTAGCTAAATCTGCCTCAGCCATTGATTTATTTAGGGAAACCCCATGTGCATCTTGGTATTCGTACAGGAATATTTCTTTTTCTGGAATTAGCAACAGCAACAGAGAAAACAAACCATATCACAACACCAAGGAGAGACTTGTTCTCAACCTGACAACACAACCCTGCTTTAAGCTCCTCTGCGATGACCCATATAAGTCTGTCAGTGTCGCGCAGAGGCGGTGTTCCAAATGATGCCCTTGCTTGGAAAATTCTCTTTGAAGGCACATGTTGAGGGCTCACAGAGCAGCCAGATTTCGGGGAAAAGGAGCTGATACTGTCACACCGCCAAATCTTTTTCTCTCTCTCAAGAGTGGGATGTGGAACAGTGGGATTCTACAGCCTCTCTCTCAATCTGGAAGCTCTTTTGGCCAGCCAATTTGTCCAGCTGCCTGTGGACATGGGCCAATCAATACTAAAATGTGTCCTCTGTCCTCAGAAGATGTGTTGCTGTAACTCACCAGGGAGCTGTTGTCCACCAGAGTCGAGGTGAGATTGCTGTTGAGGCTGAACGACAGGACGTGTCCCTCTCTGGTGCGGAGAGCCACTTCGTTTTCTGACAAGGTTAAGACAGTTCAGGGAAGAGGGCTCTGTGTTATTAGAGTGATGACTTAAATCCACAGAGGCAGTGATAGCTGATAGGTCTCAAAATCAGTGGCTCAGCCTCAGGTGAGATCATCAAAGTGGATTTAAAGTGCAGTGAGCACTTAGTGAGTCAGGAGTAATTTGTGAGTCAAAACGGGGATCCTTACCGTTCAACCACGCCACACAGGGGTCATGAACATTGAACTCATCACTCTCTAAATCCTCCATGGTGAGATGGGAACGGAGTAACAAGTGAGATTCATCTTCAGATGCAAAGAGACAAGAATTAATTAGCTCATCAGAAAGTGTGTCATGTTTACACTAAAGCAAAGTCTGAGTACGTTGGAGTCTGGCCTATATTTCTGCTTTGAACTTAGATTCTTTTTTTTTTTTTTTTGCATTTTTAATGTCACTGTTAATATGTTTGCAATATTTGCAACATTTTTTAATGCTTGTCCACATTACGCCTCCCCTCAAAGCAGAAGATCAATATTTTGGGAAAAATGCCTATTTGCTTTCTGGCAGAGAGTTAGATGACATTCTCACAGCTGTACATTAAAGGGAAATTTCGGTTTATTTCAACCTGTCTCCTATCATCCTAAATTTGTTTGACATAAAAATAATAGTTAGCATGTTAGCCGTTAGCCTAGATACAGCCGGGGCGCATAGTAGCATCAGACCTGTTAAAACGTAAGTGAACGGGCATACTTCAAGTGCAAAGTTAGTCCACTAAACAAGCTTCAGGCATATCAGGCTAGTGGCAGTAGCTGGTTAGCTTAGCTTAGCAGAAAGACAGGAAGCTGATAGAAACAGCTAGTCTGGGTCTGTCCACCGATGACAACATTAATCTACCTCTAAGGCTCACTAATTTACACATTACATCCATGTATGTTATGTGTATCAATAGACATAGCTATGGTGACGTCACACATTGGCCTCTTTTTTCACAAAAAGAGATCAAATTTGGACAAGTGATTGGAGGTGTGGAGGAACAAGGGATGGATCTGACTCATAAACTGTGGTGATGTCTTGCAGACAGCCTGTCACTCAACAAGGCCACACCCTTTATTACCTCTAACTTTAAGCCTTAATAAAATGTAAACAGGTGAGTTATAAAAATTCTGTCCCTGTAGAGTTGTCATTATTTGGAAAATTAGCTAAAGAGACACATTTATTTCTGCTGTAAATTGGGGCATTTTAACACGGCCCAGCTGGCACCAGATGTCAATATGTTGTCAGAGAGAAGTTGGACTCTAACGTTAGACAGATGTTAAATTTTAGTTGACACAAAGATTGGTTTGACAATATTTAAGTGTCTAATGACGTTAATATTTGGGATTTGTTCTCCATATCTTACAACTAAATGTTTCCATTCTACATCAAAATGACATTGGCATGGGATGTTTGGAGGACATTGGATTTTAGTTACTGCACAATATAACTTAAAAACCAACAAAATATAAAATGGCATGTGCTGTCAGTATGCACATCAAATTGACACTGGCATTATAAGTTGTCCTGACATTAAATTTTGGTCACCCAATGTCACAACCTAAATTCAAACATATATCAACATCAAATGAGGCTGGTGGTCAACTGGAGGGGGTCTATTAGGATTGACTGGCTTCTGGAGTTAGCCTCCAGTGGCCATTTGAGGAGGTGTAATTTATAGCACTTCACTGTCGGCTTCATTTTTCAAACCCTGAGGTTCCCACTTGGTTACATTTTTTGTTTAATCCCTATAAAAAATGGTGAATTGTAGTTTTTACACTGTGGTTTTAATACAGTTAGAACAAACAAGATATGACGTGTTAATTATTGAGCTTTAGAGGTGTGGGTAGAAGGATTTTGTTATCTTTGGACAGAGCCAGGGGAGCCATTTCCCCTGTTTCCAGTCTTCATGCTATGATAACCTGACTGGCTGATGGCTTCATTTAGACCCTACAGACACGAGAGTGGTAGTGATCTTCTCATTTTACTCTCCACCAGAAAGGGAGACTATTTCACAAAATGTCAAACTACTCCTTTAATTCCCCACATCACAACTCCTCTCAGCTTTGTTGCTTTTACTCCCAAACAGCTCTTCTTACCAGGCGTGAGGAGGATGACGGAGAGAATGACCAGAGACATAACAGCCAGGATCACCACCATGGCAATCCCTATGCCCTTCCAGTTCCGTGGGGGACCGTCTGAACTCCCCAGGTCCTGATATGAAAAGAACACACAAATACAGTGATAAATGCGAGCACAGATGAGGAGGAGGAGGACATTAGTGCTGCCTCATTTCTACGCTCTCACAGAAATTTCCCCCCCGACAGGCACATCAGTACAGTGAGCCTCGGGGGGGATTGGGACCAGTCTTCAGCATCAAACAGACCTCACTGAATTACTCTAATTTTCCGTATGAGAACTGCGTAAAATTGTTGCGAGATCAGACTTTAATTGCGGCAGCAGTTTTGGCCGCACCATAATTTTTCTTTATCATCGCCTCATTTCACCTGCTACATGACTGATGGGCCATGTGCCTTTGCTAAAAAACAGGAGGGATGGGTGATGGGATAATGAAATGTACCTGAAATGACAGAGTGCTTTTTATAGAAAAAGCTGTTACCTGCTTTGGCGGATCTGGATTTATTTAACAGCACTGGATGAAGTTGTAAATGAGGTAATAAAAATAAGAAGTGATAGGACTGTATAAGTACACAATAAATTCTACACAAAGCCTCAGTTACCAAGAGAGCAAAACTTCAACTTTCTTTAAGTCCTTGTGTATCCTCTGTATGCAATCAGGGGGAACTGATGGAATGAGCCAGCATCAGTATCACTTACAATTAAACACAATTGCATGCCATTCCCAAGCTGCGTTCCACTCCCTCATAATGAGTGGTTGGCACTGCTGGAGCCACATGGCCACTGGAGTGCGAGAGAGTTCAATCACAGAGCAGCTGTAAAATTCAGCCTTCATTATGGCTGCCCGCCTCTTTGGCTTAACCCTCAGAGCCTGGCCTATCCCAATCACCTTCCTCCGGGACGTAGGGAGGTGGGCAGCGGAAGGAGGGTATCTTGGCTCGCAGGTCAACAGATTGCTGCTCCTCTGTGCTCCCTGGGTGACACCAGCTGTCCCTGAGTCTCTTCTATCGGTCACACCTAGCACTTCCTCTCCAAAAATATCATTCATCATCACCATTATCTCCCTTGACCATTACAGTAAAGCCGCTGGCACATAGCGTGTGAAAGTGCTGAAAACTGCACTTACATAACTGGAGTCAAAATGTCTTAAAAACCCATTTCAGAGGAATGAAATATTCTGCAGGAACTGAAGAGTAAAGGTCAATGCAGTTGAACCAGAAGCAGAGAGGTTTCTCAATTTTCTTTACGCCTCCATGCACCACTTATTTCGCTAAGATAAAAATCCTCCATACACATTTTTTATGACTTTTAAGAATTCTTTATAGAGCTTCTCACCTCTTATTAAAAAAAGCAGGTTCACTTTATACCCAAGATGAATGGAAGACACACGAGGTCTGCTCTATCTCAACTGGTTGCCAGCACAGAACTCCTGCCAAGGTCTCATCTTTAATAGATCTCCCTGGCTCGCAATATCATAGCATGTTCAAATTAAAACCACTACCAGTTGCACCTGCAGGGAGAACCTCTGAGTAAGGCTTGAACTCTCAGTGCAGGCCAGAGCTGTGTGATTGATGTCCAATGCTGTGTATCTACTGGCCTCTCTAACACTCTGTTTTGTCTCATTCTCCTGCCCTCTCGGCACACAATCTCCAAGTGAACTACCATTATACTTCCATCAGATAAACAAACCTACAGCAGTCTATGAAGGCGTTGGGAGAATACAGTCAATACTAAATTATACTGCATCTTCAGCACTTTCTGTTTGTCTAAACTGTTATACATTTGAAAAATTGAGAACTGAATCTCTCTGAACTTAAAAATGTATTTCCCTGCTGGAAAGATGGTCTTTTCATAAAACAGGGCTGTGGCTACAGAAACAATAATAATTTAGAAATTGGTGCTATATGACCACAGAAAAAGGGCCGTGGCATTTTGCTCAAGAGGTAGAAAATCTACAACTACCAGAATGCACTGTGCCACACCGGACCAATAAATGCTCCCACCGATGATTGATGTAGCCTGCATTCATGTGGAGTTGGACTAATTGGAAAAATGAGTTCCCCACTAGATAAAGGCCCCCTTAGTCGGACCAACAACTTGCAAAATCAGCAAAAAAAAATGTACACGAGGTGCCAAGCTGTCATCATAAACATGGCAGATGAAAGTAGATGTTGGTAAAAAATAATTTGTGTAATTCACAATATGGCATTAGGCTGTAACAATTAGCTGTCTGTATAAGGTGACCGGATTAGTTAGAAAAATTATTTATTAGTACAAGTCAAGTAAAGCAATATTTTAGTAGTTTTAGGGTTAGTCCTGGTACAGCAACAAGTGGGACAAATTGCCTTTGTAATATAAACTTCAAACTATTATCAATGTGTTGTTTAAATGCTCTGAGCAAGAAAATATGATACATTTACTTTGTAGTGTCCATGTTGTTTTCACATTTTGACTTAAAGCTCAAGAAAAAGGTCGGAAGAACGACTCCCCAACTCCGAAACTGGAACCATCCGAGGAGCACATGAACGCAGCAGTGATGCAAACTTGTCTGTTTTGACACATGGAATCAATATAGTGGCCTGCTGGTAACAAACAGTCGCAAATTCTGTGAAACAGTAAGCTAAAATATGTTTCTGAAAACATTTTTCTTAGTTTATATTTGATCAGCACCGCCTACTTTTACACTGTGGTCTGAGTTTGAGGGAGATGGGCGGTTCTCCCTCTCTATCTGCCTCCATTCTCTTTATTGCCATGGTGGCGGGCATACCAAAATGTGGAAGTGCGATCTGTATTTCAAGCAACAGCCCTGGTGCCAGGGAAATCTGCCAGATGACGTGATTTGAGCTGAGAGATGAGCAGGGAGATCTGGGCACTGGCAAGATGGGGTAGCGTAATATATTAATCATTTACACATACTACCCACTCTGTTATGATACAAAGCTGGTTAAAATCGGCAGAGTATCCCTTTAACAAACTGGGTATATGTTGCACACTTTCAATCCATGAAAAATAAGTGTCATGATTACATATCATAAAACATATAAAGAACTGCATAATGATTCCAGGATCTCATAGTAAAAAGGGACGATTTAAATTAAATTCCTCCACTTGACTGATTCCATCACACAGTGTTTTCATTTCCAAGTCCTCGGTCTAATTACTGGGTGCAACGTGAGAGCTGAAACATCCTCCTAATGGGATGCACAGCTCCTGTCATTCCCCTGAGCCCAGACATTAGACCATACTTCCAATTAAGGTCGTATTGTCGTTCCGGCAGACCGGGAGAATCCCACATTTGGGCGAATGAGGAGTTTTGTCATACTTGCAAATGAGGTACAGATGCGCTGGGAAAAATCCCCAGAGTGTACACTGGCAAAGCTGCTGGTACAGACTGGTTGCTGATCACAATGCATGAGGGAATCTAATGCAGCACAAACTGCAGGCACAGGTGATGAGCTGGGCTACGTGACGGTCAGGGCTTATGTCAGTCAGCACCAGGATGGACAAGCAAATATATCAGGTTTTCTGCCGAGCCAGGTCGAAAATACACAAATAAACCATCCACAGGAGTTGAAGTGGAAGCCCAGATGAGGTGTCAGTCAAACACCAAAGGGTGCGAGTATGCAAATCAAAGGTTGTTATGTTTACGGATAACTCTCCTGAAGGAATCCCCTTGAGAGGATGTTTTTTGGCAACCTGTGCAGAACTGCATTAGAGAAGAGAGAGCTCTGCTGTTTGCCAGCAGAGCTCGGGGATTTTCACTCAACCAAATGAGAGAATCGATAAGGTGTACAGTTGTACAAGGTCCAGAGGGAAACAATTAATAGTGGGAATACAGCCATAAAGAAGACTTTTAGGAAAACGCCCTCTGTTAAGCACTCTTGCCGAGTATGACACCTCCATGTGGAGCACCAGGACCTATCCTGATCTCTCTTGTATCATTTTAACTTAAGAGTCACACTTATTAAACTGCACACAAACGGATCCCAGCTCTCTGGTTTCTTTTTCTCACAGCACTGCACACAAAATCAAACAATTCCAACTGTATTGATTGAGTCTGCACACTAAAAAAGGAAGCCACACTTACACACAATTACTCAATCTGCACACTGTGCAACACAACTAGGTTGTGCAGAATCCAGGCGGTGCTAAGAATTCATAAATTAGGCTCTGGAGACCTCCTTAACTCCATCTTCTGTGTCTTTGAGGCATGGAGAATCCGACAATAAATCACATGCAGAGAAATGAGGGAACCAGTGCAGGCTGTTTGGGGATCCTGGTTCTGGATTTGCATGCCTCTAAAGCCCCCTTTAACATCAGGCAGAGGTGTTTATTACTTACATGACATTGGCAGACGCATCAATAAAATAACTACTACCATAAAAAAAGGAAGCTCTATTGGCAGACATATCCAGCCCTCAATATAACCTATATGGTCTTTGTTTTAATGATACATTATAATTGCTCATATGGGACTGCTGTAGATTAGCAAGCAACCCATGTCTTACCTTGTCAATATCTCTCCCTGCCTCATTTAAAATGAAGGCCATCATTAGAGCAGGCTGTAATTTAGTGTGGTTGGAATAAATGGTAACCAGTCTGCTGTAGTAATGGGATACTAGAGCTCAATATTGATTCATATCTAGGCTCTCTTTCATCGCATCCAGAGGAATTTCTGTGCTCCTACACAGTGCGCCACCATTCCTCCCTTTGCATTTATTTAAAAAAAAAACAAAAAACAGTAGGAGGTATAGACACCATATGGGACTATCTGGGTGGATTTTTTGCCCTCGGGGCTACTGCCAGACAATGCAGCACACAGCCTTTGTGAAATGAAAGACCTGCCGCTTTAGCCTCTAGTGCTGCAAGGCTGCCCTACTGTCTTCTTCTTTTCATGCTCCCTCGTCACGCATAAGAAAACGACTGTACAAAAAGGGTCCTGTATGAGGGAGCTTTTCCTCGGCATGTCCAGCCACTCACGGTGACCGAGTTCCTGCCTTAAGGAAACAAGCAGCATCAGTAAAAACACGTGTGGGAGAGCTGCGGGTGACATGATATAGTGTTACAGTGAAAAATGAGAAAGAGTATGTCATTTTTCACTGGGCTGAAACTCCACGGTAATACTCTATCAGCAAATAGTGGGCTTACTGTATCAAAATTCACTGTGTCATATTGTCACATAATCAGTGTTCAGGATGAATGATGAATTGCCTTTGGAAAATAAATTAAATCACCATTATTTTCTTCCTTAATTCCAGGGCTTAACTAAACCAGAACCAAAGCTTTATGCTTTCTTGGCATGGAACTGTGATGTGAATTTCTTATTTGACAGCATCACATATCATTTACGTTGACTCTGCAGTGCTCATTGCTCATACTGTATCATCTAATATTATGACACACTAACACACGTCACAAGCAGCAACCCACATTCCCCCCTAAATCATTGCATCTTCTCACCAACATAACCCAGCTTTGCCCCATTAATTGCTTTACAGTGTAAAGCACATTGATTGGAGCCTTTGGCATGAATGTTGTAACATTTACAGGTGATGGATTGCCCATAAGCCCGCAGTCGTTCGTGGCCTTCTCAAGGAGACAATAATGCTGCAGGATTATCACACGGACACTTCACAACCAAGTCGGAGTAAAAGAACTAAAGGTGAGCGTCGCTTAATGTCAAACATCACTACGCTCATACCAATTAGACATCATTTAACTGCTCCTCTCGTCTCTCAAACACTTTCTCCACCAGAGCAGCTGTGTACTAATCATCTCATGATTGAAACTCTTTGCCAGGGAGAGTGACACTTTGATTAGAGCTTATAATTAGTTGACTTGGCAAGGTTAAGTTGTTGCACAGCACTGTGGAGTAACAGATGCGCCAGGGTAAATGTTCTGGACAAGGACTGATGCAGCATGAGAAAGTTTCATTTAAAAACAAAAAAAGAAATCACTGCATATTAGTTATGCATAGATATTAGGCATGTAAATCCAACTGAAATCAAAGTGTGATGTTGAATCTGATGCAAGCATTTATCAGCATCAGTGATGTTACATTAAAGCATTCATGACTGCACTGGAAGTTGCACAAGCTGCTCCTGACATGTAGGCAGAGCTCTCCTTTAAATAAACCAAAATAAGTCATATTGGAGTGGACATGCATGTTTCAACTGAATGCATTAAATAATAATTTACATAAGGATATTTCATTAACTACACTATGTATAATCATTAGTAAGGAGTGTTAATAGTGTAAGCAAAGAAACAGATCATATTGGTTCATGGTCTTTGTTCAATGACAATACACAGCAGAGGGATAATCAATCATACAGTGCAGGCTGGAGGTTTGAGCCTCTTTGTCACGGGCTGGGGGGGCACATTTGTCTGCTGGGACAATCTCTTATGTGAATATACAATCTATTGGTGCAGATATTATGCTATAAAAGTCTGCATGGGACAGAGGGACAATAAGAGTAAGAAGCACTGGACGTCGAGTTACAACACCCGCCTGCACCGCAGTGCACAGGCTGAAGGCAGTCCAGGAGATTGATATTGACGGAAAAGTATGAATGGGCGAAATGGCTTTAAGCACTAATCGATAATCATCGTATTGTGGGCACACATGAGGAATTCCCCACTGCACGGCACAGCAGAGGACTCACAGATGAGACACACACACACATGCACACACACACACACACTCACTGCTCTGAATGTGAGGGAAAACTAAGTAGGGATAAAAACAATTAAAAAGCAACACATACCAGCTCAGTGGTCATGTTTTGTTGAGTTGTGGCAATCATTGTAATCCGCAACAAGCTCTGCTGCCTCTGTAGCTTCAAACCCCGCCGAGCGGCTGCACTGTTGTCTTGCGGAGCTTTTTCTGCATGCTCTGCTTCTTGCAAGTTTGTCCTCGCTGGGCTGGTGCTCTCTCTCCCTCTCTTTCTCTCCCTCGCTCTGCACGGGTGACTCTCGCTCACTCATTCGCCTATTTCCAATCTTCTTAGGCTATTGATTGGCTCAGAAATTAATCATGACAGGAGGTTGGGTGCATGGCTATTCCAGGCGACTTCAGCTGTTTCAGCATTCCTGGAGACAATCAAAATGGAGCAATTAAAAATAAACAAAATTTGAGAGACTGACAGCAAATTTAATCCACAAGTGCTCATATTTCAGTGTTATTATTGAATTCCATTAATATAGTAATTATAAAGTCATCAGCTAATAGTGTATGCAATAATACACCTCAGTGCATTATACAGGAGCAATGCTGCAGTGTCTTTACACCTGAAGAGACATGCTGGATAGGATACATTTTATAACACCACATATCCATGGGCGGATTATGAGCCAGTGGGCCCCTGGGCACAGATACAAAAAAGGCCCCACCACCTCTCTTCCATAGTAGCAAGGTTGTTGTGATGTGATGTTGTTTTGTGTTTGCGGATAATTTTGTATTTCTTTGTCGTTACTATGTGCGTCTTTTTGTGTAATTGTGTCTTTTTTTTGGTCATTTTGTGTGTCTTTTGGTTGTTTTGTCTGTTTTTGCAGTTGTTTTGTGTCTCTGTAGTTCCTTTGCGTCTCATTGTGGTCATGTCGTATGTCTTTGTGGTTGTTTTTGCCTGTTTTTGTGTTTTTTTTTGTGTCTGTTTGCAGTTCTTTAGCATCTCTGTATGGCCATACTGTGTTTCTGTGGTTGTTTTGCAGTTTTTTTAGTCTCTTTGCAGTTCCTTTGCATCTATTTGTTGTCATATTTTGTTTCTTTGAGGTTGTTTAGCCAGTTTTTGTATTTATTTTTTGTCCCTTTGCGATTCCTTTGCATGTCTTTGTGGTTGTACTATGTTGCTGGGCTGTTTTGCAGTTATTTTTAGTCTCTTTGCAGCTCCTTTGCATCTGTTTGATGATATATATTGTCTCTTTGTGGTTGTTTTGACTGTTTTGGTAGTTATTTTGTGTCCCGTTGAGGTTCTCTGCATCTCGTTATGGTCACATTGTGTCTCTTCCTGGTTGTCTTGCCTGTTTTTTGCAGTTCCTTTGCACCTCTTTGTAGTTATTTTAAGTATTTTCCTGGTCATTACATGTTATTTTGAGACATTTTTCAGGTAAAGGCCAGGGGGAAATGAAACCTTGGGCAACCCATCAATGCATATATTGTCAATTAATAAATATATTATCCCTACAGAGGAACAAAGTGGTGTTCAAATTATAATGCATATTTTCAAAACAGAAAGACTGGGGTCAGTATCTTGGTCAAAGTCCAAGACACTTTATTGATAAGTCTCTTAAGTTAGCTGTTAGCTACATTAGGGTTAGATAGTCAAAATATATCTTTATGGTGATAATTTATCTGAATTTCTTTATGCTCTTTTAGTGCTACAGATGCAGGACATTACCTTTCAGCAGCAGTATGCTGTCACTGGCAGCCAAAGTCCATAAAATGGATTTACAGACTGAAGTCGTTATTTTTCCACCTACACACACTCCAAGAATAACGGTTTCTTTGCTCGTATGGATTTTATTTTGAAAGTTGTAACCGGAAGTTTTCTTCTCTTTTATTCCTGTCGTTATTCTCTGTTTATTGGTTTATTTAATTGTTAGCTGATGGATAACATTATATTCTTTAAATGACAATCAACATTTGTTTTTTGTGACATATTCCCGTGTGTTTGTGTCCTTCTGTGTTCACAATTTAGCGATAAGCGACAGTTGAGGTTGTTTTATTGTGAAAATGCGCACTCGGAAGTCGTGTCCGTCTCTCTGTCTTGACATCATCGCAGTGGCCGTCGCTCATTGGCTAGCGGCGAAATTTGAAATGCAACGCGCTCACTGTGTCTGCAGCTGCGGAAGGATGTGGACAAAGATTCAACAAGGTGGTCGCTAAAAACAGAAAAGGAAAGAAAGCAGTGCGTTAAACGTCAAAACAAGGGTCTTATCGTCTAGTTCTCCGGTAGCGAAACGGTACGTAACTGTTGCTTGCTAATATTTAGTAACGTGTCGTTAACAGCTGAAGTAACCGCCGTGTTTTCAGCCAGGACGTTACATTTGAGACCGTTTAGTTGAGTTGGGTGTGTTAACGGTAACTACTCCCTTGAGATGCTAAGCTAGCTAAAACAAAAATGGCAGATAATCAAGCGCATTGTTATATGAGAAGTAAAGTTAGATATAAACGCGGCTAATTGACATTTTTAATGCGTTACTTTTTGCCTTAAGGGTTAAGGATAGTTCCCACTTCCTCTTCAAATCTGCCGGATGTTTTTATTTAGCTACAATGTAAAGCAGCCATACACCAGCCCTAAAGATAAAGGAGCACAACTTGCTATCCAGTGAATTAAGTGTATCTAATCTGTCTGCCTTAAGGGTCTTCAGTTGTAAACCAACATGGAGACTGCTGTGCTGAGCCTCCAGACCTTATATGATAAGCTGAGGACACAAGTCGACGTCCTCAATGAGAGCATTGAACCCAGTGAGTATTTTATGGTTCTTGGTTTTATCTCCACTATTTATCATTTAAGACATATGCCTTAGGCTCCCTTTCAGACGCCTGCCTCAGTACTAAGTCTGCCCTCTCTCCCAGACTTCATCCAGATGGTACAAAACTTTGATGAGTGCCGACGCAAATGGCTGAGGGCAGAGCAGGATCTGGGCTCCTGCAAAGAGGTGCTCACCAAAGCGGAGACAGAGAGGGGAGCTTTGGAGGTCAAACTGAAACATGCCCGCAACCAAGTGGATGTGGAGATCCGGCGTAGACAAAAGGCTGAGGCAGACTGTGAGAAGTTGGTATGTTGGATCAAATGCTTAACCTTTTTATTGGGATATGTTGATTTTGTCTACTCTGTCATTTCACCCAATTTTGAGTTTCTCATTTGTGCTTTGCTTGTATTTCTATAATGCAGGAGCGTCAAATTCAGTTGATTCGGGACCTTCTCACTAGTGAGGGATCCTCCAACAGCATCCAGCTGAGTGCAGAGCAACGCTCAGCCCTGGCCTTTCTGAGCACAAACTGCCAGGCAGCAGCAGCCAACCTGAATACCAGCCGGAGGTAATAAACCTGTTACCTTTTGCTGGGGCCATGTGGTAAAATACAGAGTATGGTAATCCTGGTTATTTACCTTGTATGGAGCTTTATATTCACATGGGAACATCTGACATTTGAGGCTCAGATTCAATTCAGAATTATATTCACAAGCTAACTTTAAACTAGGGAACTCATTTTCCCCAGCTATTCCCATCTCCATCTATTTATCACATGAATGCACCATTCCAACACAATTTCAAACCACTCTGAACTTTCAAATGCATTTCCATTTTTTAAAGGATAAAATGGGAGATAAAACAACTTGCTGAAATGCTCTCAGTGGAGGCAAATGTAGATAAACTCTGCGGGTGGGAAGCATTGCTGGCAGGATTAACGCACATTTTCTGTTTCTTCTAAAAGACTGGCCACGATCGATGAGTCTGCCTCCATCTTGTCAGATATCAGCTACGACAAAACCGATGACTCTCTCGTAAGTGCTTTTGTTTTTGGCATCATCGAGAGTTACATTAAAATCTTACACAGTATATTGAGCTCCTTTTTAATTTTGATATCTGATTTGTATTATCTGTGACAGGACTGGGACTCCTCCACTGTGAGGACAGTGCGACTCAAGAAAAGAGAAAAAAGGGTATGATAAGTACATGTACACCTTTTCTCTTTCAGCATTTGTTTATAGAAGACTGGCTCCGTGTGCCCTAGAGTTACAAGCGTCATGTTTCTGTTTTGATTTCAGCGCTCCTCGAGAAATCATGTCGATGGTCCTCCAGTTGCCTCGAAACGATCTCGATCAACAGGCAGAACTTCAGAGAGGGTAGGGGTTTTTGCTTTTTCATCACTGAAATATGTGGTGTTATCACACATAGCCACGATCACTCTCACTGCAAATATAAAGACTTGAAATATGGCAACCAAAATTTTGTTTACAGTTTGACTGGACACTTGAGACGGGTCCAAACATATCAACTTATCTTTATAAATGGGTATCTGTTTATGAATGCTGATACATTTATTTTAAAAAGCTAATAAAAAGATATATCATCCTCAGAGGATAGTAGATGGGTTTTGAGATTGCATTTCAGCCAATGCATTCCACCTCTTTTGCTCTCCACATGCACTGCTTACCTTCAAAGCCGTCAATACTACTCAGACTATAAACAGAACCCAGAGCACTTCTGATGCTAAAATCTTGTCCCGTTGCTCAAAAATTCTTCAGACATATGCAGAAATAATCTCTTTGTCAAGATGAAGTTGTATGTGGTTGTTCTGACTGGTCTATATTAATTTGTGACAGGGAAATGAGACCCTTGTGACAAAGACCACAGTGACCGTCCCTGCAAACGGAGGACCTGTGGAGGCAGTTTCTACCATTGAGACTGTTCCTTACTGGACTCGCAGCAGGCGAAAGACTGGTAAGATTTTTGTTATGATGGAGGAGTATGTAAGCTTGGGCAGTACTGAGCCCAGTTCTTCAGGCGTGGCTTAACAAATTCAGGCTGGTTTTATGTTCAACAGTTTAAATTACTTTGTTAATTATAATATTCAAATATTTAGTGCCATGTGATTAGCTTCATTCCCCCTGTTAAGGACAATTATGTTGTACTTTTTAGCTGCCCAAAACAGCGTAAAAGTGTGAAATTCATTTGTTAATTTTGGATGAAATCCTTTAAATGCTTTCATTTATTTTGAAATACAGGCAAGATTTTAATTTTAAGGCCATTTAAGGAGAAGTGAGCAATCCAAGCTCATTATCCACCGAATCAATCTACTGTAACTCTGCTATCAAGATATGAACAGCCCCCCTTGTGATGCAGCCAAAATAACATCAAACATAATTTGATTTGAGACTGTGCTAATCTGCCTATTATTTGTAATGTTATCATTATGTTTATGAATGTCTTGGGTCTGAATATTCAGCAGCAGTAAATTGCCAGTATATCTTCTTATAACCACAGTAGTCATGGCATGTAACACATTAGTATTTATTTTCTGTCCCCTGTTCAGCCGCCATGGAATGGGACTCTGAATCAGTCAAGTCTGAGGATGTCTTCAAACAGCCTGGAAACCCTGAGGGAGAAAGAAAAGTGGCGCCCAGCACTCCTCAGAGCCATGGGGGTGTCCGTCTTCATGAGTTTGTTTCCAAAACTGTAAGAATGCCATTTAAACTGGCTAAAAAAAACACATTCTAGCACTTATTGGATTTAAGTGTGGATACTATTTTTGCTACTTGGCCAATAAGTTTGATCACACTTGGCACTGAAGTTTATTTCTTATCATCTCCTGTTTTAGACTTTGGTGTCTGTGCAGAAACTTGTTTATGGAGTGCATTTACTTGAGTTTATTTGCCCAAACAAAGTAATTTCTTGTTTCAGCTGAATGTAGCTGTTGACCCATAATCGTTACCCGCTTCTGTAATCATGTTGAATGTCTTTTATAGGTCATTAAGCCTGAATCATGCGTGCCCTGTGGAAAGAGGATCAAGTTTGGCAAGATTTCACTGAAGTGCCGTGACTGCAGGGTGGTCTCACACCCGGAGTGTCGCGAGCGTTGCCCTCTGCCATGCATCCCCAACCTGGGTGCTACACCAGTCAAAATCGGGGAGGTGTGTGAGACCACTTTTCATAACTGATTTCTCTCTTTATGTGCAGGTACATGCACAAAGGCCACTTTGAAATGTTGTGACAGTGCTGACACCTTCTTAATTTCTTGTTTGCTTCCAGGGTGTGCTTGCAGACTACGTCCCTGACACATCACCCATGATTCCCCCTCTGGTGGTCCACTGTATCAGTGAGATTGAGCAAAGAGGCATGCATGAGGCAAGTGGTGTTTTCCTGTCTTCATATGCAGAAAATGTGAAAGATAGTAAAGCCTCAAACCCCAGTAGTTATCTTAAATGTCTTTTCCCTGAGCTGCGACAGAGAGCTGTAACTAAGATTTGACAATCTGTTCCTGGGAGATTAAATTTGTAATTGGGTTGTGGAGAGGATCCAAATCTGTTGATTGCTTTATGACTGTGCTGCTGTCTCTTCTTTCTGTTGTTTTATGTTTTGTCCCTGCCTCACTATCTCCAGATGGATTCAACTCTCATTTCAATGCAGTACAAAGCTAGAGCCAGGAGACAATAGAGTGCTCCAGGGATGACGTTTTTCTGTAGGCCGACATGGAAGTTAGCTTCACCCTGGTTCCCTTGTTAAAGGGTCTATGAGATTTTTTCAATTGCACTTTGGATTATTGCAGAAAATAGGTTCTGTGGCAAACAAGCATTTATGGTACTTGTTCAGCAAGATAATCTCCACACATGAACACCTCTTTTGTGATTTTTGAAGCCCAATTGCAATCACCAAAAGTAAAAATCTAACGTCAGGCCATAAACAAACTACAACATGGTTGCATGATTTATAATCCCTACCACAACAACGCTGTAAAGCTGTGGTAAGCGTAATGAAGTTGTGTAGTCTTTAAGCCACTTCTTAGCAACTGCCATTTTAAAGATACATAAAAGATCCACCATTTACAAGTAGGGTATTTACTGACGTGTTATGTCGAAAAACAAAATGTGAAAGTGTCTGAAGCTTGTGTAAACCACATGCCTTATATCACCCTCTAAACCTGCTGCCTTGATTGATTATTTTGTTTGTGTTATTGTTTGACTTTTAGAACCAAACTAACATGGCGTCCGCAGCAGTACATGCAGTCATATGTAGCAGTGTCATCATGCAGAAACCTACGTCAGGTCTTGTGGGAAAAGGTTTTTAGGACTTGGGAAAATAGCATTATGACACTAAAACATACATTCTTGGACCAAAAACTGAATTTCCAGATTTGCATACATCAGAAACACTACTACAGCTACAGAACTGTATAAACCTCTCCAAAAAATAATGGAGCTACCCTTATTAGTTCACTGAAGAAAATGAAATAGTCAGTGGTGAATAATTGTATTTCTTTCCTCTCAGGCTGGACTGTACCGTCTGTCCGGTTCTGACCGCACAGTGAAGGACCTGAAGGAGAAGTTTCTACGCAGCAAAACAGTCCCCGTGCTCAGCAAGGTGGACGATATCAATGCCATCACTGGCCTCCTAAAGGACTTCCTGAGGAACCTGAAGGAGCCTCTTCTCACCTTCCGCCTCAACCGTACTTTCATGGAGGCAGCCGGTATGTGTGTGTGTGTGTGAGTGTGAGAAACTGGTGTTTAAGATGTGGGTGTTGTTGTAGCTGTTTCTGATATTGAGTGCTCTGCAGGAAAAAGAAAAGGCACACTTAATGAAAAACAACAATTTATTACTTGAAATAACTACAATTTTGTGTTAACTTCTTAATGGATGGCAGAAATTTACCCACCAGACCCATTAAATGCAGGTTTCATAAGTGCTGCTGTTTGGTTTTTGCAATTTGTTTTGAGCAGTGATGGAAACCTCAGGCGTGAAGTTGCCTGGAACAAACAAGAGATTGATCTTTCAGTTTGTTAGCCTCTTTAATATTTGTTTGTTACTGGAGTCGGACACACTTGCTTTCAAGTTGTTTAATAATTCCACACAACCTCCCATTTCTCTGCTTCTGCTTACAAAATTGCTTTCTTTGTTGCCCCCTCAGAGGTTTCAGATGACGACAACAGCATAGCTCTGATGTACCAGACCATCAGTGACCTGCCGCAGCCCAACAGAGACACGCTGGCTTTCTTAGTCCGTCACCTTCAGAGGTTTGCAGCTACTCTTCAAAGCATAATATTAATATACCTATTAGAGCTATGTATATCCAAACAAAGCTGATTAAAAGCATCACCCTGCTTTGATGCCTTGGATATTCTTGCTACAAACTCAGTGTTGGGATTTGCTGATATTCACAGAAGTCTCTTTGTAACTGACCTTTTTTTGAAATTTGCTGTATCCTCTAAATTTAATTGGGTTGAGGTGCTTTAGGCAAAGATGTGCAAAGAATTTAATAAACACGGCAACTGTATCTATCTCATTAGAGTTTAGACAGGGCAATTATTCTGTTTGTTTAAACTAAAAATGCGCTTTAAATGGTGTATATTATATTTCATGGAACACCAAAGAGACCTAATTGGATCTAATGAAATCTTTCAGAGTGGCTGACAGTTTGGACACGAGGATGGACGTCAGTAACTTGGCTCGGGTGTTTGGTCCAACTATCGTGGGGCACGCAGTTCCAAACCCTGACCCGATGACAATCTTGCAGGACACCAAAAGACAACCCAAGGTAGGCCTGAACCATTCACCATGTCTGTTTTGGTTTTTGTTTGTTTGGTTTTTTTTAAATTTCATTATCTTTTTTAATTGCTATCTTTTCTGTTTTAATTTTTGTTGTATTTAGCAGTACACTTAAAGCAGCAGGAAGGCAAACTGAGTACACTTTAGTATCTGGTTATTTAGCCTGGTCTCACTCCCAGGGCATCAAAAAATGCTGCTTGAGCAGTGACTAGGGCTGATCAATTTTGAAAAGTTATCTCTAATTGAGATTACTTCGACTGATATTGCAATTGGGATATGAATTGTGATAATCGAGGGAATTATTTTCATTAAAACAACATATTGAAATGATTATAGTGTGATTTTAGTTGGGATCTGTACCAAACAAATTTGTTTTCTTAAGTCTTTAAAGTCTAAAGTGTACGTCAGGACATCCCTGCAGTACAACAATATTTAATATCAAATGGTTTTTGGACACACATGACTAACCACAATTTTAACCTAATGCTAACCACCTAGTTTTATTGTCTAGACCTAACCCATCAACCCTCTCTGTCAAGAACGCAAAAGGCTGCCCAAGCGTCAAAATATGACAAGCACGGATGAGAGCATGTTGGTTTATTTATCACAAGCAATATTGTAATATTGTTATCAACAACATAATGCATATTTTACTCACTTTGTTCAGCCCTCATCTGCTGTATATCATGTTATCTCTTAAGTGTGTGTTCAATACTATAGAGCAGCAAACCCTCATTAAGCAGCTACTTTGTTAGAAATGCATCAGTGGAGCAGCTGGTGTATCTGTTTGTAGCGTAGCCAAACAACTTGAATCGTTTTGATAAAGAAGTCAGTCAATAATTGGCCCTTTTTTCATCATGATGTCATGCTGAGCACGTTAAAAGGAGTTTGTGACCTTGCTGAGAAGTTTTAGTTTTTGGTGCACTGTTGCCGCTCCTCCTTGTTCCATTGCACCATGCAATGTTTAAAAGTGATCCTCTGTCAAAAAATGCAAAAATGCCCATGTCCTGCTGCTTATAGAAGGTGCTTGCTTTTGATCTATGTCAGCCTTAACCTTGGTGATGAATACACTGCACCTCCTGTGACTGCCTCACAATAAAAGCCACCCTGTGTTTTACCAGTTGAATGCTTTTAATATGAACTAACTAAATGCAAACAGTGAGGCAGATATTTATGAGATTAAATTAAAAACAATAACCCTGGAATACACACATGGATCATTTCCTGTGAGTCTCGTGTGTGTGTGTGTGTGTGAGGTCAATTTAAATGCAGTGCAGGAACAGCAGATTCTGCCTCTAACAATGAAACTACCATATAGAGAGGTAATTACAGAATGTAAACATATTGAATGGCTGTTGCTGAAAAAAAGCCAACATTCAGTACTAAAAATGGGGCTTGACTTTATGAAAATCCTGAGGATTATAATGTAAACTTTATTTCGATGAATGTTTCCCATGAGATAAGCCTCACAGTCTGACTGATATGTTAATGGTTTTTTTTTAAAAGTATTAAAGGATTGTTTCACACAGTGTAAAACCAATTAATGTGATCATTAATCATTATCACACTCATTAGCTAGAAATAACAACATAATTTTAGTTGTGTTACTAACCTTAAAGGGAAACTTTGACATTTTCCAACCCAGGCCAGAGTTTCTCATGTTTCTGTCTAAGTGACTAATGGAGACAACTTTTGAAATTCGTCCAGTATTGAGAGAAGCAGCTGGTGCAGCAAAACAGGCTGTAATGTCTATGGGCCTCTATGACCTTATTCACAGCAGGCATTTTGACTTGTCAGAATGAAAAGCACAGGTGAAATTGATAACATTAACGATGACTCAGTTCCATAAAGTGTCCCCGTAAACAATTCCAGTGAGCCAGCATGCACAACACCAGGGCCTCCCCTGAGTGGAATGCAGCTGTCATTAATGTTATGAAATACACCTGTGCTTTTCATGACATGTCAAAATGTCTGCCATGAAAAGGACACTGTGAACACAGAATCTTTTAAATAGTTGGCATCCACATACAGAAAGATCTATTAGCAGAATATAGCTATTTACCCACACATGAAAAATACAGAAGACAGCAAGATGGAACCTAATCCCTTTCTTCAGTCTTGGCTCAAGAGTTTATCTATAACAATTAATCTATTGCCCAGACTATTATATCTATTTCAGATGCTACCAATGGAGATTAATCAGAATCATTTTAATGATTTTAATGGAAGTGGTTATCAAGATATCTCTGGCAAGGCAAAAGACAAGAAGTCTTGTTTTGATATCTCGCAAGAGTTGACTCGTTGCATGAAAAGCAATAACAACAGCATTAGTGAGAAAAGTACCAAGAAGAGTTTATGTTAGGGGCCGTACACATGCCATGTCATTAACCACCTGGAAAACACGAGGTCAGGCGCTGGGCGCTACTCTTGCACCTACCCTTTGCCAACTTGTAAGGGCGTGGAGGCAGGTTGTGTCTGAGGTTGCCAAGTGACCTTAACCAGCACCATATCATAGCCTACTGACCATAAATCCTGAGTGCAGAGCTGATGTGAGTGTTGTTAATAAGCATGTATCAGACCAAAAATATTGTCAGTGGGACAGATGTAAAGCTACGGCAGCCCTGCACTAAAATCAACTTCTTCTTTATATTTATTATCACAAACTGATATTTACAGAAGAAGAGAAAGGTATCTGTCAGCTGTGACTGGTTGTTCCTCGTCACATGACATGTGGTACACACTGCTACATTCCGAAACAATGAATTTGAAGGTGCAGAAAATGTGGCATGTGTACAGCCCCTACAGAGAGTGGAGCTTTGTGTGGCTGAATATTTAACTGATTTCAACAATGAGGAAAAGTCGCTGAGATTTCAGAATGAGACTTCTCTTTGCTTGAGACTTGGTTACGCGCACACTGACAAACATCCTGGATCAAGTGAATGATGAGGAAAAATGTTGCATTTCACTGTAGGATCTTTTACGTAATGTACTCAGACACTTAAAATAACAATCTGAGTCTGTTAGTGGCAAAATCAACACTTAAAGTGGACACAATATGACAGCGCACAGTTGCCCGTAGGCATTACATTGCAGCCTGTTTCACCACTGAGGCTGCCACAGTTTACGCTCAGTACTGGACCAGTTTCAAAAGTTGTTGTCTCCATCAGCCACTCAGACACAAACACATGGGAAACTAGGGTCCACAGTTCAAAATCAACCTAAACCTTTCCTTTAAAATAGGAGGATGTCCTACCACAACGTACAGAAACCATGAAAAACCTCTGTACTGTGTAATAACACAGTTTATAATAAAACTATTCAGAACATCTTCACAATACGAGAGACTTTTTAGTAATTCCCCTCTTTCTTGCCCGGGGCATCTACATAATCAGCTCAGCCCTGTTGGAAGAGGATGAGGCAACGCACTGAAATAACCCTGATCTTTTGCATTCCTGCTAATCTCTCTCTGTTCAGGTTGTGGAACGCCTGTTGGCTCTGCCCGAGCATTACTGGGGACAGTTTGTGATGGTGGAAAACGAGCAGCCGAACTTGAACCACCTGATCATTGAGAACGCAAACTGCTACGCCACCCCCGAGAGAAGTACGAGCTCACCAGACTGTTGTGTGTTGTACAGCGATGCGCAGTTGTTTACTGGCTGATAATTCATTGTCATGTTTGTACTGTTGCAGTGAGCATACTGGGACCTCTGACAACCCCAGAGCACCAGCTCAATAAAACCCCCTCCTCCAGCTCCTTGTCTCAGCGCATGAAGTCCACTCTGACACCCAGGTAAACACACAAGCAGTCCCCTCCTGCCCTGTTGTAACACCGTCACTTTTTCTACTGCTGATACAAATGTCTAAGATATTGCTGATTTTGAATTTTAAGAAAGCCATGAAGAACTAGCTTTCAGATTTAGAGAAAAGCTGACTCATTTGAACATCTTTCATAGAAGTTAATCTACTGTAAAATATCTCATTATCCTCCATTGACTCTGTTTTATTGACTTAGACTCCTAATGCCATTAAATGCCATTATATGCACTCTTTTGTTGCAGATTTGGAAGCAAGAGCAAATCGGCAGTTGGATTCTCCGGCCAAGGAAAATTCTTTGCATCTCCTCTCCTTAAATAATCCAAAGCAGCTACACTTAACCCTTTTACTGATACTGCAATAACAACCAGTACATTTTTTTTGTATTTATGTACAACACATAACACGATGCAGCTTTGATAATGGATAGAAACGCCTCCATCTTAGTTTCCTTATAATCATTTCAATGTTTCGCAATATTAAGAGTTGTATTTTGATGATTTTCCGTGTTTGTGAGAGGATTTTTTTAACCAAACAGTAGGTTTTCCTATCTATGCACACTTGTGTGTCTTTAGCGCTGATGCTTTTGCTAAATGTTTAACAAGGCGTTATCACTTCACCTCTTAAAGGAATGCCTCACCCACAGAATGACCATTTGTATATCAATTTGTCTTGCGATGTTGAATGTGTGTAGAAAATTTTACATGCTCTTGCAGAAAATGGCAAAACTAATGATATATTGATTGACTGTGGACCAGTAAAACTGTATCAGAACATTCGTTTACAAACTCACACAACCAGTGCAGTATAATCCAAGTGTTATTTAACCAGTCCAATGCTTAGTACATCCCAAACACATTCGTTCTCACTAAAGATACTCCTGAACAGAGACAGAGGCATTTTTCCTTTTTACTAGTCCTGTAACGTTATCCCCACCACTCGCAGTCACAATCTTTCCCAGCCCAACTGCCTGTTTCAGCAATAGAGACTGACCTCTAGTGGAGCATGTTGTGCACTACAACGCATCACTACAATGCAGCATCTCTGTATCAGTTTAACAGAAAGAGGAGCGTCTGTATTTTTGCCTGCACTGAAAATAATACCTTGAGGATTTCTAGATACCACAGCATACCTTCAAACCTTGTTACTGCCCGAGCCTAGACTGGATAAATGAGATTTAGATTATGATGCAGGAGTTGTGTGAGAGTTTGTAAATGGATGTTTTGATATAGTTCTGCTGGTCAACATGGTCCCCAATCAATAAATCAATATGTTCCCCATTTGCTGTGGAGGCATGCAAGAAAAACAAAGTTCTCCTCACAACTTCGAGGTAACATGATGAATTTATATACAGATGGTTATTTTGTGGGTGAAGTATTCCTTTAACACTCGACTGTACTGTATATCTCTCTTTTTGAAGAATGTGTGCATAGATGAAAATATTCAGTTTTATTGTGACCTGCTTCTAAAACCAATAATCTCAGTGTTTCAACTCATGTGTCACTCAGAAGTTGAAGGACTGATTCTTAGGCATTTCATTGTAGATTGTAATTGAATGTGTGACTACTCAGAACGCTATCTTTTAAGTTTTTTTTTAATGTTTGTATTTCATTTCTATGAAGTTTTGATTGTACACATCCTCCAGTGAATCCTGCTGTAAATGTTTACAATCTCTCAAACCCTTTCCTTCTGATACTGTAACTACAAACAGCTAAGTCCTCAAAAGCAGATTCTCCCGGCCATTATCTGCGAGCTTGATTGGGTGTGATGTTATTAGTAATTGGCATTTGTCTCTTTAAAAGGGGACACAATTTTAATATCTGCGCTGCCAGTGATGATCAGTAATACTGTTCACTGGTTTATGTCACAGGCTGTAATCTCTGGCAGATCAGTTTGCTCCTCTAATGTTTATTGCTCTGTGTAATGTTTGTACTGTGGGAGGCTGCTTGCGACCAATCCCATGCAAAAGGCAATTACTTTGTAAGATTAGCCAGTTGAGTTGCTGTGGCATTATATGATTAACTATTAGCACAAATTCTGTACACAAGTACACGCTCTAAAATCCATGTAACTTATAAAATACATTTCTAACCTTTACCAAAAAAAATGCTGTGTGCTTTCTCTTAAATGCTTTGTGTTGTCTTCTGTCCGAATCCTAAAGGGGAAGTTAAACCTGTGCCCTATTTTCCCATGGTTTTGTGTCTCAGTGACTAATGGGAACAACGTTTTTTCAGTTGGTGCAGTATTAGCAAGATCAGCTACAATGTAATGTTAATGGGCAATTGTTCCAAGATGCGATGTGCCAAGATAGACCTATTTATTCGAGTACTATCATTTTGGCTTCACCAGAAGCAGCTGTGAAATCCCTAGTGTTAAACCCACCAGACGCCATTTAAATTAACAGTCATTTTATCATTGTATCATTCCACTGTTCCAGTGCTCAGCAACTCTGGTTTGGTTGAAATAAACTCTTAATTTGCCTAGTTAGATGTGAAAATATGCTGCCTCTGTAAACACTAAAATAACTTTATTTAAGTAGGGCCTGGTGGGTTTGCCAGCAGTGATTTTGGGCTTCTCTTTACTCTCTTTAAAAAGGTCTATTTTTTAGCGATCCCTTCCACAGTGTTGTCAGACACTTAAAATAATAATCTGAGCCAGTCAGTGGCAAAAATTAGATGATGGTGTACATGTGCCCTTTCTAGTTACATTTGGGGTCCAGGTTGAAAAACACAGAAGTCACCCTTAAATGTTCTGGGGGGGGGGGGGCGGCAAGGCAATTTTACGGTTGAAGTTCACACATATTTAAATGTCCTATTGTGTAAGGCTAGAGCTTAAAGTGCTAAGTCAAAGACAACACTTGCTTTCCCCTAGAGACAGACTGGAAGTCATTGGCATTAACCTCTGTAGGTTAGGTCATACACCTTGAAAACGGTTGAGGTTACTTGTGGGTTGCCAGTGCATCTGGCTGTTAAGAGATTTCTCCCATGTCATGGTGTGAATGGGTCTTAAACTGCCTGGGAGGAGTTGTCAGGACAGTAATGTAAACTTATGATTCTACAATCACACGACTAAGAATCAGTAGAAATACTCAACCTCTAAATTTACAGACTGAGAGGTGAAAATAAAGGGTAGTTTCATAGTCTTGACTACAGTGCACTTACTTAGCTCTCAATAACGACACACCACAGAGAGATTTATATGTAAAGAGTTGGTGTAATGTACTGGAATGTATTTTACAGAATTACAAAGAAGTACAAAGTGACAGAAAATCACATAACTCATTTCAAAATCTTATGAGTTTTTCTCAGAACACTGTTAACAACATTCAGAGCACATTTATGATCCAGAGTCTGGGCTGAGATTGTCTGTACTCAGATCTCAACATGGAGGCGGCTCAGCTGGCGGCTAACAGTGCTCACAGCGTGAACAGCACTGACAAAGCTAATAGTGTTAAACTGAAGGGGAACCTTTACGAGGTAACCCCTGTATGAGCAGGGATGGGAATATAGATTGGATAGAAGATATCACATATCCATGCTTATCAGTTCCTTTTATTGATGCCATTTTCTGATAGTTGAGCGTTGTGAAATAATGACGTCAAACTCACGTCTTTACTACCGGAAATAAACATGCAAAGAAATGAGCTTCATTTCACAAAGACAGATGACAACAGTGCTGCTTGTAGTGTCTGTAAAATGATCATTTCAAGTTAGAGTGGAAACACCAGCAATGTGCTGAAACAGCTGTCTGAGCAACAGGGGTTTAAATTCCAATACTGTCATATATTTGAAACTACACACGAGTGCCATGGCCTCCCTGAAGGCAGCACGTCCCTTTTTAGAGAGTAAATATCCTGTTGAAACACCATTAGCACCAGGCAGGTACACTGTGTTCAGACTCTGAGGTAAGAACATAGTTGCCTTGATGCTAAGAACCTGTGCTGGACCACTTTTTTTCCACACAGAAAATTGATCAAAAATCAATAAAGGAATCCATAAAGAATCACACTAATAAGCAGAACAGATAACGGCATCAGTATCAGTAAAATCCTACCAGTTCCCATCCCTGTGTATGTGCACAGCGGCTGCAGTTAAAGCAGGATTTATACTTCTGTGTTGAACTGACACTAAACCTACGCTGTAGCCTGACCTGCACCTCCCCAGAAATGTAACTACAGGTTGTGGTGACGCAGACCTCCTGTCTTTTGTAAGCTGAAACCATTTCCCTCAAAGCTTTTATTTACTTTTGTGATACAGATAACAAAAAATAAATTGTTAACACAATAGAGCCTCCACAAAATAGCATTTTAAGACTTGTGTTATTTATCCTGGCTTCACGAGTAGAGGAAATCTCTGCTCGTTGCTAGGCTAATTTATACAACGTAAAATGCCATAGGCTGGTGCCATTTGTTTGGGAAACGTGTTCAGTATAATACAGTTGTTTTGTCGATGAACGTTGTGAGTTGTAATGGAGCCAAATTTTGTAACATGCTGCTGTTGTCCCTGGCTTCATATGAGTAGAGGAAAATCCGCTAGCTGCTAGGCTATACAAGAAACACAAAAGGAGTGTGATTTAATTCTTTGCACAGGACGCCATCCCTCCATTATTTCTTTATGTAGCAAATAGTGGTCTCCTGCTGTAATAATAATCTGAATGTCATATACAGTGACATCAGTGTGCGTATGTTCTTTGTGTGAGGCAATTATTGGTACAGCGGTTGAGAAAATGTTCATCACTGTTACATCAAAATTTAGGCCATGGCCAGAGCAGAGGAGTGTTCTTGATGTAGTCCTGGAAGCCTGGGTCAGACCCCCACTTCTTCATGGCCTGCTTCTCCAGGATGGGGATACCGCTGACGTAACGCAGCAGGAACCAGACGAAGAGAGGCGATGCCACACTCAGATACTGGGAACCCTCCATCACTGATGAGGCAGAGAGCCACAGGCCAGACCATTGCAGGATCTCTCCAAAATAATTCGGATGTCTGCTGTAAGCCCACAGCCCACTCTGGATGAATTTACCCTGGAGGCACAAGAGCAAATTGGACAGTATAGTTACACCGAGTGAATGATGCATTAAGGGTTGCACAGCATGAGGCCTGTTAACTTACAGCATTATCTGGGTCACGCTTGAAAAGCCATTTCTGCTGGTCAGCAACAGCCTCAGCAGCGAAACCAAGGCCCCAAATAGTCCAGCCAATGTAGTCCCTCGTTCCCAGAGGCACATCTCGCTTCTCGCTGTTCAGCATGAGGGTGGGCAGGAGGGTCATAAATACCCAAACGGCTGGGAGAAAGAGGAAAAAATGAATCATATTTAACCGACCTTGCCTTAATACCACCATGAACTGAATGCATCCAACTTACAGTAACCAACAGCTCCTACAGTACGTAGAATAAATGCATACTAAGCTAGGCATCTGACAGTGATTTATACAAGCAACCCTCCCTTCACTTGGGTGCTGAGTTGGTCAAGGACTACAGCAATGAGAAGAGGGTGTTCACATCACTGCAAAGTACCTTGAATACTCCAATATACAAAGAAAGTCCCTGGGCTGTCTCTGACATTGTTGAACCTGCGATCATGACCGTCCTTCAAGATCCGCATGAAGAGGAATGTCCCCAGTCTGCGGAGAGAACATGGTTAACGTCCACTCACATTAACCACAGGCATTATTCATTAACCTGACTCTAAGGTTTCACATTCATTAGTTCCTTCCCTGACCTCGCCAAGGACCCTCCATAACTCAACCTCTGCAGGATTCAATGGAAGAGGGTAAAATCAGCATTCCTCTGTTGGAGTTTTATTTAACTGTGCAGCAGGGAATGTCACCTGGTGTTGAACAACAGGGTCAACGCTACCTTAACTTACCTGAGCCCCCATGCTGTCACCAACCCAGTCTGCACCTTCTGACGGACATGACTGGCTCCTCCCCAGATACGACTCAGGTGGGCAAGTAGTATAAAAGTGCCAGATCCTGGGAGAGTAAAAAAAGACTGTGAGTGAGTGGGTGTGTTGAGACATGGGCACAGCGGATGGCTCTACCTGTTGCACAGTAAGGCGTGTTCAATAAATCTTTTACCCAGGATACTGCAGACGATTGGTTCCAAAGTTCAAGGGTAAAATATCCAGGAGCATAGCGCACGGCGAGAACCAGGAGAGGACGAGTCAAAGAGAAGTGTCAAGGTGATTCATTTGAGAAATTGTGAAAGAAACCAAACATTTGTGTCGACAGGTAAGCTGCACTGTTCTACATGTAACAAACGATTTGGTAGTCGTCTAGCTGTAAGCCTGAAGGCACCACTAATTTTGTCATTGCTCGTACACTCAACTTTTTAGGCTCAGAACTTGTCACGAGTGTCAGTCACCTTATTAAACTCTAATTTGGTGAAGTGTGAGGATACTACGGCTGCAAATAAAAATCATATTAGTCGTTGTTTTTATTATTTGCTAAATTGTTTGCATTGTTTGGTGATAATTTCCTACAGCTCAGGGTGACCCCTTCCCATTGCTTGTTTTGTCCGACCAATAGTTCAAAACCCAAAGAGATTCAGTTAAGACACTGGGTCTGAGAAATGCTGAATATTTTTTTTTTTTGCAAGAAAAAAGCCATAAAAGAAATTCAATTATCAAAAAAAAAAAAAAAAAAGTTGCCGATAACTTTTCTGTTGACCGGCTGACAAACTCTTTCCGCTCTAGAGGACTCAAATAAATTAAGAACCGAATCTTACATGAATAACATTATTAATGGCAGTCAAAATGGCTTAACTAACTAGCTTTTGCAATATGGCCTGTACATAATATCACAGTATTTTTAGGCAATATCACAATATAATTTTTTGGAATCTCCCTTAAACTACTTAAGACTACTAAAATACTAAAAAAAAACTACTGTAACAATTAAGTCAAATAAAGTAGCTACTGTGACATAATAAAGTTAAATAAACTACTGTTACAATAAATTTAAATGAAGTACTGTTATAATTACGTTAAACAAAAATCTTATAATAAAGTTAAAAACTACTGTTTTAATAAAGTTAAATTAATTATTTTTATTATGAGATAAATCAAAGTGGAACCACTAGTGCTTTTATTCTGAAGCACCCAGCTTGTTCGGGTCACAGGTTATTTTTATTTATTTATTTATTTTTTTTGTAGCCTCTAGTTAACAGTTCGATGTTAGCAGTTAGCAGAAAGTTAAACCATTACAGCGGCTCCGTCAAATATGAGGATTTATTCACTGTGAGCGTGAGCCTCGGTACCAACTCTCCACTTCATGTATTAATATTTGCAAGTTGCAAAGGTGCTCCGTGGTCACAAAAATGCTACCTAATGGTCACAATCTGGAGCCTTGCCTGCTCACACTATCAGAGTGTGTGTGGCACATTATGTTTGTGCCACTGGCTTAATAAATGACATGACAATTTATACTCCATGTTCGTGATATAGTCATTTTGTACATCCAACGTGGAACAACCTGCAGTACCGTATCGTAAATCATGTTTGCATTTGAACTGTATGCAGAGTGTTTCTTACAAATGCAAAACTGAGACCAGACAGCAGCAATTACTAGTAGTGAGGCTGGCTGTGTGCTTTTGTGATTGGGGCCCCTGTGTTTTTGAAAAGAGGGCCCCAGGATCTCTCTGTACGCCCCTGCTGACACAGGACCATTATGTTAAGCTGATTGGAGCTTCTTAAGATGAAGGAGGAGCTCTCTGCTGTTTCACAACAAAGCTTTAGATAACAGGTTTTATAATGATGACAGTTCAATGAGTGTGAGTGCACAGCAAAAACATTCTTTTCCAAATTAAATGGCAGCTCATTCTGTCTGAATTATGGTTTAGTGGATGCTGTTTGATATCGTTTAAATGTGTTTCGCTGTTCCATCAAATTGAGTTAACGCTCTGCAAAACCAGTCGGCACATGGCCTTCAGTCAGCACTCACAACGGGAAATGATCACCAGTGTTGTTCATTACCTGCCAGATCATAAAACTTCTCGGTCCTGAAGGCAGCAGCCAGGGCCCAGCCGGCCCACTGGATGCCCAGGTCGGTGACGGCACATTTGACCAGCGTGCTCCCCATGATCATGTCCTGCAGGTCGGCGAGCAGCGCCGGGATCTGATAGTTTGTCATAAAGCCACTCCTCCGACAAAAACACACACATATACACTATGGTTAAAGTTCACCGCTGCCATTCTACTATTGGGAGTGGCCTGTTTGCAAGGAACCCTGGGTAGTGTAGTTATGAGAGGATTAGTGTTCCACCTACAGCTGAAGCAGGAAGCCTCCACAGGTCACACAGGGCCAGAGGTTTAATTTTATTCTACTTAATACTTCTACTCAGTAATGGAAGAAGTATTCACAGCCTTTGTTAAATATTAATATACTTTATAACACACTGAATAAAAGTTTTAAACTCAACAGCAAAAAACAGAGATTTCTGAGATTATAACATGTTTATGTGGAAAATCTTAATCTAAAACAACAAACAAAAAAACAGTGTTGGGTAGTAACTAGTTACATTTAATGGAGTTACATAATAATAATCACTTAGTACTGAGACATTTAAAAACTATACAAAAAAGATATTTTTGGCAGATATATAGACGAGGAAAGGTTGTATCAGGGGGTTTCCATATTTATTTTGTAACACTGGGTGGTATGTGGACTGTAAATAAACTGGGTTTATTACTTGTTTATTTAATTAGGTGGCAAATAGACTGGGGATAGTTGTATATTAGTTGTAAATAAATTTAGGAATTTGTTGAAATTATATGTGTGTTAAAAGAAGAAATGTAAAAAGGGGTAGATACATTTGAATTTTACTTCTACCTCCTCCTTTTTGTACACTGTTACCTTTGTCTTGTGTTTTAGTTTTTATTTTGGTTGTAGTGGAGTATTTGCAGTATAAAGTTGTATAAAATAAAAAATACTCAAATGCAAGTACCTCAAATTTATAAATGAAGTGTAATGAATGTTTTAGAGGGAAACATTTTACAGCTATAGCTAGTTAGGCAACTTTATAAATGTAATTTTACGAACAAACCATATCCGGAGCTACAATATATGAACTTTATATTCGACCACACAGCAGCGTAGACGGAAGTCAACTGAGCTTCACCTGCAACAGCTACAACAATAAAATGCTGCTATGAAAGGGTGCTGGAGCTTATCCCAGCTGACACTGGGCAAGAGGCAGGGTACACCCTGGACAGGTCACCAGACTATCACAGGGCTGACATTTAGAGACAGACAACCATTCACACTCACATTCACACCTACGGACAATTTAGAGTCACCACCTGCATAACCTGCATGTCTTTGGCCTGTGTGAGGAAGCTGGAGCACCTGGAGAAAAACCACGCTGACACATATTTTAAGAAATTATTCAAAGCAAAGTAACATTGAATATGTAGCCTAAAACTAAACTCTGACAGTTTAGTAAAAACTTCCTGGAAAATCAACTTTTTACTTGAGCTTATATGCAGGAGTTTTACCTGTAATGCAGTATTTTTATAGCGTGGTGCATTATTGCTTGAGTAAATGATCTGAATACATTTTCCATCACTGCTGAGAGTTTCCGGAGGCAACATGAGGACTTCTTTGTTACTACTTTGCTCACTGAGGTGAACATAAAGAGGATATTAAGATGTGCTTCACTTTCCCTGTTTTTGCCACCTCATCTAATATCATTACATTTAAATACTCTTATAAATACTCCTATGAAAAAGTGAGTTGTGAGTTACAACAGCACAGAGACAGGCTGGAAGGTGAGAAAACAGATTAAGAACTATTTGAATTAAATATCTATCTATCTATCTATCTATCTATCTATCTATCTGTCTATCTATCTATTGATCTATCTATCTATCTATCTATCTGACATGGTGCAGGTGTGTTGTACATTAAATATTAACATTTCCCCTCTGTTTCCCTTCATCATCAGGAATAAACACAGTCGAAACAAAACATGGCCGAGAGCACAAGTCCAAAGGGCTCTGGTGACTTTGCTAAAAAAGTCCAAAGACAGCTGAGCAGAAGCAAAGAAAAGGTAACAGTGTGCAAGTTTTTGTTTCCCAGATAACAAGAGAGAGAACTTATTTAAGTAGCTGTTGCTCTGAGGTATTTCTTTTTCTGCAGGTGCTGCAAAAGCTGGGGAAGACAGTGGAGAGCAAAGACGACCAGTTTGAACATTTTCTCCAGCAGTTTAATGACCAGCAGGTAATCATCTCGCCGCTGTGAGACAAAATAATACATATGGAGTTACTTTAATGTGTGACTCCCAGTTAAAGGAACAGTTCAACCCAAAATCAAAAGTGCATATTTTTTCTCTTATCTGTAGAACTGCTTATCAGTCCACATTTTTTCGGTGTGAGTTGTGAGTGTTGGAGATATCAGCTGCAGAGATGTCTGCCTTCTCTCTAATATAATGGAACTAGATGGCACTCAGGTTGTGGTGCTTAAAGGGCCAAAAAAATACATTTAAAAACACAACAGCAATGTCTCTTTGCAGAAATCATGACCTGGTTACTCAAGATAATCCACAGACCTTGTTGTGAGCAGTTTCATGTAGGAACTATTTTCTTTCTAGTAGACTACATCCACTAACCGTACCACTACGTAGAAGGAAGCATACATCTACTCAAGGACTGCCTATTCTTCCAATGGCCTGAAATTCTCCTGTTAGTCAGAAAATTGCCCTTGTGAGAGTAGACCTAAAATGTTATTTAAAATATACAGTTTAAAACATCATAAACCACAATACACTGTAAACACGGAAGACACAATACTTACACTAATACCCCTTAAAAGTTTGAGCGCATTTAACTAAAAGTGGGTACAGCTCTGGTGTGCTTTTAGCCAGCACTTGACCTTTGTTGTAGAGGGTTTTGAATGAAACTAGCTTTAGGGATTGAGTGCTTTCAGAGAAATGGAACTTTTGAGAAGAGGGGATTTGTTTTTGGGATAACAGGCTGTTGTAGAAATGGGTTTTTGGTCCAATGGCACTCTTTTTTTTCTGGACAAATGGCACGTTGGAATTTTGGGCCATTGGAACAATGGCATGGCACCAATCTACACATTAATGAAATGCTCATGCTTGTGAGACCACTGAGCTAGCTAGCGTTACAGCTCAGCAAAAGAGGACGCCGCTAATGTTAACATCTCGTGCTATCATGACAACGAATCTCTTGGCCATGAGTAGATGCACAACGATAGAGTTGGACCATGTAGCTTGGTAGAAAGAAAACAGCTACTACATAGAACTGCTCAAAACAAGCCCTCTTGATCATCTTGAGTAACCAGGTCATGGTTTTTGTAAAGAGACGCTGCTGTTGAGGTTTTCAAATGTATTTTTTGGCGCTTTGAGCACAACACACTGAGTGCCATCTACTTCCATTATACTGGAGAGAGGGCAAACATCTCTACAGCTGATATCACCAACACTCAGCAACTCAAGCCAAAATAATCTACACTGATAAACAGCACTGCAGGTAAGATGGAAAAACATGTATTTCTGATTTGGGCATGAACTGTCCCTTTAAACCTAAACATTTCCACTGCTGTCTCGACTGTGCATGCAAACACCGGGATAATTTATTGACTTTCCTCAGAGATCAAACATCATTGAAGTCATAAATCTAAAAGACAAACAATCATGCAAACCTTTTGTCTATTTGCAGACTGATGGGAACCGGATATACAAGGATATGAGGAACTACATCAATGCAGTGAGAGGTGAAAATGTGTTTTGCATGTATACACTGCAGAGCTGTAGATTTGTGTCCTCTGCAGGCTTCATACAGACAATTCTGCTTGTTACAGACATGCGTGAAGCTTCGAGGCGCCTTTCCCAGTCTCTGTATGATGCTTATGAAACTGACTGGGCTGGAGAGGAAGATTTAGGAGCCATTGTAGAGGTCTGTATGAACATCAGTGATAACATCAAACCCAGAGCGCTCATGATCTACCACTGCACATTTGTGTTTTACAAGCGCAAAAGCAGCAGGATTGCCAGGGGAACAAAACGCCTTCTCTCTCCTTCTCTTCATACATAATTAATGCAATATTTATGCTGCGCCTTTTAATAAGGGAGAGGACCTCCTGTGGAATGACTTGGAGGTGAAGCTATTAGACCAGGCCGTACGCACCATGGAGTCCTACGTGAGCCAATTCCCAGATGTCAGGGTAAGACAAGATGAAGAAAGTAAACAGAAGCCAGACAGACAAAAAAAAAAAGGCCTGAGAGTAAACACACAAAATCCCAGAAACACACACAAGCAGCTCACACATGCACACACACATATTATATCTGGGTCTTCTCAATCTGCAGGAGAAAGTAGCCAAGAGGGGAAGAAAACTGGTGGACTACGACTCTTCCCTTCACCACCTGGAGGCACTGCAGACTGCTAAGAAGAGGGATGATGTCAAGATAAGCAAGGTTACTAATGATGACATGCACATCTCTTTTATACTAATGTATTTCAACCTTTATTTGCTCAAAAAATAAATCTTGAAATGAATTTACTCTGCAGGCAGAAGAGGAGATGAATGCTGCCAAAAGTGTCTACGAAAGCATCAACACTGAGTTAAAAGAGGAGCTGCCTGTGCTCTATGAAAGGTCTGAATATTTCCTATTATGATATGAGATGTGAGGGTGCACGTTTTTAACATTCAAGCACATTCAATATTTCTTCCTTCTTAGCCGTATTGGATGCTTTGTGACAGTCTTCTCAGCGGTGTCAAGTTTACGAGACATCTTCTACAAGGAAATGAGTACGGTATGTTTTTCTGAAATAAGTTGGCACACAATATTCACTCTTATAAAATATTTTTTTTTTACCAGTCCTTTTTTCTTTCAGCTCAACCTTGATCTACAGAATGTGATAAAAGAGCTGCAGGCTCAGCATCCGGACAAAGTGTTTGCTCTGAAGGGAATGCAGCGGTATGTTTTTCTTCTTATCTTAAGACATTATGCTTTAATAGCCAGCAGTTTGGGGGGAATAGTTTCAACTCATGACAGCTGAAGCTCTGCTAAACTTTATGCAGGTGGCAAAAGACTGTAAATTAGCTGCAAGTCTCTTCTTGGCCTAATTCCAAATTAACAGTGGGCTTGGGCGTTATCTATTTTGTCACACCTTCATACCTTCCTGATGATGATGTCCTGAATAAAGTTATGTTGCTAATAAACTGCTTTTGTAGCTGGAAGAAGCCATGATAAAGTTATATGTGGCAATACTCTTAAGCAGGGACAGAGTCCTGAAACGTTATCCCCACCACTTGCAATTGCCATCCTTCTCAGCTCAGTTGCCTGTTTCGCCCATAGAGACTGACCTCTGGTGGTTTGTGCTTTGCATTACATTGCCAGATACAGCATCTCTGTATCAGTTTAATAGAGAGGGGGGAAACTATATTTCTTATAGTATTAGAAAGAACTTACCTTCAGGATTTGGCAGTCTTGGAACCCAATGGCTTTCAGTCTGACGACAATAAAGCCTCTAGGGGCAAGGGACAATATCAGCCAGTGGATAACCAGGGCAAGACTTCCTCTTCCCTGCACCACTCACTCTAAGAAAAAACAACGCAACAACATCTGCATATGAATGCAGATACTTATTTAAAAAGCTAATATAAAGCCAACTTTCATCATAGCTGACTGGTTCCGAGATTGCATTTCACCCACTGTGTCTCGCCTCTCCACATTGACTGTTTACCTACCAGAAACTAGAACCAATATTAAAATCTTGTCCCATTGCCTACAGAAACTGTGAATAGATATTACAGTATATCACAATACCATGATTCAGCCCAGGCCTAGTTTACAGGGTTGTTTTTTGCAGCCACAAAAATCTTCTTTGCCATTGTTCCATGTTTTATTGCCAAAAAGTTTCACCTTGGGTCCAAAGCTGTAATATTTACTGTATTACTTGTTACATTTTTCACACTGATGATGCCTTAGACGCTGTACATCCCACAGACAAAGTGCTCTCTGGTGAACCCTTATTTATGATGAATACATCTCCATTTGAGGATAGGAGGAAAATATTAATTTTTACTCTTGCAAAAATATTCCAGGTATGGCTCCCTCAAGAGACGAACTCTGATGTCCCCTAAGGCCTGGAAATCCAGCTTCTCTGATTTCCACAAGAGCTACAGTCCTCGACCGAGCCAGAGGTTTAGCTTCAGGTCCCCGGACAAACCTCGCCACAGCACTCTGTCCAGAGAGAGCAGCACCCTCGCAGTCACCCCGCAGCCACCTCTTCCGGAGGACCCCGTCTTTGAGTCCAGGGATCTGGATGCAGGATCAAGCCACAGTGAGATCCCCAGTTCTACTGCACAAGAAGATGCTGCAGCTGGAAACGTGCTGAACTCAGGAGAAGGCAGCAACCAGGTGGAAGAGGAGAAGGGCAGGAAAGAAGAGGAGTCTGAGCCTAAGCCTCCTGCAGAATCTGAAAATAAGGGAGACGGTGAGAAAGCTCCACCGAGTGACAGCAGCTCTGAACTGAACAACTCCTGTGATTCCGTGAGCTTGGAGATTCAGCTGTCTGCAGCAGACGACGGCCCGCTGCACATTGAAGAGGACGACCTCGACACTCCTAAACCAAACGGGCTGGAGAATGGTGAAGTTTCTGGGTTGAAGTCTGACACCAAGGACTTGAGCATTCCTCACAAGGTCTGTCATTTGGTTAGCTGAGGAATTTGTGATGCACACCTCCTCTATGTGTACACTATTGTTTCCTGTCACGACTCTCCTGTTTAACTTGACTCGTCTTTGTGTCCCATCTAGGATGCTCCTGCAGAAACACAGGCATCTCCGGACTCAAAAAGCACAGATGTTTAGCGTATTAAAACTCAAGGTTTGTATGTTTTTCATGAAAAATCTGTCACATATGATCAATACTCTTATTCCCTCCTGTCTTGTTTCTGTATTTGACTGAGCTTTTTATAAATCTGTGTCTGCCATGTGTTGATTTAACCAGGGAAGCACAGGAGAGATTGACATCAACAGCTGCACAAGAGAAAAAATGTGGAGACAGCCGCACTGAAGTGTCCATGTGTGGGGGGAATGAATGATGGACTGTGCATTGACATGTTGGAGTTAGTTTTCTTATTTATCTTTCATTGAATCAGTGCAGTGTATGGGTAAAGTCATATTTTTGTAACAGCCTTAAGTATCCCTTTAAAAATATAGACACATGACAGAAGGACCAGACTTAATCCCACAGATTTTATTGTATTCTGCTTCAAACATTTTAAAATCAGAGTAGTTTTTTATATGTGTATGAACACAATGAAATGCGCTGACAGGTTTACATTGTAAGAAAACTTTCTTACTGACTGCAGTATGGTCACTGTGTGCAGATGTACTGTGCTGTGAACTTCATTTCCCATTTTAGTTTGAATTAAATGTAAGTATGTTTGATCTTTTTCACGCACAAAACATGAACATGTTAATTACTGTAGACATACACTGATGATAAACTCCTTGTAATTACGAACAATGATCATGTTTTGTATCGTGTTTATGCTAATTTGTTGAACATGCATACGTAGACATACAGAAACAATCATGAAATGTGTACACAATAAATCCCTCTATCCTGTTTAATTTAATTTTAAATAAGGTGTCAACAGCTGTGGTTTCTTCTCTGCCAGTGGAGGTTTTAAAAAGACAGGGACAAAAACAGTGAGCGCTCACTCGGCCCAGATTTCCAAGCTGACTTCACTGTGAACTCAACATGACCTACATTAATGGAGAAGCGGAGAGATATGACTTCCTGCTTTTAAAGCCATTAATCTAAAACGTTTAAAAAAGTAATCGGGACCAAATGTCTAAATAAAACATAGTTGAATTCCAGAGTTTAAATGTTGGGAATAGTCTGGCTATGAGGGGTCAGCCTTTACCGGAATATGTAGTTAGATTATAGAAAATGTGCTTCATTTGTTATAAGAAAAAGACATTATGTGAACTTCCTGAAATGTGTTGTGGTCAGTTGAACCCAGTGTCTCTCACTTCCTGAACTGAATCAAGGATTTTTATTATGGTTACAATCAGGACACAGAAACCACTTGCTGATTTATCTGATTTTATAGGCGCTTCTGAAATATGATCTCAAATGTGGCACTGACACCTCCTGTCCACCAAATGAGCACCTGTTCTTCAACCGATGACGTTCAGGATTCTTGAAACCTCGGTGCTATTGAGGAAACCATCCTGCATTTCAGCCAGTTTTAAGCTTAATCATTGTTATCAAGCTGAGCCAGAAGGCAAAGCTTTTGATTTTCTGGTCCATCTACGTCCTAATCCTTGCCTATGGTCATGAGCTCTGGGTAGCTGGAAAGTGTTGCTGGGGAGAGGGACGTCTGGGGTGCTTTGCTTGGCCTGCTGCCCCCACGACCTGGCCTCGGATAAGTGGATGAAAATAGATGGATGGATAGATTGTAATGAAGGATGTGTCATCAGTTGACAGTGTTACATAATGCACAACATGAGTAAAGATTAGTGGCAAGATGGCTGATGGCAGTGACTACCTGCAAACTCTTTCTTTCCAACCCATAGACTATGACACTGATGACATCACAGTTTGCTCTTTGGGGTCAAGAAAAACGTGCAATTTTTTGTTTCCAACTAAGAGCCAACTCTTCGGGTTCCTAGCCAATTTATTTATGGGTGGAAATTCTCAAATGGTTCAAACTTTGGTATGGGACCCGTAAAGGAACCCGTTCCATGTTAAAGGGGTATGAAACTGTGATGAAGCTGATCGAGAGGAAGCACAGAATACAGACAGTTTTGGACTCCTTTAAATCCTTTTTTTAAACTGCAAAGTCATCTGGATGATTATTCCCCCAGTGACATGAACTCTGGAGCTGCCTCTCTGTCAGCTTGAGAGACAGACTACTTGTGCAACACAGAGTGGGTGGACTTGGAAATATTTTTATGTTGTTTATAACAAAAAAAACAAACTAGAAGGAAGGAGAGCTGATTTGTGTGTTTTGACTGGACAATAAATCAATGCATCATCTTAACGTGTCCAGCTGAATATGACTGTCTTTAAAAAGGCAGAGAGAAATACTTGATGACAACAGTTTACTCATCTTTAAGGAGGATCCCTCTGCCTGTGTAAACACCTCGTGTCTCCCGTGACTGTCAGTAAGCTTTGTGTCAACTTGAGAAAATAACCCTGATGATGTCACCTCAGCTTTGGCTTTGGGTTTGAAAAACATAGTTGTGTCCCATGCAGGAAGGATGTCGGGTGTGCCCCAAAATCTGACCGGCACAGCGCTGGTTTGGGCTGGTCTAATGTGGAAAACAAAACACCACATGCCCACACAGCCCTGTTAACAACAATCACATATTTTATGTGGCTCATTGTGTCTGAATCCAAAAAGAAAAGCTACCACACTGTCTCTGCTAACACTTAAAAGCTGTGACAATATGAGAACTGGCACAGCCGCATGGAGTGCAGCAAATGAAAGATGCTACCAAGTTGCCTTAAATGGGACTGGTATGCTTCACCCATGCTGGGAACTAAAAGTCAGTATAAATCAGCCTCTGCTGCACTGATTTTGACTATTCTTTTTGGAATCTGTCACTTTTAAGCCCTCCAAATATTTGTACAACACTAAATCGCTGGAATACGGGTAACCCTTAATTTTTTAGACCAAATTCTTTCCTGAAAAATGAATAGGCAAATGTATTCTTACTGTAGAATGGACAGTCAAAATGAGAATTTTTTTATTTTTTTTAAATTATTTTATAAATTATTTATTTAATTATTTATTTTATTCTGTTTTGTTCATTAGTATTTTCCGGAATATATTCTATTTTTTCTATTGCATTTTCATTTATTCATTTAATTATTTAAATATTTACTTACTTACTTTATTTTGTGACATTTTACAGACCTAACCAATAACTTACAAATCAATTAATTTATTAAATAAATTAATGTGTATCCCTATTGTGGAATGGACCTTCAAAAATTACAAAATTACGTAAATTATTACTATTTTATCATTTATTCATTGTCTTGTTAATTACTATTTTCCTAAATATTTTATCTATTTCTGTTTTTTAAATTTTAATTTTCCTCCTTATTTTGTATTTCTGTTTATACATTATTTTATTTTAATTATTTAATTATTTTTGCATTTATTCATCATCATGTTATATTTTACTGTTTTATTATTTTACAGACCAAAGCATTAAGTGAAAAATCAATTTACAGGCAAATTAATTTGTGATGAAAATAATTAATTTGTATTTTCACTGTAGCATAAACAAAATAACAAAATAATTTATTAATAATAATAATAATTTGATTAATTGATTTAATTTTTATGACTCAGTTGTCTTCTTGTTTTTTTGGTATTTTTATGATTACATTTATCTATTTCTCTTTTATATTATTTGCTTTTTTCTTCGATTTTTATTTTTTCTACATTTTGAATTATTTACATGTCATGTATGTAATCATATATATATATATAGAGAGAGAGAGAGAGAGAGAGAGAGAGAGAGAGTTTTTATTTATTTTTATGTGGAATAAGTTAAAACCAAAATCAATAAATTTACTATAAAAACAAATTTAAATAAAATAATAAAAATAAAACATCAAATCTTCCTTGAAATATTAAATGTATATCTAGTTAGCTCGCTGGCACGTCCTCAGTGTGTCTCATATTTACGCTCCGTAGTGACACACGCGGCTGATAGACGATCTCTGACACGGACGCGGGAGGAAAGGGAGGGGCGGAAATCGAGAGCGCGAGCTGCGTGACTCACGAGTGTCGGTGGGAGAAAAGTATCGCTGCTGCTTGTATTTCACAGACGCAGAGTTTCACACTGCTCAGCAGACTCGCACACAGATTACATTTCAAACTTAGAGAGTTTCACAGTTACCGAGCGTGTGTTAGTTTCCTCCAACCTTTAACGTCCCGGTAACGGTTGAACGGTCGGATTTAACCGGTCAGCTCGGTTTGAGAGTCTCCGCTGCGCCCAGGTAAGACATCAGCCAACAGCTGTGATGAACAATGAGTGTTGAGTGTGTGAGTGTGTGTGAGTCGTCAAGTCTTCACCTGGAAATGTCGTTTACACGGAGCTGTTCGCCTCAGACCGACTTCTTCGTCTGCTTTGGGTCATTTAATGCAACTTAACGAGGACGAAGAAGAAGTTCAGTTGTTCGTCTTAAGTGTCAGGCTGAGACAAAGAAAGTCAGAGTGTCGGTAACAATGGTGGAAAAGGTGTTGACCTTTATTTCCACGCGTGGTAAATTAACAATAAGAGATGCGGAAATGTCATCATGGTTGTTTGTTTGTTTGTTTGTTTCCTGCAGGTAACCAGTAAGCTCACAAACTAACCATGAACAGTAAGTTCACCTGCTTATTTTTTGCATTGCAAATGTCTTTCTCACTCTTTCTGGCCCTGCCATGACACATTTCATTATTGCTGATATTTTACTAAAAGACTTGTATTTAGAATAGTTAATTTTTAGGTACTTGTAGGCGACTTTACCATTGTTTTTTTTATCATAATGCTGCTTTATACTTCCATTTGACTACATTAGAGCTGCAGTGATCAGATGATTAGTCGATTAGTTTATAGAAATAAAATGAATCTGCAACTGTTTTCAGAAAGGATTCATTGTAATTAGGTAATTTTAAGTAAAAATGTTAAACATTTGATGCTTCCAAGTTCTCAAATGCAATAATCTGCTGTTAAGAACCATTTACGTCATAGTTAACTACTTATAATGGGAGTTTGGACTGTTGGTTGAAGAATACAAGACATTTAATGAAGTGAACTCGTGCTCTAGATATTGAAGGCAATTGTTGAAAAGGTAAGTTGTCTAATTGCTCATAGAGCTTCAACAATTAGTTGTATGACTGAACAACAGAAGAATAAAAGCTAACTAATTTGATAAATGTTAGTAATTTTGTCATAAAAAGGATAGAAAATGCTGTTTTCAGCCTCTTTAAATATGGAGATTTTTTTCTTGACTAATATCATTCGGTTGTGGACTGACAAAACAAGACATTTACAGATGGGCGTTTTTTCACTATTTTCTGACATTTTGAAGACCAAATAATTGATTGATCGAGAGAATAATCATCAGTTGCAGCCCTTGACTACATTTATCTGAAAAATTAGTTCCTAGTTACTTTGCAGATTCAGCTTACACACAAGTTGATCATCCTATAAGATATGGCATGATGCATAAAACTAGCTTCACTTCCACAGATATAACAGTAACATGTGTCATTAACATTAATCCATTAATATAACTAATCAAACAATGCTCTAACTGAGGCCATTCTGTATGAGTACTTTTACTTTTGATATTTTCAAGTATTCTTGCTGATCAGGACCACGACTGAGTTTTATTTTCATTAACAATTAATCTGCAGATTATTTCCCAGAGGTTTGGACATGCATCACATGACTTGGACTCGAGTCAGACTTGTGTCACAAATTTAACGACTTAGCACTCAACTCGATCAAATCAAAAAAGACTTGCAACTTGACTTGGACATTAACACCAATGACTCGTGACTTTATAATGCTTGTCACCTTAGCCAGGGTTCAAATTAAAGTATGTTAAGGTCAGTGATGTTTCACCATTGTAGCTTTCCAACGAGTGCTTCACTGCGAATGTGTCACGTTATCTCTAGCTCATCCAAGTCGGCCACAGTGTGCCGAGTGCACTTGAACATTGTAATCCAGCCTTGAGCTGTGGTGTCTTTTTGGAGACTCTGTAAAAAAATGGTGCACGTCTTCTGTGATTATTTTAGAGTTTTTCCGATAAAAAATGACAGCTGAAAAATGTTAAACTTGGGCGAAGAGGCTGGGCTTGTCATTGTCACCAGCCATCTTATCACAGTGGAGAAGGGGCGAGACAAACACCACCAAGACCAGCTGTCACAGAGTACGAATCCAAGTGCTCAACAGCAATTGCTGGGAAAAGAACTGCTTTGGCGAACACTTATTAAAGTAGCTCCAAGGATGATCCAACCAAGTGACAAGGAGGTGACAGCCCAGTGGCACAGAGCACTTAATCTGTGTGTTCCAATACCCATACTGTCATATCATATAGTATGTCAGAAAAAGATTTAGTATGTGTACACACATTGCAAAGTAACAAAAGCAGGGTTGACCTTCGTCTCTGGAGACTTCTGTGAGTGACGTTTGTTTTATCTCCAAGGTAACGGATAAGGGTCAAAGTGCGGCGCATAACGTTATGAGGAAGTAGTATGTCCCAAATGTGTGCATACTGCATGCAACAGTATGTGCTTGGTAAGAGCAGCTGCAAAGTATTTTATGAAGGACAAAAAAAACGCCATGGTTGTGCAGACACGTTACACAGTGCCGTGCAGTTTACATCAGTGTGCAGAGCAAACAAAGGTAGACACACCCCTGAGGCGATGACAGTGATACCTTATATGATACAACAGCCCTTCCCTCCCAACCCCCACCCATCCTCCTCTCCTATTTTCTCCTTCCTTTAAATATTCCACACAATGTCTTGAGTTTAATATGCAGAGCAGCAACACCTATGGAGTCAGATTTTACTATTTGTTTGAAAGATATTTGCACATCCAGGTGTCTCAGATGCAGGTGCGTTGGAAAATATTGATGTGTCTTTTAACAGAATAGGGTTTTTTTTCTGTTTGTTTTGTTCTCTTGTTCTTTCATTTGTGGGATGTGTGACATATGGTGCACAGGCTGGTGTCAGTTAGTGGAAAACAAACCCACAGCTGATTAATTCGCCCACACCTGTGCACACCTGTGAAATGGGTGGAACAGTTTCTATTTAAGCTCAGTGTTGGAAATAATGGTGTTGAACACCCCTGACGAAGGTCCAGTAGGACAGAAACATTAGCGTTACTAGTAAATTGTGCAGCTGAGCAAGAGCAGTGTGCAGGGTTTTCTGTTCCTAGACTCAAGTTTTACTTTTTTTTTTGTTAAGGGCTGAATTAAAACGCTCACCACTGGCCAGATGTTGAGTTTTTTTTTTTTAAAGTGGGTTTGCATGAGATACTCATCCATAGATAGTATATTACCTACAGTGAGCACGACCCCAGTTTGGAGAAGCAGGCTGGAGTCCACCTCTGAGGGTAAGCAATGTGCTGCTGTGGAGGAGTCGGCAATAAAATGTATTTTAGCCACCTAAAATAATCAGTTTCAGTTACACTATATTGATAGTATTTTCACTGTGCCCTTCAATGCCAGACTCTATTGAGAAAAACAGTGATTTAACATCGCTGAACCCAGGAGCTGCTGGTCTACTGCTGCCTCCAACAGTTATTTTGTTTGTGTTATTGTGTGACTTAAGTGTTTGGTGATTCACTACAGTTACACAATGACACAAACAAAATAACTGATTGCAGCAGTGGTAGACCAGCAGCTCCTGGGTTCAGCAAGCTAAAATTGTCTGGTGGCTTTGATAAAAGCATAGATAATAAAAGTCTTTATTTACAAAGTGCTTTACATGTCAGTAACTGAAACAGACAAGACATGAAAACAGCAACTTTTCAAAGAACTGATAAAAACACTTCGGTATAGAAAAACCAAGGAAATTAAAGGCTAAACGAACTTTTAACTCAAGTAAAATCAGAAAAGGCTCTTCGATAAAAGTATGTCATAAGAAGAGACTTAAGAGATCACTGACTTAGCCAACCTGATTTCCTGATTACACTCTGTCCCCTGAAGTTTTCAGCTGGGCATCTAGAACAGGCCAAAGACCTCTGCCCGAGGACCTCAGAGTACGTCCTGGTGTGTAAGGCACCAAGAGGTCGGAGATATAGCTGTGAGAGAGACATTAAAGCCTTAAAAGTTATCAGTAAAATCTTAAAACCTGTTCTAAAACATACTGTGAGCCAGTGTAAAGAGGCTGAAACTGGAGTGATGTGATCACATTGGTTGTGGTTAGATGGGCAACTGAGGCCATTAACAGTTTTCCCTTCCCTGCCTGAGGGAACGGCAAAGTAGTAAAACTGCTCTCCATACAGTGTACACTTTAACTGATTTTCATTTGTTTTAGGTGGCTAAAACTTTTTGTTGCTGTCCCCTCCCCAGTTGTACAGTGCTTAGCTTCTCTATCGGACTCCAGTCTGCTTCCCCAGACTTCAAAAAATCCCAACTCTCCCTTTAAGGACGTGGGACATGACTCAGGACTTGCCTGCCCTGACTTGAGACAAAAGTTTTTCTCAGTTAATCATGTGGTCGTAAAACAATGTGCCAAAGGTGACATCATTAAATGTTTTGTTTTGCTCAAACAACAGTTCAAACCTCAAAATATTCATTTTAGAGTAATTTATGACAAATAAAAGCAGGAAATTCTCACATTTAAGAACCTTGAACAATGTTTGGCATTATTGCTTAGAAAATGACTCAAACAGTAACCAGTTGATTTTCTGTCTTTGACCCTCCTGCTGATGATACTTTTGTACCTCTTCTTCTGTGAAATTCCAAATGCAGGACTTGTAATGAAGTGTTTTGTAATGTGGCATTGCTGCGTTCACTAAATTAAAAGCTCTAAGTACTTCAACCAGCGGTGTGTTCTGTGATTAAGCCGTTGCATCACACAGTATTCTGAAATAAATAAGAGGCTGACAAGTTAGTTTCAGCTGCAGCCCTTAATAATCAGATTACTGTGTCACAACACTTAATATTCCCTCCTCAGCCAGCAGCTATGCAGTTACACAACTCGCTCCTAGCAGACTGTGTGCTGAAGATAGAGCCCTGTGACATTTTTAACACTGTTTTTTATCTTCCAGCTTCAGATATGTCTCCTGCGACAACACTCTCCACATATATAAACACAAATGTGACAGAGGGTGAGTACACTGTGTGTTTGCTCTTGTGTATGTTGTGAATGCACTCACTTGGCTTCGAATCTGTGAGCTGCAGCCAACAAGTATCCTGATATCATAGCCTTCCAGTTTGTGCTGTTTTATCAACACATGTCACGCTTGTGTTTTGTGCAGCATCAGATATGGGGCCTTTAACACAGCTTCCCACACAAGCAGACACCACCACCATGATTCAGGGTAACTCCTACACTTTTTTTGTTGTTTTTATGTTTTCTATTACTGGCACACAATCCAGTCTCCTGCTGGATCCACACAACTGTGAGACATGGCGCAATTTACTTCCTCTCCCGCACAGCAGAACAATCCATGACCTTTTTACCTCGTCTTTTACCAGCCATCAGTGGTAAAAAATACTTTTTCCTCTCCCTCAGTGATAACAACAACAGCAGCAGCAGCCCCCGCCGGTACAGACTCCGCTGTCGTAGCAGGTAACTGTTGGCACTTTATCCTGCGCTTTTTTTTCATCATCATGCCTCAATACTGCATTTAAAAAATATTTTCCCCTCATTTTTCCAGTGGTGGTTGTTCTCATCTTGCTGACGATAGCTGTTTTGGCCTTCCTGCTGTACCGGTATCTCTGCCACAACAAAGGGGACTACAGGACGACAGGGGAGCCGGCTCCAGGGGAGGACCCTGAGGAGGAGTACAATAACCAGGCTGCGAGCGAAAAGAAGGAATACTTCATATGAAGGAGGGAGACGACTTAACAGGGAGTCGGAGAAGAAAGAAAAGAAGGACTCTACTTTATGCATCTGTGTTTTGAAGGAAAGGTTGCTGCGTTCTGCACACGGGGCAGAAAAATGTTCAAGATTTTTGTTGTTAAAAACGCAGATGCACACAAGCAATGCCAAAGATAAGATTATTATAATGAGAGTGAAAATTGATGGAGGAGAACAGATGACAGGCAACAGGTGTGTGTTCAGATTAGCAGAGCTAGGCGTGAAACAGGTGGTGGGGTTTTAGTATGTCACGGTTACATGATCAGTAAATACTCAGCAACAATCAAAATGTAAGACGAGCTCGTCTGCTGCACTGTTTATCAGCCATGTTTCAGTTTTTCTCTCTAGTATCTGTGGTTTCATTCAGCCATACTGTATGTTTACCCCCGACACTGACGTGTTGCGGGGCAGTTACTTTTATATTCTGCTTTTAAAGTTAAAGTTTTTCTATGCAGCTCTTTTATAAGCTAGTTTAAAACAATGTCCTCCGTTTGAGTACAGGACAGCCTGAACTTTATTTGTTGTGTTTGATTGTCTTGTATCTGGTTTTGTTTTGTATAATTCCTTGTGCCAGACATGGTTACTGATGACTTCCCTATTTGAGATAAATAAGGAAGGCAATAAAACTTGTTTTTGGACTAGTGCCATTATACAGTGTGACAGCCTGCAGTGATTTGACTATTTTGAAACAGGCACAAGCCAACGATCTGACTTTCAAGTGATAATCAGTGCACTAAGAACTCAATGTTTGAGAGCATACAGAAGATTTCACGGAGTTTGTTACATATGCCTAACTACATTTATTTTCACCCCCTATAATCCAGCACAAAATCCAATTGTTATTAAGTTTATGTTGACTTTTTGTTGAGTGTTTGAGAGTCAACTGCCTGAAAAATATTATAAACCTTTCAGCATAATTAGTTCACAGCAGCAGAAGGCAAGGTAGATGTTGCTTTTTTTTAAAGCAGCAGTGTGTAGGATTTAGTGACATCTAGTGGTGAGGATTACCAATCGCAGCCAGCTGAAACTTCTCCCACATGCTAAGCGTGAACTCTGTTAAGACTCCTTAAGTGTTCATTGTTAAGGTGGTTTTTACCAGCAGCCAAATTATCCAAAGGTCTCTTTCTCTTTAAACAAATGGACTAGGTGACCAGAAAAGGTAAAACAGTACTGAATAAAAAAGTTCAATATTGCATATCAGTGTTTGGCCACAGCTGTTCGGCTTGTCACAGACAGCAACTAGCCGAGTATCTGCTAGAAACCAACTGGTGGATCGCAGGTACATTCTGAATGGACAGCAAGTGACTCAGGAACGTCTTGAGTTTGTAAAAAACACTTTATTTTGAAGTACAATTAATTTCTGGCGCAGGGCTTTTATTTAGAAGTTTGATTTCCTGCTGTAGAGTGAGTACAGATAGAGCTACTTGATAGAGACAGCAAACTAGCTGGACGACATGGCCAAATGAAAATATGGCGCTGAGTGTATTTACCTGTGTGGACCTTGAACTAATGACAGAGGACCAGGCTGGACCAGTTGGGAACCACTGTGCTTATGTCTGCTCACCTTTTTTCTCTTGAAGACCCTGGGACCGGTTGCACAGAACACCTTAGTGTTTTCTCCTTAAGTGTGACACTCACACTGTTGCACAGAATCCCAGAAAAGGTTTCCTTAGTTAAGGAAAAACATGAATTCATTTGCTGCGTTTTCATGGAGATTGTTTGTTTGCTCGGACTCACACTTGTGATGCCTGTTATCGTCTCATAAAACTGGCTTATAGTTAGTGAAAAAATGGCAGAAAAAAAGAAGACAAGAAAACAGTTTCTTTCATTCATCACCAGTAACTTGGTCATGTAGTTGAGACAGAGTCAGAGGTACCTTAAGTTTTTTTTCTCTTTGCTTTACCTTGCTTTGGTTGCTAAGGTCTTTTGTGCAACGGTCTAGAGATTCCTTTGGTATAAGACCAAAACAAGAGGAAAACCTTAAATATGTAAGTGAACATTTTAAGGGAATCTTAAGGAGAAGATTTAAGGGTGTTTCCTGCAGCTGATTTTATCATGAGGTCTCTTACTCTACAACAAATGGACCCCCTGATTTATACCGGTAAATACACTGATTAGAGAAGTTAGAGAAGAATTTTAAGGTAACAAAACACGACAATTCTTATTTTCAGGTTATAATACACTAAAGAAAACACTCAGAATATTCCATTTCTGCCAATATATCCACCTAAATCCTGCACACTGGACCATTAAGGATCTGTGGGAACCTTTATCTAAATACAAACCACAACTTCAAATGATTACCAGGGATGTGAATCAAAACCTTTCTGACGGAGTGTCGACAAAAAGTGCTTTTAAAAGCTTAATAAAATGTGATTTATTGTAGGATGTGATCAGAAACCAAAAGCCATAAGTAAATTCAAATGTGCTGGTTGTCCTTTTCCTTAAAAATGCAAATATACAGCTTTAATTTGATGGAGCACATTGCCTGTAAGGAACAAAATATTTACTAGGAACAAGCCTTTTCATTTTAGGGGAGTCTCATTGGTACTCATAGATCCCATTTTCCTTTAGATATCTTTAGGTGAGAGTTCAAGGGACCCTTCTGAAAATGGCCATGTCAGTTGCCCCGTAAAATTTAGCCTGACTTTGGAGTGTTATTTCGCCCCCTTCCTGACGAGCTATATGAATGTGGTTGGTACCAATGGATGCCTGAAGTTATCTAGTCCAGTAGCTTTAAAAATGAGTGTGCTACGGTCTCTAAAATACTTCCTTTTTGCCATAGGGGGGCAGCCATTGATTGGGAGCCACTGATTACACCTCAGACTCAGTGTGACGCTTGGTGATTTTGACAAAAATACAGATCCATATTTGACTTAGTACCTTTTATACCAAAGTGACAACATTTAGGTTACTTATTTTTTCACACAGTATGTATACTTATTTAAGGTGGGTGATAATTACACATAATGAAAAAAAGTCTCTCGTGATACTACTATGAAAGCAAAGCGAGTAAAAGCATATGCTCAAACAATCAAAGATGTTATCTCAGGGAATAAAAACCTGCCCTGTTCTCATACAGTATATGAGCAAATAAAACAAACATGCAGCATTTCAAATTTCCAAAATAACCTTTATTCTAAACTTACATTTTAAATTTTAAGTTTAGTATAAAAAAGTTAAGTGCACCTAAGATCTTTTTTCAAAGTATTCCATCTTTGACACTCATCTCCTTTAGTAATCTTAAAAGATAGAATGTGTACCAAAGTCTATCACATCACTTTAGTACATACATCTATTTTACAAAATATTGTAAAGAGAATCCCTGAACTATAAATGTCCATAATCCTTCAACAAAGAGTAATCCATTTGCTGGCTGTGGTTGGCATAGCATCTACTGGTCAGCTGTAGTTTACAGTACTTCATATTGCTGGGACAAAGCCACCATTATGCTGCTTTACAAACAATCAGAGCAGAGATGGAAAAGAAGAAAATAAAAAACATGATTGAATCATATTTTCTTTTTAAAAAGTTTTAATAGCTGTGGCCTTTTGAAACGACAGCATGAGTGAGTTTAAATGCACACTGAGCCATTTTAAAAACACTCGAGTCGACACGTCAGTCGCGTCTGGTGTTGTCGCTTTGTGTGTGAGCTGCTGACAGGAGTCCATTAGATGAATGAAGCACGTTTCCAGACAGCTGGTCTCTCTGACTTAACACTGAAAATCACTGAATGTTGGCTTGACAGCGACAGCATTTGTTTTCTGGTGGCCACAGCTGTTAAAACTCGATATGGTGTGTCGGATACCCAGTGACACAATTGACGCTACCAGACACCAAAATGAAGAATATCTACAAATATACGGCATCCATACTGACTTAGTTTGAGATACCTTCTTTAAGTTTCAAGATAACACATTATGTAAAGATTCTAAAGTTTAATTAGCAGCACAAAAATGTCTTGAAAATGAACAATTATGCTGACAGTGATATAGCCTCATTACAAAGGTTTGCATACACTTTCAGGCTACTAAACACGACACATCTCGACTGTCAAATGGACTAGATGGATCTAAAAATGCTCAAAAACCCCACACTGTCTTTAAAAAGTCATGAAAACAGAATTTAAAAAAGAAAAACAGGAGAGTAGCCCCTTGTCTGCAACCTCTCAGATTTGCTTTGCAGTGCATCTCAGATAAAAAGTATTTAATCACATTTTTTTTTTTTTTTACATAGCAAAGGTGCAAAAGCATGCAACGACTTAAAGATGCGATTAACCCACGTAAAGTGACACCGACACATTAACTAACAATTGCAGTCATGTCAGACTGAAGGTAAAGTACCGACAGTCTCAAACCTGCTCACTCGATGATATGTTTGCTTTTAAATTGTGACGTTTCAAATTTCAAGTCACAACCAAACATAAGTGCATTGTAGACCAAATCTTTGGTACAACCAGCTCATTGGTTATACTAACAAATGTATTATTAGCCTAACTACTCATGTAAATGTGGAATGAAAGTCATGAAGGAAGAAAAAGAAACACTGAAATATTAAAGTCTCCTCAACCATTTTAAAACATCGACTAATGCTATCACAAAGATGACGTTTTTCTACGGTGAATAAATACTTTAAAAACTGGTTTGACGATACCAAATGATACTGTGTGAAAAGAGAAACAGTGGAGGGTAGTTCTTATAGGCTGTACAATAAAACATTTAGTGTAAAAACTCTGGGTATCCGACTGTGAAACAAAAACAGGAGACAAAAAAAAAAGAAAAAAAAAAAGCTAAAATGTTACACCAACCACCCCTTCCCGTTCAACTTACTATTTGGATTTATTTTAAATTTCTTTCCTTTAAGTTTACTGAAGTTAATTTGCTTTAAATTAGGGCTATCCCCAGTGCTCTTTGGCACTTGACTATGTTCATCTACAAATTGCCCAACAAGGTACAGTAAACCACTTTGGATATTGCATGAAATCTTTTCTTTAATTATTTGCTTCAGTTTAATTTCTTTAATTTACAAGAGATTTAAATGTGACAATCTGTCAGATAGACTGTGCGACAAATTTGATAGTTTGGATACTGTGCAAAAGACAAGACGATTCTAGCTAAACGCATCCGAGATGCTTATTCTTTTTTTTTTGTTGTATACTTGAGACGTCATTTCTCATGATCATCATATTTACATGGAACTATTACACATATATTAATTTAACTACACTAAAAGTTTTCAAAAAAAAGACAAATGGAAATTTATTTTTTTTTGCGCTTTAACTGCAACTTTGTAACTGCATTTCACTTTCACCATAAAGCAGCTAAACTATATAATGCGGGTCTGATAGTTCAATATTTCATTTACATAGCTTTTACAGGTATACAAGAACATCGATGTAATTTGTGAACCGTTTCGATCAAAGGAGACCAGGTCTCTTGAACAAATACAGATGCCTGAAAGAGGTCCACCTGGAATGACCAAAGCGGTTAGACCCAATGGAGAATTATGGAATGAATTCTACGACGTTAAAAATTTGCATTTGTCCTCTCCAGGCAGTGGCATTCATCGTTTGATCTCTAGGTAAGAAGTGGAGTACTGTACCTTTCACGAGGGCTCTAAAATATTACATTCCGTTAGGTGATATCAGTATTGTGGCATGGCCAAGCAGCCTGAAGAGGGAGGCGTATGGGATGGGGGAAGAACTGGGGCATCGTTTGGGACGGGGGCACGGTTTAGGCATGAAGGAGGAGTTGAAAAGTTGCTGTTACCAGATGGTATAACCTCCGCCGGATCCACCCAGGAAGAAGTTATTCTTGCGCTGTGCCATTACAACATTGGCACCCTGCATGGCAGCCAGCTGAGCTGCATTGGGGGGATGTCCAGGAGGTGGGGGCTAAAGAGGAGGCAAGAAGCAAACATTAATCGAGAGCTGATCAGCTTTGGATCTCAATAACATCCAATAATTCTGGCTCCTTTAAATAAGTGAACTGCGTGGATACTCACTGGGATTGAAACACCGGTGCCTCCTGAGAAGCGCGCACCAGCATCAAAGCCACCATCCACCATCACTGTTGAACCAGGGGGGTAAACAGGTCCCATGGGGTAGTAAGCCATTGGGACATTCTGGCCCATTTGCCCAACAGGCATGTGTGGCTGCATGGGCATGAACATCTGAGCACCAGGGTAGTGAGAGGACATCTGTGCCACCTGACTGGGCACCTGATGTGGAAGCACATATCTGGGCTGGTATATCTGCAGATACAGAGGTGAAAACAGTCGATTAGAACCGCTCGCTGAGAGTTTTATATTGTGTCATATAAATGTAATAGTTACCTCAGAATATGCAGGTGGTGTGTCTGTGTAAGGAGGTGCCTGAGGAGACATTTGCATAGCAGGAGGGTATACAGGTGCAGAGCTCTGCTGAGGGTACACAGCCTGCTGTGGATATGAACCTGCAGAACAACATTTTACTTTAAGCGTTTAGTCTCCACAGTGACTGACACAGAAATCTCAGGCTGAGTGAGTGACGATGTTTTCGTGGCGCTGCCCTGCGCTGTGGAATTATGACAACACTTAACAAGAATTTTTTAAATGCTTCTTGGAAACAACAGAATGTTCTCTGTAAGAAAATACCTGATAAGACAAAGATGTCTTATCAAGATGAAGCAAATAATACCATGTTTTCAGTGGTAATTAAACATATATTAATATTCAAACGTGCAGAAAAGAAATTTAGCATATACGGCGTTGCTTGTGGGGTGAAAGCTAGTGTCAATAATGTCAATGATGACAGCCTATAAGTAAAACTTACTTCATACACTAAGACATAAAGGGCCATGTGAAATCCTTATCAATTTGTTCCTACAAATTCATATATTAATATAAAAAAATACAGTTGAAGTTGTTCTTCTTGGGACCAGGGTTTTAGTTAATAAAGTTGCTTTAGCGCTTTATTTTTTGATTAACTTTAGTCATCTGACATAAAATTAAGTCTAATAATCAAAAGGTGGTGTCAATTCCAGTGATGGAGGGAGCCTATAGAGAAAGATTATTTCATACACTAAGGTGTAAAGGACCATGTGAAATTGCAACAAAACTGTTCTACGTATAGAAAATATAGTTCAAGTTGTTTTTTGGAGATTTACACATCTGTCTAGAGCTGCTTTAGTCAATTATTTGATAACGTTAGTCATCTGACATAAAATTATGTCTACTAACCAAAAGGTAGTGAATGGTGGCGTCAATTCCAGTGATGGAAAGAGCCTATAAGTAAAACATTTTTTCATACACTAAGGTGTAAAGGTCCCTCTTACAATGGTTCCTATACATCCTACAGCATTAAACAGTGAATTAAATATAAAAAATACAGTTCAAGTTATTTTTGGGCGTAAAAAAAACAAAAAACCAAAAAAATGCATCCAACAAAGACAACACATCTAAATAGAGCTGCTTTAGTCAATTATTTGATTATCATTAGTCATCTGACAGAAAATTAAGTCTGATAATCAATTCAGGTGATGCAGAGAGCCTTTAAGTAAAAATTATTTCATACACAATACTACCAAACCTGCAGCATAAAAATGTGAACTATGTATAAACAATACGGTGTACGTTGTTTTTGAGGGTTTAAAAACTTACAACACCTAAAAGACAAACAAAAAAACATGCATCATACAAAGACATCACATTTAAATAGAGCTGCTTTAGTCAATTATTGATTAATGTTAATCATCTGACAGAAAATTAAGTCTCATAATCAAAAGGTGGTGTCAATTCCAGTGATGGAGAGAGCCCTTAAGTAAAACTGATTTCATACACTAAGGTGTAAAGGGCCCTCTTCCAATGGTTCCTACAAATACTACAATATTAAACTAAATATAAACAATTCAGTTCAAGTTGATTTTTGGGGGTTTAAAAATGACAAAACGTAAAAAAAACATGCATCCAAATGAAGACAACACATTTAAATAGAGTTGCTTTAGTCAACATTTGATTAACAATGGTTGTCTGACATAAAATTAACTCTGATAATTAAAAGGTAGAGAAAGATAATGTCAATTCCAGTGATGAAGAGAGCCTATAAATAAAACTTATTATTATTCTCTTCCAATATTTCCTATAAATCCTACAGCATAAATCTGTGAACCAAGTATAAAAAATACAATTCAGGTTGTTTTTAGGGTTTAAAAACCTGTGACAAAACGTCAAAAAAAAAAATGCATCCAAACAAAGACAACACATTTCAACAGAGTTGCTTTAGTCAATTATTTGATTAACAACAGCCATCTGACATTGAATTAAGTCTGAAAATCAACTGGTCAGCTAATTCCTTTCAAAGCAAAAACAGTTACAATCTCTGGTTTCACTTTCCCAGAAGTGACTATTTCCAGTTGTCAGACTAAACAGGTCTCTGAATGCATCACGGTGGACTCTTCGAGCATTGTGTGCTTGAATTACCTAGCCTTGGCAATTATTCGACAAAAAAACAGGTTAATCGATCAGGAAAATGGCTTTTTGGTTACAGGCCTTCATGTGAAGTGCATGAGCGCTTTGAAACCTGGTGGCAACAAAAGACCTGAGCATGTTTCAATCAGGTGCACATACAACCGGGTACTAACACATGATGTACATATAGACACACTCGTACACATACTGTGTGTGGGAAACCGCAATAAAAATTAATATAATAAGCACAGGTTTAAATTCCATGCATGTAGAGCCAAACACTGAGCTCTGCCTTTAAACTCTGCCTCCTGTGTTGAGTGATGCTAGCTAACTGCAAATATGTGACCTGGCCACTAACGCCACGGTGATATAAGGTGACAGTACATGTTCACACACAACAGCTATGATATTATTTTACACTAAGCTAGATGCGAGAGATCAACGTGTGTGCTGCACAGTTTAAGCAGAAAGCGTCAGTTTATTGTCATGTAACGTTACGTAGCTAAACGTGAAGTCCGCTTCAGATGGCCATAACGACAGCTCTTCATCTCTAGTTTTACCGTCAGCGTCTTAAAACCGACAGCTGACTACCGACCCCGACGAGGTCTGGTTAAATACCTTTGTTGTTCATTGTTCTGGGCTGATCCGGAGGCTGAGGAATATCAGATTAAACGGAGCTCTGCGTATCTTGTCACGGCCTTATAACAGGTTACGGCTTCACAATCATTCACTTCCTTGTTTTTCAGCTTCTTGTTGTTGTGGAAGTGGTGACGTCAGCCGTTGTCGGTTGTGTGCTGCGACGCACCGGTTTACGCCAGTTAATAAAAAGAAAAAACCTCACATGTTTTACCAACATACACCTCATTTGAACATGTGTTACGCACAAATGGGATAGAAATTAAAAAATAAAAATGTGATTATAGATATACAAGACATTTTTTTAATAAAAGGAAAATCTCACCAGTAAGGAGATCATGTTTGGAGCTCACATATATGTGACATTAAATGGCAGAAGGCTTTACTGCAAGATTAGATTTAAATCAACAATGTACATTTTGCAACATGAACCTGACACATTGGCACATTTGTTTTATAACTGTCCACACTGTATTCAGTTTTGCACAGATTTTGGGAACATATACACTTTTAGAGAGATGTTTTTTTATTTTGAAGCAATGTTAATTCATTAAATTTTGTAACAAACCTCATGATCCTGTTAGGTAATTTCTAATACACTGATCTAAATGTGCAAAATCCTCCTCCTGTTAATTTTTTAAAATATATATATATTATTTTATAATTTCATGAAATAATGTAACATGTAAATATTAAGACATAATTAGAACCTGAACTATTTGATTTTAAATGCTTTTTCCTCCGTCAATTTCAGTCTGCCACTTGTTTTTTGTCAGTCCATATGATGTCTGACTTTGTATAAATCAGAGTTTTCAATAAAGTTGGGAGGAAAAAAAAACAGTACTCTGTGTTTAACCTGCGTGCGCCCCCTACAGTTAGAAATGGAGAGGAGTTCAAGAGTGACTGAAGGTGAACTTTTGACTCACTTCTTGAAATATTTTATGATTATTATAAAACAAGAAATAAAAGTTAAATATACACAGGGGACGAGAGGAAGATGTATTTACTGTCAGAATACATGCTGAAATTAAATATAAATAATAATAAAACAAAACAGAACAGAACAAAATAAGTAAAATAAAATAATAGAAATAGAATTTAAAAAAAAATATTTTGTAATTTAAAAAAAAGACTCAAAAGTTAAATATACAGAGGACTGTATTTACTGTCAGAATATATGCTGAAATAATATAAAAAAAAAACAGAAATTAAATAAAAAATGAAACAAAATATTTTATAATTTATAAAATACGAAAAAAAAAAGTATATACAGGGGATGAGATGATGTGTTTACTGTCAAAATATAGCTGAAATAAAATACAAATAATAATAAAACAGAACAGAACAAAATAGGTAAAATAAAATGACAAAATAAAAATAACTATAACTATTTTGTAATTTAAAATGAAATAAGACTCAAAAGTTAAATATACAGGGGACGAGATGAAGATGTATTTACTGTTAGAATATCAGCTGAAATAAAACACAAATAATAATAAAACAAACCAAAACAAAATAAAATAAAATGAAATTAATTTGGCCACAACAAAATGGAGACACACGGTAAAGCTGAACAAAAGATCCTATTTATTTAATCAAGTGAAATCAAACCAAATTAAAGATTAACTTAATATCTACAGTGTGGAGTGTGGAAGTCAGTGGTGTCAGTGTGTGTGTTTCATAAGTGGAAAATGTGTGTGCGTGTTTTTAAGGTGCATAAAGGCAAAACAAATAACTAAAGAAACACGACCAAACCACAGAGCAGCAGGGAGACACTGCAGCAGCAAAGTGGAGGTTCAGCCAGACACTGAGCTCCCAGCTGCACACAGGCTTAAATAACCTGGCACGCTCTCAGGTGCCCTAACTATCACCTGAAAACAGAGCACGCAGACAGGTAAATCAACAGCACAGACATGACACCCTAGGAGTCAACAGAATGGCAATAGCTGGCTGTAATGGCAGCATCACAGCAGCCAGATGACACATGAATGATAAAACAAACAAACATGACGTACAAAAATTGGCAGACAAGAAAACTGAATAATAAGAATATAATAATAACCTGAATAGAAACTGAACTGAACTAGTCAAGGCTATTTAGGATTGTCTTGTATTGATTACTCTGTACTGTATTGTACTGATATTGATATTTCACAACAGGCCTTTGTCACAGCAGACATTTTGACTCACCATGGAAAAGCACAGGTACTAATAACATAAGTGGTGGCTCTATTATATTCCCAGTGAGCCAGGTCAGTGTGACACTGGGCCAGCATGCACAATAGCAGGACCCTGAAACTGAAGCAGCTATCATTCATTTTTATTTTACACCTGAGCCTTTTCTGCTGTTAATTGTTAATTCTGTTTGCAGAGGGTTTGGTAAAAAATAACAAAGAGCATAATCATCAAAATGATAGGAACAGTCTGAAAAGTCAAAATATAATGGGCCGTTTTCCTGAAGACATTATGAAATTTGACAGTAGGAAATGCACAGGTGTAAATGATGAAATCAGCGAGGGCTGGTATCGTGCACGCTTGTGATTGTGACACCTGTGCTTCTCCTGCTATGATAAGTGAAAACGTCTGCTGGGAAAAAGGCCCGTTTAAAGTCATTAATAAAGTGTGACACATTTCTTCCATTTGCAGTTCCACTTCCATCTCATGTGTAACAGTTGTGCGTAAATGCCACTCTCCACGCACATGCTCAGCCACACGCTCTTTGCTTTCAACCTCAGAGTGGAGACTCTGACTTTTTCTCACATTTTATGCAGACTTTTGAAATTAACAGCGTGTAAATGGGTCTTTTGTTATTTTTCTCCCTCCATGCTGTTTTTAGTTTTGCCTAAACAGCTAACTAACATTAGCTCAAGTAGGTACCCAACAACTTGGTTTTACACATCCAAAGAACTGGTAACCAGACCAGATGTCTAATTGAGACAGGCCTTTATTTGTCAAAAGGTGTTACCACAAACTGGCTGGGCCTTTAACTGAAGTTTTACAGTATGTAGTTCAATTACAGTTTCTAATCAAAATCAAAATGGTGGTTACATACGAATATATTGTAGCAACACCCACACCCAAACTACTGTTTGCTGTTTTCTGATCCAAATTACAAATGTCTCTTTTTATCATGTATGGTGTCCCTGTTCAGAACACAATGGTTAATGCCAGCTATTGCCATTTGTGTGTTAATTTATAGTTGGCATCATTAGTAGGTTGGCTTTCACACTACGTTTTTAGTATAATAGTCATCTGTGACATCTCAATACAGCCGGGCAGGAATTTCCTTTATTGAGTAAAGGAATGTCTCTGGAAAGCAAGAAAGGCATTGGTCATCAGAAAGTGTTGTATGAGACATGAGTCTGTTGAAAGTTCCTTTTAAATAAATGTTCATGACTATTTGATAAAGGACATGTCGACAACAGAGTTACTACTGTGAAGACTTCACAAAACTCCGTTCTTTAATAATATATAGCCGTGGAAGAGCTGCAAGGGTGTGAACCTGAACATGTATGTGAAGTCATGTCTAACTATCCATCCATCCATCCATTTTCTAACCGCTTATCCTCTTGAGGGTCACAGGAGGGCTGGAGACTATCCCAGCTGACAGCAGACAGGTTATCAGACTAGGGCTGACACATGGAGACAGACAACCATTCATACTCACATTCACACCTACGGACAATTTAGGGTCATCAATTAACCTGCATGTCTTTGGACTGGAAGCCGGAGTACCACGCTGACATGGGGAGAACATGCAAACTCCACACAGAAGAGCTCTCGCGCCCGGGATTGAACCTGCGTGCAGTTTGCATGTGTTTGGACTGTGGGAGGAAGCCGGAGTACCACGCTGACACGGGGAGAACATGCAAACTCCGCACAGAAGGGTTCTCGCCCCCAGGATCAAACCTCTTGCTGTGAGACGACAGTGCTAACCACCACACCACCGTGCCGCCTCATGTGTAACTAGTTATATGTAATTTTTGATGTTATTTATGTGCTGCACCCTGTAACCCTTGTACTAATTTTGATGTTACCCCTGTACTGGCAGTGCCGGCTCTCCACGTAAGCAGAGTACGCAAAGTGCGTTACGCCTCAAGTACCTAGGGGGGCCCCAAAAATTAAGGCTGATAAAAAACATTGTAATGATAATAATTAATGCCAGATTTTAAAAATAAAATAGTTACTGACAGGCCCACCATTGTAATTCATATGTATCTCAATTCAGGCAAAACTAGATGTTTTTACTTCATACATAAAACTGGACTTTATGAATGTCTGACAGTGTCTGGAACATCCTGTATGAAGGAGAAATTGACACAATATTCTTTCCATAGAAAGCTTATATCTACAATATGGCATGTATTATGTTGCTTCGCATGCTTTTTCTGATTAATCTATGTGGCCACAATATTAGCAGTTTTTATTAGCAGTTAGAAATTGAGCACAACTGTGACACCTCTACACAGGCGTAGTAAAACTGTTACAAGGCAGATGTAAGTCATTGAATATGGCTATGTGAGTCTGCTGTCAATAAACAAAACAGGTCATGAAGGAGCAAAGGATGTCATCTGTATAGTGCACACAAATAGCAGCTCTACACACACACTAAGAGCAGTGTTTTTTGCTAATTGATATAAGTAAGAGGGTTGTTCATCATTTAAAAACACATTAAGTTCAACAGAGAGCAGTATAAGGCGACAGTTGATGCAGCAGCACAGTGTTTTATCCTTTATTCCTCTGAGTCAATGCTTCACCCTCCTCGGCTCGTATTGGTGCTGCGGCCCCTTTAAGAGCACCATGGCTCCTCGCAAGTCGAGGCAGACATTTTTCAATGCAAGATTTTTCCTTGCATAAATTATGTTCATGACGTAGTGCAAAAAGGCCAATTTTGTGGCAATTTTGTCCGACTTTACAGCTCAAGTAGGACCTTGTGAGACACCTCAAGGATTTTTGATTATCTGAACTGTTGCAGAAAGGGCATCGTCATTAAATATTAAGAGAGAGGAGATCCTAACATTGCAACCCTCCTTATCAATGCAAATACCTCTTTTGTGTGCAGTCACAGCGCCTGTCTGGGAGCTGAGATGAATTTTTAATTATGTGTGACTGAAACAAACTGTGACACGGACCTTTATAAAAGCGGGGGATTACAGAAAATAAGCTGCATTTACGCGGTAAGTTGGATATAATAACCGGAGTGTGTTCGAGCCTGCTGCTCGCGCATAGCAGCGAAATGGCGAGAGGAAATGAGTTTTGGTTAATATGCAATGTTCGTAATTAGCATAATTTATATATTTATGATAAAGAGAGGGAAATACATAATATTCGGTCTCTAGGCACGGGTCGAGATGGTTTCTGTCGCCTGTACTTGGTGGTTAGTGCTTGTCTTCAAAAGTGGCCGACGCGGCGAGACTTTTATTGGGCAGGATGGGGGTGGGGAGCTCATCAACACCCGCTGAAGTTTTGACAGATCCTCATTTCTAACTGGGCATTGCAGCAGGAAATGCACCATCTTTAATCTTTTCATGATCTGGGATTAAAATGTAACTACTCCACGGCCACGGTCAGCGTGTCTCATCACGTTTCCTGCAGCTTAAGTGCAACACAGCATGGCCTGTTTATAGGCCCCTCCAAATAGTCTGGTCCTGCAATGACAGAAATAGCCATGAATAAAAAACAGTCTTCTGCATGTGGGTCTGTTTAAACCAGCCCTGAAGTGCGGATACTGTGTGCTATCAGGAGTCCCCATCATGAAACTTAATATTTATTCTGATTTCTGATGTGGCTGCAAAACATTACAGGGAGTAGATGAAGTAATCAGACACTGAATCAAGAGGATAAATCTTTTTAATTAATGTTTGTTTATCTAGAATGTCAGGAAAGCAGTGACTGTGGTGGTGCAGCGAGCCATGAACTCCCAGGATCACCCCGCCAAAGATGCCCCGCTTACTGTCAATGAGCAGGTAACACTCACCTGTCTGTTACAGCCTTCTCCTCCCACTATAGCCACCCTGAGCTGAGCCTGATAACTTATGTCGTCTTCAGGTTCTTTGCTGCTGTTCGCTCCCTCCATGTGCCAACATACCATGTCATAAGGGAATGATTAACTTCCACAGAAGTTCATTTAAATCAGGACCCACTTTTGTGTTTTATCACCGAATAATACCTGCTGCTTTATGCTTGTGAGGGCCTTAAAACTGCCATGCTTAATAATTACCTGTGTTTTCTCTATCTAGTAACATTCTGTGTAGTCTGCAAACAAAAGCAATGCTCTTCACGGATGCACAGAGGGGAGCTTGAAGGAAGCATTGCTTGAGCTGCTTGTTGGCTGATGCCCTTATCATTGTTTTTGTGTACTCATGTTCTTTTCGTTTGTGGCTCTTTTTTTTGTGTGTGTGTGTGTGTGTGTGTGGTTTCGTTTTGGGTCATTGAGTCCTAACATGTGCTCGGCTTCTCTGTTCTCCTTAGCCATTCACTGTCTGACTGCAGAAGTCTTTTTTCAGCCATTTAAATCCTGCACTTTGAAATTCCCTGCCAAAGACAACCAGGTATGCATCCTCCTCTCTCTTCCTGCATTGTCTCTCTGCACCTTGTCCTCCAGCCCAGGTTGTCTCGCTGCCTCCTCTCTAGGTCTTTCATTATTGCATACCATGAAACATCGGCGAAGGCAAAATCAGATTTACTACATGTGGTTAAAGGTACAGTGTGTAGGATTTAGCGGCATCTAGTGGTGAGGATTGCACATTGCAGCCAGCTGAAACTTCTCCTGTGTGCATAGCAGTGCTGGGTTCATTACTCTAAAATTGTAATATATCACTCATTACTCATTACTGTTCTCAAACGTAAAAATATTACTCTCTGCTAACAGTGATTCATCACACTACTCGCGATATTACCTTTCTGTTACATCTCATAAAACTGGTAATTGTATATCTCCCCAAAATTCAGATGTGTGCCTCTGTGTGAATGTCAGGGTAATCACCTTTAAGTGTAGCTAAGGCTAAATAGCTTTTTTTTTTAATCTGGGGTCTTAATTTGCCCGTGACCGGTATTTTCCCAAAGCTCTGCCTGTAATACAGAGAGTCACTCATGGAGCAACATTTCATCCACCACATATCCAACCGCAAGCTTCGATACTGCTCTGTAGCTGCAGCTGCCCACGATCAAAATCCAGTTTTGCTTGTTCAGCCTGTGTAGCCACGGCCGAGGATGGCTCACCTTTGTTGGGGTGTATTTCCTGGAGCTTCCCGTTGTTGTGGTCATAGTAGCCGAGGTGTTTCAGACCACGTTTCAGGAAGTGTTTTTTGCAGTGGAAAAAGTTTAAGTACGACGCCCTGCAGCAACAGTGCGCTTGTCATCATTTGTGGCTCATTTGTGACGTGCCTGCGCAGCGCAGTGAGTACAAAAATGAGTCGGCTCATGTGACTGTTGCATTTTAAGTCAATAGTGATGTGATAAGAAAAGGAGTAACTGTAATATTATCACTGAAATTTTATTGGTAATTAGTTACACTTCTTTTTACTGGAAAAAGTCATATTCTGTTATGCATTACACTGGTGCCAAGTACGCATGAATTCCTGGTTAGGATTACTACGGGAGCCGAATTATCCACAGTGGTCTCCATCACTGCAAAACAAAAGAACTTAGTAATTTAAACTGGTCGAAACACTGAGTAAAGCTTTTCACGTAAAAAAATCAGTGTTTCTCAGATGTTGTTTGGCTTGTCGCAGACAGACTGCTAGCCCAGCACCTGCTAATGTTTGCACACCTTTTTTTGCTGATATGTGAAGATTCACATGATCAAGAAGTTTTTACCAGGAGCTGAATTATCCAGAGGTCTCGTTCTCTCTGGATAAAGTAGTTTCACGTAAAAAAGACAGTTTTTCCAATGCTGCTTGTTGCGGAGGAACTGCTAACTACGGTGGCTGATGCCAAAACACAAATAGCCCTATTTAGAGCCAGTGTTTGGTTTGTCCGTTCTGGGCTACTGTAGAAACATGGCAGCGCAACATGGTGGACTCCATGGACGAGGACCCTGCTCCTTATGTAGATATAATCAGCTCATCCTAAGGTAAAGAAAACAAAACGATTCTTATTTTCAGGTGATATATACTAAAGAAATCATACTTAGTAAATTATATTCCAATTCCACCAATACATCCCCCTAAATCCTACACACTGGACCTATAAAGGGTAAATTGACAAACTAGAGAAATACTAAATTTAGTTTTTCTTCAACAAGTGAGACTCTACTGTATTGAAATGCTTTACTTTCTCTGGTTTTTCACAAACTAATTCACAACATAATTATAACTAATTAATCACTATGAAATTCTAATAGAAACCTGAACAAAAGAAGTGGAATAAAGGAGGCAGTTTCTTTTGCATATTAGTCATCTCACCTTTTGCTCCTAATTGTTGTGCAGGTCATTGTGATGTCTGGCCATGAGACTATTCGTGTGCTAGAGGTAGAGGTTGATGCGTCTCTGCCGTCATCAGCACCTGATGGGAAGAGCGAAGGCAAAGCTGAGGAGGGAGTGGCTCGGCCTGCGGAGCAACCTGAGGCTGGCAGCACACAGGATGGCCCCGCTGCGCCCCAGAGCACAGGCGGAGGAGGTAAATCACGATTACACTAGATATGATTGATAGTAGACGAGTTATTATTCATACGTACATGACACAAGTTGTACTGAAATGTTAATAACAGCTGTGAAAACCGCTTCAAATGTCAGTGAGAGTCAATCCTGTCTGTGCTCCTGCAGCACTGGGCGAGCAGCAGGTGGTATCTGTAGAGGCTCCTGCCCCTGCTGTCCAAACGCTGACCCCTGCTGTTCCCGTCAGTTTGTCCCTGTCGCAGCCCCAGGCCACCATGCCCATCACGGTACAAGGCTGTCCACAGGTAGGACTGTGTATTCATGCACTGAGTACCTTTTCAATACTCATCCTAAAGAAGTATTTCACCGCTCGAAAGATGGTTTATAAAACTAGGCTGTCTTTGCAGTAGAAAGACACAAATACTCTAAAACTTTTATTCCTGCACTTTATTCTGTTTTTATGCACTGTGTGTATGAGTTGTGTTTTAATGTTTATGTATGAGCAGCTGAAAATGCAATTTCCTTCTGGATTAGTAAAGTCCCTACCTACCTTCTTCACTCAAGAGGTGGAAAACCTACAACTACCAGAATGCAATACGGCACCAGACCAATAACATGTGACATCATGCGAGTTGGATTTGGCTCATCCAAAAACAATATTGCGGCCAGCAGGTGACAAATGAAGAAAAAAAAAAGTTTCTGAAAACATTTTAGGCGAGAAATAGGCAACGTAGTAACAGAATCTTGGTTTATATCTGATCGGCACTGCCTGGATTTACTGTTAGATCTGAGTTTGGTCTGGGTTTGAGACAGACAGGGGCAGCTTTCTCTCTTGATCTGCCTCTCAACTCTTTGTGTCCGTGGTGGCCATGGATGTACACAGAGACCCGGATACAGTGTAGAAGGCACAGCCCTGTTCATTCCATGATGTTTAATAACCACTAGATACTGGACCCCAAGATGGCGCCTTTTTACTCCAGTGGAGTTGCTTACCTGGTGCATACGGCAAAATAAGTTTCTAGATTCTGGGTTTACTCCTGCAGTATGTGGCCCACTGAATATGAGCTTAAGTATTTCTCATGCTGGCCCGCCCACAAGTTCCTGCTTGGCTCGTAGTCTGTCGATGTGTTGACGTCAAAAATTTAAATTGCTTTTTTTGGCTAAAGGAAGTAGAAAATGTCCATGGATCAAAAAATCATAATTGACCTTGTTAACGGTTCAAGGTGTCCTCAAGTTGCTCAAAAGTTGCTGAGTGGTGCATGAAGCCAAAACAGTGCATATAAAATTACCCAGATGATCCAGGGGATGATCGGGCCTGGCCTCCACACTGTGCGGTCCATAGAACAGGTGCACTAGAGACTTCTGCCGGCTATTTTCAGCTTAGCACTTCATTAACTTGAAGTGGGATGAAATGATTCAACTGTGCGGCTCTTCTGGACTTTCCAAATGTTATCAGACCGAATGGGTTAGATTCTGCTTGTGATTCTGGGGGCCTTGTGGTGGCAGGCATATGAAAATGAGGAAGTACAAATCGCAGTTCAAGCAGCAGCCAGACCTCCAGGAAATGTGCCAGACCTTAAAGCTGATTCTACATAGTGGCCAAACTGTGTGACTAGAACTTATGGGTCTGTCATGAAATGCCCTGAAGCCCCAATCGTGAAAGACACATCTGTAAATCAGTGGGTACATTTTTATGAACGTCGCAACCTGTGCAAAATGACAGGTTTCACTATTGAGTTTTGATCCATTCATTGCAAAACATCAAGAAACAATAGAAGAGCCACATGACAAAATAATTTTACCCCCATTCAAGTTAACGGAGGGCTAATCTGGAGGTTAGCTGCTCAGCCGGTCGAAGTCTCCAGTGCACTTGCTCTGTGGGCCCAAGAATGCGGAAGATCCAGGTGACTTTACACCCAGGAAGTTGAAGTTTTTTGGCTTCACACACCACCGACAACTTCATAGAAATGAATGGGGCCTTGCCTCCAACACTGTATCCATTCCTTTTTCTACCTCCATGGCAACAGCCCTAGAGCCAACAAAAATCCACCACATGACGGCTTTAGCATCATCCTGCCTGGAAGGATGGAGGAAGTTTACCACAGTTCATTTACACATACTGCCCACATTGTTATGATACAGGGAAAGTTGAAAAACTGTAAAGTATCCCTTTAAGACACCAGAGAAAGAATGTTGTAGTCAGTAGTTTGGTTGTCTCATTAGTATTTCTTGACCTAAAAATCAGGGACAGAAATAAGCAAGAGCTTGGGTGAATCAGCCTTGAGAGTGCAGGAAACGTCTGTGAAATTTAAAATGAGGGAGGTAAAAAAAGTCCTGAACTCAAGCAGGAGGCTATTAGCACATCACCCTGGGTTTTTCACACATTACTTCATGTCCAATATTCATGGCTCAGAGGGATTAATGTCACTATTGTCACCCACAGTAGGTGATCTACTAAAGTCACTGGCTGAGTTAATTTGTCTCCACTGCAATGTAAATGTGAAAAAAGGAACAAATTACATCCCAAACAGCTGAGTACATGCAGCCTCAGGCTAAAGAAACATTTCCAGCAATTGGAGTAAATTCAGACTTTACTGATGCAACACTTAAAATCTAATAGCCGTACCCAAAATGTAAAAAACCTCAGCTGGGGAGTAGAGAAAGAATTTAGTTTTTGTTTACAAATGTAATGGGAAAAGAATGATGGTATAAAATTGTTTATTTTGCCACATTAGGTGCTGACCCAGGAGAGTCTGGCCACTCTGATGACTGGTATGATGGCCCAGACAGGATCCCTGGGGCAGCCGCTGCTCATCCCCCTCAGTATGGCGGGCTCCATTGGTGGTCAGGGTGGTCTGGCTGTTCTTACCTTGCCCACCACCAATGTAGCCACTCTCCCTGGGCTCACAGCGGCTAACACGGCCGGAAACCTTCTCAAGCTGCCCTTTGCTGGCCTCCAAGGTAAAACACAAACTGTCTGTGTGTGTGTGCTTCCCATTCTGCCTCTCATATTTGATTTTGTCCTGGTTTATTTAGATCATAGTTGACTTCTGACTTCAGAATCTGACTTTGTTTTTTTGTTTTTTTTACATATACCGTACTCAGTAAAGAACTTTAATCAGTACTTCTACTTTTATTAGACTTTTGTACACAAGTATCTGTACTTCTACTTAGTTACTGAATGTGTACTCCGTAAGTACAGCGTGGCTTCCACTCAGGAGTATAAATCCCACTTTAGCGAAGGGTCACTTGTAATCACTTTGGTTAACATTGTACCTGCCAAAAAATCAGCATATTAGCGTTGTCATTGTGATGATATTAGCATGTTGATGTTAGTATTTAGCTCAATGCAGTGCTCTGCCCAAGTACAGCCTCTGCATTACTCCATTACAGAACAATAACAGGTTGCAAACTCTTTAATTTTTACTCAGCTGCGACAGTCCTGAACTCAGTCCAGCCCCAGCTGCAGACAAACGCACAGACGGTGTTCCAGCCTCAAGCAACCTCCATCCAGCCGGTGCAGGTGACGTCTCAGCCAACACAGGTGACCAACGCACAGGTCACCGCTGCTCAGGTGGCGGCAGCCCAAGCGACCTCGGCCGCCACGACCGTCTCTCAGTCCAACATATCTTTAGCAGCACTCCAGACTGCAGGACTCTCCATCAATCCTGCCATTGTAAGAAGGATTTATACTTTATGCACTATGACTCATACAATTTAATTTCCTGTGCTGCTCACACGTGTTGGGTTTTTTTCTGCTCAGATCAATGCAGCTTCTTTGGGAGCTCAGCCCCAGTTCCTCAGTTCCCTCACCTCCACTCCCATCATCACCAGTGCCATGTCCAACATGGCTGGCATCACCAGCCAGATCATCACAAATGCCCAGGGACAGGTATGGTATCGGTCTTGTGCGCCTCCCCGCAGCAGCTCCTACTCTCTCTACCTTGTATTTCCAGCTAAAGGAAAGATGTTTAAAATATGAGGATCTGTTAGAAAGACAATAACAACCTCTCTGCCTTTGTAGTCTATCATTAGCCTAAAAAGACTTTTTGAATTTGATCGACTAGAACACATGACAGACTTCATAAGAAAATGAGAAAGGTACAAGAACAAGTAATTAACAGACAGTGTGCTCTCCTTACATTGTTCCATTAACATTTTTCATAGTGTTCATACTTATGCACATTGATTGGTAATCACACTGTCTCCAAAGACAATCAAAATGCTTCTTTGTTGTGTTTCTGTTGTGTGGAACACAAACCCCTGCCTCCAGTTAACATCAATCAGTGCTGCTATTTCAAGTCAGTGGAGCGTAAGACAATTTCTGTGAAAACAGATTTGTCCTCTCAAACAGTTCCATTACTCAATCTCACCATTATTGCAGCTCTTTGGAGTTAGTGGTGCAGTGTTAAATCTTGAAAGACATGATTTTATTCCAAGTGAATTGCTAACGATGTAGGATGCACTTGACATGTCGTTATATGTTCTGATAGTTGGATAGTCAAGCGGAAACTATCACAGAGATTTAGATTCAATTATTTGTACGTGTTTCACTTAAATTCAAACGATATTTACAGGTCATAGGAACCCTCCCGCTGTTATTGAACCCAGCCTCTTTGGCTGGAGGAGCTGCGACACCTACCCTCCCTCTCCAGGGTCTCCAGGGCCTCCAAGGTCTCCAGGGTCTCCAGGTCCAGACTGTCACCCCACAGCTGCTTCTCAACACCCAGGGCCAGATCATCGCCACAGTAGGAAATGGATCTGCAGTCGCAACTTCTGCTGCAGTTCTGCCCAAAGCTGCTGCTCCTCCAACGCTTACCAAACCTATCACACAGGTAAAGATCAAAAATCGGTCTGAATTTTGAGGTTAGAAAAGACTAATACCTTGTTTCCGCCAAGATTAGTATGTATATGCAAGTTTTTCTAAACATTGGAAAAAGCGATAGACTCCTTTGCCATCGCCAGTAGATGAGTATGCCTCTTTGTTTGTTGTTGGTGTGTCACACTCAACATCACAAATGCGCTGTGTAACAGGGTTAGGAAACAGTAGAAAGCAGCATGGAGGCCAGTTTCTCTTTCAAACTCGGTGCTTTGAGCGCTGCTTAGATGGAAATGAACAGAGTTTGTGGTGTTGCGTCATTGCGTGACACTGCAAAAGGGGCGAAAGTTATAGTCCATGTCCACAGGGGCATGTTTGGACTCAAGGGGTAGTGTTGCTCCCCACCTTTGGTTGCTTGATGGGCGTGCCGCGACTCATTTGGGCTGTCTGCTTTTTGATTTAAACTGGACCAACGTGGCAGCTCATGAGGAAACTTTTTCTCAGGAGGGTTTTACATCAGGGACCTGGGCCCACATTTGAGCATGCTTGATTTAAAGTCCAGTTTGTTTGATTAGTTTGAGGATTGCATACTGTATTCGGGCACGGTACATGGATCAGTATTTGAGTTCGCTTGATAGGTGGTTCGAGTATGGTTCATGTGTATTCTGGTACAGTTCACAGTGGGTGGCCCATCAGCAGTCGCACTCAGGCACGGTACCAATATGAAAACGTCCTTGTATTACGAAAACAGTTTCTAAAATGTGTTCATGAAAGCATTTAAGGAGAGAAATTAGCCATGCTGTTGTGGAATCTGTCTTCATTTGATAGGTTTAATGTTTTTCTGGAGTTTCCAGTTACACTGGACACCCTTGATTTGCATAACATAGCCTAGAGTCAACTTAATGCAAATGAGGAACAGATGTGCCATCTCTCAAAATACATCATGACGCTGCCAGAATGCACTGTATGGCTGCTTACAAAGACAATGAATGTAAAGCGTAGATATGACAGATCCTGTGGACACGTAACTTTAGCTCAGCCACCCAGATGTCATGGAGCTGATCAGAGCTGAAGCCGATAAATATCCATGACTACTGCAGAGTCATTTGTCCTGGGAATGAATGCCGATTGTGACCTTTTCCCACTAATGACAATCACCAGAAGTTAGTAGGTGGTTGTGGGGTTTTTGTCAAGTTGCAAAGGGACTCAAGGCATTTTTGCATTTACACTTGAGAGCTGAAACAAACCAAAAATGACTACATAATCTGTGAGTAGGCTCATCTGACTGGCAGATCTTTAACTACTCCTAAATGTTTTGAGATGTAATTCAACTCTGGGGCGGTAGTAGCTGAGTCCATAGGGACCTGGGTTGGGAACCGGAGGATTGCTGGCTCAAGTCTCTGCACGATCCAAGCATGTGGCTTGGACTGGTAGCTGGACAGGTGCAAGCTCGCCTTCTGGGCACTGCCAAGGTGCCTCAGAGTAGGGCACTGAACACTCAACCTCACTCATATACATGCATTCCATTGAATTCATGTATAGGTACTGTTTCTTCTTCTATTTGCCTCATTGCAGGTTACATCGCGCCCCTGTAGCTCACCGGTTAGAGTGTGTACCATTAAGGCTGAGTCCTTACTGCAGTGGCCCGGCCCTTTGCTGCATGTCATCCCTTCTCTTTCCTCTGTCTCCCTCTCTCTCACTCTTGAAAAACAAAAAATACATGATTTATTTGTTCCCCTCCAGGCTTCAGTAACAACTGTCAGTCAGTCACCGATTGTCATCGCGCCGCAGCCGTCTGTACTGAAGACTGCCACCACGCTCTCCTCCACTGTGCCCATCACCTGCGGAGACATAGCAAAAGTGGGCCAGCTTGTCAGCAGTACGTACACCTGCTTCTCATATCCAAACATAGATCCATTTTAAGTAGGTGGTTATTTTTAACCAGATTCTTCACGACTGTAGAACCCCAGCAGGTAGTCAGCAGCGAGGAAGGCATTAATCTGGAAGAGATTCGAGAGTTTGCCAAGAATTTCAAGATCCGCCGGCTGTCCTTGGGGCTTACTCAGACACAAGTAGGCCAGGCTCTGACTGCTACTGAGGGTCCGGCCTACAGCCAGTCTGCCATTTGCAGGTACGTTACTCCCCTGTTCATGCTGCCTTGCATATGGAAGCTTTCAGTAATACATTGTAAAAATATAAAGAATATACATTATTTTCTCTTCATGAAGTGCCTTTGATATTTGTGTACATGATGTTTGTGTGATTCAGACAAGAGATGCACAGTAAGAAAGAAATGAAGTTGCAGTGCAGTATTTGAATAATAAAATTTAAAGTGCAGTGCAAGAAAGGAATAAATATTTGATTTAATAAAAGGCAACAGCAAACAGATAAGTCTTTAACCTTGATTAAATAGTAGTGAGAGTTGGTGCAGACCTGCAGTTTGTTCCAGATATGCGGTGCATAAAAACTAAACGCTGCTTCTCCATGTTTTGTCTTGACTCTGGGGACACAAAGCAGACCTGTCCCAGAAGCCCCGAGAGGTCTGGATGGTTCATAGTGTAGCGGAAAGTCAGAAATGTACTTGGGCCCCAGAGTCTGGGGTCGAGCAGCGTTCACAATTGAACGGGTACAAGTAATGGTGCCTTTTTTTCTGCACTTGACTCTGTAATTACAAAAGTGTCATTTTTAAAGAGCTACATGGGAGACTAATCTCGCTCTCTCTCCTTGTGCCTGTACTCAACAAGTGATTCTGCTCCTCTGGTCTCTTTTAATCATAAGCGGAGTAAAAGTCTTTATCGGTCTGTCTGTCTGCCCTTTGCCCAAACCTAATAGACAACAATCCTGCGTAGTTTACCTTTTAGAATCTCAGCAGGAAAGACAAAGAACATGTTTCTTATAACATTGTTCCTTCAGATTAACATTTTCATTGCTCAGGCTTTATTCCATTCAGAAAGGCATATGTGATAGATTTTAAGAATTGTAGAAGTTTGAAGTTTCATTATCATATAGAGGTAAGTAGGTAGATTAAGTCAAATAATAAACAATAGGTTGGTTAAAGCTTGATGGATTAAGTTACCTTCCTGCACAGTGGGCCTTTGTGAGTTCACAGGGATATAATTGATATACAGTTATAATAAGAAATAATTTATTCTGATTTGTCTTGTACCGCAGGTTTGAGAAGCTGGACATCACGCCCAAGAGCGCTCAGAAGCTGAAGCCAGTGTTAGAGAAGTGGCTGGCTGAAGCCGAGCACTGGAACCAGAAAGGCCAGCAGAACCTGATGGAGTTTGTTGGCGGCGAACCGTCTAAAAAACGCAAGCGACGCACTAGTTTCACACCGCAGGCAATAGAAGTTCTCAACTCCTACTTTGAGAAGAACGCATTGCCAACGGGCCAAGAGATTACAGAAATTGCCAGAGAGCTGAACTATGACCGAGAGGTTGTGCGAGTGTGGTTCTGCAACCGGCGACAGACGCTGAAAAACACGAGCAAGATCAATGTCTTCCAGGTTCAGTAGCGACCTCGTTCTGAGAGGGTTCGCCACTGAGCTTAGGTCGTTTTCGGAAGTTGAACTTTTATTACAGCAGCACAGTTGTGGATTGTGTTGTAAATACAAGCCAGACTCCATTCCAGAAAACGAGGGAAATAACGCATAACTCAAGTGTTGATGCTGATGATAGAGAACTAAAGATGAATTGTGTTTGTATTTTAAGGCTGTATATGTGTACACAACTCCTCTGTGGTGGTAAAAAAAAAAATCTAACTGCATGGTCCTTTTATCATATACAGTGATGATAATACCGTGATAATAACATGCCATATTTAAAAACATTTGAACTTTTATACAAGTGGTTTTATAGGCTATCCCTCTGAAGTATATGAAGTGGCAGTGCATTGAGTCACATTGATTTTAGTCACATAATTGTCACTTTGGCACATCAGCTGACATAAGACTGACATTTGAATAACGTGCTTTTGCCGCCATGGACATTTTAAAAAGTTCTAGCTGATCATTTATTTTATATTCATGTAGTATTTGTACTGCACGAGCAGCTTTGCAAACATAAATAAGATTCTGACAGACATAAGAGTCTGTAGCGTAGACTGTACAGAAAAGATGGACGATGCGTCTGCACTTCCTCCCATTGTACAAAAATGAAGCCAAAATTTCTGAATACGGCCGCTGCCATCTTGTGCTGGGGACGTAATTCGGAGCACACATAGCTATTGTCACGCCCCTTTTTTTAATAGTATCAATTACTAATTAAAACCAAAGGTATCAGAAACATGAACATTTGAACATACGTGTGTGATAAGAACTGTCAAAAATGACAGAAACCATCTTTGGAAAACATTTATAAGGCGTGGACTTCAGTGTTTTAGTTTGGCTCATGTTCAGTTTGCTAACTTGGAGGGGGCCACTGTGTTTTGGCTTCACTTTTAGGGAGCTGTCTAGTCGTGCATCTTTATTAGGGCACAGTCACACATGAGCGACTCTTGATGAGTGACCCTCACCTGCTGAGGCGATATTTGTGCCTGTGGGACGGACACAGAAAGCTGGCTTGTTAGCCAATGTCGGTAAAGATTCTCAGTCATCCAGGTCATGGTAATCTTAAGTGCTATATCGGTGCAAACTGGACTTGCTTGAGTTTTTGAAATTGTTTCACCTCTCATCCAAGAGGCTTCTTGGATGAGAGGTGAAACGTCTTCAAGAAACTCAAGCAAGTCCGGCTTGCTAGCAAATGTTAGCTATGATGTTATTGGTACATTTACCATTAGTCTGTCACCTGGTATCGGCAACAATCAGTGTCAGTGTCCTCTCCACACATACTCCTTTGCTATAGGTTGAGGCTGCGACTTTGCTGGTTAAAATTCACTAAGTTGAACTCCATGTGATGCCAAGATGCTTTGCTGACGGAAGCGAATGCTTCATTTGCAGCTCTGCTCGCATTGAATTGAAGTGAGTGGAAGGTGAATATTCACTGGTGTGTATTTTGCTCATGTGTGACCCTGCCCTCACACAGTCTACGGCCTCTGGACTAGAAGCCTATAACATTAATTCATTAGATTGAGTTGTCCAAAGCAGTGGTTCCCAACTGGTGCAGCCACAGGGTCCAGATTTCTCCTCAGTCAGTAGTTCAAGTTCAAGTGCAAGTTTAAGTTTTTTCAAAACCCCATTTCTTGCTGTAGAGTCAATGACTAACGGACTAGCTTGACACCTTCTCAAGCCACTTGCGGTCAATTCAGAATGGACCTGCGACCCACCAGTTGGGAACCACTAGTCTAAGGAACACCAAAAATTACTATCTCTGGACTCCTGACTCTGCAAGAACTTTTTGGGACAATCATCATTTTGATATTATTGATAATCACAACGATGAAAACATCAGTATTAATTTCCTCTTGTTTGACTTTTTATATGTTTATTCTGAAGTGTAAAATGTGTCACGCAGTTGGGTGTCCATAGAGAGCGTCATTTGTGATGTTCCATGGACAACAGGTTCTCATCAGAATAATATAGCTTCAGCTACTGCATATAATGCCACAACTGTAAACTGATTTTATTATTATTGTTATTTTTATTATGTTTGTTTCATATGTGAGTTACTGATCGTGCAGACACACACAGCGTATGTGTGTGTGACACACAGTATGTGTGTGAATTCACTTCAGTCTGTTCAGTTTAATGTGCTTCTAATACTCTGAGAGTATTTTGTGTTTCTTCTTCACCCACTGTTGTGACTGTTCCCTTCGTGGCTTGACAGCGCTTCTGCTGCATTTCTTATCTCAAGTTAGACCAATTATATTTTCAAAATAGGAGCTTAATTGGCCTATTCTGAAGTCAACTTAAAATAGTCTCATGTTGCCTAGAAACATTAGCGCCAGACTTTAGATACTCTTGCTAAGCCTTATATCAGTCAAAGTACTGAATTAAAAAATGGAATTAACTGTTCAGCCAAGGAAGGGGAGGTTTGTGGTTTAATGTGTTATGACTTTCAATCTGAATGAGTTCAGAGGGTGTTTGCATGTGCAGTATGAAGTCATTTTCGGTAGGAACAATACTGTGGTGGTTTTCTTTCTCTTTGCCAATTCTTCAAGAATTCTTTGCACTTTAGTGACAGCAGGTGAAGTGAAAGGGTTACGAATGGTTCATGTACAGTGCAAGGTTTCAGTTATGTGTGTGGGAGAATTTCATTTCTGCATTCTTCAACAGCTTTGCAAAATGTAGCAGTGCCCGCAAACTTTGCAATCATCGAGTCGACAAGCAACATCCATCGCTAAGATTAATGGACTTTTTATGCAGATAAAATGTAAGATACTGCAGATTAAATATAAAAAGCGTATATGCATTAATCTTTTGAGTTTGTGAATTATATGGTGCATTTTATGGTCCACCGCATATTTTCATTTTGACTGATTTTGAATAAGTAGGCCTGTAATGCAGTGGACATGCAGTACACCTTACCATAAAGATAATATTTCAAAAGTCTTGCTTTAACATGTGTTCAGTATGGGAAGACAATATATAATATTGTTTAATATACTAAGTTATCAATAGAGAAAAGAAATGCTAAATTATAATAATAATAATAATAATAAGATAACAGTTATTAGTCATCTGATTCTGCAAAGCACAGACAATGTCCAGATAAAAGGGAAAAACAGAAGTTGGATGCTTTTTGTCAGTTTCTGTCAGATAAATCAAATAAACCCTGTTTTTATTAATCACTCCTTATTGTTGTGTGTTGGTATATTTTCCAAGCTTTGAACTTGCTGTAGTTGATACTGACCCACTGGTCGGACGACCTGAGGCAGACCCAGAACACAGTGGAGAGATTACATATCTCGTCTGGCCTGGGGACGCCTTGGGGCTGGAAAGTGTTGCAGGGGAGAGGGACGTCTGGGGTGCACTGCTTTGTTTGCTGCCCCTGCGACCTGGCCCCGAGTAAGTGGATGAAAATGGATGGATGGATGGATGGATGGATGATAGTGACCAAAGACCTGCAACATTCTGGTCAACCGTTTGGTAGATCACATTTTTATTCATTGATTGAGCTATCTGTACCATTTGGTTTAAGTATGTTATACAAGCAAAAAAAAATCCACTAGGTGTCGCTGTGTCCTTAAATAGTATACCTTTACAGTTCGGCGTTAGTAACAAAACATGATTACATGTCACGTATTTAATGTAAGTCAGTTATATATTTGATGAAACAAATTATATCAGTATGTTTTTAACAATTTTTGAAAAGTACTGTAATGGTAAATATCAAGAATAAATATGTGAAAATAATATCAGTAATAATAATCAGAATATAATAATAATAATACCTTTATTTGTGTAGCACAGTTCACACAGCAAATGCAACTCAAAGTTCTTTACTTAATAAGATTCGATCACACACTCACACATAAAAAATACGAATTAGGTCTGATACCATTCATCCATCCATTTTCTAACCGCTTATCCTCTTGAGGGTCGCAGGGTGCTGGAGCCTATCCCAGTTGACACTGGGCAAGAGGCGGGGTTCACCCTGGACAGGTCACTAGACTATCACAGGGCTGACATGTAGAGACAGACAACCATTCACACTCACATTCACACCTACAGACAATTTAGAGTCCTGCATGTCTTTGGACTGTGGGAGGAAGCCGGAGTACCTGGAGAAAACCGACGCTGACATGGGGAGACATGCAAACTCACACAGAAGGGCTCCCCCACCGGGATAAAATAAAAGCTTCTGAAATGCAAGTCTAAAAGATAGATTTTAAGATTTCAGTGAAGCTGTCGACTGAATCAGAGAATCTGACCTCTTCTAGAAGGCTTTTCCGGAGATGAGGGTCGATGACAAAGAATGCAGCACCACCGTACTTTTTAGTTCTACATTAGTACATTTCTAGAAGTTAGCACCGGTAATACTACTAATCCCATGGTAACAAAGCCACATATGTTGGTGTATTAACATATCATTAGCATTTTAGCAGTATATGGTGTGTAATTTTTGTTTTTCTTTCTGTTTTATAATTACAACGAAGTGATATCTTGGCTGTTTGGTAGAGCCCAATACATCCATGGTTGAGAACACTATGGAGTCTGATTTAAAAACTCACTGGTTCTTGTTATTATTGCCCAAAGAAGACAAAACATGAAAATAAAAAAAAAGCTTTTTTCTTAGTGTGGACATTGAGGAATAAGTAAAATATCAAAGCAGTGAACCTCCTCTCAACTTCGTGTTATACCGGCTGTGAGCGTTGGGGGGCGATAATGAGCCTTACCGTCTTTGCGAGCACTATAAAATAATACCACGAAGAAGAAGCGTGAACCGGAAGTTACGGAAGCGCCTTTTCCTGACGAAGCCAGATAAACAAACAAAAGCAAGGCATTAAATCACATATATTTCCCTTTATTTATTACTCTGGGCTAATTTTTTATTTGTTTTTATCTATAGATATGTCTACCGGGAACAGTTTGTTCCCGTGAGTCTCTACTAAACGAGGCAAAGAAGAGCTAGCATTCTCCTTGCTAAGTTAGCTGGCAGGCTGTGTAGCTTGTAGTTGTTAGCTCGTCATGTTTGTTTTAGTGCTGGAGCGAAGGAGCGCGACATGATGGCATGAAACTGTCGCAGTGTTAGCAAGTAGCTACACTCTAACCTAAAGGTATGCTGTGCTTCTTTCATTTTAATACATTAACTCACTGAATAAAAGAAGTGTAAAGATAATATAATATGGCTTTGCGCAGGTTATTTTTATATTGACAGTGCATCAGTGTACATTCGCGTAAAACGTGTGTATGGATTACCGTTAACGGTCCCGTTAACCTCGGCAGCTCTGCACTGTTCAGCCAACTTGTTAACGTCACTGCTAACTCCTTTATTATTCGATTAAACATCAACATGTTGCCTTATTTCACCATTTAAAAGCATGATTCTGATCGATGATGCTAACTTCTTATCTAACTTTCTCTGCTCTCTAAGATTGGGTTTTTGGCAACTTGGCGCAAGTTTTAACCGGAACTGAAATCCCTAAAACACAGTCACCATGGCGTGGGCTCTGAAGTTGCCTCTCACGGATGAAGTGATTGAGTCCGGACTGGTCCAGGACTTTGATGCCAGCCTGTCAGGCATTGGGCAGGAGCTCGGTGCTGGGGCATACAGCATGAGGTACTGCATGGGTTTTTGGACGGATTGAACCTTGTGCTAGAGTGTTAAAATGTGTCCTGCTGGTGCTACACTTAAATATTTACCAGAATATGTCATGTGATCTGTGGCTGCTTTAACACAGGGCAGACGTGTTTAAGATTGATCAAAGATATACTAGTTTTGTGTGGGAGTGTAGGGTTAGGTTAGGGTTATTGTTGGTGTAAACAGTGACAGTAATGGTTCCCTCAAGGTGATGCCTATCTCAGTCGTCACTTTCTAAAGTTAGTGAAACCTTATCAGCTGCTTAATATTTAAATGTCTGCAGTGTGACTTCACTTGACCTAGACCTTTACTAGAGTCATTTTATAACAGTTGAACTTGCTTCGTAGTTTGTTTTTCATGTTCTTTATTGAATTGTTTTCAAAATCCCTTCATTTGCAGAACATATTTGAGCACTTTTGTGTGGAATAGATTGGAGATTCTATGTAAGGATATTTGGTACCTTTATAGAATAAGCGACCAAAGCTTGCTGCCTTATCAAATGTGATTTTTATAATGTGTAGTGTTTCACGTTTTCTCACAGATAGGCTTTGTGTCCACATCAGTGTGTGGTTAGAGCAGAGAAATGCCCTCACACTTTGAATTCATGCATGAACACATGGCAATCAGAAAATATTCAGACTCACTTTTTTTTTCCCTAATTGGTTATGTTGCAGCGTTATGCTAAAGGTGTTTAAATTTATCATCCCATATCTGTGTACACTCAGTGCACTATACTGACAAAGCCAAAACAGGATGAAAAATGATTTAAATGAATATTAAAAATTATTATTTTTAAACTGAGTATTCAGACCCTTTGCTATGACACTTGAAAATTTAGCTCAGCTGCCTCTCATTTATCTTGATCATCTTTGAGATGTTTCAGCACCTTGATTGGAGTCCGCCTGTGGTAAACTCAACTTATTAGGCATTGAAAGGCACTCACCTGAGCTGCCTTCAGCCCGACAAAACACAGCAAAATGTAAATTTAAATGCAAACAGTGGTGCATTGAACACCTTGTGTTACGCAGGTGCACTGCCCTTGAGTATTGGGTGGTTTAATATAATACAGTTCAAAGGGTTTTAATAGGCATGGAAATCATATGTTTACATTGCCAAAGCAGGTGTAAAATAACAAAAATTGCATGTACAACAAGTAACAATATGCTAGAATTTGGTTTATACACACCTTACTGCTGATTGGTTACACCTTTGACACATCCATCAAACAAAAGAAAAGGTACCCTGAAGCCCGTTTCACACCTTTCCAACGAAACATATCCTTTAATCCAGTCACCATACCAAATCAGTGCACACCATTTTGAGGAGTGTAATAAAATTCTGCTGCATTGAAGGTGTCCAAGACCACAGAGGCCGTCAGAATTTAGAAATGGAAGACGTTTGGAACAATAAGGATGCTTTCTAGAGAGGGACCATCTTAAGAAAGATGACAGAGACCCTGATGGTAGCTCTTGCTGAGATCTAAACATCCTGTATGTAAAGACAGGAGAAATTTCCAGAGGGACAAGCATCACTGCAACACTCCTCTGACGTGAGCTTGACAGAGTAGCCTGACAGGAGCTTCTCCTCAGTGAAAGCCTGCTCAGAGTTTGTAATAAAGGGTCTGAATACTTTTATCAGTGTGATGCACAGGGTGTCTGCAGGTCCTGTGTAAAGCCTTAACATATCTTAAACGCGATTTCATCATCGGGCCTTGAAAGTCATTAGTTTTGAATTTGTGAGGTCTTAATTTCCTCAAACATTTTATCTAATTAAATTTATCCATCTTTTAATTTCTTTAATTTTTCCAAATGAGTCATGAAAGTCCACATTATGATGTTACAAATATTTAAACCTACCATTGGACATTAACACTGTCTTTTTACTTTATACTTGCACCTACCTGTTGGCAACAAGAACAAGATGATTTGTCCAAAAATCTGTTTTGAATGGGGTTAAAAATGATCATAAAATGTATTAAAAGGCAATAAATATAAGTATCTGAAACCTGTAGACACCCTGGATACACTGTTATAGTCCTTCTTTCAATAAATTTGCAAGAAAAACCCCCCAATATTTTACATCCTGTTCTTGCTTTGTCATTATGGGGCGTTGACTGTGGTTTGATGAGGGGAAAAATTAATTTAAATTATTTAGCAGAAGGCTGCAACATAACAGTGTGAAAAAATGAAGGGGTGTGAATAGTTTCTGATTGCACTGTAGGTGAAGTCCTACACTTAGTGATAGGAGAAGGGCAAATTAATCAACACATGCAGATGAACTGCAAAGCAGTACACTGCTCTGTGACTGCCTGATGAAGAACCTATAATGAAATTTGATTGGGGCATTAGACTTACTCTATTGCTATGCAGAGCATCTCTGATACGTTAGTATAAATATATCTGCACGTAGTTGTGTGTTTTTGTGCAGTCTGTTTCAAGAGTTTAAAGTCCAGATAGATATTTGTGATGCTTGTGCTCAGTTTTTCATGACGGAAATAATGTGAAATCCATTTAGGTTGTGCTGAGTCAAGCACTCTGCATTGCTTGAGAAAGATCCCCGTCTTTTGTGCCCTTTTCTGTCTGGTTAAGTGCTCTGTTAAATGATACTGTAGAAGCTGCAAAGTGCATGCCTGCTCCTGAAATTCTTTTGTTGAGAGGAGCAAAGAGACTCTGACTGGATACTTTGGTATTTACTAGTGTTGCCTCCATTTTAATTAATGAACAGCGAGTCTGATGAACACAGTAACCCGCCATTTAGACTCTTCATTTGACTTAACATTATTTGTATCATGCGGTTGTAAATTATCAGTTCTATCATTAAACATCAAGATCAGTTTTCTGTAGGCTTGTTTCATGAAAAGGATATAATGAATGTGACGTGATCGGCCTTCAGCAGCTCACTAACAGAGTTCTTCCTTTGTCTCTGTTCTCCAGCGATGTCCTCGCCCTGCCCATCTTCAAGCAGGAGGAATCCAACCTGCCTCCAGACAGCGACAATAAGATCCTTCCCTTTCAGTATGTTCTGTGTGCAGCTACCTCGCCAGCCGTTAAACTGCATGATGAAACACTCACCTACCTCAACCAAGGTCAGCATCAGGATCCAAGCTACACTGTACTTTAAATTTATTGATGTCAAGTGCCACTAAAAGGAGATTCAGTTGCCTGTGACCTCGTAATTCTAGATAATGTAATGATGGTGAAAATTTGTGGTGAGGGAAAAAAAGGAAATATATTGCAGTGTTAGGGCTGCCCTCTGAAAGTCGAAGATTTTAGTATCAGTGGAGACCCCTCAGCTGACTGAGATACTCCAGTGCTCCAAGCGTGTTTTTTTGTTTTCATTTTTTTGTCAGTTAGTGTACTCTGGGCACATTTTGTTCTCTAGATTAGATTGCAGAGTGAGTACTCCTCACTCTGACGCTGCTGTCCGGCACAGGCAGCTGCGGACCCAGACATGTCAGTCTGAGTGAGATGGAGGCAGCTGCCCTTAGAGGAAAAAAGGCGTTGGCAGGTCAGGCTCCAAGATAACATTAGCCCCTGCCTTCTGCTTAGAAGTGGTGAATTTTCCAGCCCACAGCAACTTAATACGATACAGTCTCTGGCTTTTCTTTGGCATGAAGTGTCAGCAAAAAGTGTTGTTGCATAAATCCGGTCCATTATTGGCTTGGAGGGTGAATGTCACTGTTACCCTGAACATCTGTCAAACCGCATTCAAACTCTCAAAATGTCTGTGGGAGAAAAGGAAGAAATAGTTGAATATTTGCATTGAACCACAAAATCTGATTCAACTGACGTAATTCTTGTATAGCCTTATATACTATGGTCTGTATGTTTTTGATACACTGGCACCAATAAAGTGATGCCCTCTTTCAGATAAGTCTCAGTTTGTGTCTGTTTTACAATGAATACATGAAAGACATTTAGCAGAATTTTTTTATTTTGTTTGATACAGATATTATTCATTATTGTGATTAATATGATTACAGAGGTTGGATATTAATTGTGTATGTTTGTTGAGATATTTTAATTTACTCTCTATGGACTTGTCATTGTAGGGCAGTCCTATGAAATTAGAATGCTTGACAATCGGAAGATTGGGGAACTTCCGGAAATCACTGGTAAAATGGTGAAGGTGAGATCCAACATGCCAGTTTGCACGTACATAACAATATATTTGCACCGGTCTGCGGGGACATACCAGTATAAATGTATTGGCTATTAATATTAATTCTTAAACATGACTTTCTCTTTATGTCAGAGCATCATCCGTGTGGTGTTTCATGACCGACGACTTCAGTACACCGAGCACCAGCAGCTGGAGGGCTGGCGCTGGAACAGGCCCGGGGATCGCATCCTCGACCTGGGTGAGCACTGAATGACAAATACCTGGTTAAGTTAGACAGAAGGTTGTGGCACTTACGTATTATATTGGAGTTGTGTGTGGAAAGAATGTTGTAGTGTTTATTAACCATCCAGTGGTTCTTGAATAAATTCAGTTCAGGTTATTGACTGTTGGCATTAAGAGCTCTCTTAATAACAGCCTGTTTTACATTGATCCATTGCAGATGTCCCCATGTCCGTCGGCATAATCGACCCCAGGGCTAACCCTACTCAGCTTAACACTGTGGAGTTCCTTTGGGACCCATCGAAACGAACCTCAGTTTTTATCCAGGTAGCATGACGGACAACACTCTTGTTTTCCTCAATTGCTTTAATTATTGAAAGCAACGTCAGTAATCTGAGGCAGTTTTGATCACTTCATCATAGAGCTAAGCTTGTTAACATTTAGTCTACTCATCTGAGAAAACCTAGTGAACTGAACATCATTCTGCAGCAGAAATTACTAATACAATTGTTTTGCCAAAATCTGTTTATTGATTTCTCTGATCTATGTTTCATCTAAGGTCATCATTCCCGTAAAGATTGAAACCTTACGTTTCTTTCCTTCGTAGGTACACTGCATTAGCACAGAATTCACCATGCGCAAACATGGAGGAGAGAAGGGTGTGCCTTTCCGGATCCAGATCGACACGTTTAAAGAGAACGAGAATGAAGAGTACACAGAACACCTCCACTCTGCCTCCTGCCAGGTCAAAGTCTTCAAGGTGAGGGGGACGGGAAGAAAATTTGAGATATAATAAAGAAATACTGCAGTGAAGACATTTGTTGTTTGCAACCGCCACCTTAATGACTCCCACATGACCTGTTTCAGCCTAAAGGTGCAGACAGAAAACAGAAGACTGACAGGGAGAAAATGGAGAAGCGGGCGCCACAGGAAAAGGAAAAGTACCAGCCCTCCTACGAAACCACAATCCTGACAGAGGTTAGCATAATACTGAGCTGTTAAGGGGATGAATGATTATATAAAGGAAAAGGTCATCACAATGAAACACAACCCTGTTTAACCAAAAAGGTCAGTGTAGTGAAGAATGTACACTTACTTCCAAAAATGTGAAATGACAAAACAAAAAAATGGTGCAATGTACTGTAGGTTAACCTCAAAATGTTTTCATCTATCCCAACTAGAGCTGCGACCTCTGTTTGGCTCGTCACTCAAAAAAATATATAGTTTATTACTCCTCTATTTCTTTTCTGTTGCCCCACATGATATTAGTAATTTCTCCTCAAAATTCAGACTTCTCATGTGCACCTGTATGAATGTCAAGGTAATCTCCAGTAAGCAGAGCTAAGGCTAGGTAGCTTGCAAATTATTTTATATGAGGGGGTCTTATGTTGCCTGTTACTGGTATTTTCTCAAGGATTCATCTGAAAGACGGAGAGTCAGTCATGGAGAACATGGCAACATTTCTTCCACACACAGCCACAGCCCTCATTTGTTATTTGTCCATGTAGCCTGCTTTCCAGAATCAAAATCCAGCTCTGGTTGGGTAGCCAGTGTAGGGATAAAACCATCCTCCACAGCCAAGCAGCCCTCACCTTGGGTCGGGTGTATTTCCATGAGATTCACACTGTAGAGGTGTTTCAGGAGGTTTGAGGTCACATTTTTTGCAGTGGAACGAGTCTTAGTACCACAACCTGCAACAACAATGTTCTTGTCATGTTTCCTCCAGACAAAATCAAAGTAATGGGAATATTTCCAGCTGCGTAATTTAAGCGTTCTCATTTTCCAAGCTAGCTTGCTTTGTGGTGCACATGCGTGACAATTACAAAATGAACCCAGGGTTGTGATTAAATGTTGGATTTCAAATCAGTAAGAGGGTGACAACAAAAGTAAGACCGTAACAAGCTATTTGTTTTGGGGGTAACTGGAATATTATTACTGAAATTTCATTAGTAATTCGCATTGGTAGTCGTTACTGGGAAAAGTAGTATTATAACGGTAACGCATCACTAGTAGCAACACTGGCTGAAGCCAATGATTATTTTCAATTTATTGTCAATCTGTCAGTTATTTTCTCAAGGTATTGTGTAGCCTGTGAATTGTCAAAAAATAATAGAAGAAAATGCTAATCAAAATTTTCTAGAGTACAAGTTGACTGTTGTCTGCAAACATTCAGCACTCATTTAATATAGAGAAAGGCAGCAAATGCTCATATTTTGTAGCAAAAGTGAAACAGATAGATTATCAAAATAGTTGATTAGAAATTTAATAGAAATTAGTTTTCTGTCCATATAATCAAATGTGAACGTATTGTTTCAGCTCAGATTCCAGCAAATGACTTAAAAATAGGAAATTGTGGATGACACACGAACAGAAATTAAATGGAAAAAAAGGAAAGCTGCAGTTTATACCTGGTGGCAGCAGAAATGATTTGTGAGTTTATTTAGCTGTCACAATAACAAAAGTGTTGTTCATTTTGCAGTGCTGTCCCTGGCCTGAGGTCACATATGTCAACAACTCCCCATCTCCTGGCTTCAACAGCACACACAACAGCTTCCCAGTTGCGGAAGGGTACGAGTGTTTCATTATTTTGTTGCTGTTTGAATTTAGTTTAAATCCACTGGCAGTTGCCTGGTTTTGGTTGGCGAGGAACACATGATGTTTAGATTTCCTCTTAACGAGGATTACTGTATTCCTCCTGTGTTCTAATGTGGTAAATTTTTCATCGTTTTCAGGAATGGATCGCCAAACCACCAGCCCGAGCCTGTCGTTCAGGCATCAGATGTAAGTACGACTGCCTTGTTGCTTTCTGGATTCTCTGCATGACTTCTCGTTGCGTTCCTGAACAACAGCATATTAATACTGACAAATGCAAAGCTGACATCTGGGTGTTAAACCTCTGCCTCCCAGTAGATTCTCCTTGAAAACATGAAATAAACAACAATAAGCCAAATCTGCCTCAAGGTGGGAAGGAAAGCTTTTGATAAAGCAAAATACAGCTCACATTTGAGACCAGACACCTGAACTCTCTTCTATACCTTAAATGAAACCGGCCAGTGATTCAGTGCTTCTGTTATTTGACCCTGAAACATGACTTGTCAGATTATTTCATGCTGCACACTGCTGTATATTTGGACAGATGTCATGGCGATGTATGTTTGGCATTAGTTACTTAAACCTAGTGAGAGATGAAGGAAGAGTGATGTCACCCAAGTAGGATTAGTAGAGATTAAAAATTCAGAAATCTGCATGCATGTTTTTGGTGTGACAGCTATCCTGGTGCGAATGATCTGGGTTGCCATGTTCCATTTTTTTAGGAGAATTTCCTTCTCCTAAAGTTTCATGCTAAATATTGCTGGTGTTCACACAACAAAAACAGACAGAGAATGTTGTCCGGCCCTTCGCTCTGAAGTCCTGACTCAAAAAATACACTCCCTGCAGTTACAAAGGTTAATGGCCTGCAATCAGTCGGCCCTGCCTCCTGATGTTTCACACTCCTTCCCCTGGTTGATTGAAAGCATTTGCATATTTTATATCAGATACAGCTGACAGCCAGTAACTCGCTGAGTGTGTTTGCGTGGATGTGAGTAACCCATTTATGAGGCTTATCCTGGTCATGATCGTATTCGGGATATGTTGTTTACATGAGCTCAGGGAAATCAGGTTATTTATACTCCCCATGTTCATCGTGGTTTCTCAGAGTGCAGCTGGCATGTTCGGGTTTCTCATAAATGGAATATGATGTTTACATGCTCAAGCACATAAACGGGATACTCCACAAGCTTGATCATAAACAGGTTATTCATTTCTATGTAAATGTTCCCATCGACTTCACCATTCAGCTGCTCCAAACATCAGACCACCGATCTGACGTGGGAAGCTCGTTCTTCTTAGTGGATCATGTCCTCACCACCGTCACTCAGCTGCATGGACTGCGACATAATGCCAACCTAGTGGTACCATGACATCATTCTGCATAATAATTAGCCATATGTTCGTCATGTTCTGTGACCAACATATAACACTAGCAAGTGCATGTCGGCTAAATTAGTGTCTTTATTGTATCAAGTGAAGCAGACACCAAACTGATAGGACGTTCCTCTTCTTGGGAGCAAGCTAGCTGTTACCTGGAGGTGAATTTTTGTTTCCTAGGTTAGTGAAGGCATGACCTGCCCTACTCTACATTACTCTGCCTCAGATAGTCTTAAGGCTAGTTCACCTTACGCATTTTAACCCCAGTTTTGCTGTTCATACCTGGCGACGTGTGTTTCTGTCATCGGGAGTCTTGCCAACTGCGTTACTACCTGTGTGTGAACACCACAAGATTTCTCCGCCGAGCCCTCGCCAACAGAGCCCCAGATAACACAGTGACGTCACCAAAACCATGCCTCCAGGGCCTGGGTCCAAACACAACTCGCTCCCCGTGATCCTGTGGATCCTTTGGATCACAGGAGGCCGCCATTGTTGTTGTTGCTGCTTGCCGGCTTGTCCTCCTCACATTTCTTCTGTTGTCCTGCGTGCTGACGTGGGACGTATCCCGCCTCTTATTGGCTGATGATCTTTGTCAGTCATGTCAAATTTCTCCAGTTTTCTAGCATGCCAGATATCCAGTCCCAGTCGCAGACGAGGGGGCGACTTGTTCATAGGCTTGTTCACACATGAGGACTCGTCGTGGCAGACGATCTCATGACTCACCTCCAACCCAAGGTGGCTCTCAAGATCCTCTGCGATGTCCAAATCGTGGTGAAAGTCGTGTAATGTGAACTAGCCTTTACCCTAACATTTCCCATCACACTCTGGTTGCCTTTATCTATTGAGTTCAACCAATGAAGGCAACTAGTACTAGCCAATCAAAGGTAGAGTAGGGCAGCTCATGCCTTCGCTATCCTAGGAAACGCAAATATGAGACCTGGAGGTCTGACATCAGTTGGACTTGGAACAAAGGATTTTATTGCTCAAACACACATTTCTTCAGGCTGTGATTCGCTGAAATTGAGGTCTGTCTGAATGTTTTTTTCCCACACACTAATATTGGTAGTGTTGTGCAAGCATTCGTAAGACCTCACAAAATCAGGTTTTATAAATTTCCGTGCGAACTTTTGGACGTAAATCCATGCTTAGTGTGAAATTGTTTTATACAAATCTGCCAGTTTTCTTTGTGTACACACGTGTCTCGTTGTGTAGGACACACAGTATACTTAAAGCTATAGAAAGTTACAGTTATTTCACTCGTGATTTCTACAAGCTAACTCTGAGATTATCTCAAAGATTGTTGAAATGACGTATTCATTTCTGGGTTCTGTCTTGTTTTTTCTTCTCAGAATTTGTTACCCACAGCAACACCGCAGGATGCACAACAGTGGCTTTTAAGGAACCGCTTCTCACCCTTCTGTCGGCTCTTCACCAACTTTTCAGGTAAACTGGCTCTTGAATACAGAATTGAAAAAAATTAAAACACTGATTCATGTGAGTATCACTTCTGTCGCTTGTTGCGGCACAGAAAAGCTTGACTGAAGTCCTCGTTGATGCCTCTGGTCATTTGTAACATAAGAGTAAAGCGCCAGAATTGTGTGTGGAAATAAGCCTCTTTTATTCGTACACTTTGTTTCATAAAGGTGATGGTAACTGTACATGTGGGTCTCATGTCTGAATAAACGCATTAGCCTCTTTTACATTAACCTCACACAGGCAGTTAGACCAAGTAACATTTCTGTATCACTTTCAACATAACACCGGACTGAAATCAGTGCAGTCTGATTAGTGTAAAGGCCACAGCAGCGTGAGGTAAAACATGCACAAATGAAATGCTCTTTGTGTTTGCTTTTACAAAGCACTGCAAAAACGATCCGTTAATTAGCATCTCTGAGCACTCGGAAAAAAATCTATTTAACAAACCACAAAAAGCTGTGAATTAGCCGGTGTTAAGTTGCAAGTGATGTTCTTTTCATGTCAGATCAGTCACTTAAAATGTTTTGTCTTTTTATGGTACGGATGAAAAAAGGAAAACATTTGTACAAGAACATTAATTATCAGACTTTCGCTCCATCTCTGTATTTTAGATTTACACTCCAACTGCATGGATGAATAAATAAATATCTAGCATATCATTGAAGCCAACAGTGCTTTGTATTTCATGTATGAAAGGGCTTGTAGACAATACATCTGGTAATAGAGTGAGCAGGGTGACAAAGAGGAAAAAGACGACAAGAGGCTATTATTCTCTCGGGGAACTCAACACTGCACGACACAAAGCATCCAATCTGCTTAAAAAGGAAGTGGGGTTGTATGAGGTACTTATCGTCATCATAGTCATATGTTACCTACAGTACATGGCAGTCGACATGCCTCTAGTTTGGAGAAGCAGACAGGAGTAGTGGCACTAAAGCTAAGCAGCAACAAAACACTATATTAAGAGTATTTTCACCGTTTTATCTTGCCATCAGACAACCTTTTCCGACAGCTCTCTTCAAAGCCACTAGACTCCATTGACAGAAACAGTACTTTTACCTTGTAAAACAGACGAGCTGCTGCTATACCACCACGTTGTGTGATTTTGGTGAATGTAACTAACCATTTAAAACACATAAAATCGTAACTCAACTCTTGTGTTCTGTGAGATAAAATTACTGTTTTGTCAAAGGAGTGTCAGATGTTGCTGTCTGCGGAAAGGTATAGGAAAGTATTCTAAATATAGTGCACACTTAAACTGATATTGATTTTTTTAGATGGCTAAATCACATTTTGTTGCTGCCCCTGTCCACAACACTAAATCACTTAACCTCTGTGGTGATACTCCGACCTGCCTGCTCAAGCTGTGTGCCTGCAGACCTCCATGTAATGTAGATAATACACTGACTATGGATAAGTACCTCATATTACCCCACTTCAAAAAGTCAAAACTGTCTCTTAAAGAGTCCCGTAGTGAGACACTGACTTCTTGGCAGCCCCAAGGACTGTGGTCTGTAACTGGCTCTGCATGATGTTCATGTAAATTGCTGGACCTGAAAAACAATCTTGTTTAATGTAATTCAGGTTCACATGTAGAGGGAGGAGTTTTACGCTGTTAAACAAGCTCTTGTTCTTGTGCACCAGGGGCAGACCTTTTGAAACTGACCAGGGAGGATGTTATTCAGATCTGTGGGCCTGCTGATGGAATAAGACTCTTCAATGCACTGAAGGGACGGTAGGTCTTCTTTAACTGAATCCTGATTCATTTACTTAATATATCAAGAGTGGTTTCACACATGTATGGACATTTTGTCATTTTCTCCTTGTGAATGCTGTTTCTAGGGTGGTACGCCCAAGGTTGACCATCTACGTTTGCCAGGAGTCTCAGCAGGCACGGGAGCAGCAACCGAAACATGAAAACGGCGATGCTGCCGCCAACACTTTCTTTGGTCAGTACATAGTAATGGTTTATGCATGTTTGTCATAGCAGAATGTATCATTGAGACTTTGAGTTCAGGACAGGATGCCTGGAAAATTGAGAAGCTAAGAGGCGTTGTTATACCGAGTTCAGACTAAATTATATTTTTGTCCGTTCTGACAGTCACTATGTTAGTCACTACATAAAATCTTGCAGTGACTTAGTTGATAGACACGATAGACTACAAGTTGGTGCATGACCAGTCATCGCTGATCGTCTTTCACGACGTGCGTGTAACATTAACAGTTCCACCATATGTCAGGAGCTGCATTTGCAGTACTGCATGAAAACCGCAAGTCACTGAATTCCTCAGAACAAGTTCCTACAAATGTTTTATGATAAAAACCTTTTCAGAAAATGAAGGGATTCTCTCTACAGAAACGATAAGGGGCTTATGATTAAGGATGCTGGATACAGGATAGGAAGTTTTGACTTTAAGATTAACAAGGCAAAGGAGCCGGATTGGAAAAATACAGAGTGACTGAAAAATAAAGGTCTGTGTCTATGAATAAAGGCCTGTGTTTAATGTAGTCTGTTCCAAATATGGCTGGTACCGTCTGCAGTTGTGGTGAGTAAAGGCTCAGCCACTATTTGTGAATTTTATGATATGTTTGTCTACCTGATCCTTATCTGTTATGAAGTCGTCGCGGTATTCCCTAGAGGTAATATCAAAAAAGCTAGGTTACAGTTGTCCACGGCAGCATCGGTTCTATTTAACTCAAACATGCCAGACTCTTTGTCAGAACGTCGTTCGGTGTCCCAGATGCGGCGTCTACTCTGACACACTATATTAAATAAAATAATCGATTATCGCACACGACACTCATTGTTGTTCAGAATCCGAGCCGACACTATAGGATGTCCAGGTAGGGCTATAACTGGCCTGATATAGTGTAGACTGAACTAGGACTTAGGCAGATCACAAGATCCTGGTATCACTGCATCACAATATCGCACATTGAAATAACAGTCAAGATTGTCGGAATACAAAATATATTAGTGATATATGTGGAAATCCCTGAATACAATAAAACATTTTTGACAGTATCTTTGCTGATGCGCAGCCCTTGCTTAAGATTCTTTTTTTTTACTGCATGTCCCAGTCATCAGTTGACAATGGAACAGTGAAAGCACTGTAATGTATTTACTCATCTCTAGAAATAGATTCCTGCATATGTGAATGTTGAATCTATAGGCACGTGACGAGTTCTTGGTAGGAAGTGTTCTGGTTTCTGGTTGTAGTCTGAGTAGTATTGATTGATCACATTAGAGTGAAAAGTAAACTATCCATTTGGAAAAGTGGATTGCGTCTGCCAAAATGTAATCTTGGACCCATCAGCTATCGTCTGATGACAGTTTCTGTTTATAGAGATTAGCTGAAATGAACAACACATTGAAAACAAAGTCTATTTGCTTTTTTGTTAAAAGAAAAGATGGTTAAAAAAGATGGCATCTAACACTTGGCATAGTCCTCGAAATGCTAAACTATTCATTTAATTGTTTCCTGTTATATTCCTATACTATTCCTTTTGTTCTGCTGTGGTAGCTGCTTATGCCTACTAGCCTGTTCTTGAATTTGTCAAACAAGTTGCTGTTGGTGTATCCCTTAAAGTAGAATGCATCACTTGCTGTGCACAAGAGGACTCAGACGTGTGTTGTAAATTGTAATGCACAAAATACAGACATACAGTATTTACAATAGTTGAAATCTCCCCCCTCATAAAACAATTTAGAATCATAACACAAACATATGTACAGATTTCACTGTCTAGAAATGGCAGGTGAAATTTTACACTTGTTTTGTACCTGCTTTTTTCCTGCAGTGTATCACGCCATTTACCTGGAGGAGCTCACAGCCACTGAGCTGACAGAGAAGATCGCTCAGCTCTTCAACATCTCACCCAGACAGATAAATCAGATCTTCAAACAGGGTCCCACAGGCATCCACGTGCTGGTCAGCGATGAGGTAAGTTATCCCTGGGCTGTCTGTCTTTTACCAAGAAAATGCACTACTGATAGAGACGAGTTGTCCTGCACGAATGCTGGTGAACAGCTTTCCCTCCTACATTTAACATTTACTCTCTTTTTAACAGATGATTCAGAACTTTCAGGATGAAGTATGTTTCGTTTTGGACACAATGAAAGGTATGAGCGTGGCGTTGATTTATCTGTGTCTATATTTAACGTAGAGCCTTGATGAACTTTATTATTGCAAGTTTATTTATAACACCGTCCCCCCTGCTATGTTTCCTTTTCCCTTTTTCTCCAGATGACACGAATGACGGCTACCACATCATTTTGAAGTGAATAACTGGGCAGGAGAAAAGCGTTGCTCTCTTCTTTAGACCCAATCCAGTCAGCCCCTCTAGAGCTTCATGTTCCTCGCTGTTCCTGGAAAATATGGGGATGCCCCAGAGAAACGTCTTGAGGCGCTAGGAGGAACATGCGACTGAAGCACCCAGCCCTCTCCTCACTATACCTTATTGTCTTACTTTTGAGGTAGTGACTGTAACCACAGTGAAGTGATCAAACTCCTTCTGCCCCCCACCATTGTCCCCCCGCCCGTAAATGGTTGCATCTTTCTCTGTCACTTATGTCTCATGAAAGAGGTTAGTGGCACCGCAGCTGCTATCACTGTTTATTTGTTAGCTGAGCATCTGGTGTGCCAAAGCTCTGTGCTTCAGAAACAGTTTGTCGTCTCTTTGAAAACCAACAACCAAAAGGAAAAATCAAAGCGACAAAAAATAAGAAAGATAGCGACTATGTCAGGACTTGACTCTCAGCCCGCAGTGCAGCATGATTTCTTCTTTTCATGCTAGGTTGCCTTACCAGGATCCACTAAAGCCAGTCTGCAAGAAACACGGTATAGCAAACACAATCACAGAGTCGCATCAAAGAATCACAGGTGGCATCAAATCAGCAATCATGACATCAAGGGAAACCAGCTGTCCTCAGTAATGTCTACCTAACAATGTCAGTCTTTCACCGGTTTGAATTGTTAATTTTGAGAAAACAAATAATCATTTCCAGACTCCCAAACACTGTTAGATCCCCGTAGTTAGTGTAGAGCTCATACTGACACTCATGGTTGTTACTTATGAACCTTGAAAGATGATGAAACACTGTCTGTGTTAGTGATCGCAGTGGCAACACCAGCAAACTGTCTCTAGTCCATGTGCTTCTTCTCCCTATCTGCTTATTTAGCTCGTCACCTCTTCATTCTGTTCATTTTTGGCCGTTCTCCAGCATTATTTGTAAATAGATCATTATTTTTAAAATGTTTTCATAAAGAATCATGCGCTTATTTGGCAGTTTTAAAAGAAAATAGTCTTTGTTTTTTAAAAACAAACTTACACCTCTTCATTGTTTTTTGGATGTTACCACTTCCAGATACTAATACATGTAATGGAGCTGTTGGCATGCGAAAAGATATGGTTAGTTTATGTTCTGTCCATTGTGCTGCTTACAAGAAATTGATAGCTTGACATTTTAGATATTCAATTTTACCCTCCCATCTCATCAGCGTTATTAAAATGCTTACCCATGTACTGCCTGCCATCTGTTGTCTGTCTCCTTACAGTGTTTGCAAAAATAAAAAAAAATGTGATTTTTAACAGTATCTTAAATGTTCTTGAGCTCATCAGCGAAAAGTAATAATTCATATTAAAGATTCAGTGTGTGAGAGGTTAGGGTGATTTAGTGGCACCTAGTGGTGAGGATTGCCGATTGCAACCAGCTGAAATGTCTCGGTTAGAATTCCTTCAGTGTTCATTGTTTAAGAGGCTTTTACCAGGAGCAAAATTATTGGCAAAGGTCTCCTCTCCAAAAACAAACTGACCAGGTGATTAAAACTGGAAAAAAAACTAAATAAAGCAGTGTCACATTAAAAATTAGTGTTTTGGCCTGTCGCAGACAAGCCACTACTCCAGCACCTCCTAATGTGTGCTCATCTGTTTTTTCTCTGATAAGCTATGATCCAGACTTTGCGGCGTTTTTTTACCAGAAGCAGAAGAATTCGCAGAGGTCTCCTCTCCAAAACAAACAGATCTTGGGTCTCATTCATAAAACAATGCGTTTGATCCATACTAAAAATGGACGTACCGACAAAAGCCAAAAATGGCATTCTTCCATCTCACCGTCTGCGTCACCAATTTCCTGTCTCCAAAATGTTTGTAAGCATGGGTCAAAGTTTCTCCCACCAAATCTGTTTTCATAGATCACAACTTTTCCGTGGGAGGTGGAGTACGCCTCTTCTAAGCCTTGTTTTGTGTGCATGCAGTGTTTATAAATGAGACTTCAGGTGGACTGTAGCCCAGTGTCCGCTAGTGTGTGCACACCTTTTTTGTGATCCAGATGTTCATAGGGATTTTACCAGGAGCTGAATTATCTGCAGAGGTCTTTTCAAACACGCAGACCCGGTGATTTAAACAGGTAAAGGCACTAAATAAAGCAGTATTACATTAAAAATAAGTGTTTTTCTGATGCTGGTCATGTAAAGGGGCTTGCGAAAAAGCAAACTTGCCCTATCTAGAGCCAGTGTTTGGTTTGTCTGTTCTAGGCTACTGTAGAGACATGGCAGTGCAACATGGCGATCTCTGTAACTAGGACCCGCTTGCAAATTTATGTTTCCCTGGATAGCGAAGGCATGACCAACTTACTCTCCCTCTGACTGTCTGGTACTGTTTGCCTTCATTGGTTGTGCAGTAGCTGTTTCAACACACCACAATCCTTTGGCAACTAAGTTGGTGAGATGTCTGGTTTTGCCTCGCGTTTCTGTTCCTTTTTCAGAGATCCACAGTACTTGCATGAGGCAGGGAAAAAACTGAACGGGAGTTATATAATCCAAAAAAAAGGCAGGCCTTCCAAAATTACATCTTGTACGGTCCTCTATGGACTCAATGATGTCCTTTTTCTATATATTCTCATGTATCACCTGTTGTTATACTTCAACACTGCATAACACTTACAAAAAAACTTACTATGATCCAAATCAATACAAACTTCACATCATTTTTTATGTACGACACTTGATGTGAATAACTTGTGCCTGCATTCAGACATATAAATAAAGTAGATATAAACATAACCTCAGTGTAGTCCACTACCAGACACTATTCAGAATATACAGAAACTGTTCTGTAAACTTAAATATCATCAGAACCTATATTACATGTTGTATCAACACAGAAATGGCTCTTACAGGTTGGATTGGCTCAGTTTAGGCAAAAGGAGTGAAACTGAAGAATAGACTTAATTGTCATTGCACAAGAAGAACAGAAATTAGCTGTGCCATGCCTGAATGTAAAAAAATAGGAAAATAGTCAGCAATAAATACACAACACATACGCGTACACAACCAAACAATTAAATCAATAAATATATAAAAGAAAATAACATTAAAAGCAGTATTGCACAAGTTGACTAATTATTGCACACTTGAGTTAAGCAGGTTAGTGATAAGGTAAGAATGTCAGGGTAGGCCAATCTGAGAGTAGGGCGGGAAATGCCTTTGTTATCACCACGGAAACTTTAATAGAATAATAATATAGTTTCCTTGCAATGTCCTAGGAAACACAAATTAGTGACCCGATCTCTCTGTAGAAATAAAGGCCTCATTCTAAGGTAACGAAAACACAACAGCTCTTGTTTTCAGGTGATTAAACAAAAATAAAAACCCCACAGTTAGTATATTATACTCCACTCCTGCTAATATATCCCACCCTACACACTGGACCTTTAAATACAAAGCTTTCCCTTTGCTGGACAGATGTTGAGGCCTAACTACAGACATGCACAGTCATTTTGTTGCCATGGAAACTGTACCTTTAACAAGCCACAGCAATGATCATTTTACATGCTGTGAATCAGACTGAGTCAAAATTTACGTTCAACGCCATCTCTGTGAAAATACTGTCATGTTTTGCAGGCCCATTTCTGCTCAACGTGAACAAAGAAGCCCTGAGAAATCAGCTCACTTCATTTCCCAGCATGCCCCTGCGCAGGGCATGCCCGTGATGTCACAATAAGTATATATACGGCTACAGGGAAGAATTTCTTCCTCCATTGTTACATTGTAACAAACGGGGCCGGGGCGAAACGGGCAGAAAGGCGTCTTTCTCTCGCCACAACACTCGCACCGCTTTGACGCCAAGCGCTTCACGGAAAGGGCCAAAAATCCGCGTCAAAGCGAGAAGACAGCGAAGTTCGCACCGCCGACTGAACCCGCCCCGGTGAGAGAAAAAAGGATAAACGAACACAGATGTCAGCGGATTTCTCCATCGCGAGCCTCACACCAAGAAGATAAGACGTTTCGGCTCATTTACATGACTCCCGGTGCAAAATGTTGGGGAATAAATCGCAGCTAATCATATGACGTCCCCTGTTCCTGCCGTCTGTCTGCCCTTTAAATAGATAGGCATGCAACATTTAAATAAAACCCGCAGGTCTAACAGGCAGCTCCTGCTTTCTTTCTGATCCTCCAGTGTGCAGAACAATGAACATGGAGCCTAAGTAGCCTCATATAGGCAGATTTAAGTGTTGCAAATTGACAGTGAGGCGAGGTTTACTCCAGGTTACATTGGCTCGTAGGGTCGCAGTGTGGATACTCGGTTCAGGGATATCGGTTTGGCACAAAAAGGCAGCTCATAGGGCGTTGAGAGATTGATGTGCAGCTCACATTGGGAAGGGAAGCGACCTACGAGCTGGTTGGAATAAGGGTCCCTGTTTCTGCCCCAGGTAAGAGGGTTTAGTATTTCATTATCCGGGCGGTTTGCCATTGCGTGTGTGTGTGTGTGTCTGTGTGTGAAAAATGGGTAGAGCTGGTACACTAGAGGGAGAGAGATAGATGGAGCCTTTGCCTGTCAGACTGATAATATCCAACCTCCCCCAACAGTCAGTTGCTGCATGTCCACAGTTTAACAAATGCCTCCCCACCGCAGCTGCATGTCCCTGAAGGTAAATACACCATGATTGTGTGTAAGCATACTGCCCAACTAAGTCCTTTAAAGGAACAGGAGCTGTGATGCTCACAAGGGAAATGAGCCGACTATCAAAATCCAGCCTGTGCTCTATTTGCCCTATTTATATTGGAGTCCCCAGGTGGATAATGGCTCACATTGATGCTATAACCACACTGAACATGCACAGCCTCTTCAGGTGTGTTAAATCAGGTTAAACCTAATTTCAAATCTACACTAAAGCATAAATTGCGTGCTGTGTCAATGATTCTGCACAGCAATGACTCTGTTTTCTTCTTTGAGATGTTACATCTAATTTTATTGCTCTTTATTTCTGATGCAAAGTGTCCTCACGTCCCAGTAAAACCACCCTGGCTGCAGCAGTTGTTACATTATTCACTGTCCTCAGAGCAGCTCCAGGATTTGTCTCAACATGACATCATCTCTTTATTTAGCATAAGGACAAACTACACTCTACAATATTACTCGAATGTTACACATCACTCCTGTTTGAAGGAGCAGTGTGTGAGATTCAGGGGGATTCAATGGCATCTAGCAGTGAGATTGCAGATTGCAACCGGCCGAAACTTCTCCCTATTTGAATTTCTGCAGTGTTCATGGTTCAGGAGGTTTTTACCAGGAGCTGAGTTATCCGCAGAGGTCTCTTCATCTCCAAACAAATGCACAGTGACTTAAACAGCTGAAAACACAAAATAAAGCAGTTTTATGTTAAATAAATCTGTATTTTTTCGACGCTCTTGTCAGGGGTAAGCAGCAACCTCCAGGGCTGATAAATGAAGCCAATGCAGAAGTGCCAAAAACTGCAGTTCCTTGAGTGGCCACTGGAGGCTGGCTCAGAAGCAAGTTAATCCCCATACACCCCCATGTTAAAATGCCCAACTCTACAGAACAAATAAACACGCCAGCAGCCTGGCACAGAAATGGTTTGGGTCTCTGTCGCTAATTTCCCTCTTCAAGACAACTGCACAGCGGTTGATTTTAATATAACTCACCTGTTTACTTTTTATTAAGGCTTACAGTTACGCATAATCAAGAGCCGGCTGCTTTGAATGACAGGCAGTCTGCCGATAGTGTCTTCTGCTTATCAGTGAGATCCACCTGGCTCCCTGGTGCGTATTTGCATTTCCTGAGATGGTGAAGGCAAGACACGCCCAGCTCTGTCCTACTCTGCCTCTGATTGGCTTACCCTGACATTCTTACCCTAACTAACCAAACTCACTCATCTTGCCTAACCCTAACCAATCCAACCAACGACGGCAACGGTTACTAGCCAATCAAAGGTAAGAAAAAGGGCAAGTCATGCTTTTGCTGTCCTAGGAAACATAAACTTGCCTCCCCCACAGCGCCAATATGGTCACTTTTGGCTTCAAGAAATCAAGATGGCGACGGCTGATGTGCCAAACTCAAGGCTTTCAGAATGGGAGTCAAAAAAAACAATGGGTGTCACCACAATAGCTACGTGCAGTCTACGATCTGAAAACACGAATGGCTTTATCAACAGCCAGTGTTAAGTGTGTCCATTCTGGGCTACTGTAGACACATGACCGTGCAACACGGCAATCTCTGTAGGTGAGGACCCGCTCCCTATGTAGATATAACAGCTCTTTTTAAGGTTACAAAAACACAACAATTTCTTATTTTCTGGTGGTTACACACTAAAAAGAACATACTTACTATTTGATAATTTCTGCCAATATATGCCCTTAAATCCTGCACACTGGACCTTTAAGGCTGGATTTTTCCTTTGTAAACCTGAATGCTCAATGGCTCATTTGGAGCAGTCCCATACAGGAATGAAGATACAGCATGTTACTGTCAGTAGCATGTGACATGTTAACACAGTCCCAGTTAAAACGTGCTTCATAAAGATGTAGAGTTGCATAGTAACCTGTTAATAACTCCTGAAAGTATTTAATTCATTGGAAGTACTAATAGGATGGACACAGTGTTTTTATGTTCTATCACCATGAAAATCTATTTTTTAGGATTGAAAACACAGAACTTTGTGAGCTGCAGTTTGAGCACAGACCCACTGGGCCCGACACAATATAACACGCTGCGCTCACTCACCTTGTTTGACCTTAACCTGCTGCTGTGATTGATCAGCTTTAGCTTTCAGATTCAGTCATATCGATCCCCTCTGCGCTGTTTTATAGCAGAACTAACTGGGAAAAAAAACAGTGAGCGAGAAGCCGTAGAGATCATTTGCTTCAAGGCTGTTCGCTTTAAACCGTGCTTGCCTAGTTGCCATGGTGACGTTTCTAGACTTGATGATTTCAAAGTAGGATTTCATGTGAGATGGGGGGGGGGGGGGCAGAGAGAGGAAATGATGGAGCTGGAATACAGATGAAAGGAGACCAAACAGCTGATGTCACCTTTTGTTTCCTTGTTGAGAACCGACCGGACACAGGAACAGTTTGATATATGAAGATCTGGCTTTAAAGGGACAGTTCACCCCCAAATCAAACACACGTCTTTTCCTTTGCCTTCTCTCAAGTATAATGGAACTAGATGGCACTCAGCTTGTGGTGCTCAGAGCGCCAAAACTCAACAGCAATGTCTCCTTCCAGAAATCATTTCCTGGTTACTCAAGATAATCTACAGACCTTGTTGTGAGCAGTTTCATGTAGGGACTATTTTCTTAATACCGAACTACACTCACCAACCATAGGTGCAATGCTGTCGCCCCCTAAATTCAGAAGCCCCACTAGTCTGAAAATTGTCCCACTGGACCAGAAGCCCATTTCTCCAGCATCCCGTTATCCCAAAAGCGAAGGGCCATTGCTCTGAAGTCCTATTTCTCCGAAAATACTCTGAAATATTATTATCAGTCAGAATGACCCTTAAAGGAATGAAAACCAAAGGATTATCAACAGTCGTTTTATTACTATAATTGAAACTTGACACAATTTTATTTAATGAAATTATGTGTAAAGGATCTCCCTTTTGAAAATAAGTAAAATAAAGGTGAGATTTTCCGCTTAGTTGCATTGTTTTATCTAACATCATAGATAAGCAAACGTACATGGTAGGATAACTGTCAATTTTATATCACAGTATACTTTCAAACTAGTATACGGCTCTAATTCTACTTGGGAACATTGTGTTTTTGTTTTTTACTAACTTTCTTACTACGTTTTTGACTTCAGAATTTGAGCTGTTGGAACAATTTGCAGCCCCTCCAACCGTATCAGTGCGCAGAAGGAAGCGTGCATCTACTCATGGACGAGAGGCTCGTGCTTGTGACAGCATGACATGTTAACATGGTGTCCTCCTCGGCTGTGCTGTAACATTAGCCAGCTCAGTGGTGCTAGGTGAGCTAGCAGTAGATGCACACTTCCTTCTGCGCAGTGATACAGTTGGCAGGTGTAGTTTGGCAGAAAAAAATAGTTCCTACATGAAACTGCTCACAACAAGGTCTGTGGATTATCTTGAGTAACCAGAGTGCCATCTAGTTCCATTATAAAGGAGAGGATGTAGGCATCTCTCTGGCAACCTCCTCGGACATCACACCAAAGCAATCTAGACTGATAAAAAACACTACAGCTAAGAGGAAAAATATGCATTTTTGATTTTGTGGTGAACTGTTCCTTAAAGTGCTCAGTTATTGCCACAATGAAACAGTGTTGCCAGTTTCCACCATGTATCCCCACATCATTCGCTCCACATTTACTGGTGTCTGAGTGTGTTGCCTGTGCTTGCTCCTCTGTGCCCTCAGACACCGAGTTTCCATGGAGGCAGGTTCGTCCCTCAGCCTCAAACGACGATATGAAGAGGTGGACAACAGCTCTCCATTCTCTACACCTAAGGACTCTGACGATGACATCTCCAGCAGTGACAGCGCTGACAGCTGCGACAGCCTCAACCCTCCTTCCAGCACTACATTTACCCGTAAGGAACAACAGGAGACACACGTTAAAGGCAATACACTCTAAAACACACTCAAACAGTTCATTAGTAGTATTTAACTCCTCATGTATGACATTGCATCCAAAATGTCTCCCTCTTTCTTCCCACACTCCAGCCACCTCCATCCTCAGACAGCACAAGCCGTCACCAGGGGGGAAGCGAGTACGTTTCGATGTGGTGACGGTGTATTACTTCCCCCGGCGGCAGGGATTCACCAGCGTGCCCAGCCAAGGGGGCAGCTCCCTGGGCATGGCCCGTCACCACTCCTCCATCAGACACTACACGCTGGGCGAGTTCGCCCGAGAACAGGAAACGAGCCACCGGCACACTTTGCGCCAGCACCTGCGCCAAGAGAAGCTCAACGCCCGTAAGATGAAGGTAGGCTTCACATTTTATCTGAGTGTGTGGGAGTGATCAGAGGATAAAAGGGATGAGCTGAAGTAAATCACGCTGTGTTCCAAGGTGCCTTGTTTTACGTCAGACATACAGTTTTTATAAATTATACAAAATATTTTGCACCCTTTATTGATTAGGAGAAGAGCCCTGTATCCCTTTTCCCTTAACGTGCAGAAACTCTTAAAAAATTGGGGGACATTAAATAGTTTCCTCTCACTTGAAAAACAGATATTTCCTCTATTAAAATTAACATTTACATACAGTTACATTTACTTAACGATTTATATTTTATTCCTAATATCTTAAGTACTAGTGTTAACACTGTAACATAATGCACATTTTTATTTTTAATTCTCTGTTCTTTATATCGCAGCAATTGTAACAAATCACAATTTCTCCCCGGGGATCAATAAAGTATTTCTGATTTCTAAAATACTGTGCTTGAAGATATACTATGCAGGATTTTCCTAAATAACAATGTATAGACTCATACAGAAGGAATCCCTCTCAGTCACTACAAGTGTGTGGTGGTTTTGCTTCCTGCAGAGACTCCGCCCTCTGCCTGTATTTTCATATTTTATTATTTTTTTCCATGCTCGGGACGTTCATGAGCGTGTTCCCCCACAGCGTCAGGTGAGGTCGGGGCTTTATAAAAAGGTAGCAACCACACTGTAACAGACTGTAAGCAGCAGGCATCCAAGTAAATGGTAAATGGTAAATGGACCTGCAATTGTATAGTGCCTTTCTAATCGTCCGACCACTCAAAGCGCTTTTACACTACGAGTCACATTCATCCATTCACACACTGGTGACTGAGGCTATTGTACATGGTGCCACCTGCTACTCAGTTTTTAACACACACCGATGGTAACAGCCATCGGGAGCAAAGTGGGGTTGGTCTGGAGGAGCTGCGGATCGAGTCGCTGATCATCCAATTAGTGGACGTCCTGCTCTGCGTCTGAGCCACAGCAGCTCCAAGACACACAGCACAGAAAAAATGCAACTGTAGTGAGGCACACGACAGTGAATCTGGAGTTGGTTTTTACTTTCACTTTCGCTGGAGAGCCTGTTTAAAAACAGTAACTGATGATGCTGCGTAGTAAACCTTGATTACAACTTTGATGTCCTTGTATTTTCATTTTATGCTATTTTATATTTTCACTCCACCATATTCCAAAGGGGAAAATTAATTGTATGTTTTCTTTACTACATTCATCGAACAGCTGAAGTCATTGGTTCCTTTTCAGATTGAGATTTTAGGGCTCGTACACATGCCGTGTCTTTAACCGCCTGATCGGACATTGGGTGTTACTCTTGTCTTGTGTCTGATTCAGGCGCTGTTTGTGTGTAGGCCTATCATCCGTGGATCAGATGTTAAGCTCCGACAGCCCTGCACAAAAATGATTAACCTTTCCTCCATATTTATCACACACTGATATTTGAAGAAGAAGGGAAAGATATCTGCCAGCCGTGATTGGTTGTTCTTCGTCATATAACATGCGATGTGCGCTGCTGCGTTCTAAAAGTTGAACTCAGTTTATCCCTCTAACTTCTCATATGTTTTGGCCCAAAGAGGTAAAACTCCTCGCAATATTTATCAGAAGAAAAAGTCGACTTCTTGCCACCCCATTAATCTTCTCACGATTCCCCAAATTTATCTTGTGAGAAGGCGCAGCCCTCAGGACGGGAAGCTCTGGACTCAGCTGCCAAAAGTATATAAAGCTATAACAAAACCTTGAACCAGTTACAACAATAAAATGCTGCTTATGAGTCTGTTACATGGGACAAAGTGCTTTTTGGTGATAATACTTTTTTAATTTAACTCATGTAGGATTTTGACTGCAGGACTTCTTGTTAATGGAATATTTTTACATTGTTATATCAGTACTTTAAAGGATCTGAGTACATTTTCTAACATCGTCCATTCAAAAGTTATCATAAGAAATGATTAAGCTACAGATGAAGCTGTAATAGAAGTGTCAGTCTTTAGGATAATTATGACGCACTTGAGCTTTAAATAGAAACTTTTAGCTTTAAATGTCTTGCCTTCAGCTCACAGGTCACATAAACTATCTGTCATCCACAGCTGACCAGGAACGGCACGGTGGAGTGCGCCCAGGCAGACCTGCTGACTCTGGAGGATGTATCAGACGAGGACCTGGACGTAGACGGGGTGGAGGTGGACGACTGTTTCTTCCTCCAGCCGCTGCCCACAAAGCGCCGCCGAGCCCTCCTGCGAGCCTCTGGCATCGCCCGCATAGATGCGAGGGAGAAAGCTGAGCTCAGAACCATCCGCCTTTCCCGGGAGGAGTGCGGCTGCGACTGTCGCTTGTACTGCGACCCTCGCCACTGCGGCTGCAGCCAGGCCGGTATTAAGTGCCAGGTAAGGGTTGTTGGCTGGGTGCGTGTGCGTAAAGGAGAGAACCACTGTGCAGATTGCTGAGACTGAATGAGTCATTTACTGCTCAATAAAATGTGTGTCCTGTTTAGCATACATAGAATCATTTTTAATTTAAGTCACATGTGCAAATTATTTTCCCTTTTTTCAGGAAAGCTCCTTTGAAACATCACAGTAGGAAAACCAGAGCTATGAACAATAAAATGTACCTTAGGGTCATTGTGTTATTGTGCATCCTGACTCACTGTTCCTCTCCCATGACTCACTGGGACACACAACAGAGACGGTGTTTAATATTAATAATAACACCTCTGCTTTTCTACAATAAGTCACACACTGTCTGTTGTGATATAAACCAGAGCTGTGTATCCATGAAATAAACATGTTCAGTCATTCCTGTGAGATATAGTTTGAAAATATGAAAACATATGACTCTGTCACCATAGAAAGTGATTGCACAGATACATTATGTTCCTGCAGCACCTCTGCTGTTTGACTCTGCGTGCTGAGACATGAAAATGGCCGCTCTCTCTGTTGGTCTTCCATTTCTATAAAATCCAGTTTCTGTATTTATATATTTTCTCCATTTTCCAGTATGGACACCAACTTGTGCAAGTGCGCGACTGTTATAACAGATTTAATTGTTTCAATTTGTTGAGGTAAATCAACAATCATTAGCTCTTATTCTTGTTAGGAATTGTGAATATTATATTCAAAGCATTTCAATATGATACAGAGATTGAAAAGCAATTAACCTTTGATTGACGGAGGAACTGAAATCAGCAGAATTTAAATATTAGAGCATCAATGCAGCCAGTCAGTCACTCATTACACCATCATCTCATTTCTCTTCTTTCAATTTATGCTTTTATCATATGTTTATGTGCATGTCTGTGTGTTGTCAGTCAGTCCGAAAAGTGTCCCATTCGACTAAAAGCCCATTTCTCTGACATCTCGTTATCCCAAAAACAAATCCATTCCTGTTTCTCCCAGAATATAAACTCCCTGCAGTTAGTTTAAATTTCCAAGCCCCTTCTGAGCAACTGAAGCTGGATGTTTTAACATGATCAACACCAAACCACAACTTCACCACAGCGTTGCTGAGAAATGTAAAGTTTCAACGAATTTGCTTTGTACAAATGTAACAATCCTCAGTTTACAGAAATTTACAATGCAAACATTTTTCTTGTGATTGGGTTGTCTAACTGCAGGGAGTGTGCAGTTTCAGAGAAATGGGACTTAGGCGTAGGGCTGCAACAGTATGAGATTTTATAATTTTATAATGGAAGTTTGTGTAAAAAGTCTCCCTTTTGAAAATAAGAAACATAAAGGGGAGATTAGTGGATTCCAACCTGCAGCCCTTTTCCTGCATGTCATCCCCTCTTTCTTCCCCCTTTCCTATCTCTCTTTACTCGAACTATCCAGGAAAGACAAAAGGCCAAAAAAAATCTTTAAAAAATATAATTTGATGTCATAATAAACAAAGAATTAACATATCGAACATATCACTGACTGTTTTAAAAGAAAGCATATAGCATTAAGGCTGTAGGCTGTGTCTCCCTGTGCATGTATCGTTTAGAGCATCAGTGATTAATGGTTTGGTTTCAACAGAAAATAAATTGGCAGCTGTATTGATAACGGTTTAATAGTTCACGTTATTTTTAAGCAGAAATGCCAAACATCTCACGGTACAAATGTTCCAGCTTCTCAAAAATGTGATAATTTGCTGCTGTTACTTGCCTTAAAAAATGTATGTTTGGGGTTTTGAACAAGATGTGATGATGTCAGCGTCTGGGAAATTGCGATGGACATTACATTTTTACTATCTTCTGATGTTTTATAGACCCAGACTATTTGATAATTGATAAATAATAATAAAATAATCAGAAGATAAATCAATAATGAAAATAACCATTAGTTGCAGCCCTCGTATTATTGATGTTGTTTATAGTCGCCCATCTTGATGAAAAATCAAGGTTTTTTTATGGGTAGAAATTGGGTTTTTTAACTTTATAAATGATTTTTCCCTTTTCTGGTTTATATTTGCCATCGTGAAGAGAAAGTACAACTCCATTTTGACCTGATTTATTACATAGTAGAGCTGCAGTGATTAGTCAGTTGATAGGTTGATCAAAAGAAAATCAATCACCAACTATTTTGGCAATCAATTTCAGTCTTTTTCCAAGCAAAAGAGTCAAGCATTTGCTGGTCTCCAGGTTTTTAAATTTGAGAATGTGAGAATTTGCTGCTTTTCTTTGTCATTTATGACAATAAATGATTAAAGATGAAGTAAATTTATGAGTCTTTGGGTTTGGAACTGTTAGTTGGACAAAATGATTAACTGGAAACACTGAAAAAACATTAAAAATTGTAATAAGCATGTTTCACAATTTCTTAGCATTTTATAGACTAAATGGTGAATCGATTAATCTTGAAAATAATCAGCAGATTCATTGATAACATTGCAGCCCAATAGCACAGTAAGCAGATGTTCTCTCTCTCATATCTCGGCATGTACTGTGTCATCTCTTTGTCCTTTGCACAACAGTAAACGCTTACATAACTTACATAACGATCATCTAAATGACAGTCAGTTCCAAGTGTTTACCTTCTGCTGTTGACATAAAATTAAACTGGAGTTTAAATATCCTTGGCTTTCATTCCCAGGTGGATCGTATGTCGTTTCCATGTGGCTGCTCTAGGGACGGCTGTGGCAACGTAGCGGGCCGCATCGAGTTCAACCCTCTACGTGTCAGAACTCACTACCTGCACACCATCATGAAGCTGGACATAGAGAAGAGGAGGATGCTGATACAAGGGACCGGGGACCAGTATGCTGAATCCGACCAGATGTCCTCCCCCTCCTCCACTTGCCCCACCTCCCCGGACCTATCCTCAGTCGCCGGCCTGGACTCTGAGCTGGAGGAGAGCGAGGTGCAGACAGTGGTGGAGGTTCAGGATCTCCTGGCAGAGCAGGACATCCTGGAGCGTGAGAACGAGACGGCGGTGTTGCACCTGCAGAGCGCGGAGGAGCAAGAGAGGAGGGAGAGGGAAGAGGCAGAGGGGGAGGCGGTGCAGCAGGAGCTTGCCGCAGGAGGTCTCACAGAGCAGCCTCTCTGCCTCCTGCCCGCTGCTTTGGGAGGGGATCTGCCTGAGCAGGCAGAGGTGCCAGGTGTGGAGCAGGTCCTCCTGCAGGGGCCGTTCCCCACGGGGGCCACGGTGCTCTGCATCACTGACAACCAGGAGGAGAGCCCCTCCGACCTCCTCAAAGACTCCACCTCTCTGCTCTACTATCAGCTCAGTCCCATAGAGCCGGGAGCCTTTGAGACCCTGCCCAGAGCGAGGAGGCTGAACAAGAGGCGCGGGAACAAGATTCAGGAGGAGACGACAGGAAACAAGACGGAGGAGAGGAGTCAAAGGATGGTACACCTGAAGAGATCACCTGCAGGCAGAGTTTGGGCAAGCCTTTGACCAATGTGATTCTGTGCTCAGAGGAATGCGTGGCGGTGGTGGAGGAGAGGCCCTCGAGTCCCCAGCAGAGCCTTCCTGAGGTGCAGTGCCAACGGGAGTCGTGCCTGGAGGGAGAAATAGATCCACCGCCTCCTGAAGTTTAGTTCTAGCTTCTCTGCAGATATTTTGCACAATAGCTTCATCTAAGATGAAAAAAAATTACACATTTATTACTGCTATCATCAAGAATAATTACAGGTTGCAATCCTTTGTAGTGACTGTCATTGAATTATGTGAGCGTGAGTATTACAATACATGAGGGAGGAGGGATGCTGAAAGCACATACAGATCACTCCCTGGAAGTTATATGGATGCAGTTAAAAGGAAACATTGTATGTTATTCTGTTGGGGGTGATGAATGCGGCCTTAATGGAAAAACATAAAAACACTTGTGTGTAGGAGTCATTTGTGATGAGAAAGTACAGCAAGTAGTGCTTTGTTAATTTCCAACGTAGCGAACAGAAATCACAGTGTGTGAATGCTGACATAAGCCTTTAGTTTGGTGATGTATAAAGCTATCAACACTAAACACAAATTGTTTTTCAGTGCGCAACAAGCTGGTGACTTAAGAGACTCACCGGCTCACGTTCCATTACGGCAGACCAGTGCTGTAGTCAAGCCAAATGAAGGCGTCTGATAGTACCCTCCGCTGAAAATAGACCTAATAATCCTGGAAATACTTGTTTTTGTGTACTGTATATGCATTTGCAACGTGCAAGACAGCGCCGAGGTTGCTGCTTTTGTTTTTTTTTTAACGCACATTGTGAACCGAGGGCAGCGGGTGTTGTGGCTCTGCTGTAATGAAGGTAAAGCAACACAGAGCAGCAGACTGACACCGGCCTTAGCTGTTGCTCTCGCTCACCTCGGGCTGCTCGTGCAAATGCAGTCGATTTGTCAACAGAAACCTAGTTTACCTGTAGTTACAATGCCTATGATATAATTTCTTTGAGTAACGTGTCTTTTGTGGATTAGATACTGTTGGTTTGAGGTCCTCGCAGTCTTGTTTTTTGAGTGAAAGGAAGTGTTTCTTTCATACTGCTACACTGTAACGCCATGTAGTCAGTCACGTCAAGTTACGATGAAATGCCAGGATAGATCTTCCCAGCTGTCTCCCCGTTTAAAGGGGTGGTTTGGATATTTTGAAGTGGGGTCATATCCACAGTCAGTGTGTTGCATGCAGTAGATGTTTGTCTGCACGCCCCCAGTTTGGAGAAGCAACAGGAGTGCCAACAAAAAAGCTAAGCAATGTACTGCTGTGGATGGGAGGCAGCAGCAAAGGGTATTTCAGCCACCTAAATTGTATGCAATATTGACAGTGTTTTCACCAGGGTTGAGCACTGATGAAACGTGTATTAGGTGCAGATAACCTACTTGTATCATCCAAGTAAAATGTTCTGAGATTTTATTCATAGTTCTCTAATAATAACACAAACAAACGCATTAATGCAAAAGATTTTTAAATGTGGAAACAAAATATCTCTTTAACACTCCATAAGTTACTTGAACTATGTACATTATTTAGTTTTTGAGATATACTCAATGTTATGAGCAGGCTTTGTGATAAATCCATCAGTCAGTGCTTTGGCGTTGGACCGTGTGTAACGTAGCACAATGATGTCATTACAAGCCTACAACATGATGACATGGTAGACAGAAGCCTTCTCTGTCTGCTGCAACAAGAATAAATAGTGTTTCTAATCTTAGATCTGTTTCAGTAGGATCATACAAACAACAATCTTGATGTCCGTGTTCGTTTTTAAAGGGTTAAAATACTGTAATATACTACAGTAAATACTATACTGTATAATAACGGCTTGTTCATTTCCACTTTAAGTCCCACCCCTGTCCAGTTCAAACCTCACCCATTCCAAGAATTTAGTTGGTTGATCAGATATAGATACAGATTCAGATAATAGTAAACTCACTCGACCCTAATTTTCACTACTTCACCTTTCCGTCAAGAAGTGGCTCGATCCCTGGTTCCTCCAGTCCACGTGCCGAAGCACCCTTTGGCACAATACTGAACCCCAAATTGCTGCTGATGACGATTCCATTGGTGTGTGAGAGTGTGTGAATGGTTACCGAGCAGGAGGTGGTGCAATGTATGGTAGCCTCGACCAAAAGTGTGTGAATGGGTGAATGTGACACATAGTGTAAAAGCACCTCGAGTGGTCGGAAGTTACCAGACTCCATTGAGAAAAACAGCATTTTTAGCTTGCTGAACACAGGAGCTGCTGGTCTACTGCTGCCATGATCTGTTGGTTATTTGCATTTTTGTGTGACTTTGGTGAATCTGAACTAACCCTTTTAAACACCAAAGTCACACTATAACACAAACAAAATAACTGATTGAGGCAGCGGTTGACCAGCAGCTCCTGTGTTCAGCGGGCTAAAATTACTGTTTTTCTCAATGGAGTCTGGCATTGAAGACAGCGATGTAACGACTTCAGTTCCCCATCAGAAATCGCTGTCTGACATTAAGATAAAGCAGTGAAAATATTCTAAATAAAGCGTACACACAAAGTGAAGCTTATTTTTTTAGTGGCTTCAATACGTTTTGGTGCAGCAGTCCTTTGTTTGCTTCTCTGTCAGACTCCAACCTGCTTCTCCAAACTGGGGGGCGTGCCAACAAACATCTACTGTATGTGACACACTGACTGTGGATAAGTACGTCATAAAACCCAACATAAAAAGATCTGAACTGTCCCTTTAGTGAGTCGTACTGTAAGGAAGAGATGAATCAAGTCAAATGTCATATGAAGAAAATAGCATTTAAAGAGTCAAAGAAAGTAGTTATACAAAATGATGTGATGTTACTAATTTATGAAACAGATTGACCTGAATTTGTATATTTTATGTTCAATCTGTACAGTGTGTGTGTGTGCGCGCGTGTGTGTATGTGCCTACTTTACATTAGTGCGTCTACGTGGGAGAGGAAGTTGTGTATGCATCTGTGTGTGCATGTACACGTGTATGTACTGTATTATGAAAAGGGGAGGGGGGGAGTATATTAGTGAGGATACATATTTTATTCCTGAGAAAGGTGCTGATGTTACAGATTTACAATTCACTGATTTTTCTCCCCACCATCATGAGAAATATGATTTCACGGAGATGTTTCTCGATGACTGACGTTACGAAGTGTCGGAGAGCCTCTTTTAGGAAACGCAATAGCTACTGCACTGCAAATCATTAATGTGGCGGTTCTGGATTGAGGAGTTTTGTCATGTAAATGCAATCGTATAACATTTTCCTGTCTTTAAATGTCTTTTTTAAGCTGTGTCTGATTAATACTGATCTGCGTAAGTGTGCCGACTCTCCTTACACAAAACCAGTCCTTTGTTTCGTTGCCTAAAATTACAGCTGTTGCTTTCAGTTCCAGCTCGCCAAACACAGGACGTGCTGCCGTGTATGAGATGTCTGATGTATTTCTTTGCCTTTTTTTTTTTTATTTTTAACTGTCTTAATATAAATCTGCTTAAGAGTTGCACCAAAGCAGTGGTTTCAAACCTAATTAGATGATGCTTTCAACCATCAGATTTTAACAAAGCGGTCTCCTGTACTTATTGTGAGGCTTTTAGATTTATTGTGGCCCTTTGTGTTTGCGTGACTCGCCTTGACATCTTCAAAGTGACAATGATTAAAAGCTGCCTATTGTTGAGCTTTCTGTCCTTGGCTTTCTACTAATAGACTTTAGGTTTGGGACCACTGCATCAAATTAACTCCAGTACACTATGTGATTGTGTGTGTCTCTGTATGAACGGGGCGTGTGACTGTGGAAAAGACTGATACGTTTAGACTTCATCTAAAAGCTGTGAGAACTACTCTCATGCTAACTGTTGCCTAAAGTGGACAAAAAGGTTTTTTATACAAAAATAAAAACAATAAAACACTCATTTTAAAAAGGATGAACGTTTGATGTGTTGTGTTGATTTCATGTAATAAATCGTTTATTTCACAGGATTTAAACATCACAGGTTATAATTCCATTGATGAACTTGGGTGTGACTTTGATTTGGTTAGATATGGATATCATGTTTACCATTTATTCATAAAAATGTGACTCCTTCAATGATGATGATCCTTTTTTGTGATTTTTACACTCTTATTAAATTAATAATAAGGGAAGCTTTGGGTCTAATGTATTTTTCCAGCCATGGCCAAAGGAATTATGTTTTCTATCTATATATCTCAGGGAAAATCCTCAAATTTAGCACAAACGTCTGCTTGGACTCCACAATGACAAGGTCACTGTGACCTTGCTTTTGTCCTATTCTAGTGAATCTCTAGAAGGCCATGGGGAAATTTATTTAAATGTGGCACAAACATCCACTTTGACTCACCAATGACCTTGTAAGATTTTAAGTGTCAAAGGACAAGGTCACTTTGACCTTTGTCTGTCTCATTCACATGGACGCAATATCTCAAGTAGCCTTGAAGCAATTTCTTCAAATTTGGCGCAAATGTTCACTTGGACTTGACAATGAACTGAGTAGGTTTTTGTGGTCAAAGGTCAAGGTCACTATGACCTTGTGTGTCTCATTCTTGTCTTTATGATCTCTCAAGAGGGCCTTGAGGGAATTTCTTTAAATATGTCACAAACATCCGCTTTGACTCGCCAATGAACACATAAGATTTTGAAGTTCAAAGGACAAGGTCACTGTGACCTTGCGTCTGTCTCCTTCTCATGGATGAAATATCACAAGAGGGCCTTGAGGGAATTCAAATTTGGTACAAGCATCCACTTGGACTCAAGTATGAACTGATTAATTTTATGGTCAAATGCCAAGGTCAATGTGACCTTGCTTTTGTCCCATTCTTGCCGATGTGATATCTTTAGAAGGCCATGAAGAAATGTCTTTAAATATGGCACAAACATCCACTTCGACTCACCAATGACCTCATAAGATTTTAAGTGTCAAAGGACAAGGTCAATTTGACATTTGTCTGTCTCATTCTTGTGGACGCAATATTTCAAGTAGGCTTTGAGGCAGTTTCTTCAAATTTGGCACAAATGTCCACTTAGACTCAAGCTGGGTAGGTTTTTGTGGTCAAAGGTGAAGGTCACTGTGCTTACAAAACAGTGAAGAAATCATATGTTAAGTCTGACAAAATTTTACTGAAATATCTAATAGGATAAAATAATGAAGTGACGACATTTTATGTCCAAAGAGTCAAAGGTCAGCATACTGTGCACTGTACATCATAATGTTCTGCAAGAACACTTTCCTGGCCATTGCTCAAAGCCACATCTCAGGAACAGAAGGGGAAATGCTTGACCGCCTTGAAACCGTGGTCACTATATAGATCTTGCTGTCGGGTTGAGGATGTGTGTGAAGCATCCGTGTCTTAGAATCTGTAGCATCTTTGCAGCAACATCTGTATTTGAAGCACTGTCTACTATCAAGGCTACATATGAGTCTGGACAGACATAAATGTCAAGTGTAACTGCAACTGACTGGTTCACAGAGGGATAAAAACCTCAAGGTGGTGATTCCAGTTTGTTTCTATTTGAAAAAAAAAAGTAATGATTCAATTATTATTTTCCTTAGTGTTTAGTGTCTGTTTTGTCATTACAATCATTCACTGCAAACTGATGTCATTGACCTTTGTGAAATCTGTAGATAACATGTTGTTGCTCTGAGGGGGAAAAACAAAAAGGAAAAAAAAAGTGAAGTCTTTGTCCTCAGTCAGACACTGGAGGTCATTACAGTGACTATCAGCTGGGCGCGGTACACTTGCTGACCACTAGATGGCAGCATAAATTCATTCCCCTGAAACTCAGCCTGCTCTCTACTTGCAGATATGTGTGACACATAGAGGGTTCATTCACTACAGCTGTTACTCTAAAACATGGGGCTCTATCTTGTATCAGTGCCACAGAGTTAAAGCAGCACTGGAGATAGTAACACAGCCAATTAAATCTCATCTTTAGAGTGGCTTCTCTTAAACTGAACAAAAAATTAAATGCAACACTTGCCTTTGTTCCCATTTTTCACAGGTTTAAGTTAAAGATTTATGACCTTTTTAAGCACACAAAAGACTCAAAGTTTGGTTGCAAATTTATTAAATCAATGTCAGTGAGGACTTCTCCTTTTCCAAGACCTGACAGGTGAGGCAAATCAAGGTGCTGATTAAACAGAATGATTACCGCACAGGTGTGTCTTGGGATGGTCACAACAAATCACTCTAAAATGCACTGTTTTATGTTGAAAAACTCGCTGTCAGCTGAGGACAGTGTAAACCAGGATTCATCTGTTTAGAGGATGTTTCTCCAAACTGCCAGACACTGTCAAAGGTGAGCAGCTGCCCACTCCAGTTGGCCCTGACAGTACATTCTTGCAGGTGAAGACACTGGATGTGGAGGTCCTGAGCTGGTGTGGTTACACGTGGTCTGCGGTTGTGTGAAATAAACATTCAGTTCATGGGCAACAGCTCTGGTGGACATTCCTGCACTCCCTCAAAACATGAAACATCTGTGACATTGTATTGTGTACCAAAACTGCACATTGTGATCATCCACAGCTACACTTGTGTAGTAATGATGCTGTTTCATCAGCTTCTTGATATGCCACACCTGTCAGGTGCACAGAATTTAAAAGAAATAAGTCTTTCGTATGCATAAAAAATCCTAGTTTCTATGTGATGCCTCATACACAAGTCAGCTTTCAACTCTTACTGGGCTTTGAATCCTCAGAATAATCTGTGTCAGCGAGTAACATCTTTTTCAGAATCGCCCGTGGCCTCACGCTATTCACTGTGTACAACAACTGATTGTAGTAGCCAAAAATATTTCTCTCTTTTCTCTTCAATGGCAGGAAGTTGCTCACTGAGTTTAAGTGACACACTGTCTCCCCTCTATTCCCCATCGGCCTGAGCCAGAAGTGGCTTCTCATGAGCGGACTTTTGCCAGCTTGACCCACGCGGCTTTGAGGTCTCTCCTCTGGGATGCAGGAAGCAGACTCACTGCTCTGACAGTCACTTCCCTTTAACTAGCTTTGTGAATACTGATAACCCCTGTACAAATACCAGTCACACCAGTGATTGTAAGAATTCCTGTTAGATGACTACTGTTAAAGAGGACAATTGTATTGTTATATTAAAGGGCACTCGACTGGTTTTACACATAAGCTCAGTCTACTCGCTCTACTCCGTTTGTGGAAAATGACTATGGAGTTTCAAAGACATGAGAGTCTATCTGGCAGGGAGGTGCTGTTGAGCTGCTTTATGGGACGTGTAGAATCCAGTGTTTTTGGCACTTTGGCAGGATGGATATTATACATTGCTGTTTTCGGTTCTGGAGTAAGTCTTGAGATCAGACACGTGCAGGACTGTGATCTACATTCCTTTTATGATTTCATCCTTTTTGTGTGGGTACCTCTTTCCTTTTTCCATGGCGATGGATAATGCTCTCAGCGTTCGCCCTAATATATCGCTGTACTCTGTTTTCCAATGTCTTGAGCAGCTTATACTCTTTCAGTAATGTGTTCACATCAAACGTGATGCGAGTTTAAAGGCTAGAATATTTTGTGTTGAATAGTGTCATACATGCGTGAAATCGCTGAATTGTTGAATGAACTTCCGTTGGTACGTCGTCCGTGTCATACGCCCCCAGAGGTTCTCAATGCTGATTGGCTATCGCACTGCAAACTGGTCGCTGAAGTTTTTCAATGATTATATCAATGAAATCATTATATAAGCATATGATGCGAAATTGCGCTACTTGCCAAATTCATGCCCCTTAATTCAGGTATTTCTCATTCCCATCGTTTGTGTTGCATCCATTGTGCCACCTGGTGGAAATTTGCGTCTAATCACGTCTCTCACTGTTTAACACTGTTAAACACTGTTTAAAAATTAATTCGTGTGGATGTGGCCTAATAATCTGGCTATCTCAGCATCTGTTGCTTTGACAGTAACCATTCTGTGAAGTTTCCTGACTTATCAAAGTGCTGCATTTGCTGGCATACCCCTTTCAGTGTGTCTTTTTACTTGAAGTTACCTGATTAAAATTCCCCTTTCTCTTCTGTGCCAGTCGTGGTGTGCCATTGTTCAGTTAGCCAACAGCCTGAGAGTCAACACACACACACACACACACACACACACACACACACGCACACACACACACACACACACACACAAATGCACAAACAAACACCACAAACATGCAGAAACAAATTACTTCTGGAACCTCTGGAACAATTGTGGCAGCAGTCCACAGCTCTGAGAACTATGCATCATCTGTTTAACCTTTCCGGCCTCTGGCTTTCTATTGTTTCACCTCTAAAATAGCCGGAAGAAGTCAGCCGGGCCTGATAGCTTCAGGGCTGATGATGGAGCCCATCACGAGCCTGTGGAAATATTTCGAGAGGACATTAAAAAAACATTACAATCAGAGGAGGGAATGGCTCCCACAGCCATCCCAGAGCGTGCTGACAGATGTGCAAAATCACCGGCTTTATCTGGGCTTTAATTTTACTGTTGTGACTGGACAGAGCAACGGAGAGCAACTGGGCATTAGGAGTGACGTATGTGAGATGGAAAGTCGCCACACCACCTCGCTCCAGTCTACCAGTCTGAAAGTGCTGCTCCAGCGCCTGGAAAGAATGCTCTCTCTCTCCCTCTCTCTCTGTGACGCCAGCGCTATGGCATCATTAGACCTTCACCGAAACCAATCCCTTTTTAAATGGCACTATTCATAAAACTGGCTCATGGTATTTTCACTAGTCTGCCGAGCTCTTCACATGCTGGCTGAACTAAGGAGGGAAATCCAGACTCCCCGACACAAAGTTCACTCTGTGTGCTCAGGAGAGGGGATCCAAACGTCCTCCTGAAAGCAGGAAGAAGGAAACAATGAGGGCAGCAAAGTTTGACACAATACTGAAAGCTGCTCAAACTTTCTCTCTCAGTCTGTCAGTGAAATGGTGACATATCTTTTAGCTTGTCCACACATTTGATACCTTTGTCCAAAATAATATATATATATATAAACTATTCTGTATTTTATTCAGGGCTGAAAATGAAATGTTCTGAAAACATATATTTTTGACTTGTTAAAGCTATGTTGTTTAGTTGCTTCTTAATAAAATGCTCTGAGTAGTGTAAGTTGGTCTTTTATTGTGGAACCTAAACAAGCAAAAGAGTGATGCGGTGATGCGCTGCTGTTTAAATATGTAAAATAATAAAGAGTGTTGCTGTCTTGGTTCACGCTGTTTCAGAGCACGGAGCCTCCATGTTTACCGTGTTCACATCACTTTACGTCAGCTATGGCTGCCTTCCCCGGTTAGTCAGCGCAACCATTAGCACAACTGTCAAGGGTGAATATTTGTCAGTTGCGAAACACTCCAAAAGACACTTGAGTGAGTAATGCAAATTTGCATCTTGTTCAGTGTGAACACACCACAAAAATGTTTTTTCTTTTTAAGATTGTTTCATTTGAGCAACTTTTAGTGCATCTTTCTTCTTTGCAGATGATGTGCTTCTGTTGGCTTCATCACACCGTGACGTCCAGCATGCACTGGGGCGGTTTGCAGCCCAGTGTCAAGCGGCCAAGATGTTACTCAGCACCTTCAAGTCTGAGGCCATGGTTCTGGATGGTGGATAGCCCCCTCTGGGTTGGGAGATATTTACTGTCCCATGTGAAGGAGTTGAAGAAAATAAAGTAAAAGTAAAATGGAGCGTGAGATGGGCAGGTGGTTTGGTGCTGCCTCAGTAGTAATGTGGGTGTTGCAGCAGACTGTCGTCATGAGGAGGGAGCTGAGCCAGAAGGTAAAGCTCTTGTTTTATCGGTTCATCTACGTCCCAACCCTCACCTACGGTCATATTTTTTAGGTAGTGACCAAAGGAGTGAGATCCTGAATACAAGTGGTCGAGATGAGTTTCCTCCATAGGGTGGCTGGTGTCAGCCTCTGAGATGGGGAGAGCAGCTCAGATATCCGGAGGGAGCTTGGTGTAGAGCTGCTGCTCCTTCACGTTAAAAGGGATTAGTTGAAGCGGTTCAGTCATCTGATCAGGATGCTGGAGAAGCTGGAAAGTGTTGCTGTGGAGAGGGATGTCTGGAGTACCTTGCCCCAACAACCCGGCCCTGCATAAGCGGAAGAAAATAAATGGACGGCCGGCCATGACTCTGCAGTTTCCCTTGTGTTTCCTTGTGTTTTTCCCCTCCTCTGTGTTTTCCTGTCTGTCTCTGTGTGTCCTTGTCTGTGGGTGTGGAGCTCCTCTGCTGTCTCCTGATTACCGTTGATCATCCACACCTGCCTCTCATCAAGCACATCAAGCTGCAGTATATCCACCCTGGTCTTTCATCCATCTTTCATCACCAGATTATTCAGTCAGTTACAGTGGAAGTTACATGTTCAGGCTGCTCCTTGAGTTTTTTACGCATATACTCGTTGAGTATATGCCTAACCTTGTCCCCCTCTGCTTCAGGATCATCCTCGCCAGTCTGCCTCTTACACTGTCTGCCTGCTCTCACTCTGCAATTCCCTCTGCCACTCACCAACCACGCCATTCCCTCAGTGCCTGGCCTGCTATTACCCCATGCTCTCTGCCCTCTGCCTCAGCCTGCCATCCTCAAGTCCATCTCCACCTCCATCCCCCTTTTACCTTACACTGAATCCCTTTTATTCTTTTTCTTACTCAAGTCTGCGTCTGAGTATATCTTTGACAAATCACAACAATAGTAATCCAGTAATTACATGTAGAGAGCAAGAAAATTAGATAACAATAATCAGTTTCATGTAACGGAGACATTTCTTCTTTTTTATCCTCTTCATCATTTGGCGACTGCTCAGATTTATCTTGAGGTCCCTGAAGGGGCACCCCCCCCCCTTAATCTTCTCATCTGTTTGTTAGAAAGCAAATAAGCAGATTCCCAAAATGTTGATCCACTGCGTGCAATATTAAGTAAATTGGAAGGGCAATTTCCTTCCCCATTTATCATAATCTTCACAGTAAAAGATGCGTGTTGTCACAGAGAGGGGGATGGGTTGTAAACAGGAAGTAGTAGCAAAGGTCAATAGGATTTCTAGTTATCTGTGGTTACAGGAGGCCGTGCTGGGGAATACAAAGCTTTGTTCTGTAAAAGACTTGTATGTGTGTGAAGAGTGTAGCTGCCTCTTGGTGCGCTGTGGTATAACTCCACTCCAGGCATTCCACTTCCAAGCTGGAAATGGACGCCAATATGACGTCAGAAAGACATCCGAAATTTTGGTTGTAGTGAAAATCGGGTTGATGATATTTTAAATGTCTAACAGCATTATAAATGTACATTACGTGGGTGTTTACTTTATTATGTTATGATGTTATTGTTATAATGCCGTCTTGCAGATGTTGGTTTTTGTTCTCTATATATCGTTGTTATTCCATGTCAAGATGACGTAGGCATGAGACGTTTGGAAGACATTGGATTTTGGTTACTTGACAAAACTACTTACAATTTACAAAATATTAACAATCTTTTGTCAGTATTGTGGGCCTATGTCAAATTGATGTTGACATTAGATATTGTCCTGACACTGACTTTTGGTCACTTGTCGTTACAACCTAAATTCAGCCAAATATCAATGTCTAATAACGTTCATGGCCCACTGGGTTTGAGTGGTTTATAAAATGCAGTTATAAGAAAACGGTTTATAGACCTTTTTAGGGCCGACGTCACAATGACGTCAGCGTATTAGCTGGAGGCAAAACGTGCCTCTCCACCACAGGGCTGTAGGCTACAGAGGAGTCTTAAAATGTCGTCTTGTCAACCTGTCCGTCAACAAAAACAACTATGACAATTACGGTTAAATGTGATAAGACAAACGGACTGGACAGAGGTGATAATCAAAAATACTCACATGCGCAGCGCTCACTTCATATCAGGTTAGGGAAAAAGTATTTCCTGTTGTAGGGATGAATAGTGTTACATGTATTATGGGTTATCATGTCCACCTTATCAGAAACTGGAGAGGTATTAAGAGGAATATTGGATTTCTCTGTAACTCTAACTTTTTAGTGCATTAGCTAACGTTAGCTTCGATAGCAAAACAAATTGGAGGAAACCGTTCAAGTGTCGTCCTCCTTTGTAAGATTGGCATAGCAATCAGTCTTCAGCAATCCTGAAAATCATCCATCCACTGAGTGAGAGCATACGGGTTGGGTTGGTCAGTGTTTACTTTTTCAAGTAATACTCATGGTCCAAACTAATGCAGTCTAAAGTCCTGGCTTTATTTTAAAAAAGTTGCATTGCATTACACTGAGAGGTGTCTATATTATTCACTCTACTCTAGAAATGGGTTTGTTATAATATCCGATTTTGAGGCAAAACATATGAGTCATTTCCTACAGTTTACTCTGTAGCATCGAATGCAGTCCAGATTTGAAATGTGCAGAACACACTGAGGCCAGAACCAGAGGATTTGTATTATGTCATCAAACTCTGGGTATAAGATGGCACTGCCAGAACAAGCAGAAAAGGAAACTGAACAGAAGCAAAGCATGGCAGCACAGCCGAGTGACTCCCAGCAGAACCAGGAAAACAGCTGTGTGTCCACAGCTGTGTGAAATATGGTGTGTCTTGCACTGCCTGCCGGTCCCCAAGGACATGTCCATCATGGCTCCATCCCAGTTCCCTAACAACAGCTCTGAAACACCATATATAGGGGAAGTTACTGACAAAAAAGCATGTAGTTTCTGTTCCTTGCATGTTTTTATTGTTACAAGTTCTTGCTTCCTTTCAGTTCTGTAATAAAAACCATCCCATTAGCTAAGCGACTGGCTGTGTGCCCAGCTTTCCTTGAGGTGGAAGTTTAAATATCTATATGCTTACACAGTCTGTTAACAACAACCAGTGGGTAACCTCATGTGAATGTTTTCTATCTTACCCGGGAGAGAAAGGAGGTGACATCATATCAGAGGTATCTGGACAAAGGGGAATCGGCATCTCTTGTCTGACCCTCAAAGATTTGAGGATACTTTTAATTTATGGAAAGAAAGAGTCAGTCTGTATAATTGGCTGCTGTTAATTTGATGACAGTGGTGAGTAATGTTTGTTGTTGACTGTCTTTAGTTGTTTAATGTTTTCTTCATTATTGCCTCTTTTTTCAAGGCCTCAACTAGCAACGAATAGTTAACAGATGATGTTAATGGTACAAAAGTAGTAAAGCTCAAGAATTGATGGATGAATGATCCCCTTGATGTGGTAATAGGAAGTCACTGAAAAATAATGTTGCAATATTACGTGACTATGCACTTCATGCTTTCATTCCCCAAACCACATTTTAGCCGCACTAGCCGCGAGGCTCTAGGGATGGCACTGCCGGTCAGCTGGTCCGCTTTTTCAGTCCAGCACACTATGGCATTTAGCGCAGGTCAAAGTTTTCGCTTCTGTAGAAAAATAAATCCACATCTATTGTATGGATTGCAATGAAATTTGATACAGATATTTCTGTTCCATTCAGGATGAATTGTAATAACTTTGGAGATCCCCTAATGTCTCATCTGGGTCAAAGTTTTCTTATATACTTGGTTCAAATACCAAAAACCTTCAAAACTTCTATTTTTGAAGGTTTTTTTATTCCCGAACCATCTCAACTGACACCTTTCAAGCTCCCTCTGAAAGTCCGAGCTCCTCACCCTATCTCGAAGGCTGAGCCCAGCCGCCCTTTTGAGGAAACTCATTTCGGCTGCTTGTATCCACGATCTCATTCTTTCGGTCACTACCCAAAGCTCATAGATGAGGATTTGGACATAGATGGACCAGTAAATCCAAAGCTTCGCCTTCTGGCTCAGCTCCCTCTTTGTGTTTGCATCAGTGCAGAAGTTGCACCAAACCGCCGATCCATCTCACGCTCCGTTCTACTCTACCCAAGACCCAGAGATATTTGAACTCCTTAGCTTGGGGCCGTAACTGGGCGCCTCCCTTTAGAAGTGCTCCGGGCATGTCCCACCGGTGGGAGGCTGCGTGATAGACCCAGAACACGCTGGAGGAATTACATATCCCATCTGGCCTGGGAACGCCTTGGGGTCCCCCAGGCGGAGCTGGAAAGCGTTGCTTGGGAGAGGGACGTCTGGGGTGCTTTGCTTGGCCTGCTGCCTCTGCAACCCAGCCTTGGATATGCGGTTGAAAATGGATGGATAGATGAAAGTTTATTACCATCAACCTTTACTTTTGCGCACCATGTTTCTGCATATATGACGTCACCTCAGTAACTGGTGTACCAACGTTTTCATTGACTTTCTAAGTTGTTTTTTCTGTGGCCATTTGGGGGCAGAAGAAACAAGCTGTGAACACAACACTGACATATCATCTTTTAAGCTGATAGGTTGAACAAAAAGTTACTTATTTACACATCCAGCAGTTTTCTCCAGGTGCTCCAGCTTCCTCCCACAGTCCAAAGACATGCAGGTTAACTGGTGACTCTAAATTGTCCGTAGGTGTGAATGTGTGCGTGAATGGTTGTCTGTCTCTATGTGTCAGCCCTGTGATAGTTTGGTGACCTGTCCAGGGTGTACCCCGCCTCTCGCACAGTGTCAGCTGGGATAGGCTCCAGCCCCAACGCGACCCCTAACAGGATAAGTGGCTACGGAAAATGATGCTAGAGTGAGTGGGGACTTGTTTGTGCATCTTTTAAAACAGTATCAAAGTCTGAAATGAAAAAGAAAGAAAGAAGGAACTTAAAATGTTCTTGATCCTGATGCTGCTGTCACCTCAGGCTCACATGATCAATAGCGTGTTTTTTGGGGGTCAGACTTTGTGTCGTAGACGTGGTGGGAATAAGAGAGATACGTGTTTTTGCAAATCTGGGAAAGGATGTAGAATCACTTCCTGTCCATGTGCCCTGCTCCCTAATGGACAATTAAGTGAATCATGTAAAATTCCCAGCTTGTGGCAAACATCTAACCCCCCATCAGGCAAGTCACCCCTCAACCTTAATTAATACCATATTCCTACAGTACAGTTCGTGTTTCTGTCTCGCTTGCACAAAACTGGCAGTGATAGTCACTCCCAGCAGGGGCCAGGCCCTGCTGACATTTATGGTAGCTGGGTTTTCAGTAGCGGTCTTGTATTTTGATTGTTATATCCAAATGACCTCATTTCCTGCGACAAAGGGCTTCACTGCTCTACCTGTAAAAACAATGCTTTGCCCTGTCGTCTCTGTGGGTAAGAGTTTCCATACTGTATATGTGCTGGACTTTTTTTCCCCTCTCATCGCCCTTGGTGTCATGGAAACATGTATGCAGAAGCAGAAGTGTGTGTGTATGTATGTGATTAGGGAGGGGATGTTGGAGGGTGGAGGGCACTTTCCATTTGTGGAATAATGTCAAAGGGGGGAGTTTACTCAGGAAACGTACCGCTAAAGGTTACAGGTGCTGTTTAGACTGTAGTGGATGAAGACTTTTGTATTTTGGCAAACTAACTCCGCTTGAAGTGATAACTGTAATAAGATAAAATATAAACTTGTATCACTGATTTTTTTTTTCTTTTTTTGTTAACCAGTGTTGCCTTGGTCTTCATCAGTTTGAATGTGGGATGGCATGGTAATCAGGGCTTCCTGGTTGCACCTGGGTCTGGTGCTCCCACATTATAAATGCAGGCTCATTCTCTGTCTCTTTCCCTGACAGACACCCTCCCCTGGTAATGTATCAGCCTCATGTGGGATTTATATTTCTGTGTCGAACTGATACTGTAGGCTCCGCATGTGCACCTCCCCAGAAATGTAGCTACATGTTGCGGCGATGCAGACCTCCTGTTTATTATTGTAAGCTGAAACCATTTCCCTCAGTGGAAACAAAGCTTTTATTTACTTTAACTTTACAGATAACAGACAATAAGTTGTGAAGACAGTAAAGCCTCTACAAAATAGCATTTTAAGTCTTGTGTGTGATTTAACCTTTGCTTCATGTGAGTAGAGGAATGGTCCACTAGCCGCTAGGCTAATTTATACAATGTAAAATGCCATAGGCTTGTGCCAAATACATTAGCATAAAGACAAGTATTTGTCTGTGAATGCTGCGAGTTATAGTGAAGCTGATTTGTGCACTTGTGTTTGAAATTGTCTCTATTAAGCCATGTTTAATGTGTGTTTAATGTGTTTTGAATCAGCTAAACTTCACAGCACTTCACAGAAACCACCACCGACTAATGTGTAACTGCAGAGTGACACAGACACACCACTGCGTAGGTGACGGCTATGGCTATGGCGTACACTCTGCACAGAGCTGCCGCACAAGTATAAATCCCGCTTTAATTCATCCTCGGTTCCCTTTTGCTTATTTTGTGCACTCTACAACATTCCCTCACTACACTGATCCCACATGCACGCCCTACATTACTGAAACGAACATTCACATCCCACTGTTTGTGGTCTTTTCCATCACATCAACAAATTCAGTTACTTTTGTCAAATAAAATATTTGTTTAATCCTTTAAAGGGTGTGTCTTGCATATTTGTCATGGCCTAAGGTATGACAGCCTTATTCTTTTCTTGAATTTGGGGTTTTCCGCATTGTGTGATGTTGTGCTCTTACTTCTGTTTTAAAGTGAAAGTGTGATTACTATCATCTTTTACTTGCTGCTGAGCTTAAAGAGAATCTTTTATCAGGTTTTAATAGTTTTTTGTCCAACAAGAAAGTAACTATTTAGATTCCCAAGATGTCAGTTTATCCTGTGACGCCCCTCCCACTGTCTTGGAGGATGTTCCAGCTGACCTCATCAGGCAGTTGGCTGACATGGGAGGGCCGTTGCCTTGATTAAGCTCACCTGGGCCTTCCACGCTATAAAAGCTGCCCCGCTCACTTTCTCCTTTCCTACAGCAGGCATTTACTCTGCTTCATTGCTTTTTGGTTTGCGCCTTCAGCACCTCCACAGCACACCTGACACACACATCCATGCATGGCTTTCATTCATGACTTTGCTGACCTACACACTCCATTAGTTATTTAGGTCAGTCTTAGTTTAAAAAATTCTGTTTTTTTTGTAACAATCGTTTGTGTGGACTCCCTGCTTGTCACATTTACTGAGCCAGTTTGTGACAATCTAAATAAAGCCTACCTGGAATTTGTACTGACATTTTTGGAGCTGCTGGCTGTGTGAGACCAGCTGGTAGGCAGTGTTGTCAGTGTTTTTGCAATTACTCTCACTGTCTGCAAAAATGTTAATGTTGACAGTTGACTTACAGATAATAAGGATGTTTTTCTGTAGGCCGACACAGAAGTTAGCTTCGCCCTGGTTCCCTCGACAAAAAGCCTATGGGATTTTTTCATTTGGATTTTGGATTGTTGCAGAAAAAAAAACTGTTCGGTGTGATGTTGTAGAACAAAAACGTATCGTAATACGATCACGATTCTTCATACATATTAGGTTTTCTATAGCTTGTTGCTGCTTTTAAAAGATCAGGTTTTAGAGGGATACGTTGCATCTCTTAAGTACACTTTAATAATCTTTACCATCCTAAGTACTATTTTTTACTTGCTGTCTCATTGGTGCCAGTGTGTGCTGGGAATCATGGCCTGGTCTCGGGTTACAGCTGGGAAAACAGGCATAGCACGACTCCAACAGGTGATGGGCTTGATTGAGTGGCTTGTCATAACACTGCAGCGCTTCATCACCAGGGAACTACTGCTGAAAATTAATTACGCATCATGGATGACTTCAGAACATTATTTATAGCCCCTCTGGAGAGTTTCAGTGGAAAGAGGATCCCCTCAGAGAGAATGAAAGTATCAGAGGCCTTCTCTAAGAATAAGCCGCTCATCCGGACACTGAGCAACATCCCGTCGACTTGTGGACTAAACAAAGTTAAGTGAGGTCATTCATAGTTTGGATTTTTAGAGATCTGCTCTGCATCTGCGAGCTGAATTTTTAAAAGTCAGCGATCAGTAACAGATAACACACCACTTCAGCCAAATAAATGTGAGGTTAAGCTCTCTAATGCTCTGGAATGCCGAATTGGTTTCTGTTTACTCTGTTCTTCCTTCCTTCTCGGTCGTTTTTTAAGTTTATGCTTCAGATAAATCACTGAAAGGCAAACCAGGTGCAAAATAAAGACAACAGCAGATGGAAACATTTCTCCATTAAACATTGGATTTATTAAAACAAAAAAAAAAAAAATCCCTAAAAGAAGATGCTGCTTTTCATTGTGTTTGCAGGATCAGGAAGATATGAGTACTGGCCTGCAGAGTCACCTGAGCTGGTTAAACTGGTAAAGAGAGGAGATTATGCAGCAGCAAGAGGGCAGAGTTAGAAGGTCATATCACTGCTGAATGTCAATTTGATCTCCTTCTTCTTCCTTTAAAGACCAGCTGCTCCCACAGAAAATGTTATGGTTCAGCACTTCCGTGAGACGCGGTGGCTTTCCGACCGACCCCCTCCAGGGAATCACAAAGAAATCTGGTTACCAGGGATCTTCATTTATCTGTGTTTTTAAGAGTTAACTGAGACTGACGAGGCGTTCCTGAAAAACATCAGAGGACTCTGCTGTGATCTCGGTACAGATTTACTCGACTCCCGTGTCAGACAGCATCCTGGGAGCTGATAAAATATTTCAATAGAAACCCTAAACGCCCTCCCAGAGATTAAGCTCCAGCGGAGAGTGAGCGAGAGAGGGACGAGGAGTTCAAACTGCCATAAATTCTTGGTGGAGTAACGTGAACTAGAGCAGCTAGATGGTTAATGATTAGAATATGTACTGATCCGCCTCATTTCACCCTCTGGTGCTGTTTCCCATAGGCCAACACTTTTTCCCTGAGGTTGTAGCACTAAAAGTCGTTGTTTGGAGTGAATTTAAGAAGTCTTAAATTAGATGCAATTAGTCTTCTCCTCCAGGCCTGATGAAACATTTAGATAAACTCTTTGGCTGTATATATGTGGTGTTGGAGGACTTGGGAAATGTATGTATGTATGAAGGAATACTTTCACCCACATAATGTCCATTTGTACATCATTTACTCACCCCGTGTTACCTTGAATTCAGTAAAAAAAACTTTTTTGGAACCAAGAATCCAAAAATGACAAACATTCTTGATGAATTAAAGTAAGTATATCAAAACATCCGTTTACAAACTCTCATGCAGTATAATCCAAGTCTCATTTATCCAGTCATGTGCTCATTATGTACTTCTCAAACACATGCATTTTTTCCTGAAACCTTATTATTTTAATCACTTGGGCATAAACAGTCTCATGCATGAGCAAAGTTCAAACACTTATCCATGCATGCTACCCATGTGAAGAAGTGTTTTAAATAGTAAAATTTTAGGGGAATTGCACATGTCTGAGGAAGCACTGAGCATATGACTGGATAAATGGTACCAGAGGCCTGAACTACAAAGCCAGATCAACTTGCCCAGGATATCTTTTAGTTATCTGGCTTGACTAACCTTAACATTGTCCATCTGGATAACTGGAACTACAAAGCTGGTTATCAACTAGTTCAGTCAACTCTGGGTTTTCCGATACAGCCACGAGCACGTTCATGTTAAAGAGGCAGGGGTGTTAATTATGAGCGACATCATCTGAACCATGACTGAAGTGTGAAACTTCATATCATATGAAATAAAACGGTACCAGAAGCGTCTGTGACTGCGAGACAGTAAAATGTCTTTACTCTGTAATCTTACAATGGAGAATGCAGAAACACTGAAAACATTGATCATCAGCCGAGACTTAAATTACGTGTAGATCTACATAGAGTGTAAAATAGCAACACTATACCTGCCGACTCTCTGTTTGTTAAAAGCTCTGTTTTAAATCCCTTGAACAATGAAGTAATTCTACTGACCTAACACAGTATATGGGCTCCTCTTTTTTTACCTGAGACTATGGACTTTTGTCCATGGACACTTTTTTCTTTAGTGATCTAAGCATGCTAGTGCAGGCCCCTGGATTATACTGCACCAGCTGTGTGATAGTTTGTAACTGTCATTAAATGTGGTCCCTGTTTACTTCAATTCATCAAGAATTTTCTCCTTTTTTGGATTCTCCGTTCACTGTAAAGTTATGTGAGAAAGACAATGTTTACTTCACATTAACACAGGGTGAGTAATTGAAATAATTGGTCATTTCGTGGGTGAAGTATTCCTGTAAGTGGGCACATACTTAGAGACATTTTGGATATGTGAGTGAAACACTTCTATTATGCTAACTCTTTTCTGTGCAGATGCCATGGCTTTCATCCCAGTAAGTCACGGGTAATCCCCATATTTCATACCCTTAGCTGAAAGGTTTCTTTCACAACTGTTCCACCACTAAAGTGCCTTTGCTCCTTAAAGGGAATGATTCAGCCAAAGTGTCCTCATGTGTTTATGAAGCTACCTCCAGTGCTATACCCATGTAGACAGTTTGACTGAGCTACCTCCAGCTGCTGATGGAGATCATGTGATGTGATCAAAAGCTGGACATCAAGGTGAGATTGTTTTGCCAACAGACAGTTTTTGTTTCAATTGCCCAGGTTTCTGAGAAACATCCACCTCAATACAAAAGAGATGACTGGAGAATCAATGTTTGTTCATCCATCCATACATTTTCTGTAATGGCTGATCCTCTTAATGTTGTGAGGGCACTGGAGCTGATCTAAGCTACCACTCAGCGAGAGGCGGGGTACACCCTGGACAGGTCGCCAGACTATCACAGGGCTGACACATAGAGACAGACAACCACTCACTCACAGTGAATTGGGAGCCACCAATTAACCTAATCTAACCTTCATGTCTTTGGACTGTGGGAGGAAGCCGGAGAACGCGGATAAAACTCACGAGGAAGCATACAAACTCTACTCAGAGGGTTCGAACCCAGAACCTTCTTGCTGTTAGGGGATGTTGTGAGGCGTTGTCATAGCTCTGGAAAAATCAAAAGTGACACTTCTCTCCAGTTTAAGTGCTACTTTCATTATAACTACAGTGCTGTCCTATTCTTTAAACAATGTGTTCTGATTATCCAGAGTAATGGGTTCACTGTTTCACTTTCAAAGTGCTGGTTGCCGTTTATTTTCCTTTATATTTTACGCCATTCATTGTAAATTGTTTATCTGTATTTTAGTAAATTGACCTTATCAGTGTATGGCTTTGTCTTTTAATGCTGCAGTTGGTGATGGCCTCTGGTCATGGAAGGTTTGATGTGGCACTGGTAGTTTGGGGTGTTTTTCTGTTGGAAAAAGGGGTTTATTTTGTGTGTAGTTTTCGTCATCCACCTATAGTAAGCTTCCAGTACATCAGCCCTGCAGCAACACGCTTTAACTTTTAATTCCTTTTATAATATTTCTGTTAGAGATCCTGAATTTAATAAAAGCCTGTTATGGCATTTTGACTGACTGGCTGTGTTATTGAAGTTCACTTGTAGATATGTGAATGTTAAGGTGGTTAAAGTGTTATATATAGAATATATACCCAAAAAATCCAGTTCCACATAGCTAAGATTTAGTTAGCCAGCAACAGTATTGTATGGTACCAACATGTTTTCGAGTGTTTGCCACCTCAGATCTTATTCTGTTTCCCCAAAATACAGTGGTTACAGGCTGTCTCTCTCTCCCTGAGAGATACTGCTATCACATTGGTGTTGTCTGAATGACTGTAATTCATCATGTTTGTTATGACGTGCTCACTTTCAATGATAAAATCAAATTCCTTCCAGTGTTATATCCCGCCCATGGAATTGTATGTTTTCACTTGGAAATAGCTCATGATTCTGAAGCTCCCAAAATGCCATTTCAACTTTTAAAAATGAAATACCATTGACCTCTGTTGTATTGGGCTGAAAGGCAAAAGTCAGCGACAGAAAAGGTGGACAAATTACACCTAAGCTATCTGCGTGGCTACATGTAACTGGAGGTAAGTGAGAGAATATGTTTTTTGGTGAACGTCCCTTTATACATGCGCACACACATACATACCTATACAGTTCTGTGCACCCTGTGTTGGGTGTCGGTAGATTAGAGGGCTCTGTAGTTTCTCAGCGACATCAGACTCTGACCCTGCAGGTCTTTCTTTGCATTCAGGCCCCGTCATTAAGCTCCCGCAGAGTGTGTCCACTCACCCAGGGAGAGGAGGTCATCGCCTAGCCTCTTACTAATCACAGCCTCCCCTCCTGAGCAGCCAGACCCCCTCACCAGCAGCTGGCAGGTGAATCAACGCGCTCTTTGTCAGATCACCTGAGGGTCTGTTTTCTCCCCCTGAATCGTTGTTTTGTTGCTGATTACGGGGTAAAAGCCAGTGAGTCAGAGCAGCGCTGTTGTCGGGTCTGAACCAACAGCTGCTCCTCATTCATTACCTTAACGTTTCCTTTCTTTCTTTGTCATCACGGAGGACTCTTGTAAGGCACAGTCTTATATTTATGTGGTGATGTAAACTTGTGTGTTCGTGTTTAGAATCAGACAAAGCAATCCTCCAATTTCCCTCTGTCTGCGTAACCCTGAATTTATGCCACGCAAATTGTGTATGGAACTAAAGTTAGGGACGATGAGAAAATAATGAGTCGGATCACATTTAAGAGAGGGATAAAAGAAGAACAGTTGAGGAAGGAGACACAGGAGTGCAGGATTGTGACAGGTGATATATGAATGTGGAAGTTTCAGAAACCTCAACTCAAGGTTTAGAAACTCTTGCCGTCAACGCTTGGCTTTCAATCACTGTGGGTGCAGGGTGTGTCCCTATTAGAGAAGGAGGAACTTAGAGCCTCAAGCTGTGCTAATGAGGAAGCCTGGTGCCTTAACACAGCATGGGTGCTCCTGCATGTGGAGAAGGTTGCAGGAAAATTGAGTTGCAGACAGAGGAAGTCTTCGCGATATGGGTAGCGATACCATCAACACTGAGTTAAATGTTCCATAAATGTTAGCACGAGGAAACTTTGAACTGGATTTGGGGGAAGTCATGAGATACGTGTGTCTTTTATCTGGATGGTTGAGTCATCAAACAGTGTCCATGTGCATTATAAATGTAATCTTCTTAAGGAAATTATTCTCAGCCTGAAGCTACTGGCAGCCAGTTATCTTAGAAAGACTGGAAAGAGGAGACAACAGTAAGACTAGCTTTTTCCAGAGGTAACAAAATGCGCCAACCAGCAGCTCTAAAGCTCACTCATTAACACATTTAAATCTGGTTTGTTTGATCCCTACAGAGACTAAAGTGTCATAGCTTCAAAGGTACTGAAAGGTGGGAGCGAGGCTAACTGTTTGTCCTTGTTTCCAGTCTCAGTGACAGAGCTTTGGACTCACATCACACGACTTTGACATGAGGCTGACTCAGGTCACAAATTTGGTGACTTTAGACCCGACTTGTCAAAATGAAAAAAGAGCTGCAACTTGACTCGGACTTTAACACCAATGACTTCACCCGAGCCCAAAGATTAATACATTATTTAAAAAGTATGCCACAAGTTGAGTCATTTCCTGAATGACATAACATTAACAGTATTTATTCCCAGCATGTCGACACAGATCACTGCTGGGCAAGGGACATTTTTGGGACGTTAGAACATGAACATGTCCTGCAAATAGCATGTGACATCAGTATGCCACTCTTTGTCTCCTCTCTTCCTTCTTAATACTGTTCTCTGGTCTCTCAGCTCTTTTCTCGGCCTTTTCTCAGTCTGTGGGCACGTGAGAGAGTGCAACGTAGCAAATCAGAGGCAGTAGTAGGGCGGGTCTTGCCAAGAAAAGCCAATAGCCAAAGCAGCGCGCAGAAGAAACTGAAGGATTAATATGAGACGTCATGCGGAAGTGCTTCCCTCGTCGACATGCTTCTGTGTGGCGCTGGCGTCAGTCGCATTACTTATCCTCAGTTTTATTGTCCTTAGTTTTATCCAGATCTCTGCAGAAGGAAAGTCCGCTGCACTTCAGAGCTTAGTTACTTAGTTGACTTTGCTACTGAAAAGCTATTTGACTCATTAAGTAGGGACTTCAGCACCAGGAAAATTTAGTTAAGTTAGTAACGTCGCTACGTGTAGTGATGCTACCGCCCAACACTGACATAGATCCACTTTGTTTAATAATAATAATTAATAAAAAACAAACGTGTTAGTAAAACAAACACTTGCAGTGTGATAGGAACTACCGAAAATGACAGAAACCATCTCTGAGAAAAAAATATTTGACGTGAACTTTGAGTTTTTAATTTGGCCCACGTCCCGTCCGCTAACATAGAGGACGGGCGGGGTTTATGACCTGTACTGCAGCCAGCCAGTCGTCCATCTTTTTATACAGTCAGTGGTTTGAACCAATCTGACAGTATCTAAAACAATGACTTCACTTCTGCTTGATGCTAAGATAACCTAACCTGTCAATTCATACTTAGCGAGCAAGCATGAGATATGATATGGGGAAGAAAGCAAATAACCGAAAGGTTGAGCGACTTCTTTCAGTTACTTTCTTTGTGTCATTTTGGGATCCTTTGACCTTAAATTTCTTTAGCTGCTGTGTATTTATATATAACCTGCAGAATCTATTAGTCTGAGGTTTTACAATAGAACTCTTATGATAAGCTTTATTGCTTTTTTCCTCTCAGTTTACACAGACTTAAGTATCGTGCATAAAATCTGTCTGAGCCTCTTTTATCCTTCAAAAGGAAAATAAAGACTCACCTTACCCTCTGTGTTTTGAGTAACTATAGCAGGATAATAAAGTATCTCCCTGCTTTAGTAAAGCTGTTTTGAACAAAAATGATTACCTCAAATCGTGTGTATTAATGGATATAAAGTGGGTTTCACATGTTTTAATGCTGAACGTGTGGTTGCAGACACCAAACAGCTTCTGTACTGACCTCGACATTTTACCCAGAGATTAGTCACCGGGGATAAACAAGATGTGAAAAAGATGTAACCTCAAAGTGACTTGTTCTCACAAATGTGTTAATGAAACACAGGAAGAATCACACCCTGATTTTTTTAGCTTAGCTTTGCAGTTCATGACCACAGTCAGGGTGTTTCAACACTTTGGTTTGTAGCAAGTGGTCAGGGGTTTGTAAACGCACAAGGCAAAGAGGACAAATGAGTAATACTTGTGCGAAATACACATATTTACTTTCTTGCTTTGATATGATCAGAGGTAAACACTTTCATATCTGTCTTAAAGTATGGAGCTATAGCCAGGAGGTGGCTATTGCTTAAGACTAGAAGTGGAGGGAAACAGCTCGTCTGGCTCTGTGCGAAGGTGCCCAGCAGCACAGTTAAAGCTAATTAATGACAGGCCCTGACAAACTGAGCTGAGGGTCAGTCGTCAGTCAATATCGGGCCATTGGTGTGTGTCTGACGCCCTATTTTTGTGGTACGTCCCACCCTGTTGGTGCTGGTTGGCCCTTGTTGGCTCTTTTTCAGCTAATTCAGCATGTTGAATTGGAGTTGGAGATGGTGAAGCCCTTTTCCCACTGCACAAAAAACCTGCCAACACCCACTAACATCTGGCCTTTTAATGCAACGTGAAAGGTCTTAATTGGCATCTACACCCTGGTCAAATAACTCTACAGCAGTTATGGGTATTTATCGCCTCAAGCTCTGATCGGTATTGATGGGAACACGCCACCCGGGTGAATGCGCCAATTTTAGCTCCCTTCCCGGGGAAATGCACCACAAAATACCGACCATCTCCGCCAAGCAGTGCTCAAACATGAGTTGAGTTTGAAAGAGAGACTGAACAAGTTAGAGTTGGCCTCAAAGAAGTAACCACAGATCTGGTTCCCAACCCAAGTCCCAACCCTATGGACTGAGCTACTGCCGCCGCAGGTAGTAGGTGGATTTCGTAACCTTTGGAAAGAGACAAGCTGCTTCCTCGTTGCTAGTTGTTGTGCTAAGCTAAGCTAAGCGCACCAGCTGCTGATATGCAGATTCCTATAACAAATATGCGTATTTACCAAAATGTGGATCTATTCCTTATAAATAGTCACTATGTGCAGTTCTGGTGATGAGACACTGTTTTCTCGCATCCAGGTTACATATTTTCTGAGTGAACATTTTTCTCACATATAAGGACTTCAGTGGCTTTTAAACAGACATTAAGTTTTCTCTAACATATTTCTCTGAGCACGCAAATGTTTTGCTCTGTTATTCACCCTGTCAAGTATGTTCGAAAGGCAACCACAGCAAGAGTCAGCAACCTCACACTGACCGTCAAGAAATACTTACAGCACGTAACTCCCTTTAAAACCACCGACTTGTTTGCATTGCATCACTGATGTGTGCAAGTCATTCGAGACTCCCCGGTGAACAGGCGTCTGTTGACCTCCACCCACAGACACTGGGAGTGAGTAGGAGTGCAGTCACAAACTGAGGACACATAGAAGCTCTGCATCTTTACGTTTCCTCATCTGTGAGGCGTATGAGCAAACTCCAGTTAACAATACACTCAATTGTGTTATTAACAGATGATCTGAGTGTAAAACTTTTAATGTGGTGAGAGCTGGCAGAGCCTGTGAAGGCCACCCTCAGATCAGTGGTAATGTGGTGAATTAAGAGCCAGATCCCAGGAGAGGGAAACAATCGGCTGTTGTTCTCATGAAGTTACTGTTCCAGCTCCAGTTTCTCTGTGATGTGGGGTGAGGAATATCAGTTAAAGGCCCTGTGTGAAACTTTCAGAAAATCATTGTTATCAGTGACACCTCTGTCTGAGGTCGTTAAGTGAATTGTAGTCAGCGCCTGTTCCTTGCATTTCGGTGCTCATACTCCATAGCCGTGAGCGAGCACCTGGGCATCAGCCAACACAGTGACAAACAGAACACTATTTATAGAATACTGGAAAATAAATTTCAGTCACACAATGTTACCATCTGCACTGTTCCTGTATTTCATTTGGATCGTTGGCTCCAAGATACCAAGTAGCTTACAGTTATTAGCCACACAAGTTACAGCTAACTGACTAACATTAACTCAGGTTACATTTAGCTCGTTGCCCACCACTACATCATGCTTGGCTAATAGAAAGTGCCAAGACGTACCGCTATGTCTTTTATTGTTGGCTAAATCAACACCAACTGTCATAATACATAGTTTAGCATAATGTATCATGTTGGCTGGGGAAATAATTTAGCAAGCTAGTGATAACGCTAGGCGAGCAAAAAAAGCTTGCTAGCTAGGTAGCCAGCTAGTTGTAGGCCTGACTATGCTACGCTGCATTGATCCAGCATTGTTTGCACTTAGACTTGTTTTGGCTAAATTTGAGTTGCTACAGGCCGTCAAGTGAAGGTATATTCTCACTCCGACCTTGTCACATATCAACGTTTGGCCGTCAACTTTCCACGTCCAGATTTGGTGCATTAGTTGTTGATATTCTGGACGCCATGTCAAGTTCTGCTTGTTATATGCACTTTTTTTAAGTACACTTCCATTTTCACAGGGAATGTTCCATATGCATACAGTCTCTTTTGCAAATTGAAGTCTTTCTTACTTCAACAACAAATGCACATGGCTACGTTTAGCCAACACACACGTGGTTGGGTTTAAGGAAATAGAATAGGGTTTGGTTTTACAATCTTACGGGAAGCGAACGCCAGCCTCTCGTGTCAGACTCGATGGCTGTTTGACCCATCCATATCCCTCCCCTCACCCTACGTGGACATTCACCACTTTAACTGTCCTTCATGTCTCGCCATGTTTCCCCTTGATGCTATGCGGGAACTATAATGGCAACCAGCCACATATCATACCAACATGAGAGGATGGCTTTTTCGTCTGTGTCTGACGCTGCAAGTCACTGCCCAAGCGTCAGATTTCGACGACTTTGGAGTGAGACCAGGTTGGTCTCCATCGATCTGCTACTGCAAAATATAAAATATAATGGAAACAGCATGTGTGGACTCCATCTTATGGTTGGTTTTTTGGCATTAGTGGACTCCATTTCTTAGCTATCATTGGCTACTGTTACACACAGTTAGCACTGTAAAGGAGCTGATGAGAGGCAAGTTTCTCAGGAACATGCATATCGTCACATCCTTTTGATTTTCTGAGGAAAATTCAGCCTTTCTGACTTCCTTTACATGGAAGTCAGTCCAGTCAACAGTGAAAGTCAGAGGAAGTCTCAGTTTTAAAGTTACATAACAACTTGTTCACCTATTGGCAATAAAAAACAAATTAAGCCGGTTAAAAGTTAGATACAGAATCCTAAATTATTTCAGTTTGCTCCTCAAGAAAGATACACACATTTATCCTGATCCGCTCTTATCAAAAGGTATCTTCAGAGAGATGGAACACCTGGCAGATCGAGGTCAGAGGAACCAGATGGCACCTGTGGAATTCAGCCTCCTCACCTGCTGCCGGGTGTGGGGCACCTGGATATAGTCGGGTCACTGAGTTCATTCTGTTTGGCTGAAAATGACTGGCTCTGACTGTCTGGCTGAGGGTTTATCAGGCCGACATGTGTTTATAAGTGAGAAAAAAAAAAATCATCTTCAGAAGCTTCTGGGGAGCCGCGGATCAAAAAGTTCTCTTTAACTGGAAACATGATATTTCATAAATTCCTGTCAATGTGTTTCAAATCAAAAATATCTCCACTTCACATCTGAGGGCCTTTCACAATTCAAGAAGAGGTTTACATGCACTGAATTTACCTCATTCATTCCTTTTTACTAAGAGCGTGGTGACTTTAATTGTAGGAGGTTGCGGTTCGAGACGTACTGTAAGGACGCCCGACATGACTGCTGTGGAAATAGCACGTTATGAGCAAAGGAAAGCCTTACTCATACAGCGCACACTGAGAGGTCTCCATAGCTGCGTCATCAACGTGCAAGACTCTCAGCTGAGAGAATGGGCCCTCCACAGCCAGTAAATGACCCCACCCAGCTGGTCTCTGCTGTCCTCATCCAAAACCTTCCCTTCTCCACCTCTCACTAACATCATCAGCATGGCCCGCACCACAACTGAGAGACATGGAAGCAATTATAGCAGCAGGCACGGGAACACACAGTGTAGGCAGGGTGAAGTCAAATCTGAGTAAGAAAATCAAAGCTCTGCCTCTGTGTTAGCATGCCAGGGTGCTGATTATTGATTCAGGGGGCCGTCTGGAGGAGTTCTGTTATGAGAAGGAAAACTCTTGCTTTTTATGAATGTACTGTATCAGACGACGAGGGGAGTGTTGTTTAAAGGGGCTCGTGAAGATCAATTTACCTGATGTTTGTGGAGTACTACTCAGCCTGTGAAAACAGATTTAAAATGTCCTCTGTGGTTTTGGAGAGGCTTTATAAAGCCCGATAAAAATAACCCTGATGTTGTCATAAGGGTTATCTCAACTTGGGCCAAGAGCCATCACTTTTTCGAAGAAAGCCTGCGTAACAAACTGGGGACGTAGAGTTCGAAAGACGTGGGTGTTTACCAGGCAGGGAGGGTCTGACGAGAGATGTGTTCAAGTTGGATTTTGGGAGGTGCAGAATCCAGATTTTTGGAGCTTGACTCAGTTTCTAGGCTAAATGTAAAGATATTTCAGCCTCAGCTGCATTGAATCTGACTGTTTTTATTCAGTCTGCTTATTGTAGATGTCCCAACATTATGGAAGTGCAGTGGTAATTTTGAGTGCCCCATTAGAAGCAGTATACACAGTGTTTTGCATGTTGTTCAAGTTAGGTTGTTAGGTTAGGTTGAATTTGTCAAGAAACCAGTGTTTCTTTCATGGCTCCATGTTGAATGAAGAAACCAGAAAGAGCTAAAATTCTTGATGAATTGAAGGCACAGGGGTCAACGTTTAACAGAGGCCAAGCTACATTAAAACAGCTGTCAACAAACTCTTACACAACTCAGTGTAATCCAAGTCTAATTTATCCAGTCATATGCTCAGTAGGCCTACTTCCCAAACAAACAGCCTCAGACACAGAACTGAACTCAAAGTGAAATTTATCTATGTTCACTTTAAAGCCAGACTCCATTGACAAAAACAGTAATTTTACATCGCTGAACACAGGAGCTGCTGGTCTACTAATTTTTCAATCAGTAGTTTGTGTGATCGTCTGACCTTAGTGAATCCAGTCTTTAAAACACCAAAGTCACACAATAACACAAGCAAATTGTAAGTTCATCGACAATTTTCTCAGTTTTTGGATTCTTCGTTCACTCGGTTTTCTTTTTGAATTTAACATATCACAGAGTGAGAATCTGATATACAGACGGTCATTTGGGGGGTTGAAATATTTCTTTGAAGCAATAATCAGGTGCACTATGCTGAAACTGTTTTTGCGTCCTACTGTGTTTCTAGTGTAAAGTGATAAAGGACAAAATCCGCATTCGTCAGTCTGAACAAAGGTCATCCGCAGCTGGCTTCAGCAGTCTGGGTTAGACAACTCAAGTGAGTATCTTTTACACTAACAGGTTTTTATAGTGTGAAATTCCCTCTTTCATTTTATTTATTTATGTATTTCTTACCATCCCACCACCATAGCTCAACAAGGAAACACGGTCTGGGGAAAACAGATAGAATATCGCTCTTAAAACACTGAAAATGTGGAAGACACTCATTTGATTTCTATAATTCAGACTGCTGAAGCATGTTAACTTAAAATAAACTTTGGGATCAGAGGTGTAAGGTAATCACAACGGGCCCCAGTGCATGTTATCAAGCTAGTTACTTGTGATACGCCTTAACTAGCTACCATAAAATCTTATTGTCACATGATCAAATGGAGACTTGACATTGGATAATATCAACATACATCTTACCCAGAAATCATCATCACATATATAGAACAAAAATACCAACGGAAATAAGGGATTGTTTATTTGTATAGTTGAGTTGTATAGTTCATTGACTCTGGTACATAATTTTCCAGTATAACATGTACAGTGGTTTCACAGCTGTTGATTCTCAAATTTAGGTGTCAGAGAAACCAACAAAGTCAACATTTGCAACAACATCATAACTCTGACAATAAATTAGAGCAATCAAGCGTGACTAAGTGCCGATCCCACCAAAGTGTCTCATTCATATTGAAATGGCTTGCACTGAAGCTGCCAATAAGAAAAGCATATCAGTCTAAGAACTCATGGTATGCTTTGAAAATGGTCAGCAGTAATGGGAAAGAGATGGAATTTGTAGTTAATGGGTTAAAAAAAATGCAGGACCAACGTTACGGTCCTTGAAATCACTTTCTGTGTCTGGATCTACTCCAGCGGCTTTGATTCTCACAAGATCCATGTAATTATTTCCGAATCCAGATGATAATTTTTCTCACCGCTTACTTCTCACAGTCTCCTCTGACATTTTCTCTGATCCTCCCATCCTACCAGCACTTTTTTTAATTCCTCTGGCCTTCCACCCAGGCAGAGGTGACTATCGTTCACGTCACATGGGGTAATGCAAGACAACAAGGTATTTCTTCCAAGAGTGACCCAGCTCCTCAGCGGCTGATGTTTGGCCAGATCCTGATGAGCTAAGGTGGGTCCGTTCCAAAAAAGTGGACGCGCCCTGACAGCAGCTCCTCAGGGAGTCCTCCCCTCCTTGTTACCAATGGAAACCAGTGTGCTAACACACACAAGTTTACTGGGAGACTCAAATGTTCCGGGTTGTCCGTGTCCCCTGGTTGCAGGGGTGTGACAGTGGGGGGGCAGCTGTGAATTTAAACCTTATATATGATGTGTGTGCGTACGTGTGTGAGTCAAAGTGAGGTGGACGGGCCGAGGGGAGGCGGCTGTGTAGCAAAAGGGAAATTTCTGTCTTAACAGCTCCCGTACCTAGGCAGAATGCACGCAGAGGCCCGTGCCAAATCACTAATAGAAACCAGACACATGGCGCATGAGGAGTGAGGCTTTCACTGCTCAGCTCCAGAGGGAACCACTGGAGGAGTGACGCAGGAGAGGAGGTGGGGAGGATAAGTCAAGTAGGCAAAGAAAGAAAGTAACAAAGAAATTAAAAAGGAAAGAGTGACAGAGAGAGGACTGGGTAGATAACAAACTTTTAACCGTTATTTGCCCTTGGAGGCTGCCCAGCATGGGAGCGTTAACTCCCTATTTGTATCTGAGATTTCTCCATCCACTCGAAAGATGAGTGCAGCTGACTGATAAGGGGGAAGCCAGCACAGCACTTAACTGAGATAATTCCTTAAAACTGAGCCCACTGTATATGTGAGAAAACACTCCTTCTCTTGACGTTTAGTTGATTTGGCTTTACGGATAAAGCAACCTAACTGCAACCACATGCACACACACAGATAACCACCCAGCTTCAACTCTGAACTCACTTGACAGCAGAGTGAAATGAAGCCAGCAGTGTGTTAGAAGATAAACATGGACAGAGAAAATAAGAAAAACTGAGTCTGGTGTAATAGTGTTTTTTCTGTAAAAGTACGTCTGAAATGGGAAAAGAGGGGGAAGAGCTGGAGTTCTTGTGTAATTTGGGACATTGGGACTTCAGATCAGATGATTCATGTTCATAATTTTGTGAATCAGATGTTTTCTCAAGACCACCGGACATTTTAACCTCCTGATAGCCGCCTCTCGTCTTGTCTCCTCTCACATTTTCTACTATCTTCCCTCTCTGTGCCTGCAGAAGCTCGATGCCGGTCATGTGTGAGACATTGGGACGAGTAAGAACAGAGGCTCCACTTCAGCCTTTTTCTGCCTGCTTGAACTGCACGTCAGGTCATAAGCAGGCACAGTGAGTGCTAGTGAGTTGGGAACGCGCTGATAACCGCTGCTGAGAACTACACTGCCTTATTTAGAATCACAGTTGGAAGAGGGTTTGAGTCACAAGGCATCGGCAGCACAATCCCTCCCGAGGGAATTCATTAGGGAGAATGAATCAGCGTTTAAGCACAAACATTAGGTGTTGGTGTTTATGCTCAGGAGGCTTTGTGTAAAGCAGGTATTACCATGAATGGTCAGTTCCTCCTCACAGTGAGACATTTAGTCTCCAGGTGGTGGAGATGAATCAGCTGCCAGAGCTGTGCTGTCACTTCCTGAATGAGTCTTAGAAAGTGGAAACAAAGTGGTAATAATTTATTTTAGTTTCAGTTTAAACAGCTTGCAATGTAGTGATGCTTTGAATAATTAAAACATGAAGGGGAGGGATAGAGACCCAGATATGACTGAGCTGATTATAATTAAGTTGCAGCCCAAGGTAACATACAATGTTGGTATTGTATGTTTCTGCAAACCATGAATATGTTCAATGCTTTGTCTTCTTTTGAAATTCAACGTTTACAAACAGTTTCTTTCAAAATAAACTCTTTTGTTCTGTTTCCAGCGGCTTTTTAACCACTAAACAAGATTGTTATTCAGTGACCTGTCACTGTTTTTCCACCTGGATACAGTTCCACTGAAAGCTGTTGTTCCTTATGGAGACATCACTGTATTTCCAGCGGGTATTGTGTCCTCACACTGGGAATTTTAAGCCAAAACATGACACACAACCAAGCAGTTTTGTGCCTAAACCTAACCACACATGAATAACTGCATTTCTGCTACATGATCATTCTTTTCTCCAGTTCTCAAAATGAGCATGAAAAGGCAACATCCTTATTATCCCTGTCATTTATTTATTGTAGAAGGTGGGAGGAAGATCTTAACTGGAGGGAGAGATTATGTGTAAGAAACCAAAAGTTTTTAACATTTGAAATTAAATACAGATTCCAAATATGCATGTGAAAAAGCCTTTTTTCCCCTCAACATTAGCTTTTTGAGTCTGTCTAATTATGAATTACAGTCCAATTTATTTGATAAATTATCCAGCACAATAACATGCCTGTTTAATTTGCTCATTTTACTGTTGTTTCAAAGGGCTTCAACCTACAGACCTTTTTAACTGCAGACATTTCGTCTTGTCGCAGGAGGAAAACCACAGGTGAAACGTATTCTGCTAATGATGGCTCAGTTCCATTAAGTGTCCCAGTGAGAGGGACAGTGAGGACGCATGCACAATTCCAGCAACTTGGAACAAACTCATCTTAATGGAATGCAGTCATTTTTAAATGTCAGTAATTACACTGCTGCTTTTCCGACGACGACAAGCCAAACTGTCTGCTGTGAAATAACGTCTGTTGTGTGTGTGATGTTTTTCTGTTGCTGTTCTGCCTGGGATGTTGGGATGGATCAGCTGCTCAATCAAGAAGAGCGAGAACAGGTTTGAATCATCATCAGCAGCAGCAGCGAGGAGCTGGGCACTGGATAGTTGTGCAGTAAATGACATTAACATTCATGAACCAAATGTACAGCAGGAGCTTTAAGTTAAGTTACTGTCAGGTTTTCGGCCTACAGCTTTATTGTTTCGGTTCATGTTTTCAGCAGCAGGCAGCTGGTTTTAGCATAAAAGCTAGAAAAATTCTGCCATATACCTGCTAAGCAACAAACAATTGCTGAGCAGTCAGCTAGTTGCTGACTGTATTTATACAGTCAGCAACTACAGTAGCTGGTGAACACAGTGAAACATTTAACAACTCAAGAGATAGACATTTCCCTCAGAAGAGACCTTATCTCTATAAATAGGTATCTGCATCTGTGTGCAGAATGTATAGGCGACAAGTTCCTGTTTGTAGTCGATTTGTAGACCAAATAGTATTGACTGATCTGTTTGAACAACAGGTAAATACTGTAAAACTTTAAGAAAAAAGCCTAGTCTCTTTTACTAGCCTGGTGTTGCTTCACATTTTCACCAATGAACACCTGTTTTAATTAGACACCTGTCTGGTTGCCAAGCAGTTAATTTTTTTTACAGACATTCTTCGGATGTATACAAGCCAGTTGTTGGCTACCTCAAATTATGTGTCCATTCCTCGATTACCCTGTAAGTTATTCATATTCCATTAGTCCGTAAGGGTCCTCAGATCAAAAGAATCAAAAAGGTTTTTTAGAAAAATTAATCCAAGATACGAGGATTGTTTTACCAGGATAAAATGGGGTTGTGTTGGTATGCCAGGTGCCGTAACTCACTCCCTCTGATGAGCTGTCTGTCGGAGCTAGATCAAATGAATGATTCATAATTGATATATTATCTGAAGCCTAGTTTAATACAGGTATTATTCATAGGCCTACTGGTTTACATAAGATTTGATTGTATTTTCTGATCTTTGCTGAGCAACAGTTTTGTGTAGAAGGAATTAAAGGCCTGTCCCGACTATTAATTGAAGTTTTACAGTACTCTGTGTGGAGAGGCAAAATGCATTAGCCAAAATGCAATCTAGAAACCCATCAGCTAAAACCTGATGATGAGATAGCTTCATATCTGCATTTACATGGAGATGTCTGTTTACAGAAATTAGTAGAAATTGCTGAGGCACGGAAGAAGAAATCTTGGCCCGGATATCCGCTAGCTACTCCAGATCAAGCCGAAATATTGGCCTCGCCCCCACAGGCTCATTGTTGTCAGATGATAGCTGATGGTTCTGAGATAGGTGGGGAACAAAATCAGAACTACTGGACAAACATTCATAAGATGGACACAAACATGACGCCAAATGGATGATAATTTTTCACTGTGACTACTGGACATGTAAATAAGCAACTTCCCTCCGGAAAAATGTTTGGAAAAATTTAATGAAGAGCCTTTTTTAGCTCAACACAGCCTTTGTTGTTTGGCTGTTTGTGATACAAAACTTCCATCTCCTGTTCTGGTTTTATGGGAAGTTAGCTTCTGGCAAGATAATGTCTTCCTGTTGTTTTCCACCTGGGTGTTCCACTATTGAAAATTTGTTTTCAGTGAGAGTTAAAGCTGTGCTGTTAAAAAAAGTATATTTTGTCATGTTCCCCACAGAGAAGACACCACTATGTGCTGCGGCGTGTAGGTGGTCCTTCACTAAGCCCTTAGCTGTCTTATATTACATTACCAGTTCCTCCTGTCGTGTGGTCAGGAAAATTCATTTTGTCAGTGCTTTAACCATAATGCATATAATACATATAATGATATAATTGCAGCAGCATTACATAAATGCCAGATTAAAGTAAAGTGGCTGTGTTTGTCATGTTTTTCCAGTGACCAAAATAATGCAGCATTCATTATGCCCTCAGAGAGAGCGATCACATGCGGAGACGTCAACACATTTCGCCCCAAAAACATGTGACGTTAAATAAGCTGCAAAATGAGTCTGTTTTCCTTTGAAGTGCAGACGATTCATCAGCAGCACCAAAACACAACATTCCTCAACACAAACGCAGGAAGACTGGGATTGTTTGTGCTCAATACTTGGCTGTGGCAGCATGGCACTCTCCTAATAATGAAGCATGTGTTCCCGGATGAAACATGCCAAGAGCGGCCAGTCAATGTGATATTGTAGGACGCAGCCGCAGCTCTGTGCTTGACATGTGTGCTTGGGTAAATGTACCTTTACTGAGCAAAATAAAAGGCAAGTCGGAGAGGCTATTTTTAGTTCAGCTCAAGCTGTTTGAACTATACAGCCAGGAGAGTAGTCGTACAAGCTGTAACAGATTCAGAATTAACGACTGTCCCAAGAGCAAAAAGACCTACTAAAAAGATTTTCCATGGAGACGTCCCAGAACTTGATGCAGCAGCAATAAAAATACCTGACTGGATTTTCCTACTTGCTATTGTTTGAATTACACTGATGATTTGAAACGAAATGTTCACGTCATCTGCTGCTTACAACATCAGTTTATATATTTAATCTCCTGAGCTTTTGTTTTGTATGCAGTCTTAATTTCTCCTAGCTATTTGAGATTATTACGACCTAATAAGTATTAAAAAACTAAGCATTGTCTTTGAGCAGTAGTTTTGGACAGAAATTATGTCCTCATATGGGGATGATGGGTTTATTTTCGATAGTCACAAGTGTTTAATAGAGTAAGAAACAGTTTATTTAAATGCCTGACCGCTGTTGTGCAAGAACAAAAATGCAAACATTGCAAGATTTGTTTAATGTTCTGTAACTCTGTGGGTTAGTGGGTCACTATTCAAGTCTAACATTGTTCATTGTTTATTTTAATGCCTAAACATGACTCTGCAAAAACAAAACTGCAAATAATGCAGCCTAGTGACTAGGCTAATTTTTGTTTATTGTCTTCATAATTTATTGTCTCTTGTCTGTGAAATTAAAGTAAATAAAAGCTTTGTGTCCACTGAGGGAAATGGTTTACAAAAATAGACAGGAGGTCTGCATCGCTGCATTTCTGCGGAAGTAAACGTCAGGCTATGGCATATGGTATAGCATAGACTCTACATCGATGCAGAGCCTACGCTGTAGATATGGCATCCATTCAACACAGAGGTATGAAACCCGCTTGAGAGGTCTGATGATTGGAATCTCCAACTTTTAAGGGCTAGCCCAAGTAAAAACCTTGCGATCTGTTCATTCGTACTCTGTGTGAATTCTCCTTGCTCTATATTTTAAGCTAGTAATGCCCTTTTTGTCTGTAGGAACAGTCTGTCACACTTGGCCTTTGTAAAATGCTGCAATAATACAATAATAATGTCAAACAAGTACTTCCAATTTACAGCGCCTTAGCTTGTTACTATTTTTTAAGTTGGTCAAATATGAATGCAATATCAAACTAAAAACAGTAAACATCAATCAGCAACTGTCAACCATGAAATTTGGTCAGATTTTGTGACTTGTCCACTTTTGTGTTTGGCTGTAGACTGACTTGGCAGAAATGGCTGCCATCTTGTTTTGTATTGTGCTTTAGCTTCCACTTTATTGCACGACAAAGCATCCACGGCCAAGGACAACAGGTGTAAGTTAAGCAAAATGAAGTATAGGGTGCGGCAAACCCAAAGTGTTGTTTGGGAGGAGGTTAAAGGCTCGTGTCATATTATTGAATAAATAAATAAGAGAACAGGTGGAGATTTGGTGGAGATCCTTTAACATGTGAACCTCAGATGTGTCAGATTTCAAGTGGAGGAAACAACCTGCAGTTAAACCATAATAATACTTCTAACCTCGCAACCTTTTATTAGAGAAGACACTTCCCCTCTGTGCTGTTTGCTTGTGTGCATGCTTTAGTTTGTTTAGGATGTAACCTATCCAGGCAGAGGACATGCTACGTGCAATTCCTCTCATTAGTCTCAACCCCCCACCAAAAAACTGATATTACCATGCCAATCATTTCCCAGGACTCCTCAAGCTCTGCCTCGTCTAGCCGGGACCCTTACTCATGTAAGCGAAGGGAGCTACCACAGGATGTGACCTCGCTATGACTTTTACATTAGCGAGATGACAGTCTATCCTCCGCATGTTGGTTCACACCAGCTGATACTACTGATCATAAACCTCTGATGGCTTCTATATAAGGCTGTGCAAGTGTGCGTGACACCTCGGTGGTCTGGACAGCATTAACATCAACATTGACTTATAAGGAGGAGCAGGACAGATTAACTGGAGCCGGGGGATAGGTGTAACATTTTAGCGGGCATTGTGACTCACAATATCCAAACAGTGTTTTTTAATGTTTACAGAAGGTGACACAGCTAAAGTATGGTGCATTCTTTTGAGACCTCCTAGTTCAGAAACCACTGTTTTGATCATCAGCCTCGGCCAAATGCGGTCTGGACAGGACATAACACACAATGCATCAGGAAGTAGTCAGATGTGAGATAAAGTGGGAATAATACTGAATTAAAAGGGTGAGTCACCAGAACACATGTTACATTTATTTTTATATTTATATTTTTAGCCATGCTAGTTCGACTCTCGGGATGATGATACTGGAATAATGCTCAGTCCAACACTTTGACCCACATTGAAGTATCTAAAAAAACCACCAAAATGTTCAAGGTCCCCAGAGGATTAACCCTAATGACTTAAACAAACCCTGCCTTCCACAGGTTTTCACTTTTTCAGTGAAATATCTTAAGATCTGTGTATTGGATTTGGACAACATTTTTGAACAGACATGCATGATTCCCAGATGATAAATCCTGATGACTTTGATGATCCCCTGACTTTTCCTCTAGTGCCACCAGCAAGCTGATGTTTGTGGTTTTGGGTGAAATATCCAGACGACTGGATGGATTAGAAACCTTGAATTTGATATTTTGGCCGTCACCATGTTGGATTTTTGGAGATTTATGGAGTGGACCATGGACCATATTTGGACAAGAGGGAGGAGATGTGGTGGAGCAAAGAGTGGATGTGACTACGGACCCTGGGATGCTGTCTGCATACAGCCACTCAAAGTGACCAAACCCTTATTTATGTGTAACTTTAAGCCTTACTAAAATATAAAAGTTGTCATGATGAGGAAGATTATAGAGATCAAAACCTTTTTTTTGTACCAGGCTGTAAACATGTTTATTTTTGCTGTAAAGCTGGGCATTTTAACATTGGGGTCTATGGGAATTGACCCTTTCTTGGAGCCAGCCTCAAGTGGCCATTAGAGGAACTGCAGTTTTTGTCACTTTCATTATGAAATTTAGATTGAAATGTGTGGGTCCTCCCCTTGGAAATGTTGAGAGGCAAAAAATGTATGTCCTAGCCTGGTAAGACCATCCTGATGACATGAGCTCAACATTCTGTTTTGCTGTGGACTTGATGCTGCTCCAAACTCTTTTAGTGCGTGGGAGCGCTCACCTTGACAGACACACTCCTTTAGCCAATCTCTTCTACGTCTTCATCACCAGTGGAGTCAGTTGATAAATCAAAGTTTTTACCAAATGGTGAGAAAGGTCTTTTCCTCAGAGAAACTCAGTGAGTGCATACTCTTACTCTTCTTTAATTGTTGTTATTGACTCTATTTCTGCAATAATTTTACTTACTGCTGTGTTTACTCTACCAAGCAAGTTATTACTTGCTGCTTTGGGAGCCGCCATTATTGTTACGCAGCCTGGATTTTACATCATCAGTTTCAGTGCAGTCTCTGGTTGCTTATGTTGTCAACTATGGTGCAGATCCCCGATTGATTTTCATTTTTGGATATGAGGCGTCAAATCCAGACTGATACACAGAAACAGAATGTTTAGCTCATGTAATCAGGATGATCTTAGCCAGGCTATTAATTTCCTGAATTCTGGGGATTTTTTTGTGCACAATTTGTCCCTTTTCTGCATCAATTTATGGTGGAAATAAATTAATTTCATCCAAATAAAAGTCCTCTGTTGCTTTAATGTTTTTAGTGGGGGTGACAAATGTACATGTTCGAAATATTGAGGGGTCATGTCCTCTGCGTCCCACCAGAAATCTATGCCTATTGATGTATGGTAAAATAACAATAACACCCTAATATGCTGAACACAGTGAACTTTATACCTGCTAAACATCAGCATGTTAACATTGTTATTGCAAACATGTTAGCATATTGATGTTAACATTTGGCTCACAGCACTGCTGTGCCAAAGTACAGCCTCACAGAGCAGCTTGTGTCTGCAGACTCTCAGTCTTGTTACTATATTAATCAAAAAGAAAATAGCAAAGGTTTATAAATGTTCAGCATGCTGTGTTGTAGCATCCTGCACTGCCTGAGTGTCAAAAGATCAACTGCAGTGATAAATGTGAAATTCCACCACAGGAAGGAACTTGAACATATTAACCAGAAACATTCAGGAAACATATGCTACACCCATCGGTGTAGATGATACATGCTGATAGTAAATGTTGCTCGATTGTTCACCTGTCTTGCAGCAAACTTGTAGAGGAGACGATATGGGAAGCCTTTGTTTCTACCATCAGCCGTCATCCTCATCAATCTCATCTAGCAACATCAGTGGAGGAAGCGTATGTCGCCATTCAGCTGATGAAGTGTTGAAAGTCGCCGTGATGCTGTTGTGTCTACTGGTGCCATCAACCATTCATTATCATGAGATTTGTCAAGTCACAACACAAGTGGAGCAGCCAAAGTCCATTTTAGGTTGCTGTGCCCTCTTCAATTATACATCTAATATAAATTTGTCCATGCCTAAAACAGAAGTGGTTGGCCGTTTTTGTAACAATAACACCAGGATGTAAAAAGAAAAGGAAAATGTTTGTGTTTGCGTCTACGAATATAAGAAGGAACAGCATCTATATTTATCTATTCTCACTTTAAGTGCAGCTTGTTTTTGTCATGGGAAGCCGGGTGCGACTGTTTCCATATGCATTGTGTCAAACATGTTTAGCCAAGGGAGTGGGTGTGGGAAAGCAACAGCAGCAAATTGGAGGGAATGTGTGAATGGCTATACGTGTGTGTTGTGTGTGTGTGTGTGTGTGTGTGTGTGTGTGTGTGTGTGTGTGTGTGTTTATTTGCGTGTGAAACAATACCCCGAGGTTCTCCAGTGATCACATTGATTCACTGCCTTCTCCTGCTGTACCCCCAGATACACACATTTTACAGCTGCATTCCTTCACTCCGAGGCCCGGCGGCAGCGGCCCCGCAGCACGCCCGCCCCAATACCAAAACACAGGAGGGGGTCAGGGAGGGCACACCATTACTCTGAGAGACAAATAGGCCATCCAAATAAAACATGACACCCTGAACACGAGACCTGAATGCCAAAACTGGACGACTGGCTGCGCACACATGTCTTGTTCAATGTCATCTTTCAACTCAAACATTCCTGTTCACAAGTTTTCACAAGGAAAGAGTTCTGACCTGGTTTCGGAGTCGTACCCTCTGCGGTTTATTTGTTCTTTCTTTATGATAACCTACAAATATTGCCTGCTGTGATCCAGCTCAGAGTGTTACCAGTTTTATGTTTCACTGTTGATTCTGGTATTTAAGAGGATTTTCCTATAGCCCACCTCACAGCGTTGTTTTGTCACCGGGCGCTTACATCTTGTCTTGGTTTGTCAGCCCGGCCACTCTGCCTCAGTGACCTCCCATTAAAGGATGTCAAGCATTTTATGCCGCCTCTTAAGGAGTTGTGTTTTTAAGCAAACAAGTTCAGTGAGATAGGACGGAGACTAAACACTGCATGATGCAGAGCGCTGGCTGTTAATGCAGGCAGGTCAGGGCATGGAGGGATTACTGAATGGACCTACTGGGCACAGGCCCAGAGGCCCCGTGGCCCCGTAGCCTTCACCTGCAAAATCTCACTCATATTAACACATATTTACCAGGAAGAGACCCAGAATGACCACAAAGAGATGCAAAGAAAGTACAAAGACAGAGAGCAAAGAGACTCAAAATGACTCAAAGAGATGCAAGGGAACAACAAAGAGACAAAAAAAAAAAAACAGTCCAAAAAAAGACACCAATAGATGCACAAACCAACCACAAAGAGACACAAAATGACCACAAGAGATGCAAAGTTACTACAATGAGACACAAAATGGACACAAAGAGATGCAAATGAACTACAAAGAGACAGAAAAAGGACACAAAGAGATGCAAATGAACTACAAAGAGACAAAATGACTCAAAGAGGTGCAAGGGAACAACAAAGAGACAAAAAAAAAACAGTCCAAAAAAAGACACCAATAGATGCACAAACCAACCACAAAGAGACACAAAATGACCACAAAGAGATGCAAAGTTACTACAATGAGACACAAAATGGACACAAAGATATGCAAATGAACTACAAAGAGACAATAACAACCCAAAAAAGACACCAATAGATGCACAAACCAACCACAAAGACACACAAAATGACCACAAGAGATGCAAAGTTACTACAAAGAGACACAAAAAGGACACAAAGGGATGCGAGAAAACTACAGAGAGACACAAAGCGACCAAAAAAGACACTATTATACATCAACAAGACACAAAATGACCTCACACAGACACAAAATGACCACAAAGAGATGCAAATGAACTATAAAAAGAGACACAAAACAATCCAACAAAGAATAGATGCACAAACCAGCTACAAAGACACACAACGTGACTACAAAATGATGCAAAGGAACTACAGAGTGATACAAACTGAATTAAAAGAGACACAAAATGACCACAAACAAATGCAAATGAACTTCAAACAGAAAAAAAAACAAAACTACCCTCAAAAAAGACACAAAATAGTAACAAAGAAACATAAAACAAGGTACACAAAAATACCACAAAGAGACACAAAACCACACGAAATGAGGCAAAACCAGCATGAGGTCTGGGGATCTGTCTCCTACACAGACGAGGTGGTGGGGCCTGTTGCATGTCTGTGCCCAGAGGCCCATTGTCTCATAATCTGCCCATGGGTTAGGGGACACTTGTGTGTGTTATGGAGTGTAAAATGAGGCTGCTGGAGCTGGTAGCGGGGTCGTTTTCCCCCCAGCAGCTTGCAGGCTTGCTGCTTTACTGCTCTGACTGATGAGCAGATGTACATAAAAAAACACAACTGCTCATTTTCAGACATTTTGTGGCTGTTTTAACAAGGCAACTAAACAACGGACACTGTTTGGATCATCTTGCTCCCCACACACGTTGCCCCAATTTGTCTGGATTGACAGTTAAAGCTCACAAGAGGAAACCATAATGCAGAAGGGCGGATGAACTTTGCCTTGTAAGGAGCCTCTGGGATGATTTGTCCGTCTAAAACAATCATATGATTCACCCAGCTACTACGTTGCTAAGCGCTTGTGTTGAAAACAATAGACAGTCCATGCAGCAACACTCAGGGCCAGCTCAGGACTTCCACCCCTTCATGACAAATCTGTCGCCCGGTCTGCAATGCCTCAGACGGGCTTGAGCAATCAGCAACACCTCACCACCCTTTCCTCCTTGTACATGGGGAATGTTACAGAGCTGAGGGGAAAGCAAAGCAGATAGGCATTAAGTGTGTGTTTGTGTGTGAGCGTAACGGACACAAAGAGTAGGAACTCGCTGAAACAGGAAGTCTACTCAGGCTTTTACATTGGAGGAATTTCCTGCCTGTAAGATGTGTATCACTACGTTTCTACAGTTCAGGGGAGATGGAGGAAGGAGGAGGAGGAAGGAGAATTAACTCTGTGTGTGTGAAAGGCATTTAAAGACAGGTTTACTGTTTGGACCAAGAGAAAGAATGAGCTGCAGTAGCTCGCTCATCTTAAATACTTGCATGAGAACGGTATAGCTGTCTGTTCAGAAACCACATTTTCCATCCTTGCCTTCAATTTTCCTGTTCAACATGACATTTTATCTTCAGCTCAGTGAATCACAAATCCAATACATCCGAAAGAAACTGCTAAAAGGAACAAACAGAGGGGTAAATGTCCCTGATTGTTGTGGCTCTTGTCTTGTTTGTGTACAAACTATCAAGTTGCCTGTTGAGGCCTTTATTTGCTGTCTGTTCCCGAGTGGTAAAAAGCTGTTTACTCTCAGACTTAAGACACTAACAGTTGCGTAATGGCAGCCATCAGAGTATCTCCCCACCCCACCCCACCCCCACGGAGCCCATCACTGTCAGCTCTCTGTTTGTGCTACAGTGAATTTGGGGTGTAGGCTGGTGCCTCAGGGTGTAAAGAAAGTGGCAGACAGGTGCCGAGATTGTTTGTTGAATCACTCCGCATTTCCATCGCATGATACGACATGGCTTGACTCAACTTGTCTGGACCTCGTCGAGCTAAAGTTGTGGATACTACCTGGTGGTGTTGACAAAAATAACATTTTATCAACACATATTGATTCTGAATATTTTAAATGGTTTCAATACTTATTTTCCACTGTATCGATACACTAGTACCAGCTGTGCTTTCTCTCTCTGTCTCTTCTAGAAAGTCCAGTATCATGACAGTATCATTTTGGTATCATCTCGATCAAGTATCCAAGCCAGCTGAGCTGATACTAGAAGGTGGAGTTAAAGTACCGCAGACTGGTGATTGTTCAAAGCGAGTCATCACTAGAACCTCAGAGGAGTCTGCACAAACCCACCAGTCAAGCTACTGTCAATAGTGACTGCAGTTTTTTTATTTACTCGACCTACATTTTAAAATATAGCTGCCCGCAAAACCACTGTGTGGTCAATTGATAAAGTACAGACGTCCCTCTGTTTGGTTGCTGATACAAGGATCGAGTGAGAGAATACATTGTGTTTATGTGTGTGCGTTGTGTTGAAGATGGTGTCACGTGAGTCTCATGCTGCGTAGCTATGACGATCAGCTAAGAATCTACCCGACACAGAGGGGTACCATCTCCTGTGGACAATGAATTTGAGAAAAACACCTGGTACCAAAAGCAAGTCAAGTGGGGGTGAGTCGAGCTATGCAGTGGAATTAAAGGAATAGTTTGACAATGAGAAGCATTTTTAAGGTTTGTCTACACAGGAGACATCTCGTCCGAGACAATTGGCCCCTGGGCACAGACATGCAGAAGGCCCCACCACCTCTGCTACATAAGAGTGTAGTTGTTTAGCCCCTTTTTGTTGTTGTTTTGCTTCTCTTTGTTACTCATCTGTCTGTGGTTTTGTGTCTCTGGGGCCACTCGAGTCCCCTCAAGGTCTGTGTGTGTCTCTGTGAGTGAAATTTTGCAGGTCACCTAAAATACGAAGCTACTGCGAGAAGCCACGTAGCTTAGACTGGAAACTGGGAACCAGCTAACCTTGCTCTGTCCAAACTCCACCAACTAATGAACTATGCTGTTGTTTTTATGTTCCAATTTTTGGACAATTGATTAAGCATTTTCTCCAGAAATGTTAAACTTTTCCTTTAAGAGTTAAAGGACTAATTCAGCATTTTGGGAAACATTTGTTTTCTTGCAGGGAGTGAGATAAGAAGATCAATACCACTCTGATATCTGTCTGTTAAATATCAAGCCAGAGCCAGGCAATGGTTAGCTTAGCTTATCTTAGCTTAGCATAAAGCCTGAAAGCAAGGTGAAATTCTGATTGGTGGTATTAGCTCACTAATTCAGAAATAGTCTGGCACATAACCCCTGTAAAATTACAACTTGTTGTTTTCAAGATGTCACTAAAGTATTGGACATGGCAGACAGGTGACAGTGATGTTTGAAAGCAAACGAGAAGCAGTTGCACCAGAACTCTGAGGTCACATCTTCATATCTTGGTATAAGTGTGAGGAAAATGGCACTAAGTGGCCTTGTGGTAGTGCTATTAATAATATGACCCAGTATATCGGAAAGCATATGCTCAGTTACCAGGAAGGAAGTGGGTTAACGTACATGTGTGTGCATGTGCTCATGCATGTATGTGCTGGCCTTGCAGGAGTGCAATGTGTCAGGTCTATATTTAAAATAGTTGGCCAGCTGTGTAGAGTCCTGTGAAATGCTCTTTAAGTGTTTTGCTGCACTTCAGATCTGTTGCCATAGTGGCCAAATGATGATGTCAAAGCAGAGGCATTGGAACAAAACCACACCCCCTTTTTTCAACGGAAATCACAGTTGGAGGGAGATGGAAAATACTGTTCAGTTAGCCAGACTCAATTACGCGTCACCAGAAAGCAGAACAGGCTCTGGCTTCACACACAAACTATGCTTAACGGAACGCTTGTATACACTGGCTTCTAGGTTAAGTTGCTACTGGATGACACAGATGTGAGTGAAGAGAAAGAGGGGGTACAACACTTTAAAGGACTATTTCTCCTATTTCCTTGTAAATCCTGATCCTTTACAATGTCAAATAGATAATTGTGGGCTTATAGATAACATTAAAGCTGTGCTGTTCAATCAGGCAGACACGTAAGGAGACAATGACTGAGAACTTATACCAGTATCTATTTCCAAAGTATTTGCTCTGACTAATCTTATACGTGAGGTCATGGGAGTGTGTGTCAGTGACTATGACCACCTACAATGGCCTCAGACTCTCTGCATATCCAGAAACACAAATCAAAATGATATACGATATTAAAGATCCCGTATGCAACTTTTAGAAAATCCTTGTTTTTAGTGAGACCTTGGCCTGAGGCCATAAAGTGAGCTGCAGTCAGCATCCTGTTGCTTGCGCTCTGGTGCTCACAATCAGTAGTCGTGAGCGAGCACCTGGGCGTCGGCCGAAACAGTGACAATCACAACACTGACTGTCATCATGTTGGACAGCTGAAAATATATTTTTTTGATAACATTGTTAGAATAACGTTAGCCAGCCAGCTGTTACTAAGCTACACAGATTTGACTTGGTGTTGGTTGCTTTGTAACGTTAGATAAAGTAATTCGCAAATGGCAAGATTGCCAATTTACGATCAACCCTGGATTCTGGATTATTTAAATAACGTAAACCACCCAAGACAGTATTTTGCGATGTTATCTTGCTAGCAATTCATCCAGGTTAGCCAGACAGCTAGTGTTAACGTTAACCATAGAAAACCACAATTTCACAATATATTTTACATACGTTTTATATTTTACGTCCTCTAACATTAGGATTTCTTTTTAGTATTTTTGGGCACAGAAATGAGACAAGAATTAGCCAGCTAGCACAGACCGCAGACCCTCTGCCTCACTCCCCACCACTAGGACACTACTCCTTCGGTCGGAGAGACAGCTGCTCGGACCTTAGCCGCAGTAGCAACTTGAATCCAGTCAGTGTGAATGTCAGCCCCAGGGCTCACAGCAGGCTCGTGGCCAGCAGCATGGAGTCTAATCTGTGTAATGCCAGCAACAGAGCGCTTATCTAGCATGGACTCAAGGCAGCCGAGAGGGCACCCAGACCAGACCCTGGGGGCTCGGGGACATGGTCTTGCTTACAGGGCGCTAAGTGACTGTCTGCCACTGCAGAATGTATATGACAAAAACACTACATATGTGGACTTTGTTGTGGTGCAGATCGTTTGCTGACACTAGCTGACTCTGTTTCTTAGCTCATGTCAACCGAAAAAGTTAAGGAAAGTTCAGTTGCGTTACAAACCTGTTCACCCACCGATACTGGTAAAAAGTTTTAGGACCTTTAAATCATCAGTGTGTTTGTAGTTGATTGCATAAGCATCTCATTTCAGAGTCTGCATTTGATGAGGTTTGTGAAAACCAAACCATGACTTCAGAGGGAAAGTTTGGACTCCAAATAATTTTGATGTCTGCATATAATCTGTCTCTCTGTCAACCACGCCTCGACTTCGGCCTCATCCACAACTCATCCTGAGGACCTAAAAACAGAGTGAGAGAATGAGACCCCTCCAGGATTAGGGCTTTGAACCATCATGTGCCCCCGACAGCTGTGAACTGCCCCCCACCAGACTCCCTGGATTACTCTCATCGGTCTACGGTCTTGCTCCCTGTGTCGGCTTCAGCTTCAGACCGGTTATAAATACGAGCAGCACTTGACAGAGAGTTCATGTTGCTGCTGCCACACAGCCAAATTTGGCCCCTGTGTTCAATCTCTGAGGCTTCCAGTGAATCAGCTAAACCAACAGTCACTAATTCTAGCCGGCCAGGATAGGTTTATTAAAGGTCTCATTTCAGCAAGTAGTTGCTTTTCGCAGCCTAACCACTTTCCTCGGTCTCGTGTGACTCAGAGGCAGGAATACAGAATCTTCCCACACACCCCCCTCAGAGTGCACCAAGGGACATCATATGCCCGAATCAGATCAACGCTGTAATTAGATAGAAATACATGTGGATCACACATTGAGTTGCAAGGGTGTGCGACAAAAGGTGTAATTAGTGTGGAGTTGTGTAAATAAAAGTCCTTGCTCTATTATGAGAAATGTATATTTGGGAGGTTTATTTGACCAGTGGTGCAGCGGCAGTTTGTATTCCTGGTCGCAAAACATCGAAGCGATGAAAACAGAACTTCAATATTATCACTGGAAAATTACGGTTGATGCTTTTAATGCTCACAGGGGTGAAAAATTTGTGCTAATAACAGTTTGAAATCCTGACTTATCAGTGAAAACCTCAAGAAATAAAGATCCACTCGCAGGCGCGGACTGACCATCACGAAGTTCTGTAATTTCCTGATCTTTTTTCACCAGTCCTGACTCCTGACATCATATACCCTTTGTTAACACCTCATTTTGAAAACCAGAGGTAGTTTGATGCTAACTTTGCCACGTCCGTTGCTAGCTCTCCCCGTCAGCTCAATCCGGGCTGTTTGTATGTATAATGTCAGTGTATGGGTGCACTATAGTATAGCATCAGCTGATTTGACCACAGAGATGCAAGTATTCACTGGTTTAACCGCACGATTGTTAATAAATCGTGGGCGACCAGGCTAAACCTGATAATAATGTTACATAACATTAGCAAGCCCACCAATAAAAATGATCTCTTAAATACTTTAAAAGTCATTGTACATACAGTGTGCCTTGAGTGAATGTGCATGTGTGCTCCTGTGGAAAGAGTCTCCTGGCTCTAATTTAATTCGGGGTTATACACTGTGGACTGTTTTGCAAGCGTGAACTCCTGGTTAAAACTCCTTTAGTGTTTGTTGTTTTGGACTATTTTAACGGGGAGCCGCATTATCTGCAGAGGGCTCTTCCTCTCCAAAACAAATGGACCTGGTGATTTAAACCAGTACAACACTGAATAAAGCAATTTAATATTAAAAATCAGTGTTTCTCTTAGCAGTTTGGCTCATCGGAGATGTGCCACTAGCCCAGCACCTGCTAATGTGTGCTCGCCTTCGCTGCCAACAAAGCAACGCCTCTTGCGTTTTTGAAAAGGACACACCCTCCCGGACATGTGCGCTCCCTCTTTTCTCGTCCACAATGAAACAAACACACAGAGAGCTTGAAAATGGATGCCGAGAGATTTAACCCTGTTTTATCAAACGTGTGCTCAGTCCACAAGATTGTAGAAATGAAGGACTTACAGCGACTTGAGCCATTTTGTACCGCTACATGTGTTTCTAGTCGGACTATGTTTACGAGCACAAGAGTTCAGCGAGCCACCAAAGGACCGCCCTGCGGAATTTTTTAAACTCTGAAATTGTATCCGCCCATCTAAACACAAAAAATGTTAAACCTGCAAAAACTCTGATTAAAGCAGTTTCATTTTTAAAAATCTGTGTTTCTCCAATGCAGTTTGGTTTGTTGTGGAGGCCCTGCTAACTATGGTGGTTAACACGAAAACGTGAATGGTTCTATATAGTGTCAGTGTTTGGTTTGTCTATTCTGGGCTACTGTAGGAACATGGCAGTCAAATATGGTGATCATTGAAGAGGACCTGCTCTCTATGTAGGTATAAATAGCTCAGTTTAAGGCAACGTGAACACTGTGATTCTCATTTTCAGGTGATTATACGCTAAAGAAAACAAATGTATTATTTTATATTTTATTTCTGCTGATATATCCCACTAAATCCTCCACACTGGACTTTTAGGTCAATGGGTGAGGTTGATCATTACTTTAGTTGAACTTTAAATTTTTGCTTCTTTGCAGGCCAAGGTGGGGAGGAAAACCTTGCAAAATTTGTTTTATTTGATAGCCTAGCACAAATATAAATTGACAGATTTTTGGATGATTTGTTGATGTACAAACATGTTGTGTCAGTTTGATCTTGGGGTGTCAAATTAGGGCCAATTATTTCATCCCTGTCCACTAGATTATTCTGTAGTAAATGGACACAGAGGCATAACCCACCACATTGGTTGGCCAGGTGAAAAGTCACTGACCATCTCCTATCAAACTGTCCTCAGCCAACTTCAGTCACAAAAGCTCAAGATAACCGAGAGATAAAAGCCAAAGGAGGATTATTGTAACCATTGTTCTTCTGGTTAAAATGTCACCGATAACAAAGCCACTGAACTCAAACATGACCACATTTCCACCACATTGGTCAATATATACTCCGAGATAGGTTTGTGGATGAGAAGTGCCTTCCTCTTTTTAGGGAATCACAGGCTCCTCCTCCTCCTCCAAACTTTTAGTCACGGCTGTGGGAACTCCCTGCTGCATGTATCATGAGTAGGTGAGCAGGGAAGGCGTGGGCCGGGAGAGAGGCAGGCAGACAGAGGAGCGAGGACGCAGAGAGGAGCTGACGGAGCATTAATGAGATACTGGCCGGTTAGAGTTACAGGGATGCACTTTTAGCCGTATTCCACCACTGTTTTCAGGCTTCATCTGCGGAATCGAAAGCGCCACAAAACTGGGACAATCTCACAAGTTAAAACAAACTCGGGTGGATTAATTTATTCTCAAATATGGGCTTGGAACAATTTCGCGTAAAGACGCCGGGGAGAGCAGCCCTCCTCACCCGCTCACTCCTTTGTATCAGCGGGCTATTACTCACTTTTCTTCAGCCTGTCTGCGAGGCGTTCAACTTGGACGTGGAGAACCCAGCTGTTTACAGCGGACCTAACGGGAGCTACTTCGGATATGCTGTTGACTTTTATTTGGCTGACTCTGCCAGGTGAGTTTCTTTCAAACAGTGAATGCAATTTTCCATTTTTTTTATATGAAGGGGCTCCTCAGCAGATTGCTCCAGCACACTCTCAAACATTTGCTTATAATTGTATCAGGGCGCTTCACAGAACCGATGCCCTCAGTTGTACACAAATCTGTTGCGCGCGGCGTGCAAACTTTCCATGGGGCTGTATGTTTTTGCCAAACTTCAGAACATTTACAGCCCCCCCTGTTCAAGTTATAGAGCAAGTTTCCAAAAGGAAATCCATTTGTGGGATGTTGTTGTGGCTCTGGCACTAAATCAAGATTTTGTGTATACACTTGGATCACTGGATACACGCTTTACGCACAGCGCGCACGCCCTCACTGTGCACACAACCCACTTTAATTGAATATATTCAGGAAATTGGATTTATGAGCTAAATGATTCCTACATCAAAGCCCAAATAATGTTAAAAATAAAAGAGTGAATGAACCCAACAAAGACAATAACCTCTTGGAATGGCTCTCAAATCTCATTGCAGACAAAGTGACATTTAATTCTGACCTTTTAACCTGCTCTGCCCTGTAAAAGCCTGTTAGCCGCAACCTTTAGCAATCACATCTTATTGCTCTGCTGCAGCTGATTGTGATGCTTCCTGGCTCAGCTCAGCGTGGCTGTGATCCCTGTGACACCCAGCATGCTGTGATTGTCTCTGCATTCTTCCTTAAGAGCCTTTTGGCATCAGGGACTTAAACTCATGCATACATGCCTGTGGTCAGCTCTAATACCCCGTTAGTATGAGGGGAAAATAATAATGTGGGACATTCTGACTGTCTTAGGAGCATGTAGTGTTTATATCAACAGAGATGCAGCAAGAAACAAGGCATGGGTTAATTCAGCTGCAGACAGATCTGCATTCACGCTGCTCGCCATGCAGTGCATTTTGGCGAGCCTGGGACCCAACCCTGTAATCGTAATAATCATTAACAAAAGGTTATGCGGCCGCAGTCAAGGTTTCACTCAGACATAATCAGACTTCCTGGTTGAGTCGGTGTCTCGGCCCACCGTTCAACCAGCCAGCACGCTGGGATTTGAGAAAGGGCTTTGTGCCGAGTGGGCCGCCAGCAGCAGCTCTAGTTTCCCTGTTTCTCCTCCCCACTTCCCTGGACGGCAGACACTCAGACATGGGGAGATTTCCCCCTTTCTTCCCCTTGGCCCTCGCTGTCTCTTTAAAAACCCTGCCTGCTATTGGTCTGCATCTCTGCCTGGGAAGCTTCAGCAGAGAGGTATGATTTAGGACGTGAAGCTTGAATGCATGAACCCCTCTTCTCTCTCCAGCATCCCCCTCCTCACTTCCTCCTATGCTGATGTCATTCTGCAGGGCTTTTTAATTCATCCATCCCCCCACTGTCTAGCCTCGCTCCCCCATCATCTCTCCTCGACTCATTAAGTGCGAGACGTGGTAGACGTCATCTCACTGATGACTTAATCTGAACTTTTCTACAGTTGAGACGCCATGCTCGTGGAGGAGGAGGACATCATGAGACAATGGTTTTTATGTGTGGAACAGGAATAATGTTTAAGTGTAGCCTCCTGCGACCCAGCGCCCTGTAATTTTCCTGTGGATGATGTGTACTCAGAAGTCAAATGTCAAACAAAACGCAGTACACGAGGGCAGATTTAAGATCATGACTCATGGCTTTATCTGCCAGCCACATATATATATGCCACTTTTCCTTCACAGTTTCTTAGAAGTGGAGGCATATCAGTTGAGTCATGAAATGAGCTTCTGTTATCTCCTGCTTTTGCCGTCACATCATCATCGCCCACACTTTGGAGACACAGGGAGTGGGGGAGTCAGGCCAGTTGAAGGTTGTACAGGGAGTTTCTAGTCAGGATGAGCTGCTGTTCTCCTGGCTCCAACTTTAAAAACGTGTCTTCATCGCTGGTTGGACCACAGTGGGTACATCAGAGAAACAAGACTGATGACAGATATAGATTCTCTCATCCATAAATGCCCTTCGAACACAAAGACTTACTTTCTCCCAGTTTGACGCACACCCTTGACAACAAGCTTATATATGCGGGTCTGTCATGCCCTTCGGCCTGCCATAATATAATTAAGTTAGGACACTGGCAGACGGCCCACCATGGAAGAACGCCTGAGGATAGTGTCTGTGAACTGCGTGTCACGGCTCTGGTCAGATACACACAGGAAGGGCAGGAAGATATATGGCCCCCTGTTGTGTGTGTGTGTTATTTCATGTTGAGTGAAGATGGACTCCTCACAGGTAGGCCAATCCCCACACACACCCTCCTCTCCATCATGGGAAGAACTTCAGAGGACTCATCTCGAACACTTCATAATCACACAACAGTAACTGACTCCTCTTTTTGCGGTGCCAGGCAGGGATGAGGGAGTGGATCATACCGGAGATAGAAGGAGCCAAAGGTCAGGGGCTGTAAATAATAACAGACCCAGCCTGGAGTGTATAAAGGAACGAGACAGCTTCTGGTGCCTGTTGAATGGTGCATTTTTGCAGAAACATACATTTTAAAGGTCAAGTGTGTCAGATTTAGGGGGATTTAGTGGCATCTAGAGGTGAGAATTGATCAGCTGAAGCGTCTCCTGGTTAGAATTCTCTCTGTGTTCATGTTTAGGAGGTTTTACCAGGAGCTGAATCATCCGCAGATGTCTCCTTCTCCTCAAAACAAACAAACCCAGTGATTTAAACCGGTAAAAAATAATGAATAAAGAAGTTTCACGTCACAAATCAGTGTTTCTCTAATGCTGTTTGGCATGTCAGAGATGGGCCACTAGCCTAGTGCATGCTAATGTGTGCTCACCTTTTGTCTGTGATAACTTTAGATCCAGTCATTCAGGAGGTTTTTACCACGAGCTGAATTATCCACAGAGGTCTCTCCCTTTCCAAAAAGAGCATAGCATATTTTTTTGTTTGTTTGTAAATCTGTTTCATCGATTTCAACGTCTTTATCCCACAACAATGATACAAAACATGAAACATGAAAACATGAAATCAGCATCCCTGCTTCCATCACCACCACCCTGCCCACCCATCCATAGGATTACCGGTTACAAGATACATCCAGATAAAGGAGGGAAGTTACCAGAACCTCACCAAATAGTTCTATTAATTACTCAAACAAATGTAGAAAGAGAGGGGAAAAGGAAAGAAAAGAGGAGCACCGGTACAGTTACCACCTTACAATGATTTGTAGGTTCAGGCGATTATATACTAAAGAAAACATACTTATACTTACCTTTTGGGGGGCTTGAACTGAGCAGAGTGAGATTATAGTTCCGTTTAAAAAGCCATGTCCAATGATGGATGACCCTCTGATGGAGACAGTAATATGTTCCAGTCCCCGCGTGTGTTCCAGTGACGTGCCGGTGATGTGCATTAACTCACGGATGGTTTTGCCATGACGAGAACATGCCGAGGTCAGCCAGTCCATGTAGGTCACTCTCCTGAAGTTTACCCTCTCAAACAGGGTTAGAGTTGAACTAATATTGACATTGGACTAAGATCTCTTTTGGCTACACATGTTTTCTCTGTGTGTCTCCATATATGATCAGCCTCAATTCTGTTTTTGTTTTCACTGCTGTCCTTTTCTACGGACCCCTTTCTAAATCAAACCTGTGAGTGTTTGAGCTGCAGGAGCACCGGTGGTTGTATATTTGTGCTGCCAAGCTTTTCTTCATCCAGGTTCTCGTCGTTGCGTGCAGACAATGGACCTCTTTGTCCGACGGCAGAAATTGTTTGCTGTTTTCCATTGAAGGGGCTTTAACTGTGACTCATTTTTTGTCTTAATTTATTGGCCTCCTGAAAAGCAGATTTAATTTTCTGTTGTCAAACTTCATGTGCACCTTTGATAATCAGGCTAGTAGGTTGGGAACATTAGTAAAGGTCAGTCTGGATAGCACGCCTATACTGCAGTCTGTCTTACACATAAAGTGCCTGTCTAGCTTTTACCGGTATGTTGGTAAAAGGGGGGCTTTAAATAATGAGCCTGTGTGCGTTTCACTGGAAAAAGATGTCAGTGTGGAGGGTGACGATGTGTTTAAAGGGCCTGTGGACCCTGCTGTCACGTCTGCAGCGCCGGGTTGGGAATGCCCGGAGGACGTCATGTCTACTTTGCAGCGGAGTTAGCCATTGGTCAGGGTCGTCCTGACTCATACTTTGCAAGATTTAATCTCTGACTGCCAGCAGGCCTGGTTTGTTTTAACCCCAGGTCACTAAATGACTCACATCCATGGTAACTTGATAAAGGCGATCCTTTTTATAGCAATAAGCAAATGACGCCATTGTGTGCATTATGAAGTTCTAATTCAAGTTAGCATCAGATCTCATATTTGAGATGGAAATGAGATGTAACTTTTGGGAAAACAGTTTGGTATGAGAAAATGCATAGGCCTGACCACAAGTCAATTTGATGTTTTTTAGAAGCAGCAGGATGTTTCAGATTTCTCACTTGCCACTTGTGAAATGCTTTTAGCATGGTTGGTGGTTCTGACAGAACAGCTGCTGGTTTTCACACATTAACTGTAAAAGCACCCATAAGGACGTTATAATAGAGTCACAGGCCCATTCTGGAAGAAGACCATTCATTAAACCGGTTTTGCATTTTTATACAGAATCAACAATTCTAGTACAGTGCTGCCCTGGTGTGTGGTTTTATTAAGCCTGCCAAAATGTTGCCAATGTGTTTCCCCCTACCTTAACCTGAACCAAACCCTTAGCCCTAACCCTTGAGGATACAATACCTAAGTACCCACCCCAGCCACTGTTTTATCCCGCCTTATTTAAAGTTTTTTTGAAGATGCTATACCTCATTCAGTCAGTCTGGTGACCTGTCCAGGGTGTACCCAGCCTCTCGCCCAAGGTCAGCTGGGATAGGCTCCAGCCCCCTTGCAAACACTAACAGGATAAGCAGTTGCGATTCATTCAAATGAATGAATGAACGCATAGCTGCTAACTGCTATCAGCTGCTTTTAAAAATCTCCTGATAACACATTAAAATGGCACACCTTTCCTGTCAGCTGTCCCCTAATACACAGACGTCACCTTATCACTGTTACTCAATCCACCTCCCATGTGGTGATGGTACATTTTAAACTAGATGGCAAAGCGGAATAATAGCGCAACATACTCGTCTCAGACATGCAGTGTAGGGGCTCGAGAATGATTTCTGCCTGCTGAAAGGTCAGTAAAAACAACAATTGTTAAATCAGTGTGGTGTGGACGTGCTGATTCCGTTACCAGGCCGTTGACTCCTACCCAGCTGAAGAGGAGCGTAAAATCATCAAGTCTAAACTATAATTTCAAATATTTCCTGCGTGACAATAAACAACATTGTTTGGCTACTTTGGCCAGCAGCACTTGTGATTTGCAGGCCACCTGTTGCCCAACACTATTATCCTTTTGAGGATACCAAGGAAGTGGTTTTGCGGTGAAAGTGGGATCAGATCCTCAACAGACTGTGGACTGTTTATCTGATCAACGCTGGTCGGTGCAGGTTCAGATCTCAATAGCTTCTGGCAGGTTGTCATAAAGACGTGACTTGCTCCAGGCCTGTAAAGCAACATACAGCTCCTTTATCTGCTTCTTACTGTACCATCTGACCGTTAACAAAAAAATGTGGCTTCAGCACAGCACAGTAGACTCTCTGTAGTCAGCAGCACACGCCATCCCAGCAGGCACTGCTACTCTCATCATCTTCAGGCTCCTGGACTGTAGCGCTGAGAACATGTGTGTATGCGGTGTGTGTGTGTGTGTGTAGACGATCGTCCATATGGCAGCAGTAAGGAGTCAAACAGCTTCTGTCTGGCCTTGGTTCTGAGAGGATGCGAGACTGTTCGTATGGCTCCATGTGGTCTAGAATAAGTCATCACATACTACTTGTGCCTCTGTCATTCAGCTGATCTCACCCTAAGTGCCCACACGTGCTTTAGAAAAGTCAATATTGCTGCAGGATGACATCATAGAATTATTCATTAATTTCTTCCATCATGTCACTGACACGTCTACTCCCATTGACCCAGGTGTCATTTAAAGGTCCTGTGTGGGATTTAGGGGAATATACTGGCAGCAATGCAATATGATTTATTAAGAAGATTTTCCTTTGTGTATAATCACCTGAAAATAAGGATTGTTGCGCTTTTCTTACCTTACAATGAGCCATTTATATCAACATAGGGAGCGGGTCCTCGTGTATGGAGATTGCCATGTGACACCGCCACGTTTCTAGTAGCTCAGAGCCATAGGAAATTCTGCGTTTTTGCATCAGCCACCATAGTTGGCAATGTCGAAAAACACTTATTTTTTAAAGTGAAACTGATTTATTCAGTGTTTTTACCGGTTTAAATCACCACGTCCTGTTGTTTTGGAGGGTAAGAGACCTGTGCATAATAATATGGCTTCTAGTCAAAACCTCCTGAATGTTTGAATGTTAAGTATCAGAGAAGAAAGGCAAACACACATCAGCAGGTGCTGGACTCGCAGCCTGTCCCCAGCATGCCGAACATCATTGGAAAAACTCTGATTTGTAATGTAAAACTGTTTTATTCAGTGTTTATATCACTTTTAATCACCTAGTCTGTTGTTTTTGGAGAGGAAGAGACCTCTGCAGACAGTTCGGCTCCTGTCAAAAACCTCCTGAATGTGTGGATCAGAAATTAGGTAAGCACACATTAAGTTATCAGAGTAAAAAGATAAGCACACATTTGCAGGTGCCAGGCTAGTGGCTCATCTTCAATTTGCCAAACCATGTAGAAGAAACACTGATTTGTAACTAAAACTGCTTTATTCAGCATTTTTACCACTTCTAATTACCTGGAACACTTATTTTGGAGAGGAGGAAACCTCTGCGGATAATTTGGCTCCCTGTAAAAACCTCCTCAACACTGAAGGAATTCTATCCTGGAGAAGTTTCAGCTGGTTGCAAGCTGCAAACTATTGAGATTCTTCTGAGATGTTTGTTACATTTTGGCTCCACTTCTCCACTGTGGGAGAACGAGCAGCGAAGGTCAAGAGCTGCCTCTGACTCAGATCAGGTCACCGCATGAGTTTCTTTACTGATATGGAGCCACTCCAGTGTTCAAGCATGTGTTGATAGCTCAGTGTAAACTCCGCGAGTCACTGTACATGTTTTACTCAGGTGTTGCTGAGGTTTGAAGGCCATTCTTTCCCACTGGCTCCCTGTGTGCCATCGGGTTTGTTGATCCGTGTTTATGACTGCAGGTGGTGACTCCAGCCGGCACTGGCAGGCTTAACAAATGTGATTTAAATTATTTCCCCCTCTTTCAAGCTTAAAGCAGTTATAATAGTGTTCAAGTGACATCAGCTTTTGCAGCTGGTTGGAAGACAATTAAATGTGGAATGGAGGGGGGAATGTTTGGACTAAAGGAGCAGGGGGTAACAGAGGAATTTGCCCTCTGACAACCTCCTTCTGTAACCTCATCATAAACCTTATTAGCCATGGCTGCGCCCGATAGTGTCACATCAGCAAGTTCCAGCACTCTGCATCACCCCTAATTTCTTAACCCCACATAAAATAGTGGTTACACTCTGGCAATTGTGGTGTGGTGAGAGATTTTTTTTTTGTAGAAAGTCCTCTGATTGAGCTTCAAATGAGACAAACCCAGTCCTCGGTTACAGTGAAGCTGTTGTTTACGCATTCCTCACTTACAGCCAAAATCACTTACAGTAGTTTAATTAATGCTTAATTGTCTGCTGGGGGGTTGGAGGTCATTAGTGGCTGCTGTTTGGCAGCTGGTGTGGTTGACTGTGCTAGACATGGCGAAGCTGCTAATGCTTTTCATCCTAGGTCATTGCTCAAGTCTCTGTTGTGAAATGGGTTTGCTATTTGTCCATAGCAACATGAAACCAACAAATGAACAACTGAAAATTGGTTTAATTCTCCAGTAGCCAAAACAAGATTAAAATCGGTCATGGCTTTCAGATGCATCCTGAGCTTTGCCTGCTGTGATCCCCATCAAACCTGCGGTGGTGCTGCTTTTAATCCCTCTGTTAACAGTCTCACTTTGGCCAAAGTTGCCTGGACACAACCTGATGAGTCTGTCCTTCATCTGAACAGCTGAGGAACGTCGCCCCCCTGCCAATTACATACATTTGCATACCCATCCCAAGAGACAGCCATACACTCCACCTCCTTTCACAAAGGAATTTGTAAGCAGCACTCAGCCGACTGCAGTCACAGCTTCATTAAATGCTAATGAAACTAAAGCTTTACCTTTTGAGCACACATCTAGCAGATAAGGTGGAGGGCGGGGAAATGCCAGCTCAGACTGATCCTCGCCAGATAAAGACCCATTAAATGCTAATTCTTCCTCATTTACGGTACTTTCAGATTACTATCAGTCTGTGTTTGTGTGTGTGCGTCTGCACATCTGCGTGTATCTGTACAAGGTAGTGAAAACTCGCATAAGCGGCCAACTTGCTGATTAAAGCATGATCTGCTAGTTATGTTATTTCCTGTATTTTTTCCCCTTTGAAAAGCTGCCACAGCAGAGTACGGCTGGACCCCGTTCAAATCTGATTCAACCAAAAATGCTGCGGCTTCCAATTTCCTTGGCCTTCACAGTGTATACATGTTCCTGCATGCATTGCACACGCATGATTATTTCTAAGAGGTTATTACATCTGATCTCAATGGTCGATCTCTGTTCTCCTGTCTGCTCTGCAACTTTTACAGCTGTGTTCAGCACAGGTAATCATTCTTTAGCCCTTTCCCACCAAAATTAACGTTTTGAAAATGGGTTCCAGAGTGCAAACGGCACCGTCTCCATTGTCATGTAAGAAAGTCGACCATCACAACAACAATGGCGGACTCCTGAGCTCTGTTTGTGCTGCTCACCCTGTTGAATTTATCAACGCTTCCCCATCCAGACAAACGTTTGTGTGGTTGCCATTTTGTTTGTTTATACGTCGCTGCTCTGTAGAAGGAAGCGTAAGCATCACACCGCCAACTACTGGCCTGGCATGTATACTGCAGCCTTTTTGGTCATTTTTGCGGATCCGTGGATTCATGTGCACGGCGATTGTTATCAAAACACTGTCGTCTAAACGCAAAAAATGAGAAACAATTCTGTTATCAGTGGATCGTTTTGGTGTAAACATGGCCTTAGTGTGTATACAAGTCTTTTTAAACACTGGAAAACCAGACCAGAGCCATTGGTAGATAAGTGTGCCTTTCTGTTCTCTTTTTCTTCCGAGTCATGTTCAGCATCACAGTTGTAAACAGTAGAAAGCAGCATGGAGGCCGGTAAAGATGTTATAGTGGTCACTTATTTTTTATATCTGTTACTTATTCAGTTGCTCTCAAACTCGGTGCCAACAAATTTTGAACAGTGTTCGAGCCCTGCCTGGACAAAGATGGACAGTATTTCATGGTGGCGTGTTATTGTATCGTGTTGGAAAAGGAGCGAAAATTAGCGCGTCTATCTGCTGTATTTTCATCCCTGCCAATCAGAGCTGGAGATGATGAATACCTGTTACTACTGCAGAGTGACTTGTTCCAGGAGTAACTTTTCCCATTGAACAGAAATGCCTGATGTTTGCGGCTGTTAGTCAAGCCCCCAGGATGTGTGCTGGTCTTTGAAGCCAATTTTCATAGTGGCCAATCAGTGGAACTACAACATCCAGGTCCGTCATGTGATGCCATTGGGCCCAAAAAGACGTTTCCTCGTAGACTTAGATTGTGAAAAAGAGGTCAGTAAATCGGCACCACACCCCCCAGAAAATGACTCGTTTCACTACAAGGTTTTGATCCATTCAGTGCAAGATTAAATAATTTTGTCAATTTATAATCACCTGTCCATGTTATTTTATACCCAGGAAGTCAGATGTTTTTTGAATGCATGAGCCACTAAACAACTTTCATAGGAATGAAAGAGGCCCAGGCCCCGAGGAAAGCAGCTCAGCTTTACTTCCACTATTTCCCAGTGGCCACTCACGGTATTGCAGCAAAAATCCCCTGCGGCCCAAAAGGCACTTTCACCATAGACAACCACTCTAAAAGAGACGTATGTAAAACTTTCGACAGGACACCTTCAAACCTTTCTGATCCATGGGGGTTTTATATTTGTAAAACTTTCCTTGAGTCGAGAAAAGCGATTTAAAAATCTGTGACATCATCACAACATAAAGTCTATAAGCCAAACGGGAACTCACAGGCGGAGCCAGTGGGATAACAACTACCGTGCATACTCAGCCATCTTGGGATCCTGTATCTAGGCATTATTATACATCTATGATGGGGTCCCGCCTCCAATTCTGTATCCAGTTGTCTGCCTGACGTTAGTTTTTTATGCAGTGGAAAAGGAGCTCGACAGTGAATCTTTTTTAAAAAAAATTACAGATATTTATTGCTCGCAGGTGACAGGAGCGCTGACTTGTTCGTGTACTCGTCTGCTGTGTTTATATTAACAGAGTGTGGTCTGCACGTGTTAAATATTTACTGACTGCTTGCATATCTGTGTGTACGTTTTGAGTCAGTGAGAGGGAGATCCTCAGCTGTCTCATCGGGAGAATCTCTGACCAGGAAGCCTCTCTGTGATTTAGATTACTGTACAGGTGGAGCTCTGCTGCTCTACAGGGATATTCCTGTGTCTGCATATGTGGTCAGAAACTGTTTCTTGCACTCCAAGTCGCACCGGTTTGTTTCTTTTTCTCTCTTCCAACACAAACCGGGAGTTTCTGTTCCACATTTAGACCTGGCATTGCACTGTATCTCCTCTGAGGTATGAAGACCACAGTAATGGTGTGACACTGAACTCGAAACTTCTGCTCTGTGACCTTCGCTTTGTTCCCCCACTGTTGTGTGTTTGCAAAACCAGAGATGCTGAAATGATTTGAATGCTTTGCGCTGACCACCAACGCACTCTGGCCCACTTCAGTTTGATTTTTTCCACAAGCCATTCCATAACTTTTGTCATCTGAGGTTACACATCGGTTCAGTGGGATTAATTATCTTGGATTACATGGGATATTGCAAAGGTTTAACTGCTTTTTGACTCATGCTGGCTCTCCTGTCTTCCTCTGGACCCTGCTGAGTAGTTACCCTTGGGGGCAGGATGCTAAGTTTAACCAAAATGTAAACGTTCATGCACTAGTGGAAGATCTGGGGCAGGAAAGGGTGGCTCTTCCTGTTTTGGAGCCCCCTAGACACCGTCTGGTCTCAGTGGTCCCATGCCTGCTTTACCCACATCAATGCCAGCAACTGTCTGCGATGCTTGTCGGGTCAAGTGGGTCCAGGATGAGGTAATGACTAAGCCGTCCACTTAAGCCACATTATCTACCGGGGGATCGCTTTTCCAACTTTACCAAGCTCAAATCTTTGTTTTCTCCATTAACGTGTCATCGCTCCTCTCTTCTCCTTCTCTTTCATCTCTGAAGGCTCACCTGTAACCTCACTGCCTCTCTCTGTGTCAGTTGAAGTGGTCGGCTGCCCTTCCTGTAGACGTACAGTGTAGGACCAAGGACATGGAAGTTTAGTGCCACAGCTGAAGAAACAAGAGTGTGACTCCACTTAGCCTGTCTGCTTTTTTTGTTTTCTTATTGAATCTGCCCCACAGGGATGCATGTGTGACCATGTGAGTGTTTCTCCTTGTGTGTCTCTGACTGCACAAGTGGAGCGAATGCGTCTGTGAGCATCACATGTGCACATGTCATAGCAGCGGTTCCCCCTGGTCGTGTGGGATTATGCAAAACCGTGCTGCAACCTGTTAAAATGTTTTGCTTGTGAGTCAGAATGCAGCTCGCTAAGCGGTAAAATGTGCGTACTGCATCATGTTTAAAGCTGTCAAGTGGGAGGTCTGGAATGTAATTTTTAATTGAGGCCAGGCTAAGAGCTACAGACCTTAGCGATGGTTCGGTAAGGAAATGCAGGTTCATATGGATCCTGTGGTTTGCTTAACATGTAACACTTGATTTACAGCAAGTCGTCTCTCTCTCTGTCTCCTGTTTGCAGTGCGAGCGTGGTGGTGGGAGCTCCCAAGGCCAGCACAAGGCAGGTTAACATTATAGAGGGAGGATCTGTCTTCTACTGTCCGTGGAGCCTCGGCCAGTCAGACTGTCACACCATTGAGTTTGATACTGAAGGTAAGCATAACGATAGAACAGTTCTGAAGTTCAACTTATGCTGGCGATGGGTGGCTTTACTGTCGCAGACAAAGTTCCTAAGTTGGATAGAATCAAGAGAGTGCTCCTGTGATTTAGATCATTTGGTGTAATGTCATAAAAAATCTGTCTTAAGTCAGTCTTTTTCTAATCTTGACGTTACCATAAGATGAAGAAGATATACTTACAGGACCTATACATGCATTAAATGGAGAGATGTCAGAGCGAGGAAGGAGGGTGACCTTGCACAGGTGCCCTGAGCAGTTGGAGGTTCAGTGCCTTGCTAAAGGGCCTCAGCAGTGCCCAGGAGGCAAATTGGCACCTCTCCAGCTACCACTCCTCGCTCCAAAGTATATAAAGTTTACACACAAATACAGTTTATCTTTGGGGATTATATTGATGCCGAATTGAAAAGGCTACTGTTAACCTATGCCGCCTTTTATCTTGTGTTTTTGCAGAAATGTAAGTAATTATTAATATATCATACTTCTTAAAGGGAGTTTGGTGTAATGATTTCCATCAGGAGCAGGATCTAGGAATGTAGTTGTACTTTTCAAGATCCCCAGTCTTTGCAAAAATTTATGGTGTGACTGAAAACACACTGTCTTAAGATGTGAGAAAGTGTCAGACTTTAGTCTTTTGAAAGTATTTTCAAAGTCTTTTCAAAGTTTTCTAGTGCGTGTTAGTCAGTTTTTTTTGGTTGGACGACAAATGCTGTCCTAACTTCATGATTTTTAATCATGCGTTGATTACATGTGATTCCGCGGGTACTGGAGAGTTTGATAACCTGGGGACGGTCCTTAAACTCTCTTAGCTGAGCGCTGATGCTTCTCTGTGCACTCTTGAAGCCATCAGAGCATTTCCTCTCTGCTCCTTTTGTCAGCAGCAGGTCAGGATCATGCGTCAGGCGTCAGCGTTCCACTTCGCTGAACTGTTGTTGGCTACATTGGTTCCTGGATGCAGGATGATCTTTTTTTCCTGTTTGTGTCCTCTCTGTGGGGATGAAAAGGATAATTGGGTGTTGAAGAGGTTTTTGAAGGATACCCCTTCCTTCCTCTGGGCTGTGTTTGTGTTGCCTTGCCCCAGGAGCTATAAGGAGATAAGCAACCAATAAACAAACAGGTCCAACAAAGAAATGTCCTGTTTTGTTTGACAGGTGAAGCAGACACCGCCGGTCGTGACAAAAAGGCTCCAGTTAAGTCAGAGTTAGATAAAGTGGTTTTGGGGAACACAAGGAAGTCCGGGAGGGTTTCTAATGAATGGATTCATGTTTCAGTGCGTCGTCAGAGTAGCTATTAGCCTGTTGTGCACAAGGGAGGTGAGGAAAGGAACAGTCAAAGTAAAAACACTGCTAGCTTTTAGACTGAACATGACCTGAAAACACATCCTCACACACAAACAGTATGAATCACACGTATAGGGACATTTACCGCAGTGCTTTTGGCTTCTTTCCTATGAAATCAAAGCTTAGCATAGTGGGCCAGCTTAAATTTACTGTCCATAGTGCACAATAGGGAGAAATATTCCACTGAGTGTTTCACAAGCCTGGTTTAACAACATTCTTTTATTGGACACCGCTGCTTGGTACCCTTTGCTCCACTATTTTTGCACTGTTTTTCTTGCAACATGAAATGTGTTGCGCATCCACGGCCGTTGGCTGGAGGCCACAGCGAGTGATGTCATATGTGCGAGCAGCGAGGCCTCACGGTGAAGGTTGGTCCCCCGGGCTGTCAGAGAGTGTCCTTCATATTTTTTAAGGGCCTTTGAAGGAGCTGATCAGAGTGCCAGAGCCAGTTCAGACATCTGGATTGCGGCACGGCTATCGTACAGTGGAGGAACACTCAATACATGGACATGTGCATGCAAATGTGGCTTTGCCAAACAGCTGTTGCGTGGATGACATTTACTGCTGCAATTCATTTACTGTTGCTGTCGCTGTTTTCTTTGCTAAATCTCATAGTAAAAGCTCGAGCAATAAAAAAAGCCACTTCTTCTTCAGTATGAAATCTTGGGTAAAAGAGTGATATCTTCCACTAGGGTACTGGTACTCATATTCCTATAACAAAGTGATGTCATATGTCTCACTGTCTCTTGGGCTGCTTCCACACTAACATACTCTCATTTTGAAACACATAACTTGCGCCTCTGTCCACACTTCGGCGTACTGAAACCTGTAAAATAGAGACTTTTTAAAACAGTGCTGACCCTATTTTAGTTTGAAAACTCCAGGGTTGTGTTTTAGTCTGGACGGGCAGGAATAGAATTTTGAAAACAATGACGCAGCCGCTTATATTCGTCTCAGGATTGAGTCGTATCACTCATGACATGTGAAGCCAAAGGTCTACACACCTTTTGTGTTTTCATCCTGCTTGTTCTCCTTTTCCAATGCCATGGCTATCTGCAGCAATGAATAATGCTCTCCTCTAATAAATCCCTGTATTTGCGAAGCAAAGCAAATCTACATTTTCCGCAGACTTGACCGCCTTAGTAACAGTTTCAGCTCATTGTCAGTCAAAGCAAAGAAATCTCTGGATATACTTTTTGCCATTGCTGCTCTACCCCTGTTGTAGTTTCCTTAACTAAGCAACAAATTGTCGAGTAGAGCTGTTGCTGTGAAGGAATCTCTCCTGCTGTGATTAACAGTGGCTCAACAGCATGACATGCGGTATTACCTCCATTTTTAGTGTTTTCATCATTTATTTTGATTTTAGGGCCTCTTAAATGAGTTTTATTGTTTGGCTATAATTAGGTAGATTGTTGCTTGTTAAATGACAAAGATAGCACAGTTTTAAAACAAATTAAATACTTGTACGGTGTTAAATGCAGCACACAGAAGGGCAATGAGGCACGGTAAAAGGCACAGCATTTTTTTCAGCGGAGACGTCTCGGTTGCACCAGGTTGCTATGATACATAATATCTGAAGTAAAAATCTTAGCACAAGGTCGAGCATTTGCTCTGGATGAAGGGAAGGTTGAAGTAAATCGGGAGAGAGGTCGGACCCACAAGTCTGTTGGGTTCATTATCCATTTCTCCTCTACTGTTGTTGTTGTTCAGCAATAAGACTGTTGGTCTTAGTGGTATTTGTCCTGTCCCTCCTCCACTGTGATTGGACAGCTGGGTACAGACTGGCAATGATGTGGCACTGTAGTGTTCTACCTAAAGTTGAATTGTTTCTAAAGTCTGGGCGACCAGGAAATAACAGCAAACGTGCAGAGTTTCAGTGCCCCGTCATGCAGCTAGCATTTGTAGCATACAGTAAATACACAGTGCTCCCATGGTTGACATTTCAGTTGCGCGGTACTGCAATTTTGTGGTTATTGTTACAGCCCTACCGCAGAGTAGACAATCTGCTTTCTGTTCACACTGCTATAAACATGCCCAGTGTACATCAATGGTCATGTGATATGTCTTTTAGTGTGGACAGAGATTAATCCTGAAACCGTCCTAAAATACCCCAGTGTTCAAAGATCTTTTTCAGTTTTTATTGCCGTTTAAAAACAGAGGTATTAGTGTGGATGTAGCTTCACTGTCTGTTGGTGTGTTTGAGCTCTGACCTACAGGCCGTAGCCTCTCTTAATTAGCCTAACTAATTGGGTCAAAGTGGCCAGAGGCTCCCTCCCATCCACTTCCTCTTCCATTGAGATAAGAGCCTGTCTATAGAACGACGAGGCGAGGGGAGCGAGGGCAGTAGGGAGGGTGTGAGAAGGGCACATACAGGAAGGGAGGAAGGGAGGAAGGGAGGGAGGGTATGAAGGCCAGAGGGGAAGGAAGAAAGAGGGAGAAACCAGAGCTCTGTTCCTCCGCTCTGTCCCCCTCTGTTCTCCTGCTGCCGGTACTCCCACAGGGGCAGCTGATGTGATGAGTGAATTTGGCCATTTGTCTTCGACCCCACTGACACACACAAAAATACACACACACACACACACAAAATGAGAGGCTCTAACCCCACTAATGGCTGTCGACACACACACACACAGTTCAAAGGCGAGAGTGAGTCTATGGACGATCTCCAGACCCCCACACTGCTCTGATGGTCCCGGGAGAGACCAGGCCGGGCACCATGTCACATCAGCACACCGCTCTAACCGGCCTCCCATGGGGGTTTCTTCGGTCAGATGTTGATGTGTCCCTTCTCTGGGTTTCCCTCTGTCCCCCCTCTGAGTCTCCTCTGTTTTCATGGAAAGCATTTCACGTGACTCCAGCTGGCTGCCTTCAGCTGCTCGCAGACAACAAACACGACTTTTCATCACCCGTCATACTGACACAGAACTAATACTAGAACGAATGCTGCCATGTGAGAACTTGAGCTTCTTTAGGCGGGTACGCTGATGTGCTTCCTCTCTTTTACATGGCCAGATCACAGTTATGCAGTATGAATTACAAGAGGACTTTCTGCAGGTTGCCTTGGTAACATGACTCAAACACAGTCGCCCTGCAGCTCCGACCTCTCCCTGGTGGCTTTGCATTGGCCTTATCCAAACAAAGACCTCTGAGTTATGAAAATATTAGGGAGGTGTACCCTTTAAGAAAAAGCACCATGCAGTTATGGCAGATTAGTTAAAGTAACATGCTCATAAGGAGCCGTTTGAAGTGCTGGTCATGTTATTAACTGTATGGCTGAAGCACTTCTTTCCACAGTGGCTACTAAATTCTCTGGGTGCAGGGCCCGCTGCTGTAGGCCTGTGATGAATAACGTTAGCAGGAAACCCCAGTTGGAGATTAAGCAGAAATACAGTCTGGTTATTAAAAAACTATAATCTCTCTGCTTACTGTCTGGGGTGAGGGGGAGCAGCACTCCCTGAAAGCAGGGAGAGAAAGGGCCATGTAGACGTGGAGACTACGGCGAGATAGTGCAAGAAAAATGAATAGGAAGATGGAGATAATACTGAAAATGAAAATAGGGGAAGGGGGAGAGAAGTGTGTGCCTAAACAGAGATGACTGTGAGGTTGCTATGAGGAAGCCGGGCCAGAGTGTGTATGTTTTCCTTGGACCCTGGCCCCTTCGCTGTTTCCACAAAGACACGGAGCAGCTCCAGGCTGCCTAGTTGGCTGGGAGGGAAGACCAGGGGCGGACAGGCATGGAGAGAGAGAGGCCTGACACACAGCCTGCTTTCTTCACATCCACATAGGTCGTGATCTCTTGCAGTATCTACCAATCCTCAGCCGCTGTTATCAGTCTCTGCTCTGCTGTTTTTGCAGTTGACAGAATCACCGTGATGCTGTGCAAACACTTACGAATAAACAACAGGCAATTTGGTCAGGCAAACCTCCCTGCCCTTCCACGTGCCTACGTGGAAAGTCTAAATGACATTGATAAGTCAGACACAGCATGGAAAGGAGGAGCTGGGGTGGAGGCAGGTTGCAAAGCGGCTTGCAGAGGAAGCAGCAACAGTAGGCAGGCCAGAGCAGTTTAAATAGGGCGCCCTGAAAGAGATTCGCCAATTGGTTGCATAGAAAGGAATCATGTGATCTATCACCTGACTCCGTTCCATCAATCAGCTGCTCCATGAGTTGATTGGCTGTTGAGATCACCTGTTTTGAAATGCAGAGATATGTGCAAAAGGCAAACTTGTTTATTTCTGTTGTCATTTTCAGCTGCAACTGTAACTTTTAAAGATATGTAGTTGAACACAGTGGTTTGACCTATCTGAAGTTTCTGCTGTGCTTATTTTAGTTTTTGTTCCTTTGCTAGCATCTTGCATAAACCAAAGCTATGGCACAGAAGTTGAGCAATGTACTGCTGTGGATGGGACTGCAGCAAAACATACTTTAGCCACCTAAGAAATCATTATCAGTTCAAGTGTATGCTACATTTGGAAAACTTTCACTGCTTTATCTCACACACTAACTGATCAAGGCAGCGGCAGACCAGCATATCCAGTCTGATTATTAGTGAGTCTAGAGGCTTTGAGATAACGGTTTCAGTTCCCCATCTGAAAGGACTGTAAACTGACAAAGATTTTTTAAGTGGCCTACAACAAATGCCATTGAGGCAGCGTTTGCTCTTTGCCATTTGAATTAATGTACGTGATGCGGAGGGTCTCTACCCAGAAGTTACTGTAAAAAAACATTGTGATTCAGTCTATATGCCTGTGGTTTGACAAAGTCTACAGGAGAAATGAGTCTGAGGTCTGCAAAGGGTTAAGTAGGAGTGGTTCGGTTGCTCTTGACCTCACATTTGCGCTTCCCTTATAGATGTCAGCTCATACTATAAGAGCCAGCCCTTGTGTATGAACTGATAGTGGTGCGACTTCCTTGCCTAATCAATTTGTTAGGATTTCATTCTCCATTGCAGCACAGATGTAACATCTGTCTTCCAATAAAGTTGTGTTTAAACCTGACTCCCCGCACCATCTGTCATGTCACCTGCTGCTGTCAAAGCGATGAAGTGGGAGATCAGCATTAGTGGCCAGGTGGTCAAACAGAGCGAAGGGTCAGCGGGGTTAAGCTAGGTCCAAACCCGGCCGGGCTAAGAGAGCTATTATCATGTGATCAGTGGCCGAGCAGCAAATACCATACTTTTCAAATTCTCACCCTGATTGTCTTTGTATGAAAAATAGTGTAACTGGAGTCCTAAAGCCTGCTTTCTGCCAACTGTCCAGATGTTTCCGAGGGCCTGGGAGGGGAAAGCAGAATTAAGATATTCAACTCCATGCAAGGAGACCCAATTGAAGGAATGCATGTTTTGTCGTAGAGGTTTTACTCAGTGTTATTTTCTTGTGTTTCTCAGGGGATCGCAAGGTCCTGCTCAACGATACAGAACATCAGGTCGATTTCAAGTCCCACCAATGGTTCGGAGCCACTGTGCGTTCTCACGGTGACACAATTCTGGTAAGGTGACACTCTCCGGGATGATTTTGGGGGTTGGGAAGAAATGGACTAGAATTTCAGCTCTGCGCCACACCACTGGTGCTCTTTGCTGTTATGATTGGGGCTTTCGGTGAAGCCAGCTCTGGCCACTGGGCTGTGAGAACCTGAGTGATGTCTCTCTCTGATGTCAGGGGGGATGTGTATGTTCTTTGTTAGAAATTTGTCTCACAGATTACTGTCCATTAAGTTGTTGTCATTCAGATCCAGTTCTCACCTCCAGTCTCGAGGCACCATAAAGAAATGTTTTGTGCCTCCCCCCGTGACATCAAAGTTGAGCCGCCTCTTGTTTGGTCTGATAGTCCGGGTTGTGACCTGGGTTGAGTTACGTGGTTACCCTGCTCCAGATGTACTGCTGACCTTAGCCTGGGTCTCCCCCGGAGTTCACCAGTGTGATGTTGCAACTGGAAAAACATCTCCCACCTAAAAGCTCACCCCATTCATCACCACATCTCCTCCCTCCCCTTCCCCTTTCCCCTCACCCAACAATCCCCATCACTCTCCGCCTCCTCTCTACCCAGGCCTGCGCCCCTCTCTACTCCTGGCGTACTGAAAAGGATGTCCCCCGTTCTGATCCAACAGGAACTTGCTACCTCTCAGTGCATAATTTCACCAAGTTTGTGGAGTATGCACCCTGCCGCACAGGTAACTGACACCTCTCTTCAGATCTTCATCGACGTTTACAGTGGTTGTTTGTTTGTCATGTAGGGTATCTCAAAGGGGACATCTTCCAGCAGGAATACGATCCCCAAATCTCGGAGAAATTAACAACGGCGGCAGCCGAGATTGCTGATCCTGATGTTAGCTTGTAGCTTCATGTACATCAGCAGTGCACTTTCGGCTGAGAAATGACTTAAATTTAGAGGCATTTTCTGCTGTTAAAAATCACCAATAAAAGCCTCTAAACACAACCAGACCTTTTCAACAGGAATATGATCTGAAATCAAGGAGAAATAAACAATAAATAATAAATAAACAATGCATGTTTCCCTGATGTTAGCATGTAGCTACATGCAGCAGTGTAGGCTAACTACTTGCAGTAGTAAGCCTAGAGCAAATCCATCACAAGCTTACGTCAACTTAGAGCCAAAGTAAAAAACAACACTGGCATCAGGAGTATCCATAACAGTCTGCAGCCTGATGTTTTTGCTCACTGGGGTTATTTTACATATGTTTACCTCATTATTTGAAACCTTGGCTGCATTTAATATGAACATCCAACATCATAACATTATATATTAAACAGAAAAAGCATAGGTCACCTTTAATAAGACAGCTGCCCTCCTTCTGGGTGGTAAATAAGGAAACCTGTCTTTCTTGATGTAGTCGTGCCTCAGAAGCAGAAGCTCTTGAATATTATTACATCAAATAATTCATGATGCTCCACTTCTGTGTTTCAGAGATCAGTGATTCGGAGGGACAAGGCTACTGTCAGGGAGGATTCAGCGCTGACTTCACAACGGTAATAACTATGTTCCCGTTAGTGAACAACCTGAGGTTTCTTGGATAATCTTTCCTTTTTCATTGTAGTAATTCACAGGTTTTATCTTTCAGGATGGCAAAGTGGTGTTGGGAGGGCCAGGCAGCTACTATTGGCAAGGTATGTTGGACATACCGATCAACCACGCGAAAATTTAGAAAAACCAAGCCTCAAAGTTGTTTTCCATTTCTCCTTTACTTTAGGTCAGGTGATCTCTGCAGCGAAGGAGGAAATTATCAAAGCGTTCTACCCGGGCTATTTTATGCAGTCCGTGGGCGGCCAGATCCAAACCAAACAGATCGAGTCTAAATATGATGACAGCTACCAAGGTAAGAGAGGCTTCTATGATTCTGGTTGTTTTAACGATGGCTGCACATAACTTGCCATGCCAGCTGAGGCTCATATCTGTCCTCGTGTCTGCAGGCTACTCTGTTGCTGTTGGGGAATTCAGTGGCGATCAAGTGGAAGGTAAGTCAATAAAATAGGGTATGCATGCACACGGCCAAAGTTAGGTGAAGCGTACAAGAGGTAAAACACATAACGGCAAGGCAAATATTTAAGCTGAAGTGAACATAAACTGAAGTCAGCTACAGTATTTTACATGATTATTGAGCTGGAAACGTCGTCAGCACTGGAATTCTGTTACCCTCCTGCTGGGCTTGACCTGTATATTTTCCCTTCTAAATCTTTGCTTCATCTCTCTGTGCACCTCCAGATTTTGTGGCCGGTGTTCCAAAAGCACGCATGCTTTATGGTTCGGTAAGAAAGCTTAATCATCACTCTCATTTTGGCACTCACTTTGGTGCTTTTAGAGCGAGAGGCCTGGGCCTTAGATTTGGGACCAATACAGGAAAGTCAAAGAAAGAAAACAGCCTCAGAGATGTTGTCACAGTGGGAATTATTTTTGCAGTGAATTCCATACCAGAGATAGTGCTTACATTATAAAAAAGACGTTCACCATATGCGGCTGCTGTGTTGCAGGTGTCTGTTCTGAACGGTACAGATCTGCAGACCATGATCAACTACACTGGCGAGCAGGTGAGTCGGAGAGCTCCTATCTCCAGCCTCTACAGAAAGTTCCTTCACGCTCCACTTCCTCACTGTTTTCATTGCTCGGCTCCTCATGAGAGCTCTTAATTTGTTGAGTAAGTGTAAGCAAAAAAATAATTTCCTTTACAACGTTCTCTTAACTAGATTTTGGTCTCTTTCGTGGTTTGCTGTAAAGCTCAGTTATTGAGGCGAAAGTGCAGTGGCAATTTGTGCAAAATGGTTCTGGGAATAGAAAAGCACTGAGCTTGTTTAAACAGTGATGATTGACTCAGCTGAATAAATAAAATCACAAGTGAATTTGCTTACACTCTGGCAATTTAGCCTCCTCCTACGATGTCTGTGCTTTTTAGACTCGAGGGTCATGACAGACAATTCAGAAAATGAAACCGAGCTGGAACAGAATCAGCACCAAACTGGGCCTTAACTGTAAAACCCATCAAGCCCTCATGTTTCCTTCAAGCCTCCTTTTTTCTAGTTATGCAGAAAGCAAGGAAGTTTGTACTAGCATGACTATTTTGTATTATCTAGGAACAAATCTTGATTATATTAATGCCTTTCAATAATGACGTTTTCATTGGCCAAATTAACGGAAACTCTTTGCTTCACAGATGTATTCATATTTTGGCTACGCCGTGGCATCGACTGACATCAACAGTGACGGGTGAGTAGCCTCGTCCCTGTCTGTTTTTCCTCATCCTCCCTGTCTTCCTCCGTCTCTTTCTTGCCAGATAATTAGCTAGAATCTATTGGATGCCACCAGCGACCCATTACAGGCGTCAATGTGTCTGAGCCTAAATGAGTTTGTCTGATTTTCCTTTCTTGTCTGCAGGATGGCTGACCTGCTGGTGGGAGCTCCCATGTTCATGGTCCGGGGCTCTGATGGTCGTCTGGAAGAGATGGGCCGGGTCTATGTTTACCTGCAGCGTGGCCCTGTGGACCTGGAGCTCCGCCTACCTCATCTGACAGGCAACCAGGTGTATGGGAGATTTGGTAGCACCATTGCACCACTGGGAGATCTGAACCAGGATGGTTACAATGGTAAGCATGGGGATTGTAATGGGGATGGACAATGGACTGACAGAATATTTTAAAGTAAAAGTAGTTAGCATCAAGATTTATTTTCTTTCTACATCACACCCACATGAAAATGACATTTTATGGTTCTGTATGCGACATTCAGGGCATTGAAGCTGCAGCAAACCAGTATTTGCTATATTAAGATGTAGTGGAGTAATAGCCTCCTGAAAAGGAAGCCATGTTAGTGCTATAATCACAATCATAAACGTATCTGTGGTTTGTTATTGTAAGCCCAGTGTGGTCCTTCTGGCTCATTGCTGCCACTTTTCACTGCACGCATACAGCAGTTACCGCTGAACTAGCTTGCAAATGGATTCATGTAATACAGCTCTATTAATACATTATTCCTAAGTGAAAAGTTCAACGGCATGTTTCGCTAGCTATCATTGGTAACATGCTAATTGTGTAACTTATAGAGAACATGCTTAGTGGAGTTTAAAATGGGAGTTTTACATATAAATACCGTATGTAGAAATAGTGTCAGTACTTGAAGGTTTTTACAAATAAAATAATAAAGTAATACGGTATCGCACAAAGGCAAAGAAGGACACCTGGTAATAATCTAAATGGAAAAGGTAAATTATATTTTTTCTATTGCATTGTGTTGGAAATCAATAATATCGCCTACTGTGATTAATTTAATGATTGGCGGTTTGGTAAGCGATCTGTCAAACCCAGACAAACCTTTTTTCAGCACCCTAGTGACAGAGTTTGGAATGAAAATGTCGGTTGGATGGTTGGCCAGTCCAGCACTTTGGTCTGGGTTAATGGTCTTAACATTTTGCACATTTCATTTCATGGTCCCAAAAGGATGAAGACTAATGACTTTGGTGATCCACTGACTTTTCCTCTAGCTCACCCTTAATTTGCTAAAACTTAAGTTTACGACCAGCAAATCTAATGACATGATTAGCCTCAGCTGTATTTTGTGTTTACTACTAATTTGCAAACCTATCATTTATGCTCAAGTATAGCCTCACAGAGCCGCTGGCTGTAGACCCTAAGTCTCGATACTAGAAGGAATGTTTGACATTATAATATTAGCTACTTTCTCTGTTAACCTCTGCACATCACCACTGTGGCTAAGGTCTAATATTTTTCCTGACTTTTGATCTTTGGCAGACGTGGCTATCAGCTGTCCGTTTGGAGGAGAGGAACAGCAGGGACTTGTCTACATCTTTAATGGATACTCAGAAGGACTCAGGGAAAAGCCATCTCAGGTGATCACTGGCCAGTGGGCCGCCGGGAGTATTCCTGCCAGCTTTGGATTTTCCCTCAGGGGTGCTCAGGACCTGGACATGAATGGATACCCAGGTCAGTGAGGCAGGAAGAGTGCAATGACCATTGTGCGCTCTTACTCTTTTTGGTATGTTGTCTAATTCTGTTCCTGTCTTTCCTCAGATCTCATTGTCGGTGCTTTTGGTGTTAGTAAGGCAGTTCTATACAGGTATGTTGCTTTGAATAATTTTACAGTATGACATTGTGGGAAACATGTTTATTGGATTTCTTGCTAAGAAATTGAAAACTCATGTCTACGCTAGATGGACAGTTAGCTTAGCTTAGCATAAAGACTGAAAACAGAGGTAAACAGCTAGCCTGGCTCTGTCCAAAGGTAAAAAGTAAAAATTTGTTGGTAGGCTGATTTATTTATTTATTTTTTTACCTTTAGGGAGGGCTAGCTAGCTGTTTCCAGAAGGGGGCGGAGTCATAGCTTTGCAAGTCACAAGTGAATCTCAAGTCTTTGTACTCAAGTGCCACCCAAGTTCACAGTCTTAAATTTTTAGTTTTGAGTTGTAAATAAGTCACAATACACTCATCACCAAAATTGTTTCCATTATAATAAAAGAATTATGATATATTACATTTACAAAAATCATGGACACTTTTGAAACTAATGTTGGCTAAGCATTAGCTCACTAACTTTGTTAATATTGGCCTCAACTTACCATTCTTTGGGCAACTTCAAACGTTGTATGAAGTTGGAAGTTGTTATATCTCCAGCTGCAATTTTCCGCCTGCACGTTTTGGATACTACAATTTGTTTTTTTTGTTGACCACTGCGTAGTTTTTATATGAGAACAAAATTATCCTCTTTCCCTTTCGTTTCTAGTCTTTATTGCCAAACTTAGATAACGTCAGCAGTATCAATCTTCGTATTTAACTCTCGGTAACTGAAGTTAGCATATTTCCCTGTCAAGCTGTTCCTTTAAGGCAGTATAAGTGAATATTAAATCTTTGCTGACTGAGTCTTCAATCTTCACTCTTTACCCACAGATCCCGCCCAATCGTCAACACCAGTGCCTCTCTGACAGTTTACCCCACCATGATCAACCCTGAAGAGAAGAACTGCATCGTCACCAGTGGAAACACCAGCATTCCTGTTTCCTGGTGAGTGTTCTGCATGTCCGGTATCAGCCCTCAGCTTCCTGTGACTCTGCTTCAGTACTGTTCTGTTGGTATTTTGTTTGTCCCTTCTGCCAAAAGATGGGCTTCCCCACTTCCTTCACATGCATAAACACTCCTATCCTGCCAGGAAGTTCTGATAAGCAATATCCTGTCTATCAGCAGTCACTGGTTTTAAGTTGTATCGAGAGCTGCTCTTATCTGACCCATTTTCAAAATGTCTTCATATCACACTGTTTCTGTTGAGGAGCAGAGGAATAACATGCTGAATAGCGGCATTGTTAGCCTTTTTTGGCCTCCACCAAATGTGCGCAGCCAGAAACGGGGAGAGGAAACAGACGACGGTTGCTCGCTGCTCGACATGGTTGACACCGTGCTCATGTGTCTGCTTTCGCCCCCCTTTCCAGATCCTGATCCATAAAGGAAACTCTTGTATACACATGTGTCTTGATTACACTACGTTGCCTGGTGATGAGGAGTTTTTGGTGGGGGTGAAAGGAGAGCACAAGGGATAATGGGAGGGAGGGCGGGAGGGGAGGGGCTGGAAGGTTTTTTGCTTTGAATGAGATATTGTTTGGCGGTGGAACACAGCTGGGAAACATCAGGACACGTAGACTCCCGTGAGCGTGCGCACACAGTCTTGCAGAAACGGGCAGACACAGGAGCTTATACATGAAGTTATTATTGCTCCTCGAAAGAAGTCCTTGTACACTCTGTGTCTTTCTGTCTCATTTTTCACCTCTCTTCCCTTTCCTGTGTTTTTTTTTTTTCAACAATCTCTCCCTTTTTCCTTTCTCACTTCTTCCAGTGTTTGCTCTGCGCCTCTTGTGTGGGTTTACTAGTAAAAGGATTGGGGGTTTTGGGGTTGCAGACTCTTGGACAGCAGCGGCATGTTGTGCAGCTGATGTCATGGGAGAGAGCTACAGGCTTATATAGACAGCCATTGACTGGTCAGCACTGAAACCTGAGTCCTCGCCCAATTTCACCCTTCTTAACTCCGCTATTCCTTTTGTGTGGGGGGGCTGTGTGTGGAAACGGAGACACACCGATTTATCAACTTGGCTGGCGAAAGCGGTCAGATGCCAGCATGTCTCCAAACATTTGGCATTTTTTTCATATTATGCATCGTATTCCCATTACGTCTCGTGCCTTGTAATGTGAACCATGTAAGGAGCTGACACCAGAAAAATGGGCCATGAGAGAAAGTGAGAGAACAAGCGGGGGCAAGTGAGGTGTCCTTGTGTGCACAGTGTATTTATACTGAATCTCTGCCATATATGAATATGCTTCCCTCATCATGCCCCTGTCCCTCCTGTCCAAAACAGTGTCAACCTGAGTTTCTGCATATCTGCCGATGGGAAGCACCTACCAGACATCTTAGGTGAGCCAATTTTCCACATCTGCACTTTATTACTAGTAAGGAAACTGTCGAATAGCCACCAGTGGTAATGTTTTAAATCCATAACACGTCTGTAGGTTAAAGTGTTTTGGCAGCTGATGGGGATTTTTGGATTTTGTTATGACAAAGAAGGGAGTGCAGCGTGCAAAAATATCTTCTGTGATCCACCTCTTAATGATCAAACCTCTTCTGTGCTCGGTCTCCTTCCATATCAACCCCTAGTTATTATCTCTAATTACTCCTTCCCTTATATACAAGTGTTCCCCGTGCTGTTAAGTTACATTGACTACATTGTGTGTGCCTCGTAGGCTTTATGGAGGCCTTTTTTTAAAAGCTGTCATTACGTGACTCAGGAACATTCATCATGCCATGAATGCTCATTTGTCTGTGTGTTCCAGATTTCCAGGTGGAGGTGCAGCTCGATAGCAATAAACACAAGCAGAAAGGTGCAGTGAGGAGGGCTCTGTTCTTGGATTCCCAGCAGCCCTCGCTCCAGAGGAGTGTGAGAGTGCGGCATGGCGAGCGTGTGTGCAGCAACACCAAGATCTACCTAAGAGTAAGCCCTCTTTCTTGCTAGTAAGAAAACATCTATGACAGTGATTATTTGTCTGTAACTGAAAGGGACAGTTCAACCCAACATCCAAAACACACATTTTTCTCTTACCTGTAGTGCTGTTTATTAGTTTAGATTGTTTGGTGTGAGTTGCAGAGTGTTGGAGATAGCGGCTATAGAGATGTCTGCCTTCTCTCTAAATGGCACCAACAGCAATGTCCAGAAATCATGATCCAATAACTCAAGATATTCCAGGAACTATTTTCTTTCTACCGAACTACACCTGCCAGCTGAATCAGGAAGTGTGCATGGACGAACATTATTGGCATCCTCCTTGGCTGAGCTGTTATGTTAGCTAGCTCAGTGGCGCTAGGTGAGTTAGCAGTAGATGCACGCTTCCTTCTGTGCGGTGATATGGTTGGCGGATATAGTTTGTTAGAAAGAAAATAGTTCCTATATGCAGCTCCTAACAACAAAGTCTGTGGATTATCTTGAGTAACTGGGTCATGATTTCTAGAAAGAGACATTGCTGTTGCGTTTTTTAAATGCGTTTTTGGCGCTTTGAGCACCACACGCTGCCGAGGGCCATTATAAGCCAGAGAAGGCAGATATTTCTACGCACAATATCACGTAAGAGGAAAAGTATGTATTCTTGATTTGGGGGTGCACTGTCCCTTAAGCAATTTCAGTAATCAGAATCACTGACAAAGAAAACGTGCAATAAAAGCAGGTTTTCTAAAAAATATAAAGAAGCAGCTGTGACTGTTTTTTGCGATTATGCTGTGATCCGAAATCCTGTGATATTCTTGCCCGATAAATTCTCACTTTCTGTACAAACTGCATCTGACTAACACCCTGGTATGTGTTTCTTTGACTGCAGGATGAGAAGGACTTCAGAGATAAACTCTCCCCCATTTATGTGGCCTTGAACTTCAGCTTGGATCCAAAAGCTGCTGCTGACTCCCACGGCCTGCGGCCCATCCTCAACTATCAGACCACTAGCGTAATTGAGCAGAAGGTATATTGACGTGCATTACACTCTCCCTATCTTCTATCCAGCACAGTTAACTAACCCTGGAGTGATCTACAGGCGCTCTAGCATCAATATATGGTGTGGCAGTGTTCTTTAATAACGTACATATGGTTCTTAGATTGCTTTGGCTCATTCTCACTGAGCTGATGATAAGAATATCCGCCACTATGAGTAGTCATACCCCGTATCACCAGCCAGCTACTCACTGGCGTTCTCCTGTCCCTGATGAAAGAGCCTGTTCTTTTTTAATGTAAATTCTAAAGTACTCCGCTGGGAAGAGGTCCAGAGTGTCTGGAAAGTTGTTTTCCAAAATGAAAATGTGATGCATATGTACAGTGGAGTGTTTCCCCGTCCCAGCAGGAATTGTTCTCAGCCCGCTTGGCTGCATAACGGTACATAGGTGACTCGTTCCAGAGCTGCAGACACAGAAGGTTGGTTGATATTTCTGGGTGGGACACAGTAGGGCGGCTTGCCCATCTGGTTGAAATCTTGCGGCATTTTGCCAGTTTTCCTCTGGCAGTGAGTTAAGTTGGCTAAACATGTGGGTATCCTTTCAGCTATGGCACGGCGTTCACCATATGTGAGTTTAGCAACCGGATTGTAGCGTTTGGGGAATGGCAATCAGCGTAGTTTTATCTCCCCCTCTTTTTCTCTCTCTATCGTGGTTTGTTTCTATCTTGTTGGATCAGGACTTGAACCCTGTCATTGATGTCCTTCCTAGATATCAAAGCTGTTGGGGCCTCCAACAGATGTGGTCTATCGCTGAACCAAGACCTTGAGACGAGCCTGAGCTAAACATCATCCTTAAACCCGGAAAAGCCCCTTTTCACCAAACACCCAAAGAGGGCAAACCTGATCTGTTTGTGTGTAAAAGGGAGAGTGGGAGTAATGTCAGACTGCCAACACATTTCATTAATCTTACTTTAGTCTGTGTTAATGTAACAGTGTATAAATGGTGAAGGGTTGCTGTTACACCGCAGCCTTGGCCTTGATCAGACACACGATGCCCTATTGATTCCCACATATGCTCTGAGAATGCGTGGCAGCCCATGTAACATTTCACGGACTCTGCCAAGTTCCTACTCTCTTCAAGCTGGAGTGAGAATGAGAGATGGTTGATGTGCTCGGCACAGTCTCAGTCTCTCTCATCCTAACACAGTCCACATGTTTCTATAAGCAGTTAAGACATTATGATGGATCTCTTAATTGCAATTATTCTCAGATCTTGTACAAAAGCATTTGTTTGTGGAAAACCAGAAAGGATCCCAGTTGTTGTCACCTTTTTAGAGCTTGGAAGTGGCTGCAATGGTGCATCAATGTCCTCATTGTTCTTGAAGGGGAACTACGCCCATTTTTAAGATTAACACATGTTATTCCTGTGGTCTAAGACAGTCCAAAAATATTAGTAAACATGAACAAATCCAACAGTGACAGTGCTAAGTCTGACTTTGGTGATGTCATGGGGGCTGCAGGTCCATTCTGAATAGACCACAAGTGACTCATGAACGTGTCGTTTGTAAAAACACACATTATTTTGAAATACAGTGATCTTTCAGCTCAGAGCTTTTATTTTAAAGTGTCTTTCTCTACGAATCAACATCCATGTAAAAGCTACAGCTGGCCAGAAGACGCTTTGACAACATGTTATGTGTGCGACCCCCTGGTGGGAGATTTAAAAAGCAGGTGATAGCAGTTAGCAGCTAACTCGAAGAAGAAAGACAGTGGCAGAAAATATCAGTAAAATTAGGAGACAATGAGCTCTGGGATCTCCTTACCCTCTAGGCAAAGACGAGATCAGCTGCCATATGCCAAAGACGGTAACTGATAGTTAGTACCATGTCATGCCGTTGTTATTGTTTAAAAGAAGCTGCTGATGTTGGGTGTCGGTGGCTTAGTGGATAGAGCAGGCAACCCCATGTACAAAGGCACACTTGCCATACCGTCATGCTCTCTAAAATCACACACTGGAGCGACATGTTGCCAGCGGTGTTTGATTCTTTGTTAAAATGCCAAGGTGGTGTAAAGAAGGGACAGCTGTTGTCTATGGAGCACCTCCAGACTTTACACCCTGTGACATGACAAGTTTGAGACTTCCGTCTTTGGTCTCTGGCTTTGTGAGAGAGTATCTCATGTGCTCTAATATTGATTGGATTTTCCCAGACCATGGAAAAAACATTTTGGAATTCATAATTTGGGTGGTGTTCCTCTTAAATATAATTAGCTCTGACCAGATGAGTGGGAATTTGATTAATGGATTCCACTCGTTTTGCCAAGTAAGCGTTTTGATTTCAGTGCCCTCATTATGTCACATGCTGAGGTCAATGTTGTTGTTGTTTAACTACAGTGACAGGCCTACCAACGCCGTTCTCCTGCCCTACACAGACATACAGAGTGCACATGTGGCCAAGTTAGCATGGTGGTTACCATGGTGTCCATAATTAGAGCCCCTGGATGGTGTAATGACAAGGGGGGCACTTGGCTCTCTCTAATCTCCTCCTCTATTTCTATTTATTATCCTCTTCGTCATGAGCATCATCACACTGTCACAGGCGCAGCGGGATGCAATTTGGCAATCCGCAGGGCTTTCCCTGCCGCTGCCCTGCCACACGTTCAGCGGTCGTGGACTTATCCGGCAGTGTTTCTTTTCCTTTCTTGTGTTTCCCTCCACTGTAATCTCTGAGCCCCCACTTCTGCTTTTCAGGTCAACAGAGATATCCCATGTCTCAGTAAGTTTCTCTAGGCTCCTCCCTCTCCATATGATCATATACTGCTGCGGTTCGCTGGGTGGCGTAGCGTGTGGTAAAAGCGTGGTTTGCCACATAGCGCTGTGATGTGGGATGCTGGTGAGAGCTGGGAGCTGGCAGCTTTGTGCTCGAGCTCCACAGGAGTATGTCCTCCGGCACTGCCTCTCTGGGGCCGGACACTTCCTCCGTTCATCATTTCCTTCGCTTACGCCGCAAACAGAAAGCATGTGTGTGTGCAGGCCGGGGACAGCTGGTTCAGGTGGTGTGCGTCTGCGCCTGTCATGATCTCACTGAGTTAGACATTGTCCCTCTGAGCCACAATAGTGTTTGCAACTGTCTGATGATGCAGTGATGATGTCTTGTAGATAAGGGGGACTGCAGTGCAGGTGTGTGTCTGTGTGAGGCTGGGGTGGAATGTATTAGTCATACCACATGTCGCATCTTGCTACACTCATCCTATTGTCTCCCATAAACAGATATTTGATTTATCCTGTGTGCCTAATTCCCTTCATGTGTAAAAGAAGTGAATCTATTGTATGATTATTACAGTCTACACCCCCCTATTAAACCTCTTATCACCCCTTATGTTCATCTTATAGGCTCAGATTCTGTTGGACTGTGGAGAAGACAACATCTGTGTTCCTGACTTGAAGCTTGCAGTTCATGGGTGAGTCTGTTCATTTCCTTATACATTTTCTAAACATCCCAGAGAGCGTGCAGAGTACATGGCAAAATGTGAACAGGGTCACTGAACTCTTCACCTCCACTGTGCAAATGGGACCTTGGATTTGAGTGCTAAAGTGTAAATACAGCTGTTTTTGTTGTTCCGCTGCTTTGTTTAGTTTAACATACCAGAGAGGGCTGTTAATAGCCACAGTGGTGCAGTAGAGTAAGGGAACACCGTCTTCTGAAAACAGGAAGCAGCTCTGCTCTACAGGTGCTAGGGCAAATAGTGAAGGGGAAAAGGCAGGACAGATGAAAGGGAAGATATAGACATGTTTTCACCTCACACTTTCAGTATAGTGCACTTAGAACTGGTACCTAACCCATACAGACATGACCAATCAGCAGTGGTTGTAGCCAGGGTCAGTGGTTCTGTTGGTACCATCCACAACTTTTGACAGTGGCAACACAAAAACAAACGCTCCAATGTGTCACAAGCTGCTTGGTGGAAATGAAGTTTATGGGAGTTGTGCTCAACCTCGCCTGCTTCTGAAGCCGTCAGGAGCACCCTGCCTTCCACACTTTGATTTAAGAAATCTGTTAGCATTTTTCTCAAAAATAACAGCCTCCCCGATACTCCCTTCTCTGCTCTGTCATTTCGATTTCACATTCCTATATTTATCTACCATCTGCCTCCATTTTTTTTCAATCTATGGCTGATCCATCACACATGGAGCAACCTGCTGTGAGTGCATGTTGGTGCTGTGCTCCATCCAAGTGCAGCTCCAGACATTGAGCCGTAGAAAGTGTGATTGGTGCAATTTGGAATAATAGCTACATGTTTTTGTCTGCAAATTAAGAACGCCTAATAGCAGTAAGAGGGGTTGACGGGATGGCCGTGATTTAGTGGAATTTCTCGAGAAAAAAAAAGTATTCATCATTCCTGCAGTGTTGTTTTTTCTCTTCTTCTGCCAAAGCACATAACCTGTGTGACCAAGGGTCTCTGAGGAAAGCTTAAAGGTTTCGTGGTGTTTTCTAATTTTGAGCCTTTGTTTGGTTTGAAAAGTGCAATGCCAGTTAGAATCAGACTACGGTTGAGTCGCAGGCTGGCAGAGAATCAGCTTCACAAATCGTCTCCCTCTTGCTCTCCTGCTCTGCTTTATGAGATCAAGCTAATTAAAAGCGTCTGTGTGGCCCAACATGTGGAATTTCTCATTGTTCTTAGCTGCGCAGAGAGGTGGAGGGAGTGAGAGAAAGCGAGGGAGGGGGAGGTGTTTTACAGTCCTGCGCTCTGTTATTAGGCATGTATGACTTTATTGCCACATTGGAAAAGTTTTCATTTAATGGAGAGGCTTTGTGAGATGAATCTAATCGATGTGTTTTTCACAGCTGGACTCTAAATAAAAAAGATGTGCCAAGCGCGAAGACTGAAAATGTATTCGTTTCATTAAAGCAACAGCAATTTATTGCCCCCTCTCCTGCCAGCAAACCCAAACAAAGAATGTCATTGTTTACACACAACAGCAACTTCATTTAACCAATATCACACGAGAGGGAGTGCTGTTGCCCGCGGCCTCGTGCCTACGATCGAATCACAGCTGTGCTGGTGTTCAGTACAGCCAGTGGTTTATGAAGTACCTAAAGCTATACTCGGGTAAAAGTGCAGATATTTCACCAGAAAATGTCTTTTCGAGAAGAGAGTCACTTATTCGAATACATTTTAAGTCAAAATCTTAAAGTATCTGATATTTACTGTACTTAGATTCATTCATTCATTCATTCATTCATTCATTTTCCATAACCACTGACCCTGTTGGGGGCTGCGGGGGGGCTGGAGCCTATCCCAGCTGACATTGGGTGAGAGGCAGGGTTCACCCTGGACAGGTCACCACACTATCACAGGGCTGACACATAGAGACAGACAACCATTCACCTATGGGCAAGTTAGAGTCACCAATTAACCTGCATGTCTTTGGACTGTGGGAGGAAGCTGGAGTACCCAGAGGAAACCCACGCTGACACAGGGACAACATGCAAACTCCTGTACTTGTATAATAAAAGTAATCTTACCAGTATTGAAAGTAAAAGTACTGAAGTAAAAGTGGAGTAAAATGCTTTAACTTTCATAGTTAGCAATTTATTGGCGTAAAAGTGAAGGTTGACAGAAATAGAAAAACTCAAATAAAGCACAGAAAAACCCCCAAAATACAAGAACGTATTATTACTCTATTATATTACACCACTGATTACAACAGCACTCCCTCTCATGCACCCCATGTACAAAGGCTGTGTCCATGCTGTAGCTGCTGTGGGTTTGATTCCAACCCGTAACCCTTTGCTGCATATCATCTCTCTCTCTCCCCCTTTCACACTAGCTTGCTACATGGTGTAGATCTACATGTTACCACAGGCCAGCTACTCTGTATCATCCTACAGTTATCTGTATGTTTCCACTTATGTGCAACCAGTGTAAGAGTCTGCCGACAGATGCTATGATGTCATATGTGTGATCCTGATGAGTTAACAGCTGATGTCCTATGAGCACACCTGGAGGTTTGAAGTGGAGCATCCAGGCCTCTTTCCTCACCTTAATCCTCCTCTGACAACTATTCATTATTTAACTATTCATTATTTAACTCAACTGTTATTTGCGGAAATATCTTCATCTTTGTGGTGTCAAGTGTGTTATGATGACCATTAATGTAATGTAGGGTAATTAACGGTTACTTTTATTAACGGTTTACATCAAAGGGGAGTGATAGAGCCACAATTTAAAGTCTTAGTAATGGGGCGGCCTCTAGCTCATCTGGTAGATTGTGCATCTCATATAGGCTGAACTTCGAGTCTTCCCCTTTCCTGTCAATCTCCAGCTGTGCTATAATGAAGCCAAAAAGCCCTAAAAAAATAATCATTCAGTCATGTTGTACTCTACATCAGCACCAGTGGAATGCCTCTTGTCCAGTCAAATTACTTGTTCGGAACACACTGCTCTACAATCACATTTATTTGTCTAAGGAGTGCTGACACCATTTAACCTGACCGTTGACCCTGTTACTAATCACCTTTTTGTTTTGTTGGCTCCTCAGGAACAGGAAGGAAGTCTACCTGGGCGATGACAACTCGCTGACCTTGACTTTCAATGCCAGGAACGAGGGTGAGGGAGGGGCGTATGAGGCAGAGCTGTACGTGGTGCTGCCCCCTGAAGCTGACTACAGCGGTATTGCCCGCAACAATGAGGTGAGCAGAGATGCACAGTGACAGCCTACAACTTCCTGCAATTAACTTCTGTCTCAGGACATGATTACAGCTGTTAATGATTGTCTGGTGCTGTGGTTTGACTCAGTCCTCTGTCCTCTTGTTTCTCAGAGCCTGGCCCAGCTGACCTGCAGCTATGAGACAGAGAATCAGACCAGATATCTCAGCTGTGATTTGGGCAACCCGATGAAGTCTGGTACCAGTGTAAGCTTAACTTTTGGCAGTATTTTTACCCTTCACTCCATGTGTGATGAGTTAAAGGACTGCAGGATATGGTGGTGCGGTAAACAGTTGACACAACATCATGATTTCCTGCTCTTTGTAAGACACAAGCTGTGTGTCATCCCCAGGTTGGGTGTGAACAGCACAGGAAAAGTCACTATGTGTTAGGAAATGTTGTGACAGGAAGCACAGACTCCATCTGTGCCCTCAGCTCCCTGCTGGGCAAAGTTCCCCTTTTTAATGATGCAGTCACAAGCTGGCACGCTGTAATAGGTCTGTAGAGGAAACCATCGACTGCATTTTAACTGGAAAAGATAGACAGACTTCTCCATTTTAAAAACAGTTCCTAAAAGCTGCTCAGTTGTCCTTTCGGAAGATTGTAGCACTGTTGATCTGATATGTACGAGAGATAGCTCATGAAAAAAAAGTAGATGCAGGCAGACTTAATGTAAAAATAGATCTGGGATTATAGATAAAGAAAGGGCAAATTAAGGCCTTATTTATTACAGGGGAACTCACTTTTGCAACATTTTCTTTTTTTTGTAATTCAGATTTTCATTCCTTTTGCATTTTGATAATGGAGAGACATGATGAAATCAGGAAAAGGTTAGTGCGTCCATTGAACCAAACAAGGGAGGTACAGAGTGAATTTTGGTCCAACAAATGCAGAACTGTTTTGATGATCAAATCAACCGGATTCTGCCCTCTGTGGCTCATGCCACCACACAAAACTCCAGTTGAGTCAGCAGTATGGCTCTGTTCTGGGGCCTCTCTGCCTTTCCTTGGGCCTACACAGAAAGCGTCTTCCATGCGCCCAGGAGGAAAGCATTAAGCAGAGAGAGCACACCTGTCTGCCCTTCCATGTGCCTACATGGAAAGCCTAAGGCAGGGAGAGCAGCAGCAAAGACCTCCGGGAACAGAACAAAGCAGGATCAATGACAAACAGAAATGACACTGATAAGTCAGACACAGCATGAAAAGGAGGAGCTGGGGTGGAGGCAGATTGCAAAGCGGCTTGCAGAGGAAGCAGCAACAGTAGGCAGGCCAGAGCAGTTTATATATGGCGCCCTGAATGAGATTGGTTGCATAGAAAGGAATCATGTGATCTATCAGCTGACTCCCCTCCATTAATCAGCTGATCAATCCGTTGATTGGGCTGTTTGAGATCAGCTGATGTAGCTGGAATGTGAGCTGAGCTTGACATTGTATTCTGCCTGAATTACTGCTCTGCTCATGTGTCACAGTGGCTGGCAAAAAAGTGCGTGACAAAAAATAAAATGCTCCAGGTGCGCAACATGAAAGAAAAATGCTGAGTGACACTTTCTTTGGAAAATTAGTCATTTCTGCTGAGTGACACTCATTAAAGCTGTCAAGCGCCCCACCTTATATCAGCCACGTGCTGGACCTGCCCGCGTGTAACCCATCTGTCTGCGAGATAGATGAGGAGTTCACAGACTGACACACCCAAGAACATCACGTATCTATCAGTGGATCAGATGGGTAGAGTAGAGACAGGAGGAATAGCTGCCTGAGAGTCCTGAACAGGGCTGTAAATAGAGGGCAGATACTTCACATCTCTCCCTTCTCTGTTGCTTGTTAGGTAGTCATAGAAAATATCGTGATGATGATGATGATGATTAATGTGTTGGATCTCTTTGCAGCTGTGGGCAGGTCTGCGCTTCACAGTGCCACGACTGAAGGACACACACAAAACTGTTCAGTTCGAGCTGCAGATTCGCAGGTATGACCTGATGTCCGCGTCCAACAGATTTGAGAACAGTTCACAGAACATGTGGGGCTCTGGTTCAGCTGAATTAATCTCCACAAACCTCAAATGATGTCACCTAATCAAAATCTTTTTCTTCTCTCTGTTTCCACAGTAAAAATGAGAATAACTCCCACAGCGAGGTTCTGCCCTACAAGCTGGAGGTCGTTGTCCAGGCTGAAGTCATTCTGCAGGGGTGAGTTGAGAGTTAGGATTCCCTCATTTGAACTTGTGGAATTTCATTAAGTCTCTGGTGCCTCCCTCACACATGTTCTCACACCCCCAATTCTCCTTTAAAGTGTGTCTCGACCTGATAAGGTCTTCTTCCCACCGGCCAACTGGAAGGTGACCAAAAACTATGGGGTGGAGCAGGATGTTGGGCCTGCGGTGGAACACATCTATGAGGTAATCAGCCATGTTAGCTGTGCAGACTCACCGGGGCTGAGCAGATTGGGTTGGAAAGCAGATCCTACTGTTCGTAAAAGCAAGTTGACTTCCCATGGCAGCAATGAAGGAAAACCAAGGAAAATGTACTCCAGATTACGCAGGGTGATTTATCCTCAGGCTCTGCTGTTCCACTTTCACATGGGTGAGATTTCACAGCGCTCCACTTTAGGTGACCTATTTGTAGATTAAGAAAATATGTCAGATATGAAGGTTTCAGCATGGGAAAAAATCTGTTGCAACCTCCCAGCTATAACTAAAATATGAAATGATCAAGCTGCTTTTGAAGTTTTCTAATACTTCACATACTGACGTTTCCTATTTCATTTCCTTTTTCCAGCTGGTGAACAACGGGCCCAGCCGGATCAGCCACACCCTACTGGAGCTGCGCTGTCCCCTCAGTGTCCAGGGTCAAAACCTGCTTTACCCTCTGAAGTTCTCCACAGAAGGCCCCATCAACTGCACAGCTGATAAATACATGAACCACAAACGCCTCAAAGTAAGGCTCAATCCCATTTTTTTTTTTGTTTACCCTTACCTCTTGTTTCTGAGTGCCCCTTTTCTCCTCGGGACAGATTTTTGAGGGTTAGTGGTTGAAACATTCCCATATGAAATGGGACAACCCTTCAAGACCCTGATATGCCATCAGTATCCTCATCGATAGTGTTTCCGTAAACAGACACAATGGCAAAAATGACATTTGCCATTTATCTCATGAAAGTAGAAAAGCACCGATGACAATGTAACTAACGCAGTGTTTAATTTATCGTAATTTTAAAATCTTCAGTGAAGAAGACAATGCTTTGTGTGTTTCTTATAACACTCGGTTTGGAGTGTGTGTCTGAGAAAACTCTATTTGGAGGGCCATGTATCCCTGACACTTCGCCTTAGCCCTCTATCCCAACATAATCGGGACACGCTACCACTAGACATTAACATGCAAATGAAGGGGTAAGGGCTAAATGGTAGGGGCAAGGGGTGCATTGGGACAGAGCCTAAGTATCTCACATGCAGACGCACACCTCTCAGGGTCAAATGAGGCCGAATCAGACGGTTCACATCTCCCACCGATTCCCACTCACATGTATGATTAACAGTTGGGCCTCTCCGCTGGTAGGCCCACACCCACCTCCTCCTCCCAGCTTCTCAGCCCCACCCAGGACACTTACCCCACCACCACTTTGAAGATCCAGCTCTTCCCTGCGCTCAGCACAGCTTGATGAACCACCTCACCCAGCAGCTCACTCATTTTCAACACCCAGCGACACGCCCCCCCGATACCACGCTGTAGCTTTGGTAGCATTTCACTGCAGTTGTTTGTGTTTACATTTTACTTGACAGATGTTTCGCAGGGTTGGGAGTGGTCATCTGTCTTAGCTGGGATCTAATGTTTTTTTTTCCCTGGTGAATTGCTAAGTACGGTGAATTTCCACGGGAATCCATGCGGAGCAGTGCTCACATGCTTCTGATTAATGACAAATGCCTCGGGGTCATGCTAACATTAGGTCTTATATTGACAGAAAGGGTGGTGTGCTCTTCTGCCTGGTGAGGTCAGTGTCTGTGTTGTCCTAATGGGTGGTGTTTGTGTGCTCTCTCCCCTCTTGTAGCTCCAGCCCACGTCCACAGAACCACCCATCCTTGCTCTGAAGGCACATGAGCACCGCATCGAGAGGAGGGACGTCCACAGGAATCCACTTGCTCATTTGACTAACCTGGTAAGACGCTCACAGGCGACCTATTATGCTTATTTCTTAGGTTCATACTTGTATTTTGGGTTTGTGGTGGAAGATGTTTACATGTTTTAATGTTCAAAAAACTCATCACTTTGCTCATACTGTCTCATACCCTAAATGTCTCATCATTGTAGCTGGGGAATGACTGCAACAGAGTATAATGGTGCTCTCTTTCGTGAAAAATCATTGACTGATTAATCAAACTTTTCATTAGCGGACATGTTTCAGCAGCAATTGACAACATTGGCATTAAGATTATGTTTCCCAGATCTTAGCATGTAGCTACATGTAGCAGTGTACTTGCAGCCAAGAAATGACTGTAACAGAGCACAGCGGCACTTTCTACCGAGGAAAATCACCAATAAAAGCTCAAGTAGGAATATGATCCGAAATCAGGGAGAAATTAACAACATCAGCAACCAAGATTACATGTTTTCCTGACATTAGCATGTAGCTACATGTAGCAGTGTTCTTGCAGCCAGAAACAACTGTGTTCAGCTTCACTTTCTCCCGTTAAAAATCAGCATTAAAAGCTTCTAATCACAACTGGACACATTTAAACAGGAATATAATCTGAAACTGGAGAGAAATTAACAACATCGGCAACCAAGATTACATGTTTCCCTGATGTTAGCATGAAGCTACATGTAGCAGTATAGGCTACATAATGTAAACACTCGCAGTAGCGATGACCATATTAAAAAAATTGTCACCAGCTGATGTCGTCTTACCTTGAAAGCAAAAAAAAAAAAAAGGAAACAGAGTATTAAGTACGTTTTGGAGTCTGAGGTTTTTGCTCACAAGGATAATTTCACATACATGTACCTCATTATTTGAAAATTTGGTCATGTTTAATATGAACATCCAACAACATAACATCATATATTAAGAAAATGAGGAAAACCCGTATAAAGAGGAATTGTCATGTTCTATAAATACATGTTGTATGCATCAGGCCAAAGTCTAATGTAATAGGTTACTTGAAAGTGAGGGAATGAGGAGCGTGAGTTTACAGTTAGAGGTTAATGTGGTTACGGCGTTACATTCGTGTCACTAACAGCAGGTCAGGACCAAGTGTTGAGAACAAAAACAGAAGGTTTGAACAATATATTTTATTGCCTGAAGTGTGCAGGTCTGGATCTATTTTGGTGACACTGCTCTTACATGAGGCTCCTGGGATTGGGTAATTAGGTTATGATGTCGTTAAAAGGGAGGGGTCAGAGGGCACAGGCTTGTCCCGTTGTGGTGATTAACATTAAAGAGCCTTTAGTAGTGGTGGAGGGGTGGAGAGGCTGATGGGAATGGGAGGCTTTTTGTCAGTGATGCACTGGTGACTTCACAGACCGCTCTCTAATTTTGGGTGTTGTGAGGCCCCGAGCCCCCACACAGTGGCCCCATTGATCCACCCAGCTGCAGGTAGCTTCTCTCTCTGCCTCCCTCTGTGGATACCTGCCTCCACCCAAAGAAGGCTTTGTCTGTGCTCCCGTCGCTCCTAACCGCGCTCGTTTATCAAGCATGTCCAATGACACGCTAGCATGAAGGACCCCATTCTGTTGTTTCGCCTGTGTCTGCACTTTTAGTTTTTAAGCTCAGGAGGACAGACATCTCTGTTCAGAGTGTCTCTTGATCAGAGTGTGTTAGTGTTAAGTGATGCCTGGGTGAAGCTGTCAGCCTAGGTCATAGTGTGAGGATTTAAAATGACCTGTGGTTAGTCTTTGAAGAGCTGAGCTGTGCATAAAGAACAAAGGACTGGCTTTAACTGCACTAATAATCAGAAGGCATTCATAATGACTACAGTACCACAAAATGTCTTATCAAGTCGTAAATAATAGCTTTATTAACGGTAAATTCATAAATGATTAATGCTTTGATGATCTGTTAAAAGGCACTACAGAACTATTTTGGGGTTGCCAGGTTGTGATATATTTCTCTGTGATTCAGGTGTTCATCCTGCAGCAGGACCCTTGTCATTTTTAGCATTTTAATCCATCAGGAAAGTCCTCTGTTTGAGCGCTACTGGAAAACCCTGCAGAGAATCTGGACCACAATCTGATAATTAACAACTTAACATGTGTAACTGGAGAACTGATGGTTTATTAGAGAGTGTGCAACCCGCTATACTAACATTAATAACTGCAGTATTACCTCATACATACAAACAAAACTAGTGCTGGCTCAGACTTGATTTGAGTCTTTCTTTCTATGTTTCATGTTGTAATGTACGCTGTTGTTGTCAAAGGAGGGATGGGCAGTTTTTTCATTGCTTGTGGATGTTTCTTAGTGATTGTGTTTGCAATGCTTCTCCTAAAGCTGCAGCAAATTTTCACATTTAAGAAGCTGGAACCAGCAAATGTTTGACATTTTTGCTTGAAAAATGACTATAACAGTTCAAATAGTTGGCGATTAATTTTTTTTCAATCAACTAATGGATTAACCAATTAATCATTGCCGCTCTGTAACTGACTATTCGGTTACTCTACTAATAGTTCCAGCACTTTTTCCCTGAAGTGTCAACCTGTGCAGGCTTTGTATCTGCAACAGCTGTACAGTGAGGCCAGTTATTCCATGAGTCTGTGGGAACAGCCTCCACGCCCCCGAGCTCCAGATCTTGACCACATAATCCCACCAGGGAGGATGTGTGGGACTTGGGTCTGAGGCATCTTTGGCACCGGTCCACGTTCATGTCATTTCCACAAACCTAAGTGATCCCAATGCCCTGGAGCATAAAGGAGCTCCACCAGGAGGAAGTGGACTGATTCGCCCCCTGTCTGTCTGAATACCCTCATTAAGTCTGTCTAACGCTGAGCCTAAGGGAACCAGGCGGGGGCTCTCTTATCCTCCTGTGTTTGCCCTGCTCGGTGTAATAAGTAAACTGATTCGCCCTCCCGCAGGAAACCAGCCGAAACCTCTCGGTCTGGGGGTGGTCCAGCTTCAGCACCACCTCTATAACACAGTGTGTGCATGTTCTTAAATGTGAAACGTGCCAAGATGCATTATGGGGATCTAATTAGGAATATGTATTCTACAGTCTTGAGAAAAATGGGTCGGTTTTAGTGGTTGGGCAGTAATGTGGAGAGTGGTGCATGCTGCATTTTTACAGTCTCATGACATTCCTTCAATCTAATTTGAAGCAGGCGTGGAATACTGATCATAACATTGGGCTCTTTGTTATATTTATTCGACCTGCAGCATTAGCATGGCTGTTGGTTGTCCTGCCCATAACTGCCGGACCAGTTTTCACTTTTTCCTGTATGAGTTACCCCTGTTGGCTTGACTTATTAAGCATTTAATTAACATTGTCTTCACCGCTTTCTCTCTGTTTCTGTAGTCTTGCTCTAACACGGATTGCTGGGCGCTCCAGTGCACCGTGGGTCTGCTGGAGAAGGGGACGACTGCCATCCTGAAAGTGCGCTCCCGTGTCTGGGCTGAGACCTTCACTGAGGTTTGTCAGAGATGACCCCTGTAATGCAAACTCACCAGACATGTACTGCACATGAGCACATGAGTGTTCCCACCAGATGACGGAGGCATGGCAGAGGGAAAGGCTGTGCACTTCACTGTAGATTAGTCTTTTCCCACCAGTGCCTGCGTATTTTCTCATGTCAGACTGTGACAGGAAGTAAGAAGCCATTTTTCATTAAACCATCAAAAAAGAAAACACTGAGAGTGAAAACCTCAAATGTGCGGCAGGCACAAGGTACAAAGCTGCAGTAGTCAGTCTCACATATTGGTTTGTGTTGTTTCTGGATCGGATCTTAAGACTGCAGTCTCGCATATTTGCCTCAACAAATGGGACGACAGTTGCTGACTGAGACTCTAGATTACAGACTGCAGTTTCTACATGTTTACATTTGTCATTCTGTCTGCCTGCCATGTCCGAGCTACACACAGACTGTTTACCACCCCCTGCATGCAGTAACACAAGGCATATGTGTGAATGTAAAATTCATTATCTGGTATCACAGCTGCTCATAGGAAAGGAATGCTGAAGGGATTGTCTTTGTGAAAGCTTGCGGTCTGTGTCGCCACCTAGTGTGTAACTGGTGGGTTGCGTTCTTGTGTTCATTCCTTCAGAGAGCCTACAAACAGTATGTGCTGGAGTGTCTGGCCAGATACAGTGTGGAGAAGATGCCCTACGCCATCCTGCCCAGACATTATCCCAGTGGACACAAAAAGGTATTTTATTTTATCTTTTGTTTAGTTATTCCAGAGGGCCTGCTTCATACTGAGGTGTTATTTTAATTTTCTTTGAATTAAACTGATGAACTGAGCTTTTGTCCTCAGGTGGTGACCCCAGTGGTGTGGAATAAGCCAGATATCGAGAACTCGGTTCCTCTGTGGATCATCATCTTGGCCATTCTGGCTGGTTTACTGCTCCTGGCTCTGCTCATCTACGTCCTGTACAAGGTCAGTGCTGCTGTCAAACAAGGATTTAAAGGTCCAGTGTGTAGGATTTAGGGGGCATATATTAGCAGGAACAGAAGATAATATAGTGATATAATAAGTATATCACCACCTGAATTTAGGACTTACCGTACGGCTAAAATACATGAGGCACGGACATGAATCAGTGAAGCAGGGTTTTTTACCTTGTTTTATAGACTCTGTCTTGCAGCGTGTGGCTGCTGCCAGCTTCACTCTGTATGTATGGAATTTTGCCAAGTGATAATGCACTTGGTTATGCAAGGTTGGAAGCTTATAGGCTGCATTAAGTAGAACTTAATTAATTAACCGGGTCAGTCCTACAACAGCGTGCATTTATTTGATTGATTTATTTTAATGTGACATGTAAAGACACACCCAAGGTTGCTTTGTGCTTCGTATTGCCTCTGGTACTATGAGGTATTCATCTTTATTGTTTTTAAACAGATTGTGCTCGTTTTTTACACAAATCTATGTAGTTTTTACCTGTAGGAGGGCTGCAGAGCCACGTGTAGAGAAAAGAAACAGACCAGCAACATAAAGTTAATGTTGAGCAGTGCAGTGTCCGTGCAGGCAAGCATGGCTTTCGTGTTCAGTGTCGCAGTTTCAGTTGATTATAATAGACGTGCTCCGCTGTGGGCATGCTGTGGCAGATGTGTTGCGTCGTGTCTGTGTCCCTTGTATTTTGGCCGTCAGAATGAGACGTGTATTTTATACATAGGTTTAAAGCAGCTATAAAGAGCTCTACGGATAATTTGACTTCTGGTTAAAACCTCCTGAACAATGAACACTGAAGGAATAACCAGGAGGAGTTTCAGCTGGTTGCAATCTGTAATCCTCACCACTAGATGCCACTAAATAAGAAACTAAATCTTACACACTGGACCTTTTAAAGAATGAAATTCTATGAAACTGACAGTAAAATTGCAATGAAAGTGATTAATTCTGTGCTCACTTCTAATTTGTGCTTTCCCAAAAATTCTTTCTTGTAGTTTGGCTTCTTCAAACGCTCTCTACCGTACGGCACCGCCATGGAGAAGGCTCAACTCAAACCACAGGCTGCCTCTGAGGCCTAAAAAGACAAGCCGAGCCTCCAGAACCACAGTACCTGGCCATATGATTGCAACGGAGAAATACGATGGATCATGTAGAGTGGATCAGAAAGCAGTTTGAAGCGAAAGAGAGACCACTGGAACTCCACTGTGCTGCACTAGAGAAAGACAAAAACCCAAAGATCTCTCAGCCAAATGAATGTTACTTTTTTTTGTTAATTTATGTCTTGCTTTTTGGCAGGTTGGGATTGTTACCAAATAGGACTTTTTCTCAATGCGTCATGGCTAATGTTAGCCACCGTCAGCCTGCGGATGCAGTGAGATGATTTCTTTTTGTGGAGAGTTCTGTTTCACCCTGTTAACTGCCTTATTTTGGTGCTAATGATCTGACGCGCTCACTGCCTCTGACAGGATATGGCCGCATGTAGCTTGGCAGCCAGGAGCTGTGACTGCGCTGCCTGCGGAGGCCTGAAATTCTTCTTCTGGTATCCTCTGAACACAGTTTTATTGACAGAAGATCAGTCAACAGGTTTCAGGTGGGAAAATTAACCTGGCGATAGCAACGTCAGTATTACCAGCCTGGAAGTTGAACCATAATCTGTTTAGTAGCTCTGCTTTTATAACAACATTTAAAGTTTTAGGTAATTTTAACCCTGACCAGCCCGAGGCGTTCCCCCGATTTTTGCCTAATACATGCTGCGATATGCTCTGGCACCCCGCCACCCTGAACAGGATTAGCGGGCGTGGAAAATGCATGGATGGATGTTTCGTAACTGTTCATGAAAAGTATCTCTCTGCCTCAGGTTGGTGGACAGCGCTGGGTTGAGTTGTTTTTGCACTCAAAGGAAATCTACTGATATAATTCCTGAGACACCGAAGACTGACTGACTGACTGACCTTCCTTTGAGTTCTGATTTTGACTCCTACTGATCACTTTGTTTAAATCCTTGTTCATGTTCAGAGTTACCAATGCTGGCATCGTCATTGTTGTGTAGTCGACTGGGATGGGACTGGAACCACCGCAGACCTGTGAAACTTCACATGTGGTGCTTCTGCCCAAGAAAAAAAAAAAAAAAAAGTGGCGTTCTCCTAAAGAATACTTTACTCGGTTTGAGTCTGGCTCATTCAGCGTGGAAACCACGTGCATGCAAATGACGCTTAGGGGACACTGCAGAGTTGATGCGCCACGGTGTGATGATGTCTTTAACCAAAGACGTGACAATCAGCAATGTTGTAGCTTTGACGGAGAGTTTTAGTCTGAGAGCAGGCGGGACCGTCACTCTTTGTGAGGATCCATTTTCAGCTCACAGTGTGTGTTACTGTGAGATACTGTATTTTTGATTGTCTTTTGAGTAACAGCTGCCCACGTTTAGAAAGAGAAGTGGCTGAAGTCATCCCACTACCAAAAGGCTACAGGGACTGAACATGAAAATGCTTTGTGTTGGTTTGTTTTATTTGTCATGTACATAGATTTCATGTGCCTTAAATGTAAATAATGTTAGGGGTTAGGGTTGTGTGTGCTTGCATGGATATATGTGTGACTTCATGCATACATGCATACGTGTGAATGGTATATTTATGAATGTTTGTTTTGTGTATGAAACGATTATTGCCTTTCCCAGTGCTTAGTTTATCCCTATAACCTCTGTAGTTTAAATCATTGAGGTTAAGCCATTCTGCATTAAACTAAGTATTTAACTGATGGAAAGATGGTCTTCCGTAAAACTAGGCTGTCTGAGCAGTAGAGAGACGCAAATACTTTAAATTTTGGTGCTACATGGCCAGAGAAAACAGAAAAAGGGCTGTGGCGTTTGCCCATTGCTCGAGAGGTATAAAACCGACAGCTACCATAATGCATTGCGCCGCAGTCTTACTCTGCTTCTGATTGGCTCACCCTAATCAATCTCACCCCTTATGCCTAAAACCAACCAATCCAAACAATGAAGGCAGCAAATTCAAAACGTACATAGGCAACGCTGTAACAGAATCTTGATTTGTATTTGATCAGCACTGCTTAGTTTTACTGTTTAATCGGAGTTTGGTCTGTGTTTAAGAGAAAGGAGGGGGCGGGTTATTCTCTTGATCCTCTTCTGTTTCTCTTTGTGACTTAGTGGCAACACACCAAACTTAGGACATTGCAGAAATATAATCAGTAGTTTGAGCAGCAGCCTCAGAGCCAGCAGGGAGATATTTGACCTAAGATGGAGGAATGTTTACAACATTTTATTTATATATTATCCAAACAAAGCTGGCTGAAAATCGACGCAGTATCTCTCATATATTGCATGATAGCATCAATACAGTCTGCTCAGGATGGCTTGTTTAACTGCATTGCAGCAGTTCACACACCCTCATTGTAAATCCCCAAAAATGACTATAAGGCAGGATGTCTTGTACCTCTAACAAAGGGATAACAGCTAAGCACTGGGAACTAAATGTTGTTTGGAAGTGCAATATTTATATTCACCCTTTTTTTTTTAACATTACAGTGCTTTCTTTTGGGTTATGTTTTATTTTGTGACTGAGTTGTGACAAACCAGGACTTTTTGTGTCAGAGTATGTGATAAGCACACACACACTAAACCCTTTGTGAGGTTCTGGCTTTTCACCTTCACTTGCTTTCTCACTAAACACACTTCAAGTGTGAAACTTTTTTTTTGTAATACTCACCACTTCATCGCTGGACCACTTCTTTTCTTGATCGTGCAGATTTTTCTTTATGCCACAGACTGACAAAGAAACACCAGAGCATATCTGAGTTGAGCTCAGGTATGTTGACATAGTTTGATAATTTATGTGCTCTGCTATTGCACCTGTCCAAACACCAACATTCTACTAAACACGTGTTTAACATTTGTTTGCGTCATCACAATCTTTTCATATGCCCCCTCTTATTGGCTAGTGATTTATAATTTGTCAAATGGTCCACAAAATCCCCATATGGTAGTTGATTTAAAACGGTTAACATGGTCTGTTCTTTACTGAACATTTCAGCCCATTATTTATAATGACAGGGGATCATTTTACTACTTCCTCCATGGTTACATCCGGAGAAGGCACTGGGTTTTCTTTTCTTTTTTCCCGTCTTAGCCCATTTTCACTCTCCAGGACTTCATACAAGAAGTTGTACATATTTATGACAAGGAGAGTATTTTTGAATTGAAAGGATAACTGATTTGTTGTGAATTTTTTTCACCCCATATTGGGGAGAACATTTTTGTCAGGGGGGGTCTTTGAAGGTCAATTTTTACCTGTTATGGTTTGTACTTTTAAATAAAATATTTCCCTTTTTACAGACACTTGTGCTTTCATTCAATACACATAACTGAGAAAATAATTTATTTATAAAACAACATTGTATGAAATTATATGCATGTCAGTTAGTGGCCACGTTGCCAAAAAATGATCTGATACAATATATTAGTTTTAATGTGAAAATACAAGTGCACGAAAAAATGGCCGCAAGTGACAAACTAAGGCAAAGATAGTATGTGTTCTTGTGGCCCTTTAGTGGAACCAGCAGAGTGATTCTTCCACAGACAGCAGTATACAAAGTGTCACATAAATGAGTTTTTACACCAAAGTCAGTTTAGCTGTGGATGTTGTAACATTTCCTTTGTGAGGGGATGAGTCTCCACCGTGGCACATGCATGGCTGTAAGGCGTTTTGAATAAAAAAAAGTGTCCCACAAGTCACAGAATTGGATTCCCTAGTTCATCATTAGAGGTTATTACTGTGCACGCAGCACATTTTCACTCTTGATGCTGTGCTGGGTTATCCATCAATGTCCAAGCTCCTTGAATTAAAGTGACTCCAGAGCACTCAGCGCCTCCAGACATCCATCTTAATTAAGTGACTGTGGAAGTTTTGTTCATCCAGCTGCAGTTCTTTCTGTGGTTCAGTTTTGCGCTACAGTTTTGCAGTCCCTGTACACATGCGCACTGATGTCCTAGCATTCTATTGTCCTTGATAGCTGCGTTAGTTTGCGCTGGTTGTCGATCACTTTCAGGTTCTGAATGTAGTGCCGGATGTTGCAGGGACTCCGCAGAGGGAGGGCGTAGTCTGAGTCTGGAGGAGAAGAAGAAATCAGTTTTGAGTCAGTGCATGTTAAAGTGTTTGTATTGGCAAATCTTCTTTTTGTCATAATGTGAAATTTGAAATGGACTATTGTGAAAGCAAGCAGAGCAGCCATGACCTTCCACTGATACAATTGCTGGCCCTGCCACCAACCCCTCCTGTTGAAAATAATTGGCCAACCATACTGTCTTAAAGGGCCTTTACACACCAAGATGACGGTTGGCCATTGGTCAGTGTCGGGCCATCTGTAAGTCTGTTGCTCTAGTTGTTGCGTTTTGTCTGGAACCTTGGTACTACAAGGCCTGTCCATGGCTGAATGAAATTACTCTACTTGACATTTCAGCACAGTGGACGACAAGAGAAACAAAAGTGAGGAAAGCAAACAAATGACTCAAGTCAAGAAGGCATGAGATCAAAGCAAATTTGTGATAGTACGTACATTTTTTCGAGGGAACAACTGACATGGCCATATTCAAAAGGGTCCCTTAAACTCTCACTGAAACTGAATGAAAATGAATTCTATGGGGTGCCCAGTAGCTCAGTGAGTAGAGCAGGCAATCAATGTGCAAAGGCAGTATCCTTGCTGTAGTGGCCACAGGTTCGATTCCAACCTAAGGTTTGTTTCCAACTTACAACCGTTTGCTGCACATCAGGTAATTAGTAATATTAACTATAAAGAAAGAAACCAAAGTAGTAGTTTTAAAATAACCTAACCTCAGTAGCAGAGAAGAACAGAATTACTAAAATTCAGTTATGGCTTTTGGCTTTGGAGCGCCACCCCAATATTTTCAGTGGCCCCATCTGGCCATCCCTATGAAGAATTCCTGGGGACGCCACTGAAAACAAGTTAAGTGGTCCAGCAGTAATCAGACTGTGGAGCCACGCCAAACTAAAACAGTGATTATCATAAAGAAACTCTTTAGTTTCAGCAGTTAATGGTAGATGTAGCTTACATGTTGATATGCGAGTAGCAGGCCCTTCCAGAAACATCCGATCTGCCAGGCCCCTCTGTGGAGACGACGCCACTGCAGAAGGGAAATAGAAGTTTACCTGACATATCCTACATGTGTCAATCACAGACAAATGATCAGTTTACTTCAACATACACATGCAACTGTTTAATATTTCCTGAAAGCATGTCGATCCTGAAAGCTGAATGACAAGCTCAACTGGATTACTCACCGTACGGCTGGCTTCTGCATCCTCGTACAATCTTCACTGTCTTGGCAATCATGCGCTGTTACAACAGGAGGAAAAGGAAACATTTTAAGTTAAATGCCTCGCAAAGATTTGTGATGAGAACAACTGAGTCAAGCAATATTGCAAAAACATTTTCCTTCTTACCACTTTCTCAAAATTGACCAATTTGTCTACGTAGTTTGGATTTCCCTCATTGATGAAGGTCATGTCTGGGCACAGACAGGAGCAGAAAACACATCAGTGATTAGTGGATTACTTTACATGACTTTCTAGGGCTGTATATGAGACACTGCTGATATGTGTCACCTTTGAGCAGCAGAGGCATGAAGGGGATATAAGGAGGACTGAGTTTGGCCACAGCCAGTCTGTAGGCCCTGTGGTTGCGTGAAGGATCCTAACAGGAGCAGAAATTAAACAGAGCACAATTATATTACGTTAGTGTGTATCATTAATGTACTAAACATTGAGAGCATTGAAACATTTATAAATGTACTGAAATGAAAGCATGAAGTGTAACTTACCATCAACCGCTCATAAGCACAGTATACTCTTTTTGTCTTGCTGGGTATTCTCTGAAATAAATGATAACATATGTCACTCAGTAAACAGTGACACTGATATTATCATCATCACTGTTGCATTCAGGGGTTTTCACCTCCCAGGTCTTGTAAAGCCTGTGTACTGCACTGTTGCTCAAACCGAACATCACAGCGAAGAATGAATTCAGATTCTTCTGCTCCTTTAATCTGTGACAGAGAGGACACATTTATAAACAGTTAGGTCTCAGTGTGACAGTGTGCCGCTCTTAAGTGACATTTGCAGGTTTCAAAGATAAGTTTTATGCAAACAAGACTGTGAGGGGAGTGCTTTGAGCTTAATTCTCAAACATCAGCATGCTAACATGGTCCCAGTGACAAAACTGGCATGTTTTAAGCAAAAGTTTGGTGTGTTAGCATCAGGGCTGGCGAGTAAGGAAAATCTAGCAGCCACTTTTATATTTTACCAGTGTTTGGCTGGTGGCTGCTGCTAATTTCCAACCCTGGTTAGCATGCTAATAATAAACTTTGCATTGGCACTGTTTTCATGCTGTCGACATGTACTTTCAACACATTTCATGCCCGCCACCATGTATGCATTGCAAAGAATTAGATTGTTAGGAGTGAACACAAAGTACAGCTAAGGCTGATGGAAATGTCAATTAATTTTGCAGGTATTTGATCTTAAACTAAAGTACTGAACAAATTAATTTTGTGAGCAGATGGTGTGGCTACTTGAGGAGCCAGGAGATCACCAAATAGTGATTGCAATCCATCCTATAGGGAACATGAATGTCTGTGCCAAATATGGTGGCAAAGGATCCGATTCTTGTTGAGACTTAAAAAACACAAATGTCAACCTCATGGTGGCGCTAAAGGAAAGGTCAGGGGATCACCAAAATCTTTAGGATTAGAAAATTTCATCACAATCCATCCACTATATGTTGAGATATTTCACTGTGGACCAAAGTGGTGGCCTGACTGACCTACATTGCCATCAACACATAGCTACATTTTATGTTATTCTCTTACACTGCCGCAATCTTTATGAACTTCTTGAGCAGGATGGCTCGTTTCACCAGGTCCTCACAGAGGCACAGCTCCGTCACCACCCAGTACTGCACCTCGTTGAAGCGACGCACGAACCGCTCCAGGTTAGCTGTGATGGCACCTGGGAACTTATGACGGCCGAATACGTAGTAGACAAGCTCCACCTGCAGAGACAGGAACAAAGAGTTACACATGTGGAGAAGAAACCCGGAAACCAAAGAGAGGAAAGAGGAGTTTTTATAGGTGACTTAATGAGTGTGTTTTGCTTCAGAAACACGCAAAGCATGCAGGAAGCGTTGTACCGCAGTACCAGATGATCTGATGGCAAAGTGCCAGGGAGCGTGACTCAGATACATCCATCAAAGAGACTGCCAGTCCTTTGTAGGGATGAGGAAATATCTGAATGCCGGTTTCAGCTTTGGCCTCACTTTCATGACAGACTACTGGAGCTCGGCCTTGATGAGGCATTTGATGTGTAAATAAGCATTTCCTCTTTGTACTGTATCAATTAGTTTGTGCGCTGCGGTCAGATGTGAAATTTGTCAAATCTGCTGAGTTACCTCATGCATGGCAGTGAACAGTTCCCAGTCATAGTTGGTGAGTTCATTGGCGGTGTCTTTAGAGCCCATCTGTTCGAGGACGTCGATTGTTCCTCTCTCTGGACCCTGCTGCTCCTTCAGGGGCATCTGGGAGAAACAGCGATAGAGAAACGAACAGGTAGAACATTATAGTGTCTTTGAAGGCTGTCAGGGCAGATAAACTGCTTTGAACCGTATGCACTTAAATAAAAAATGAGCATAACGTCAGTATGTCTGAAGTGATGACATTTCATCTTCTGTTATACAAAAAATGGTATGGGGTGCACATATTCCTCACCAGCTGTTCCACTTGGCTGCTTGTACAGATGAACAGTCTCTCGTTGAGTCCCAGAGCCGTGTAGACTGCAGTCGCATCCAGCTTCAACTGAGCTCTCTCTGTGTGCATTTAATACATCAAAAACTCATTTTCAGCATAATGAAGTGCCAAACAACGACAGAACATCACATTAACATATAGCTCTGACTGCTTTATTCTTTCAGTCTGACAGGAAAAGCAATTTAAATGATAAATATCTATGCACAAGATGTCATCAATATTTTAGTCCCACCTCCCACAGAGTTCATTTTGACCAGGACTTGATCTCCGCCAGGTTTGACTATCGCTGACATCACATCCTGCACAGATGTGTTCACTGGGAGCATCAGAGTGAGAGGTTTGTTGTCTGGCCTGTAGATCTCATACAGCACTGCACAGAGAAGGGACAGAAACCAAAATGTCAAGATATACTGACGAGTAATGACGTGTTATGAACAACACCCACAGATACATGAGCTAATGTGAGATAAGTCATCTTTGGTGCAACATATTGTTGTGTTACATTCGCCAGAGGAAAATGTTGGTATTGTAGGTCTCTGCATGGATGGTGGATGTTGTGTTACCAGCTTGCCTTTTTTCCCCTTTAAGGGCAGTGGCCTTGTGGGTAACCTGTGAGTGTGTGGTGTGGAAGCAGCTCTGTCTCGGGTGTGTCATGGTGATGACAGCATGTGGCAACAAAGGATGATAGCCAGCAGAGTCAAGTGTCTGGATAAGCTCAGGGCTGCGGCTTCACCTCATGAGAAGGCCAGGTTTCTTGTTTTGTGGTGAAGACTGCAATAAAGTCATGGAGTCGTGGAGTGGTCCGGACCACTAGAAGCTAGTTACCAGCTAATAACGAGTCACGCTAAATTACTAAATTAATTACTTATTAAAATTACAAAACATGACCTTTTCTTAACCATAACCAAGTGACTATCGGGGCTAAACCTAACCACATATTAACCACAGCATTGTTGGAACATAAAGCCGGAACTGGTGCGCTTTGGAGTCCAATTCAGCCAACTTGATGACTTTGCACACCTGATATTAATACACCTGCGAAGCCTGAGACGTGTCAGTTTAAACAGTGAGGAAATACTTCATGGAAAATGTTGCTTGAGAGTCTTTCCACTCCAACAAGAGTACAGCTCTCTGAAATAATGGTAACTACTTCCTGCGATCAGATTTAAAGATACTGAACATTTCGAAGGTGATGTCATTTATAGATTATTATGTAATGGTTTTACTGGTCGTGCCCACTGGAGATCAAAGTGGGCTGTTTTTGGCCCCTGCACAAAAATAAGTTTAATATCCCTGCAATATGTAATAACTTCTGGTGTGTAGTAATATAGATCAAAACAAGTTAAGTTGATTGATGGACATGCACATTATACAGTATCATTGATTGATTGATTTGTTTCAGTCTCACTCACCTTTATCTTGCGCTCTGATTGGCTGCAACCTCCCCACTTGCTCCTCACAGTTTGAAAACCAATCAAACTGCTGGTTCTGTCAAAAACATCAGAGTGACTCAGCAAGTCAGTGACATTAAAGTAACAAATGACAGCAGCATGACATTTTGTTTTCTCGCTGAAATGTATCTCTGACGTTAGCACTCTGCTCTCAGCTGTCATGTGCAAAGAGACGAGAGCCTTACCCTGCTCAGTGACTGATATCCATTCTCCATTCTGTAAAGATACCACAGATTAAAAACAGTGTCAGATAGCATGCTGCAGTATTTACAGCTTGAGAAACATGGTAGCAATAGCAGATATTATAAGATAAAATAGACAACTTACACTTTTGTTCTCCTCCTTTCCCGAAAGTGGTCTTTCAGCATGCTGGACAGACGAATATCTCCTGCAACCTCCGTCTTCAACTTCTGTTTCAGCCCAGACATGAAATTAAAAAAGCAGCAACATAGTCTTTAGTGATTCTCCTAATAAAGAAAATCTATATTCTTAAAATGCAATGTAATTAATTCAATTGAACATGCAATCTCACCTCCAGAGCGTCCATAGCAATGGGGTCTTCTTTCAGCAGAAGGCCATACAGCGCCACCCACTGGCCAATCAGCTTCACTACCTTCTGCTTGGTGGTGAGAATGTAGGAAGCCTTCTCCTGATCTGAACCCTCAGAGAGCTCCGCATGATACGTGCAGGACAAGTTAAGGGACTTTACAAAGAGTCTGAGACAATTATAAGACATCGTATATCAGCAGAAAATAACTAACTTATTGCAACTAAACACTCTCCTCTGACTTTTTTATTTTAGACTGGACTGTGTTGCAGATCAGCAGTTGTTTTGAGGACTATGTTTTCAGTTTGTTGTGCTTTTTCTTGTTTCATGTTACTCATTCATGTTTGTTTTGCTTCCTGTTTTATTTTGTAGATTCACTCCTCATGTGTCAGCTTCCTGCCTTTGTGTGTTTTTGTGTGATTGACCACCCCGCCCTCTTTTGTTTCGCCTGTCCCTTGACATCTCACTGCTCTCCTTGTGTATTCAGTCTAGTCCCTTGTCTTCTGCCAGTTCGACTGTGCTCCTTGCTGGATTCCCTCTCTGCATTCCTTGATTACTGGTTAGTTTTTGTCTTTGTCATTCATACTTCAGCATGCTCCCTCAGTTGTTGCCTGCTTGTTTTTGTCTTTTGGTATCACCTTTATTTTACTGAAGTTCGCCTTTTGTTCCTGAAACACACCTGCTTGGTGTTATGCATTTGGGTCCTCGCTCTGAAAAAATGATCATTTGTTTCATCATCAATTACTCACCCTGTGTTACGTTTGTCTTGCCTCCACAGTGAAAGAAGAATCCAAAAACAAATACAAAGAGGAGGTCGCTTTCATATCAGCAGAACATCTGTTTACAAATACTCAAAACTCGTGCAGCAGAGATGTGGACTCGAATCACATGACTTGGACTTAAGTCAGACTCAAGTCACAATGTGACTTTAACGCCTCATTTCCACTTACGCATGTGTCTGGTGTCCGTAGATCTGCAAATATATGGATGATATCTCTAGTGTCCAACACAAGGAAGTGCATTTTTGTACAAATGGATAGAAACCTGTTACAAACTACCTGTGGCCTTTCCATTTTATGCCATCCAGTAGTTTGGAATATGCTCTTGAAACAGGACCTGCCAGGCATGTGGCATGTTTTGTGAAATATTTAATTAACAGAAGACACGCGAATGGCCGAACGAGTCGTAATGACGATCTGACTCTACATAATGTATGACTGTATTTTAGCCTGGGTTTGTTGAAGGTGGCAGTGCTGTTTGGGCTGAGAAAGCCATGTGTAAGTAAAGTAAAGGAGGTTATTCACTGAGTGCTGATCCTTTCTGTAAAGCACAAACTTCTTGTGTTTATCTGAATTTGGCAGAATGTCATTACTCACAGTGTGTCAAAACTAGATAAACAAGTTTGTTTCAACCAGTCAAACTCACTTGACGATCAACACAGGCAACTGAATTGGAAAAAAAAAAGCCCGCTAGCCAGTTAGCAGCCTGTTAGCTAAGCTAGTACCCTGTTATATGGTCTCTCCAAAATCAGCAAAAGTCCAATTTTTACAACGTAATTGACGCAAATACCAGACTGGAATATTACGGGGAGGAGTTTCACAGGCACATCGGCTATCCCAGGGATTTCCGTAGGAATGAATGGACTCCTGGTGGACTCGTCTCCTTACACATGTGTAAATCGAAACGACGTGTCACATTTAACAAAATGCTGCAAGGAGAACAAGTTTCCCCTCATAAATTCAGCATAACACGGGGTGAGTTACTCTTATACGAATGGTCAGTTCGTGGGTAAAATACTCCTTTAAACTGCGGTTATCATAATAACAAGTAGCAGTGGTAGTGCACATTATCATCATCATCATCATCATCATGATCATATTATTATTATTGGCTATCACAGGATATTGGTGCTGTAGTGCGAGACACAGCTGGTTGGAGGGCATGAAGACTTTGTGGGTGAGCAGGAAGTCGCTCACACAGGGATCTGTAGAGACACAAAAATTACAACAGTTAACAAACTACTTGACAAAGTCTGATCATCTTGAATCGCTCAGTAAAAAAGAGAAGAAAGGCAAGGTTCCTACCTATTGCGTCATTTCCATTAGAGTCCAACTTTACTGTTTCCAATAGGTGCTCCAGGATTTTCTCAGGTGTTCCTGACATAACGGTGTACCTGGACAAAGCACGACAAAAGAAAGAAACAGATTTATCTTTCTTACATGAATATTTCCTTGTATTGCTCTATATGCATGAAGTCTGCTTCTTTGTTAATGTGCTTTCACCCTTTAAAATCTGGAGCGACATCACTTTTCTTGTGCTGCTTTCAGATGCCTTTCACAAGTATTTAATCAGCGCCTGATAATGTAGCATTGTGGGACTACAAGACCACGGCAAAGCTAGCAGCTCTGTGAGACTGTACTTCAGCACCGTGGTGCTTTGAGCTGCTAACACATCTTAGTTTATTACACATACTGTATGATTCATGTGTGTGTGTACGTTGGCTGATAAAACCCCAAAAAGAAGAACCAGGGAAAGGAATTTGACGTAAACACTGCACTGTTTGTCCTGCAGTCCTGTATTTATAGCACTTGGCGAGTTGGCAGCAGCGTATCATGGCTGAACAGTGGTGTTAGTTACAGATCACATCTATTGTTGAACTATAAAATGCATCGCCTTTCAGCACACACTGTGTACGTCATAATGCCTGTATCAATACATTTGAGGGCTCCTTGTCTAATGGCATCATGTCAAAATGTAATATTGGTCGGGCTCTGCAGATAATAAGGCAGAGAACAAGAGAAGATGGTTGTGGTGTGTGTGGGTGTGCGTGTAGGAGAGGTCAACATCATGTTAATTCACTGTTATGTTTGCTAAAACACTTCAAGACTGATAACGAGTTATTCAACGAGGCAGGGTTGAAGTCCATTTCTTTCCTGGCCGTCAGATAACAGCCGATTAATAACACCTTAACATTCGACATCTGAGATCTGTATACCAGTCTGTCACTGTGTTATGATGACAGATTGTGTTACTGCTGTGATACGGCCAGGTAAAATGTCTTAATGATTGTAAACCTGCATGTGAAGTGACTGCTGTATTGTCTCAGAGGTGAGTGCGTCACACTTTCTCACTTGCTGTTGTTTCCTGCTCCTCCCTGCTCGGCCCGACCGCTGCTCTTCTCCAACACCAGCACAGTTTTCCCATGCTCTTCCAGTCGCACCGTGTTAGCTTCAACATCCTAAAGGACATACAAGAAATTTAGACATGGATGACAGTCAGTCTGAAACATAGTTAGTGTATCTGTGGATCTGAATTTTTGGTGCACAGGAGAAACAGACACATCCACCAATGTGTCTAAATATTTAAAGTAATTAGTTACTCTCAGATGCACCTTGAGGATGCGTATGAAGTCCTGTTTGTCAACACGGAGGAAATGGCAGTTGTCTTCTCTCAAGATGATGGTGGCAGCCCGAGGTGCATCATTCAGCAAAGCTAGCTGCCCAAAGTCCTCCCCCTCATGTAGTGTGGTGACCAGGCCCTGTGTGACACAACACTTTCAGCATTACATTAAAGCAGCGCACAGTTCCGAGGAAACGATGCGCTTATCAGAGCAAATTCTGAGAATTGGCATTATTATGCGGCAACTAGGAAATGGACTTACCTTCCCATGTGTGATCACATTTACAGAGCCTTTCCAGATGATGTACCAAGAAGTGCCTTTGTCCCCCTGACTGAACACTACACAACAAAGAAATGACAACATTAATCACTGACACACATTTACTCTCTGTGAGTAACCATCATAACTGCATCAAGATCACATTTACAATGGGCTTTGTTATACATACATGACTGGATGGTAAGAGTGAGAGATGAGAGGAGAAAAAAACACACACATGATGACCTGATTGTCTCCACTGAAGTAATGAATCAATTGTGACATAAGGACAGTTGATTATGTTGTGCTGAAGAGGATGTTAAGGGGGCATTTGTGCACATGAGAGCATAAGTGTGTTGTAGTGTGATTCAAGGACACAATGAAACTGTGCATGTCTCTGTGTGTATGTAGGAAGGCTCTCTACCCCTGGAGCTCAAACGTCAGCAAAGCTGCGACACTCACAGACTGTTCCGGCCTTGGCATGTGATTCAAAGACCAGCACCGCTGCCAGCTCCTTACGCACCTACGAGCACAACAGGGTGAGAAATTAGATTGAACTGCATTTATAACTCCACTGATGGTTCTTTGGTCAAAGTAGTTTATGCACTTTTAAGCACTTTTATCACAAATGAACAAAATGGTAGAAACTTTATGGGGCAACCTGCTTTGAGGGTCGCTGTATGCAACATTCAGAGCATTCATATAGCAGCAATTTGTTATTGGAAAGATCTAGTAAAGTAATGGCGTCCTGAGCAGAGAATGAAGTCATGCATGTGTCATAGTCCCATCTTCTTTGTCGTGGTGGACGATCCGGTTGCACGAGCATAATCCCTCTGATAATTCTGTCATCATGGAAGTGTAGCACCCGCCCTCTGGTTCCCCTCCAGGTTAGCAAAGTTAGCTCTGTAAGCACTGTTGTTTTTGTTAGCACTGTTTTTACAGAGTTAGCACTGTTAGCTTCCAGCCGCCAGCTCAGGTACCTCCATGCTGAGAACCGTGTGCAGACAATCCCGCCCCAAACTCTGAATCATATCCTCTTTTCTCACAAAAATTAGCATGTATTTGCCATTTTTTAAATGCGGGAAAACCCACTAAAAATAGGTAAAATACTCCTCCCATTGCCAGTAGACCAGAGCTGTGTACACATCTCTGCATTAGACGAGCATGCCTTCCTATTTTGTTTTACTGGTGTGTACCTTTTTACCTGTACCTTTACCCGGCGTGTTACTTTGGTTACTTTTTTTTATATCTATTACTTAGTCAGTCTCTCTTCCAAACTTTGTGCTGACTAATTTTGAACGATGTTTGACTGCTGCTTAGATGGAGATGGAAGGCATTTTGTGGTGGTGCATCTTTGTATCACGATGGAAAAGGAATGAAATGTATCACCCGATGAATACCTGTGACTACTGCAGAGTCATTTGTCCCAGGAATGAATGCCTATTGTAACCGTCCCCACTGAAGACAAAAGCCAGATCTCAGTGGGTGTTAGTGGGTTTTTTGTCCAGTGGGAAAGAGGCTCTAGATGTGCTCTGAATGTCACATACAGCTCATTTACTGGCTGGCTAGTTTTGTGGTTGATTCTGTTTATTCAAGAAGATTACTAGCCTTGAAAACAGATTCAAACAGAGCTTTTGTATCAAATTAAATTTAAGATGTACTATTACGATCAAAGAATTTAAAAGATGCTATAATCACACACAGAACTTTACATATGGTGGCTTTTATCATGAGGATGTAGAGAGCAGGCAGTAATAGTGACTAACTGAGGTGGAGAGATGAGCTGCAGCCTTGACATGGAGCAGCTCCTCATAGATGACCTCCAGGTCCTCGGCACTCCTGTGACTGGGGCTAAACACAGAGAAGAGAAAACTTTGTTAAAATTGCAAGGACAGTAATATATGATCACCATAAAAGGGACTTAACTAAGTAATGTCACATAATGGGTTTTAATGCGTAGTCCCTAAATAAAGGCTCAACATACTGACCATTTGCGTAGAATCATAGTGAGCAGAGCGTCAGGACCGAGCTGAGACAGCAGCGACAGACCCTCCTGCAGCTCGTCCTCCAGGTCCTTCTCATTTGTTGTGTGGCTCAGGCCGAACTCAGAGTCCTGGAAGCGGTAGAACTGGGTGTCCTTGTCGTGGAAGTTCAACTCATGTTTCACTTGATTGAGGCAGAACACAGAGGGGGAAACATTAATGAGATCCAAATGTAACCAAGAGTAGACCTTTTGAGGAATGGTGATTACGTCAAAACAGTTAAAGGGACCGTTCACAACAAAATCCAAAATGCATGTTTTCCTCTTACCTGTAGTTCTATATATCAGTCTAGATTGTTTTGGTGTGAGTTGCTGAGTGTTGAAGATTTCAGCTGTAGAGGTGTCTGCCTTCTCTTCTATATAATGGAACTAGATGGCACTCAGCTTGTGGTGCTTAAAGCGCCAAAATAATATATTTGAGCAGTTTCCTGGAGAAACCATTTTCTTTCTACGAAACTACACCCACTAACATTAGCACTGTGCGGAAGGAAGTGTGCACCAGTGAGCTAGCTACCGTTACAGCTCATCCGAAGACAACGCCATTAATGATTACATCTCGCTTTGTCACAGGCATAAGCCTCTCAACCATGAGTAGATGCATGTTTCCTTCAGCACAGTGATACAGTTGGTGGGTGTAGTTTCGTAGAAAGAAAATTGTTGCTATGTTAAACTGCTCACAACAAGGTCTGTGGATTATCTTGAGTAACTGGGTCATGATTTCTTTTATTTTAATTTTTTTTCCTTAAAGATATTTTTAGGGCATTTTTTGCCTTTAATTGACAGGACAGTGAAGTGTGAAGGGGGGAGAGAGAGAGGGAGACATGCAGCAAAGGGCCACAGGCTGGACTCGAACCCAGGCCGCTGCAGCAACAGCCTTGTACATGGGGCACCTGCTCTACCACTAAACCACCGACACCCGTGGGTCATGATTTCTGGACAGAGACATTGCTGTTGAGTTTTTCAAATGTATTTTTTGGTGCTTTGAGCACCACAAGTGCCACCTAGTTCCATTTTATTGGAGAGACACTTCTACGGCTGATATCGCCAACACTCAGCAACTCACACCAAAAAACAATCTGGACTGATAAACAGCACTACAAGTCAGAGTAAAATATCTATTTTTGATTTTGGGGTGAAACTAAATGTCCCTTCACTACAGCACACACACATTGGTTTAAAAAAGGAAACAAAAGGGAAATAAATGAATAAAAATGACCTTCGGAAAAATTATTGGTCAGGTAGTAACTTTACAAAACTCCAGAATGACGATAAATGGAAATAAGATTAATTTATTCAGAGTGATCTCCTTCATTTGATGATGAAGCATTTATTTCCTGATTGGAGTGGCCCCTTTCAGGGAGACAGTGCCTCGTCCAGAGAGCATAAGCAGCTGGTGAACACTTGACTGAGTGAACACATTGTAAAACAAATGCCCTGGCAGGAGGCTCAGTCACCAGATTTCAAGCTACTCAAAGCACTTCTGGGAAATTCTCAAGTGCAGACATTATTATCAGAATATATTAGAATAATAGCAGAATTGGACATGATTTCTTGTGGAATTATTCCACACATTCCTACAATCCACGCCAAGACGTGAGCCCACCCAACACATGAAAAAATTATGTTAATATGTCCTTAATTTTGGCCGCTGGCCAAAGACTGAAGTCAAACTGTCTGGCGTGATGCATACCAAGCAAAGATGGATTTGTAGTTTTGTCTTAAAGGTCCAGTGTGTAGGATTTAGCCACCTAATTTAGCAGCCCCTCTGCGACGAGCAGTGTCAGAAACAATGAAGTTTCAGCTGGTTGCAATCTGTAATCCTCACCACTAGATGCCACTAAATCTCCCTAAATCTTCCACACTGTTCCTTTAAGACACAATTATATACAATTCAGCTCTTTTGTTCTTACCATGGACAAGAATTCCTTCATCCACCAAGACCTGCCACATCCCAACTGCCTGGCTTCTTGATTGCAGGCAGTCATTTTGTTTCATCAGCCAGTCAACAAGTTCTTTACCAGAGCAACACTGTCTGTGAGAGAAATATAACATGTGAATCTTTGTGTCACTAGCAGAGATTTTCAATATGCAGGAAGTCACACCACCAGTATGGGTACCTGTATGTTTTGAGGTGATACTTTCTATCTCGGATCAGTCCAGGGTTCCTCTCGATCATGACACTATACACTGATCTCGCTGCCTTTACAACACGATCTGAAAGAAACTATAAAGGCATAAAAAAGAAGATGAAGCACTTGAACTATTAAGGTTTTATTTTTCCATAGACATTAATGTGAATTGTGCTCTCTTTCCTGGTGTGTGAAGGAGTATGTTACACAGTCAGGCGGTCTTGTTTACTGAAACAGCCGGCTTGTGTGTTGGCAACAGACAGAAGTTAGCAAAAGAAACAAGGGTGCATGTGTGAGTGTAAGGGAAAGAGAGCCAGACAAGTTTCTTTGCATTTCCCCTCAGCGTGAGGATTGTGTGTGATGGCATGGACGTTAATAGTGTGAGTGGAGATATCTGTGGGTGTCGGAGTAAAATGTGGTGTGTGTGGGGGGGGTGGCAGGGAGGTGAGAATGTGGGAAAAAACGGCTCTTTTAAAACTCTCCCACACCTCGCAGAGTCCCACGCCTCTACCACTCACTCTCTGGGCGACACACGACGACAGCAAACTTTCCCTTTCTGACCACCCTCAGTGTATTTCCTTTGAACCTCTCTCGAGTCTTTCCCCCCCTGACTCCCACCCCCTGACACACATACACACAACTCACACTGGTCTAAAACCGAAAAAAAGGCTGCAGACAGGGGTGCAAAACCTGTCAGCCACTGATGCAGAAGCAAGGCTTATGTAACAAGAATGTGCTTTGTTTTTGGCTGTAATGCGCCTGTCCTATTTCAGGCCTTTTCACGCTTTGCAGCATGCTCGGCTTCCATTTCAGAAACAAACTGGATCAAACTACCACCCAACAATATTTACTGCCTCAAAGCTACAGTTGGTAACTTTGACAGAAATTACTGTCATATCTGCTGACACTGACACCACATCCTGACAGTAGTTGCCTACATGAGACAGATAATCTGCGAATGGCATTTGCACTGCGTTTGGACCAATAAGATCCGAAGGTTCTCTAAAGGCGGATTTGTAGTTGTGTGTCAGCTCCACGCAAGTGGCCCACACCACCTCCAAAACACTAATCGGCTGTGGGTTCTCTGTGAAGTGCTGTGAAGATTTATTGATTCAAAACACACCTTAAAAACGTCTTAAAAGCGAAAATATCAAACATGAGTACAGAAAAATTTCATAATTTTCATAATAACTCAGAACGTTCACAAACAAAACGCTTGCCTTGCTAACAAAGAAAATAAGCTACATTTGTGGGTTTATTTTGTCGCTTGGGCAGCCATCTTGCAAATGATTTCTCATAACACCCGCTTTGGACTGTGCCTCTGTTTGGAAGACCGTGTTGCCCTAACACCTCACAAAACACTTGTATGATAGCACACACGCTTTCACAAAAATACAACATGCTAACCCTATTAGCACAGACATTCTGCATTGGATACATTAGCCTAGCAACTAGCAGATTTTTCCTGTACTCATATGAAGTGGGGAACAAAACCAACATTTAACAAAGGTAGTGTTACAAAATTCCTTTGAACTCACAAGGTTCACAGACAAAACAATTGTCTTATACTAGACATATTCCCCCACAAGTATAACATGCTAATGTTATTAGCACAAGCCTGGAACATTTTTCATTGCATACAATAGCCTAGTAACTAGTGAAGTTTTCCTCTACTTATATGAAGTAGGGGAGAACACCAACATTTAATAAAGGTAGTGTTAAAAAAATCCGGCTCCATTATAACTCACAGTTGAGCAACAAATCAACTGTCTTAGACTAGACATGTTTTCCCCACGAATATAAAATTTAACGTTGCAAGTGCAGGCCTAGGACATTTTACATTGCACAAATTAGCATAGTGGCTAGCAGACTTTCATATGAAGCCAGGATAAACTGTCAAACTGTTACTACATTGCCTATTTCTTCTTCAGATGATTTCACAAACATACCTGGGTCACAAACCCTCTCATCTTACAGCTAAACGGTACACTAAAATATGTTTCTGAAAACATTTGAGGCAAGAAATAGGCAATGCTGTAACAGAATCTTAATTCATATTTGATCAGCTCTACTTAGTTTGACAATTTGACCACAGTTCACGAGCAACTATTGACATGATTGACAGCTGTCAGAGCGGAGAGTTCTCCGTTCTGAGTGGTTGTTTTCATTCAGGTGCATTTAATTCTTTCACATTAGAAACACTAAGACGAGGCAGAGGAACATGATTTTTTCACAGATTATCTGTCTCGTGTACTATTGTCAGGATATGCTGACAGTTTTACCAGTTATGATAAAAACAGTTACTAACTGCAGCTTTAATGATCGACAAAAGTAGACATTTGTATTCTGCTTCCTCCCTGTTGGACTCCGTCTCTCACATTTCCTGCACCAAGTCTTGTGATTTCACGAGTGACTCAGATGGTTGCCTGTTTGTGCTTTGGATTTTCCTCAAGCCACTTCTATTTGCCCAGGGTGGTGGTCTTGATGCACACAGAAGCCAACGATGACCATTTACTATGTCAGTGTCTTCTCTACGTCCAGTATGTTTCAACGTGGACCACTTTCCCCCTTGTTTTTGTTTGTAGGTGACTCTAGGGAACAACAGCTTTTGAAATCAGTCCAGTATTGAATGAGAATGCTGCAGCTGATAGCCTCTAAACACACTGCAATGTAACCACTCGTCAATTTACGTTCACTAAAAGTGCTTGTTTTTGCAACTGATAGGCTCTGATTATTATTCTAAGTGTCTGACAACTCACAGAAAGATTCTCTACAGAGATAGACCTGTTTGTTTAAGAGTAAGATCCTCTTTGTTTAACCATAAACAGCCCCAGCATTGCCCTCATCCAACCCACCAGACTCCATTTGAATAAAGACTAATTTTAGCTTGTATAGAGGCAGCATATTTTCACATCTAACTGGGTAAATAAGGGTTTGACTCAACCAAATTAGAAGTGGTGATTATTGGAATCAGTGGAAAGACGAACCAAGATGATGATTATCAGTTTAATTTTTTTTCTGTCAGCTTTGAATGAAGGGTGTTTTACAGTGACAAAATTTGTGTTTCTTTAAATGGAGTCTGGTGGTTTGGCAACAGAAATTTCAGGGCTATTTCTGGTTAAACAAAAAAGAATCTTACTCTTCAGGTTTATTTAAATCTCTATAGGAATCCTTTCCATTAGTTGTCAGCACTTAAAATAACAATCGGGGCCTGTCAATGACAAAACAAGCACTTTTACTGGACGTTAATTGACGGAGCGAACATGCCGCGAGTTGTAACATTGCAGCCTGTTTCAAAACAAGCAAAACAAGTCTCACTTAATACTGGACCAGTTTAAAAATTGTTGTTTTCATTACTCTCTTAGACACGGAAAGGTGGGGAACTGGGGTCCAGGCTGAAAAATACTGAACCCTGTTGCAATGTGAAGAAACAGCTATCAGAAACTTAATGCACCCTTTGCCTCATCTAGATTTCTGCGACTCATTCAGGATATAAAAGCTATCTACTGAACCATGCCTTAATGACTCCAACAGGACCTTTGCTCTTTGGGGGCTATGACAAGTATAACAGACTACTGTGGGTACCACCGTACAGCACACACTTCAACCTATCACACCCACATCAGCCCGTTCCCAGACTTGACATCAGCCGAGTAAATGTGCCCCCAGGCGTCTGCTGTGCCCCTCTGGTGCTATGTTGTCTAGAGGTCACCAGTATTCCCAGGGGCCCATTTTCCCCCGGGACTCACGTTCTCAGGCATGTCAGCTCCAAAACTTATTTTCTTGATGAGGCAATTTTCCATTACCTAACCCAGTCTTTTTAAAAACAATTTCAACAGCCATATATCACTGAGGGGGAGCCTAGCCCCCGCCGCTCAACCTGACCATCACATCAACATGCAGAAACATTTTCTACTCCTTTCAGCGCTGCTTGCCTGAACCCGTGTTTATTGTCTGAATGTAGGTCACCTAATCATGTTATCTCAGAACTATAACCTACAGGTAACTGTTCCAACTGAGCTGAATTACAGAGCAAACACCTTTCCCAAGTACAACACACACTCAGCCAGTGTGCAGTGACCAACACTGATGTATGGGCCATCTGTAAGGCTTGTACAGGAAGTTATATCCCATTTTATGACTCCATTGTGCTGCTGAGGTCATTTTGCAGTCAACAGCTAATACTTAGACAGTGCTTTAAGTCCGCTAACGTCAAGTGAAGTGATCGATTTCATATTGGTTTACACTTTAACTATCAACATATTTTGTATTTGCCTATAATCCTAAATTACACCTGTTTTTGCAAGGCTGGCTGCAGAACAGCTGCTTTACAGTTTGCTCACTCTACAGCGAGTGTTTACTATCACACAGAAGTGAAAAGGCTTTTGGTTGAAGGAAGACAGTGATTGTATTTATCCCAACACAATCACATGATCTATCCTGTGTATTTTTCTCTTTAACTTCAATCTCGCCCTGGCTGATTGAAGTGTGCACTGGTTTGGTTTCATGCATTTGTCCTGTGGGGTGGAATGATGATGAGCACAGTTATTCATTGTCTCCTCTGTAGGCGAGACATTTCTCTGTTTCCTACTCTCTCTGTGACCCGGGTGGGCTGTGTTGTGTGAGAAGCAGCTACAGATAAACACTGCGTGAGTTGACAAGGAGCGTTATGCAGCCCTGTGGACTTCAGATACCTGACTTTTGCCATCTCTCTACATGAGGAAAGTACAAGACCACACTTCAGAACATTTCCACGCTGCAGTATGACTGATATGGGTTTTTCCAGGCCTTTGATCAGGTCATGTGGCATTAGTTTCAGATCTTTTAAGTCATAGCTGTAGTTTATGTGAACTTACACTGACGACCTACGCTAGCTGTGTATGGGAAAATTGCCAAAAGAACACAAACATATTATATAACTGTGCTATGTATCCAATCCACAAAGTCCTGTACCTCTAAACAGAGCAACCTTGGTGCTTTTCTGACAAAAATTACACTCTCCAGGAGTTGCCTGGAAAATGTCAAACTTTTGTCACACAACTAAAAAAAAGTACTTATAAATGCGAAGATCAGTAACTTGTAAGCATGTGAACAAGAATGGTGAAACATTTATAAACTGGAGCACAGTCAAACACCGGTTATTAAAAACAATCTGTCTTTTACAGGGCTATCAGAATGTATGATGCTCATTAGTGATTTAAGAATCTGGAGCCAACATTTGCCAAGCAACCAAACAAAGCTCAGAGAGGTTAGCAACACCCGCCTCCTGCAGACATGAGAGCTCTGTCCTCTCTTTCTTCTCTCTCCAGAACAAAACACAATGCTCAGCCATTGATTCTTTGGGGTTGAAATGCACTCGCTTTCTCTAAGCCTGTTTACACCTGGAGTTAATGTGCCTCTTGAGTGATCGGATCACCAGTGGACAGCTCTAAGAACAGATGTGAATACACCCAGTGTGTCCTCAGTGCATCTTGAGATCTGATCGCTCAGACTACACTGAAAGGTGGTCTGGACTACATATGGGCCCATTCTTTCAGTGGACCGCTCTAAATGTCTGCTCACACTTTCCATTAGTCACATGTGATCAGATCTCACCCACTTCTAGATGCAAATAAACTCTGTTTGCAAAGACCAAATGCTTTGTTGATTATAAACAGTGGGAAGTTTGTCAGGCTATACGAACAATGTAGCACCAATTTACAAGTTTGCCTTGAGGGAGAGTCCACCCACCCACACACGCAAAGTGACAAGGCTAACTGTTAGCATCACACTGCTAATGTTACCTATGAGGTATAACAACTGAGTCAAGCCGTTTAATGTACGTGTGAGTTTAACAGCTGCGGCTATGTTAGCTCGGCTTACTGGGCAGATATTGAACAGACCGTTTGTCTAACCACATCCAACTCATGTATCGGCAGCAACAGAAAGTTTGCTTATGGAGTTGGATAAGAGTTTAACTAAGAAGGTGAACCTTCAGTCCATCCCAGGACACATTACAGCCCTTCCAGGATGTTGTAATCAAAACATTTAATGCAAACTCAGCCAATCCCTGTCAATTGAAAATGCTGCTCTTGCTCTTGCTCTTGAATTTCCATGTGGGAAAAATCCAGGAAATAAAGCAAACGTTGAAGAAGAGAACACTTGCAAGATAAATGTGACGCTTTCTAATGTCACAATGGAGGGACAACTACGCAGGTTGATTTTAGCGCTGCTCATCGTGGACTATATTGCTGTCATTGTTCATTTTAGTCAAACCATACAGTTTGAAAACGAGGCGCGGCTCCAACTAGAAAACAATGTTTTGATGCATTGGATGTGCTGAATGTGCATATTAAGGCAGTACAGGAGGAGGTGCACATTAATAATCCTCCAGGACTGTAACATGCTCATGTTTAAACCAAACAATGTGTCATGTGACTGCAGTTGGTTCAGATTGAGGTTGAGACACGTTCTCACCACAAATGAACCGCACCAGAGTTCGTTTGTAACCAGACCGAGACCACCTCTTTAAGAAGGTCTCAGTTTGGTTGTTTTGGTGCACACCTGAGTGTGATTGCTGTGTTCGCACCTGCTCAAACGAACCGCTCCAAGCGGGCAAACGATCATGAGCTCAACTGAACTGAACCAAACAGGGCAGGTGTGAAAGCATCCTAACAGAAGTATACACACTGGCGAAACAATGTGCCTATATGCAGCACAGACCACCTTTTAATGTGATCTGATCAGATCTCAAGATGCATTGAGGACTCACTGGTTGCATTCACACCTGTATTTAGAGCTGCCCACTTGTGATGAGGTCACCCAAGACGCTTGATAATACCAGGTGTAAACAAGGCCCCTCTCTATCACTTCTTCTGTCTGGATGATCCTCAACAGGTTTCACTTTCCATGTCAGAGTCTGCTATGAGTGTTCTGAAAGTTCTCTGCTTGGCATGCTCTTGAAGTCACTGCGATAAGGCAGTGTGAGGGGCCTGGGCTGGGTGAAGCAGGGCTCGGGAGGGTGGGGAGGGTCAATTAACTGTGGGTCCTGAAGTGCCCTTTAGACTCTTGTGACTGCATGCCCCGCTAGGAATGTGTTTTTTAAGACTCGCTTGAGTAGTAATGCAGGATATTATAACAACAAAAGAACAAGTTCAGCAGTTTGAGAGGATGCAAGCACTGCAACTCTGGATGATAGCAGAGATCAGGAGGGCCACGAGGACAGAGAGGAACATCCAGGCGGGTGATAGTTTAAAGACTTGCATTCGAGGACTGTGCCAACCAGTGTCATATGGTGGTCAGCTAATTTTCAGAGTGAGAGATAAAAAGGTCAAGAAGCCAGATATGCTTGCAAGCCTGATTATGAAAGTTAAGGAGGTCTTGCGTAAGGAAGTACAAAGGATATCACGAGTACATATAAGATGCTAGATAATGACTAACCCTGATGACCAAAGCGCAAAGACAATCCAATTCCAATGTTGTTTTTATTAAAAATGTCTGTTTTCATTGGAGCTTAAATGCTAAAACTGGCTGCAATCATGCTTCTGCTCTGATACTGTGTCTCCTCTTTTGTTCAGCAGGGGTTGAGAACATTGGATTACTCTCTGCTGCAGGGAGATGATGCACCAAAGCACAGCTCACCATCTCTGGCAAACTCACCTGCTTCATAGTGTCCTTTGAATTGAGGGCCTCCGGCAGCGGAGTCTAAGAGAAACAGGAAGAGAGACGTTATCACCACTGAGCCATTTCTGCACATCCAAAGCCTCTGAAATAAAGCAGATAACTTGCTTTGGAACGGCATTCCACAGGAACTAGCTAGACTGGTCGTTGATGATAATCTCGCTGTGTTTGCACCAAATGAACAGATATAGCCAAGCTGGACTGTCCAGATAGAAAGAATAATTATTTTCTTTTCATTGGGATGAAGGTCAACACAAATACATGATCTCAACCTGCGCTGTGTTGCCATTGTCTGCAACGTGGTGTGGGTGGGTGTCAAGTGTGTGTGATGAAGTGGGAGGAAAGAGTGCATAGACATCGGCAGAGGAAAGTACATGGCCTGCTGCCATGCGTTTTGTGAAGTGAAAAGGTTGCTTTTAAAAATGGACTATTCTTCATGTGAAAAAGCTTTTGTAAATCCCTAACCATTTAAAAACTAAATGAACTGCAGCTGTTGTAACACATACAAAAATGTAACTATACATTAGTTCTTGAGGGTCTCTTACTCTCTGCACATACAAGAGTCAGATCAGACCTAATTTAAACCTGCTGCCATGAAGGCTACACATATTCATAGAGGTGACGTCATTTGGGGCAACCTGCTAGTAACAGAAAAAAGTAGGGTTTGAGGTTTTAGTGGTAGTCAGTAACTTCGAAACGGATATAATTCTAGATGAATGTATGATGTCGTATGACGTTGCTTATGTGTCATTATTAGCCTATACCATTTAAAGTCAGTGGCTGGATAGAATCTAGTAGTAATTATGATAATATACTGAACAGGACACATCCCTCCTCCCAAAGTCAAATATGCTTTTTGGTCTTATCCTTCCATTCAGACTTTGTAGAAGGAAATGGCAACAATCATTTCAAAAACTTTGGGTTTTAATATTGGTACAACGTCCACTGCCCTTTATCTTGGACATATCCCTGACGAACTCAGTAAAGATGACACCTATCTACTAAAGATCTTACTGTAAGCCAATAAAAAAAGGCCATTACAAAATACTGGCTCCAGATAAACTGCCCCACTGCTAGTCTTTTTGTTAATACTGTTTAAACACTTCAATCATCTGGAACAGATGACCTACTCCATATGACTTGAAAAAGAACTATTTGTCTATTTTTCTTTTGCTTCTGTACTTATTAATATTACTTATTACTTATTATTAAATAAATGTAAAAAATGTTCACAAATAAAATGTATAAAAAGGTGGAAAACTAGAATGTAATATGACTGTTATGAAATTGCTGTTGATTATGAAGTATTTTGTGCAGTAAAATGTCATAAAAAGTCACTGTATAGAGGGTTATGCCATTAACAATCTCATAGTGTGTCATAAAAGTCATAAAAAGTCATTGTATAGATGGTTATGTCATGAACAATCTCAAAGTGTGTCATAAAAATCATAAGAAGTCATTGTATAGTGGGTTATGTCATTAACAATCTCATAATGTCATAAAAAGTCATAATATGACATAAAAATTGGCATAAAAAATATCTTTAGGAAGTTAGTGTGTGCAGCCCTCAATCATATGCTGACTCCCTAAAATGGCGCTCAGTCATCAAAACTTTGAGAACTCCTGATCTATAGATTTTTGTCTCAAAATGCTCTAAAATGGTCTGCCATGATTGACTGCAATGCCCAGATGTGCAGTATCTACCGTGCAAACAGTGTGCAGATGCATTCATGTACAACAAATCACCATAATCCAGAAGCGATAAAAACGTCTTACAAGTCTTTTCCTAGCCTCAAAGGAGAAACAGGACTTGTTTCCGAATAAAACCCTGACTTCAGCCTCAGCTTTTTTCCTCTTCAAATTGTGTTTCATGCTCCTCCTGGATGTACCGAGGTCTAAGCGGAAGCTCAGAGGGGATAGAGCCTTTTCTCTAGCGGCTCCCTGATTGTGGAACGATTTACCTCTCCACATTAGACTGGCCCCCTCACTGTCCGTTTTTAAAACCAGTCTTAAAACCCATTCTTACTCCTTGGCTTTTAACCCAGCGTGAGACTCTGCTCTTGTTTTACTGTTTTATTGTTTTTATTGTTTTTATTGTTTGTCTTATGTTTTTATTTTTGTACAGCACTTTGTTTCAGCTGTGGTTGTTTTTTAAAGTGCTCTATAAATTGAGTTGAGTTGAGTCCACGTGTCAAGTGCTTAGAGTGTGGGAAAACATCAGTGCTCATACCCAAAGGTTGGTGGAGTCAGGAACCACGTTACTGTCAGCTGACAAACATAATTGTTGGCCCATAGGGCAAAAGGCATGGTCGCCTTTCTATTTGACAAACAATTACCTCCCGCCTTGATTGTGTTTGTATGGGCCATGTGGACATAGTGACATATAAGCTGCTCTCGCCACTGATATTTAGCAGCGGATCTGCCAGCTACCGTAACTGTTGAATCACTGGTTCCCAATTGGACCAGCTACAGGGTCAAAATTTCTCCTTAGCCATTAGCTCAAGCTTCTCTGAGAGAGGCTTAGAATATAGGCAGTTCACATTATCTGGTCAAAATTAATATAAATAAATGCTTGAGGATCCACTCATTACTGAAAGTGTATGTCGTATAAAAGCTAAAGTAATGGTCAGAATTGTCACAGTGAAATTTAAGGTGTGTTGATTGATTCAAGTCATCAACTCATGCACTGAGTAACATTACAGGTTAACGTTCCACCTTAAAAGTCGCCAGCAGTCGGCCCAGTAGATTCTTTTCTCCGACTCCAGCTGCTGTGAGAGGCAGCAAAACATATTTTAATTTTATAGTTACAGTCGACTAATAAAACTCTCCACGATATGATCAGTGGTTACATGAGCCTCAAAACTAGCCACAACTTTTCGCAGTGGAAATGAAAAAAAGGGAACTGAACTGTATCGCACCGTACTGCTCGGTGGACACGGGCATTTATGGTGCGCTCCAGGCAGGCTTTTGAACTCGTAAGTCACGACTTCAAGTCACGAGTTACGCCTTGGTAGCGTTGCAGGAAAGTTACGGCAAACTGACAGTTACTTCCTGTTTAACGTTGAACATGGCAAACCGTTTGTTTGTGCTTTCCCATTATTGTTATCGCCAAAGGTACCTGCTCCTTGCTCATTTGAGTGAAACGGAGGAGGAGAAACGACACATAGGGTCACAGATGCTATTATAGGCTACTTTTTATTTTACGTTATCTGTATCTGCACTCGACATCTGAACATCAGAGGTGTGCGCCGGCAAGCACTTGCAGAGCTGCAGCAGGTGAAGAGTTGTCGACATGTCGTGTCATGTCATGTAAAAATGTAAAATTAAATGTAAAATTAAATAGGAAAAACCTGTCTCCCTCTTTTATTTTATTTTCATGTTTAATCAAGGGTGGGGGATTGAGGTGGTGGAAGTTACTTTCTTTTGATGAGTAATTGATGGCTATTTGTGACTCAGATTTATTTATTTATTTATTTCAGTGTGAAGTTATTTTTATTTAATGTTTATTTCTTTATTTCAGGTTGAATTTTTTTATTTTATTTGACTCATAAAGCCAAACTACTGTATCTACAGTTCATTTGTTAATGCCAGTAAAGGTTGTCAAGTTAAATGGCAAGTTGTTGTACGGTCATTTTGTACCTATGATACATTTGGGATGGGGGCCTCCGAATAAAATTTCGCTTAGGGCCCCAGTTTGGTCATGGTGCGGACCCAGGTGTGTGTGATTGCCTCTCGCCAATCTGCCACGTGATTGACTGTTTGTCAATTTGGCGTCATTAATCCGGTGCTGTCAGAAGTTTGTATTTCTGTTAAAGACGTCAGCTAACTGTAGGCACCATGATGTTTTTATCGCCAGCAAAACAAATTAAAAGTCAGACTTTTGAGTTAAAACCCGAGAGGAAACACCGCGGTGCCCACCGGCCGCCCGGATATCGCCATAAACCAAACCTCTGGTAAAAATAATCACAGTTAACGTTGAGTGGCTCTTCGTGACAAAATGGCAAACTACTACCTTGTTAAAGTAGACGCTTTTATTGCTTCTGCTGTGTATTAATATTCGGCAGGGATGTTACCTGGCCAGGAGCAATTTTTTTGCACATTAAACATCTTTCTGAAAGGATTACCAGACATGAAAGCAACGCGGTGAAACTGCTCAAATATCACTGCTGAAAGTGACAGCGCATATAACCGGGAGGCTGAGCAGTATGACAGCACTCAGAGGAGAGCAGGTATGTGTTCAGTGTGGTAAACTGTGTAGGAAAATGTTGCCACTGGTTATTCGGAATCCTCGTGTGTGTGTGTGTATTTTGGCCTGTTTCCTCTTTCAGGCATGGTTGTTATGTGTTTATGATCCCCTTGTAGATACCGTCGTCCACCTGTATTCCACACGCACCTGCTTTCAGAGGTATTAAGGCCACTTTCAAGGCAGCAACTAAGATCCAGTCATTCTCTCTGGTAGCTTGTGTACTCAGTGACATGACTGCAACCCTCACACCATGAATGAAAACTGATTTACAGGCACCACATCTCACTTTTGTCTCATCATGGGGTTGCCAGGACAAATATTTACTGACTGGGAAGGGTACTTTTATATAATATGTGAGTTTCTGTTTGTGTACAAAATGCAAAGTAATCACATGTACAGCTGCTGTCAATATTGATCAGGAGGCTTCTCAACATCACCTCACTGATATCCATCTGTTAGGTATCTCCAGTCACTCTGCAGACAGACTTTGTGGCATGTTTTGTCTGCTGCACTGTGCAGCCAGCTGTGTCACATGATTGTAGCCTGAATGGCACATTGCCAGTTGTTTTAACTTGGTCATAAAAAAAGGCATTCGCTCCCACTGTTACTGTGGGTGAAAAAACATGATCACATATCATGATTGATTCCAATTTAAAGTATATGACTGAGTTTGACTCCATACATCCAGTTGCACCATAAATGGCACATGTGCCCCCTGAGTAGACAAAAAAATGCGGAATAACCAGTGTCCTTACAGGCTTGTGGACAGACAGACGCAATTAGGAACGTTTCTGAATGTGAGGTATTTTGCTCTGCTTTGTCTCCATGTCTCAGCACTGGCATGAAAGAGCAATAAGGACAGGGAGCTGATGTCCTGGCATCTCCTAATAAAGACAGAGAGCTCAGTTTTGCCCCAGTTAAGAGGTATTTGCCAGCATTAGGTCAGAGAGGGAATTAGCAAATGCCTCAGTGCAAGTTAAAGTGTGCTCATTGTTGGTATCAGGCCCAAATGAACTACTGATCTAAATGAATTACTCTCTGCAGCTTTGATTACTATCAAACCAAATATGTAGTGTGCAATTATGAAATGAATCTTCCCCTTAGGAATGACCATGTGCACATGTGTCTATTTTATGATTAGAGTGTTTTTTAGTATGTCGTCAACCTGAACTTTACACTTTTGTGTAAATCTTGTAACTGGCCTGGTGAGGACATCTCTGTGGAAGTGCTGTTGTGTAATTTATAATGTATAAGATAACCAGAGTAAACACAAACCAACTTGGTCGAGTGACAAGTTTAACCACTCCTGTGACATTTGAGAGTACGTGTGGCACTTTACATTGGGCGGTTATTAAGATCAGGTTGTCGAGTGCCAAAACCGTGTGCCAGATCCAAAACATAATTGTCAGTTGTACTGTATTGTGTCATGTAATTACATAGTGTCATTGTAGTTTGACCTTTTTGTGCTGCTTTACGTGACATTGATATTTGGCTGATAAGGACAGGAAGTTCAGGAAGCAGTCTGTGGAGATTTACAGTCGTCTTTGACCTACTGATGCTTAAAAAGCTGAGTAAATTTAGAGCCTCACTGTTCGGTGTCTTCCTGTGACCTGGAGACAAAACCTCCCCTTTGTTCATTCTTCCATAAACTCTTCTATAAACTGAACAGGGATGTGGTGGTGAAGGTGAACAATAAACAATACACTATTTATAACCTGAGTTTAATAAAAAAAAGGCTTCTTGTGTCCCCACACCCAAACTGCTCAGACAATAGAGAGATCTGCTCTGGAAGCATTCTTGAAATAGCTGCAAGCTGCTGTTTTTTGGGGACCTGAACTGTGTCATAGTGGATGTGAGAGAAAGGGAGGTAAACTAAACCCTTTTTTTAACGTCCATTTTGCTGAGTTTCAGCACAAAATGTCTCAGATGCTGTTTCATTGTATGCTGGAGGGTGGTTGTCATTTTAACAAAAACTAGGACTTTTAGGGCAATTAAGCCACCATGTGTCAGACACTCAGTAGACACCAATTTGCACTGCAAATTATGATTATACTAGCTTTTAAGAATCAAGGGCCAGTTGCACAAAACACCTTCAGTTAAGATTTTCCTTAAAGTCCTGGTTAAGGTGTCCTCAAAATAAAATTGGTTGCACAAAACACCTTTAAACTTGTGCGGCAGACCCTACGTACATGGCCTACACCGTTGTGAGCATTTAAACTTGTGTGGTGGTGTGTCTGTGTCACTGCAGTTACACCTCCAAAAAACTAGTCGGAGGTGGGGTTTCTGTGAAGTGCTGTAAAGTTTAGTTGATGCAAAACACACATTAAACACACATTAAACATGGCTTAATAGAGGCAGTTTCAAACACAAGTACACAAATCAGCTTCACTATAACGCGCAGCATTCATAGACAAACACTTGTCTTTATCTGGACACATTTTCCCCACAAATACAACATGCTAATGTTTTTAGCACAAGCCTATGGCATTTTACATTGTATAAATTAGCCTAGCAGCTAGCAGACTTTTTCTCCACTCATATGAAGCCAGGGACAACAGCAACACTTAACAAAGGTAACGTTACATAATTTAGCTCCATATCAACTCACAAGGTTCACTGACAAAACAACTGTCTTATACTGAACATGTTTTCCAAACAATATAACATGCTAACATTATTAGTACAAGCGTATGGCGTTTTACATTGAATAAATTAGCCTAGCGACAAGCAGAGATTTCCTCTGCTCATATGAAGCTAGAATAAATCACACACAAGACTTAAAATGTTATTTTTGTGGAGGCTTTGTCTTCAGAATGTGTTGTTTCTTATCTGTGAAATTAAAGTAAACAAGAGCTTTGGCTCCACTGAGGAAAATTGTTTCAGCTTACAAACGAACAGACTGCGTCAAGTTGATGCAGAAGTATTAATCCTGCATAAGTCTTCTCCTTAAGATGTTCTTAAAATGTTTACTTTAGTATTTATGGTTTTCTCCTTGTCCTGATCTTATTCTTAAGGAATCTCTAGACCGTTGCACAAAGGACCTTAGACACCAAAGCAAGATAAAAACACAAAAATCTAAGGTACCTCTGACTCTGTCTTAACTGCCACATGACAGAGTTTATGGTGATTTTACACTGTAGATTTGACTGAAATATTTTTGTTGCAATTTCTTCCTACAGCTATTTTGTTTTCAGGTATTCAGGGATCAGATTTACCATGTAGTTTGTGCTGTCTATGATTGTACTGCTCCAGAGGTATAATCTTTTCCTCCTCTGACCAATGTGGGGTTTTTTGGGTCTTATTTTCTTCTGCCATTTTTCACTATCTTACTTTAAGTCCACTTCATGAGATGATAACAGGCGTCACAGGCATGAGTCCAAGCAAACAAACAATCTCCATGGAAACTTTTACTGCTGTAAAATCTCTTTAAACGCAGTAAATGAGTTTTCCCTTAACCGAGGAAACCTTTTAAGGGATTCTGTCCTCCAGCTAAGGAGAAATTAAGCCTTAGTGTCATACTTAAGGAGAAAACTTAAGGTGTTTTGTGCAAACAGTCCCAGCTTACCAGCAGTGACTAATTCATGACATTTTCATTCCAAGTCCAAGATGTGCAAAGTTTCTGCATTAACATGACCCAAAGGTCTCTTCTTATTACTTTAAAAGGCACCAGACAATATAAGGCTGGTAATAAGTTACATAAAGATGATCACTGGAGTATTGACATCACTCAGATGTCCTGATCATCACGGTGTGCCACCGCACAGAGCACTAATTCCTGTTGATAATGAGCCACTCCGCAGTTATTCCCTCAAAGTAAACAGTAAAGCAGCATACCCAGCTGATGCCTCGTATGGTCGGTGTCTCCACGGAGGAGCGGTCCGGGAACACTTGGTAATGGTGACTCCGAAACAGATGCATGTTGTCTCAGATCCAAACAACCGACAATCAACTTTCCCAGTCAGTAGCTCTGCACACACACTCGGCAGCGCCAGACATTATTCACACCGACCCGTCACTCGCTCCTTACTGTGCACCGACGGCGCACCGCGGCCACACTATCGGCTCCGGACTCCGCATTTTGTCCTATTAAATCCAGTCAGGATTGTCCCTGCATCCAAACCCAGACCTGCTGTCTCGACAGACGTGTGTGTGCCTCAGTGAGGACGGAGTGTGTAGTCCTCAGCCATCCCTCGAAGCACAGGCGCACTGCTGAGTTGCGTGTGTGCGCTCTTTGGCTTTGGCAAGGAACTGAAACACGGAGTCACCAGAGGGAGAGAGAGAGAGAGAGAGAGAGAGGGAGAGAGAGAGACGGCCTCCTCTGGTATTCTGACCGCCCAATTAATGGCGTTTGATTTACTCAGGTTGACACTGATGCACTCTGTGTGTTAGTGGGCAGGTGCACACTGTATATTTTGTTCTAGTGAACAGAAAATGTGTCTGTGTCATCAGACTTAAACTATACAGATTTTATTTATTGCCTGTTGCACAGATATGGATATAAAGTGGTAGACCAAGTCCTTATATAGGCACAGAATGACTAATCACTATGTTACAGCATTAGGGTTAAGTCAGGTAATGTGGGACATCAGGTGCAATGTAACAAATAAGGGTTTACATCCTGGGCATTTCAGCAGCCAATCACCAACATGTTAGAACATTGTTTCTGATGTCCTTTACATGAAACAGCTATTGTGATTGGTCTGAGATAACAAAAATGGGCAGAGCAAAGAGTCAGTGAGTCACTGGTCTCTTACAGTGTAAGTCATATGACATGTTTCTCTTTTTTGATTATAGAGTGGTGCAGGATGGGGTGAGCGATATGGCCCTGAAATAATATAACGATATTTAAGAGTATTTTTGCGATAACCATATTCTTGAGGGTATGAAAAATTAGTAAAAAAAAGTATTATTCGTTTAAGAAAACAGTATTGCCACAAAATAAGCGATACAGTTTTACATGTCAACAGTTTGCCTTCAAATATTTAGTAAAAATGATCGCTCATGTCTTTAGTTTGTAAACAACAGTAACTCAGAATGAGATTCAGATTTTGTATACAAGTTCAACAAAATAAATTCTACCACAAATTACACATTTAAACAACTCCCAAATACAAAAAAATGTCCCCTGGGATCTATATATATAAATCAACAGCTGATTTTAGTCTTTTAGTAAAATCCTAAATGATTGAGTTGTTTTTTTCCACCTGGACCTTTATGCTCTGCCATTTCTCCTCTAATCATCACACTGTAACCTGTTACCTGTCATGATACCACAACTATCACACATTCATATTTATGTAGTTTTTTGTCGAGCCGCGATTTTATCACAAAATCACTTGACAACACCGACTCCTGTGTGCGCACAGTGAGAGAGGAGAGGGAGAGACGCTGTGCTGCTGCCAGAGGAGCCGCTGAATGAGTTCCCTCTGAGCTGTAAGTCACTAAAAGAGTCTGAGAAGTCTGGGGCTGTTCATACAACATTCAGGACGCCACAGTTTATTCCACACTACTGAAGCTGCTCCTTTTTTTGGAACCAAAGCAGAGTCGGTAATAATTTCGCTTTCAGCCATGCTTCTTGTTGCTGGGGGTAACAGTATGACGTCAATATGTCAACAAGTCGAAATATCGCGAGTACGTTCTGAATTTCTCATGCAATGTCAGAAATTATACCAGTATTATCATGAATGAGATGGCATGGCCCACCACTAGTTTGTGGTTGACGCAAACTGAAGAGACTTTCACATTTTGCTCGATATAAAATACATCAATAAATACTCTTTTCATGATTTTTGATGTTTTCATTTGTCTTAAAACAGGCAGTAGTTAACAAAAAGCTAAATGAGAATACAGAACATCATCACGCCAAACACAGCTTTACAGCCTCGTTGTGGTGGTTATGATGAAGTAATGCAACCTTTGTGTAGTTCGTTTATAGCCTAACATTAGGTTTTCACTTCTGGTGATCATTTGTAAACACAACATGTAAGTATCATCAACTTTTGTTTGCCACAGATCTTATTTTCTGCAATAATCCAAAATCAAGTGGAAAAATGCCATAGGCTTTTTGTCAAGGAAACCAGGGTAATATTAACTTCTGTGTCCCTGCAGCCCTCCATAAAAGTACTGCAGCTAAATCAACAAGGATATAACACCAAAAAAAGTTTAAGGATGTTGTTATACTCAAAATACTCTCACCATATAGGGTTTTTTTTTCCAGGAGAAGTGTTTTGAGTGTAATGACTCAAGTAAATATTGACTGGACTGATAAATGGATTTAACTAGTTAGAAAACAATCAAAACTGCTCCATTTTACCTGAACATGTCATTGGAGTGAGGGAGGCGTTTTAAGATCCAAAGTTTTAAAATATTTTACTTATACATACTTTCTCTATAGAAATGTAGCAGAGAACCACAACACTTGAATAGACTTTTATTTTCTTGGTAATCTACCGAAAATTACATGACTTCACTCTATGTCATTAATTTATATCCTCACCTAAACTAACAACTAACAATCTGAAGTACATTCCTGTGATGAAAATCTGAATGAAACCGCACAAGCGCTCAACAGGCTCACAGGATCATAAACGACCTGTTCAGCAATTCACCTGGCGTTGTAAATTCACAAGACTGGGTCAAGGTTATTAAAGGAGGCATTGTGTTCCACGCAGGCTACTGTACAGTCTAGTTTGTTCAGTGCCGTAGTTCAGAGCAGCCCAGTGGAGCTGCAGAACTCTGCACACACACTTATCAGGTTGTCCAGCTGTCTGACTCAGCCAGGTCTGCAGGCACATGGACACGTAGATAAACTGTTTCAAGGGCAGAAAACAGTTTGAGTTGGAGAACAGCACTTGATGTCTCTCGTCAGTAGTTTTGTTCAGTTCTAGCTCTCAGTGTGAGCACAGGTGTTTGTCCTTTGCACAGGTGTTAAACTCTTATATACCCATTACTGGTTTATAGATTCATAAAACTCTGCACAGTGTACCAGCAGGTGTAACGTTCAGCTGAGAATGCATCTTGCCGTGGCCTCGTCTCTCTCTGGGTATCATTTATAAAAGTGTGATAGCAGCACCAATTCACAGTCTGTTCTCATTTCCAACCTGTCAAATATTGCAGCCTTGTCAGTGATTTCGTTGTCAGATACTGACACACAAAGGCACCTTTTGCAGTTATATGATACACTGCCAGGCAGCGTCAGGTTGTAACACGACTGGCAACGACGTAATATAAAGAACAGGAAAGTCCCAAGAGTATAGGGTGGGTGTTAGGGGACATGGATGGATATTTAGCATGTGATATTTAGACATGAAAGTCAACTGACAAAGCTGCGGTGTTTGACAATTTGGGGTGAGAATGCGTTGCAATACCTCTTAAAGTGTTACCAATGCCAGTAGAGTACTTTATTTGATACTAGTTTATTCTTTTTGTTCGATACCCATTGGGGGTGGAGAAACTTGAACCCATGCTTACGAACATTTTGGAGATGGAAAATTGGCAACGCAGATGGTGAAATGGAAGCCTGATTGTAGAAATTGTCTGATATTTTTTGGTGTGGAGCAGGCCATGTACGTACATTTTGTGTGGACCCTACACGTTGTTTTAAAAAGAGACTGCTAGTCTCTTTCTCAGACCTGATGCGTTTGGTCTGATGTTTTACTGTCTTTATTTGTGTTGCAGTGTAGAAGCAGATGACTTACATTCCCTATCTCCGGTGTGCAACGTCTTGGTGGGGAACAGATGGATTCAACCAAGTCCTCCATATGGGCTTGAACAGTATCTGTGTGAAATAAACAAAAAAAACGGGAGTAATTAGCCTAGACTCTTTAAGAGCTAAGAAAGAAATGTGAATACATGTGTCATTCCTGTTGGTTGATAATTGGTAGAAGCAAAGCAAATAGATTTGCGAACTGTCGAACATATACAAGGGGACCCTCTCTTTAACTTTATTTCTCCGTGCACCTCCAGTTCTAACTGTGTCCTGCAGCCTGGACACGTTATGCAAGACTTGTTTAAATCCCTGCTATTGTTCCAGTGCAGAGCTGCCCTTCCTGTACTGACCTCAATGCCTGAGTCAGTTTGCCATGGCTTTCCACAAGACACACACACAGACAAGAACACCCATTCTTTCCTGCTTCCCGTGCTTTGGGTCGGTTGTTCCTCCAGCTGGAAACATGTAGGAGGGCAGTTTGTTGGAACTGTGCAATGTTATTAAAAGTCCAGCACCTGTTGCTCCTGTATTGCCTCTGTTTTAGGCATTACTGCTCCATTCTCAGACCGGTACTCTATTAGCATGTGTGTTGAGTGAATGCCAAAAGCTTACAGAGCTCAATTCACTTTGATTCGCCACCCCCCCTTTGTCTCAATTGCATAACAGGAGCTACATTGCACGCCCTCTACTTTGAAGCAGCTGCGAGGCACTTCTGCTACAATCTCTCTGGGGAAAAAAAACTAACTTCTTACCTCCGAGATGGATCATGAGGATGCGCTATTCACAGCAGTCCGAAAAGCCAGTATTAAAAATAACCAAGCAATAAATACCAAAGAGAAAATTCCGTTTCAAGTGTGGCTGATAAGTTTTCTGTGCTCCAGCGAAACTTGTGTGACTCTCTGTCTCTTCCAAATGCCTCACAGGGACTCTACATAGTCAAATTAAGACTGTTCACAATGAAGGAATCCAGTTTTCTTTCTTATGACCTCCTGGGGGAATGTAAATATGATAGTTCAGCTGATAAGGAGGAGCACATCGCTACTCTCTGTCTGATAGTATCTGACACAATGACTGTCTTGATTGTCTTGTGTGCACAGTGGCACATCACTGAGAAAAACTGATTTATGGATTTGAAGAAAACATAAAAGCCTACACTGAATGACTGTGATCTCTCAGCTTATTTATGAAAAGCCAAGCCCAAAAATTCAAGGATGGTAATTGTTCCGTGGCCCTGAAAGGGCACGAGATGAAAACATGACATGAAAGCTCATTAGTGCTGCTGCAATGTCGGATGACCTTGTTTTATGTCCAGAGCTTATTGTACAGTTCAAAAAGCTCCATCTCATATAGCAGAGATTAAATAAAGGCTGCTGACACCTTGAACTCTTCAGTGACTCGGGCCGCAGATCACTTTGCATTGCAACAAAGCTTCACTTAACATGCATGTCTGGCATTTTGAAAATAAATGCTGCCCTCTGTTGAGATTACAGGTGCTCTGCAATCTACATCAACTGTGAGGGACGCTTCAGGCAAATATAATAATGTATAAAATTATTGTAAAGGCTGTACCAAATGTTATTTTATTACATTTGAAGCTTCTGTTGAGGTTTTCAAGTAAAGCATTGACTGTCTCTCATAGTTTATTATGACATCATCATCTTTAAAAAAGGAAAAAAAATCCCCCCAAATTACTCACTTTAAATAAAGTAATTTACTGGAATAAAAGAGTAAGTGCTTTTTTTTGTAATAAATCAACAGTCCTTACCAGACTACTGGTAGACCTCCCTGTTAATACAAGTGTGTGCTTCCTTTTGTGTGTGTCAAGCAAACAGTTTTTGATGGCCGTGAAAATGTTGTTTTTAAGAAGAAGAAATACTTTATTAATCCCCGAAGGGAAATTAATTTTTCTCACTCTGGTCTCATTTATACACAGGCCTGAAATACACACACATGCACAAACAGAATGTATACATGCATTAAATGAGATGCCAGAGCGAGGGGGCTGCCCCTGGACAGACGCCCCAAGCAGTTGGGGTTTTGGTGTCTGGCTCAGAGGTGCCCTGGAGGCGAACTGGTACCTCTCCAGCTACCAGTCCACACTCCATATATGGTCTGGACAGGCACTTGGCGCCGGCGACCTTCTGGTTTCTTACCCAAGTCCCTACGGACTAAGCTACTGCCGCCCCAGAGACTAGATGCCAACAAGAACAGACGGAATCAGAATATTTCATTAGAGAAAAACATGTTGTGAATTTGCAATTTGGATATCGCTGTATCGTGATTGTCATAAATGGTGTTTTTCCCCTGTTTTAAAGTCTATATATCCACATTATTGACGATTACTGATAAAAAATCTTAATGTTAACATTTTCTGAAAAAACAACAACAAATAAAACATAGACATCCCTACAACTTTGTTGCATCAGAGAGGGTATGTGGTCAGAAATAATATGTTCGATTTTGTTTCCCAGTCCTGGCACTGATGAAGAGGAGATTTTAAAAAATAGAGCAATATATTGTGTATTGAGTTATATCATAAAAAACATTGGGATATCATTTTCAGGACATATCACCCAGCCCTAGTGTAGCCTAATTTTTGTATGCATCCATGCAGAAATACCAGGTTAAAAAGTATTAATACACCAAGTCACAGTATTTGTTAACCGTATCTTCCAGGTAGCAAACCCTGTGTCACATACATTTAATGAGCAAACCTTCCTTTAATTAGTTAGTTTTTAGCTTCCTAAAAAAGGCCCACTGAAAAAAATCCATATCCGTTTTGGTGTAGGCTGTATTTAGAATATTTTCACCACCGTACCCTGCCTTCAGACAGCCCTGTCCCTGCGGTAACTGAAGCTGTTATCTCTAAACCACCAGACCCAGACAGATGACTGACATAAACAGTCGCCTTAGAACATGGTAGATGCTGGTCTACGACTGCCTCAATCAGTTAGTGTGGACGGTACAGTGGTGAAAACACTTATGATATTGCATACACTTAAACTGATATTGTTTTTTTTTTTAGGTGGCTAAAGTATGTTTTACCGCAGCCTCCGTCCACAACTGTACATCACTTAGCTTCTGTGCTTCAGACCACCATGTTTAATTATATATCATTTCACAGTCAGTTGAAAATAACAACAGAAAAAAGCAAGTTTGCTGACATCACAAATCTCCAAGATTCAAAACAATTACCACTTGTCTACGAAGGAAACAAAAGTGGTCTCCTTGTTGTCTACCCAGAGGTGTTATCGCAACAGCAAAATGATGTGGTCTTACAGACATTAAAAAAAGAACTGCAGCATTCGAATGATTTAGAATTTGAATGTCAGCGTGATGAATGAAGCTTTAAAACTTCAAATCTATTTTGCGCAGCCCAAATTATTAGATCAGATCAGAATCCTTTTTATAAAGAGCCCACTAAATGAAAGAGTCTAAGCGTCATATAACGACATAAATGTAAGTTTTAGTGATGGACGTTTCTCTATGTGTTATTACGTAGGTAAACTAGTTTTTCAGTGTGTTGTCTGTCTATTTCCTTCTCTGTATTTATTTGTGTCCTTTCGTGTGTTTCTATTTAGGTCCTCTGGGGATGGGAGTGGGATTTCCTGCAACACATCTACGCCCATGGAATGTGTACTTGCCTGCCTGATGGTACACACGCACACACGCACACACAAACACTTACACACACCTTTTCCTTCCTGTCCCCAAGTCCAGTTAGCAATGACAGGGAAAGACATATTTTATTCGTTTGACCCCATGGTCAAATGAGGACTGGAGTGTAAGCACGTGTAAGCGTTAAAACAGATGCCGACAATAATTCTGAACCTCGAGTAATAAAAACAACAAACAAAAATAGCATCATTCACAAATCTAAGTTGCTGGGCAGTCACATGCTGAGCCTTAAAATGACCAAATTAAATCAGTTAAAGCCAAGAAATAAACTGTACAAAAATTGGTTCAATACTCTTTTGGTATCATAATTTGTTACTATTACTTTCACTATTCTTTTACATATAATTAACATGTGATGCACATATTGTACATATTACTTATACTTATTTTTCAATGTGTTGTGCACTGTAGTATAATACACATGTCTTATATTTTTAAAAATTTTACATATAAGTGTTAGTAAACATAATAGTATAGTGCACATATTTCTATATTTTTATTTTTATAATTATCTGTATAACTGATCGTAAATTCCTGTCTTACTAATACTTTGTTGTTAACACTGACATTTGTATGACGCACCATGTGAAGTCTATTTCTCATTTGAATAGATAGACTACTTGTACTGTGACATCGTAAATCAAACGATATGTCAGGCCGTTAGTCATTTTTAAACTAATCAGTAACTTACCACTGGCACACACTTGTAAGAATCTTCGGTTCGTAGGCTTCCACGCTTTTTGTTTTTTCTGCCTCCTCTTTTCAGCCTTTGCTTGTTTTTCAAATGTCTGAGGATGATTTCTCAGTCATTGCTGTTTATATGAGTTGAGGGGAGTGTGGCTGGACACAGCTTCCTGTATCTCTCTGATTGGCCGTGAAGAGATTGCCAGAGGGCATGGGCTGAGTGCAGCAGTGTGAGAGTGTGAAGACATGATCAGCTCTAAGCAGCTGCACAGTTCTTTGGTTAAATTTGCTTTTGCTGTATGTAAATGATGTGGTTTTTATCTGTGACATCCTTTACTACAGCACAGCTAACCACAGGAAAGCTTTGAAGTTCAGTGTCAGAGCATGAATTTCAGTTTTCTACATTATGTGTGTTTGATTTATAGTCAGAGTAGTCAAACTATAAAACACTGCTCAGAAACGTTGTGCTTTAATGTTTCCCGCAGAGAAAGTCACTTCCTGCCAGCCCCCATCGAACCACAGCCAAGTTTACATGTGAATGTATTCTTTGTAGATTTATTTTCATTTTTGCTTTGCAAATTGTGCATCTTGTTTAATATTTAACAGTGGTGGAATGTAAAGTACACTTACCCAAGTGCTGCTCTCCCCCCAGGGAGTCTTGTGGGGGATACTGCGGGAATCCGGGGTACGGGGGTCGTTGCAATAAGCCATCCGATCATTGTATAACCAAAAAGAGAGGTTTTGTTATATTCATGGGCAGGATTTCAAGGCTCAGGGGGAAGTGTCGGCTTTAGAGACCTCCGAATTGCACCTCTGCTCTTTGCAGATGATATAATAGAAGATAGGGTGAGGAGCTCAGACATACGAGGGAGCTCGGAGTAGAGCCGCTGCTCTTTCACGTCGAAAGGGGCCAGTTAAATTGGTTCTGGCATCTGATCAGGATGCTTCCTGAGCGCATCTGGTTAGAGGTTTTCCGGACACGTGCAACTGGCAGGAGGCCCCGAGGCAACCCAGAACATGCTGGAGGGATTACATATCTCATCTGGTCTGGGAACACCTTGGGGTCCCCCAGGAGGAGCTGGAAAGCATTGCTGGGGAGAGGTCTAGTCGCCCTTTGTGACCTGGCCCCGGATAAGCGAATAAAAATGGATGGATGGATGTTCTTAAGCGCAAATTTGATGTACTTGTACATTTCTTGAGTAACTCCATTTTATACTTCTACTGCACTCTAATATCGTACTCAAGTAAATTTTCAATGCCGTACTTTTCTTTGTAAAGGAGTATTTTCACAGTCTTGCCACTTTTACTCAAGTGAAGGATCTAAATACTTCCTCCACTTCTGTTTGTGAGCTGTTGTTGTTTTCACAATAGCTGCGTTCCAAATCTCACACTTTTTATTTTTATTTTTACAACGTACTGCTGTTGTCCTTACAAAGTACATATTGTTACATGCAGTATGCACCCAACTGGTACATGCTACTTTGTGATAATATTGCGTTCTGAACTCTGACCCTCTGGCTCATATATCTGTTACCTTGGGAATAAAAAAATACACCATTCACCGAGCTCACCACAGACGAAGGTCAACCCGGAGAGCTCTTCTGTTGTTACTTTGCAATGTGTGTAGTTTTAACCTCTAAGTTATACCTGCATACATTGTTGATTCTAACATATTATATTCATGACAGTAAAAGTACATGTGCATATCTTTGTAGTTGTTATTTAGATAGTTATGCTCTCTTGTTGTTGGTAATGTTTATTAGTATTCTACTCCCTTAAAAATTAATATTCCTATTGGTACTGTTTGACTGGTCATCAGTCACTTTAATGCGCTGTCATCTGTCAGTGTGGCTTCTGACAGCGTCAATGAGATGTCAAGCTGTCATCTAATTGCAGCTCAGTTGACGTGATGAATCTTCCGCTACGCAGAGAAATGTGGATCAGAATTAGTAGAAACTAGTCCATATCCATTGGTAGCTTTGTCACCTTCTACCTATGCCAGTCCTCAGTGACTATGTGCAGTTTCACGTAGACTGACCACGTCAGTGAGTAGAAAAATGTGGGACAGACAGAATGACTGACTGACAGAATGACACACTGAGAGTTTCCATGATTATGTACAGCAAACCATACCATGACTTAGTCATACCAAAAATGAGAAAAAATCACCCAAACATTGGTCCACAGGGGAAGCCACAGCGATCGGTCGCATTTTAGCCATTTTTAAGCATTTTTCTGTTGTTATAGCGCCACCCAGTTGCCAATTAGAGTGAAATTTCTCCAGTCACCTTGAGGCATCCTGTTCTACATATCTACCAAGTTTAGTAAAAATTGATATGGCGGTTAGGCCTAGATAAGAAATTATCTCTCTAGCGCCTCCATTTTGTTTGATGGGGTCAATAATGGAGGGGTCCCCTCAGATTATGTGTGGTCATATGCCTACAAAGTAACGTGGTGATCGGCGAAACCCTTGAGATGTTATACACCTTTATGTGATGAGCCAGCCCTCCGCAATATTCATTGCCTTATAGAAGCTCAGTTTTAGTAAGTTTTCCAACTTTTGCCAAGAGGGAACTTTGGATTGGTCCCTAGATTATGTTCACCCAGTAAAGTTTCATGTCTCTACGACATACGGGGCATGAGATATGCCCATTCAAAGTTTGCAATTTCAGTGGGTTGCTATAGCGCCCCCCTTTGGCCAACTGCTGTAATATTGCTTCATTCGCATCCTCCCATGACCCTCTACCACTGTGCCAAATTTCACATGGATTGACCAAGTCAGTGAGGAGAAAATGTGGAACAGACACACACAGACAGAGTTTTCGTCATTATATAGTAAGAAGACAAATAGATCCTACTGAGTAGCTCCCATTAGAGGGTATTTTTTGGGTATTTCCTCGGTCCAGCACCCACTCCATTGGACACTGGGTTGTGTGTGTCTTTTCTATATATATTTTTTTATCTGTAGCTCAGACCAGACGCAGTAGAACATCCTGGTGTTTTTGGTATACTGTATTTGACATTCTGTATATTAGGACATAAATCTTTATCTGGCATACTAAATAGTGTGGTGGTATGGGGATTGGAACATACAGAATGCTTTTATTTCCTTGCTTGACCATATGAACTTGTGCAACACCTTTTGTTTATTGTGGAATGTGGAACAACTGAGACATACTGTCGAATTTGCACACATTGCAGGCTTTCATCATTTGTTTTGTAAATGGATGTACGTTTTCAGAATGCACTTGTTCTTCTTTACACTAACGAAAGGGAAAAATGTGCGGAGCTTGTGATTTATAGGTTATTATTAGGCAGCAGTTTTACTGATCTGGCCCACATGAGATCAAACTGAGCTATATGTGTCCCATGACCTTAAATGAGTTCGACACCTGTGGTGTAAACCAGGGGTAGGCAGCCTGTGGCTCCCCAGTGGCTCTCTTTGACTTTGACAAAAAAAAAAAAAAAAATTAAATAAAAATATTAACATTATTTAATTTTATATTTAACATTTTGATTTTATTCATCATTGTTGCTGGCTTAAAGAAATTCTTCCATTCTCCAACTGTACACATGTAGCCTTAGTAAGGCAAGGCAAGGCAATTTTATTTATATAGCACCATTCATACACAAGGCAATTCAATGTGCTTTACAAGAGAAAACATTAAAGGAGCAATAGATCATTAAAAACAAAAGTCTTGCTTTTAGCAAGACAATAAATAGTTAAAGACAGTGCAGAAAATGCATTTAAAAAGCAAACACAAAGCAAAAGCAACAGCAGACAAATATAAAAACAATAGCTACAGATTATCCTAACAACAAGTTACATATCTAGTTCACTGGTAAGCTGCAGTAAATAGTAATGTTTTAAACCCTGATTTAAATGAGCTGACAGTTTCAGCCGACCTCAGATATTCTGGAAGTTTGTTCCACAGGCGGGGAGCATAGAAACTGAAGGCTGCTTCACCGTGTTTGGTTTTGATCCTGGGAACACTGGCTGTGTTGTTGAGTCGGGGGTTTCCTCAGTAGTAATGGTTTAACATTTCGTCAACCTGAAAGTGTGTCATAGGTCTATGACCTGCCACCTTTTTCTTTACACTTTGCCAAACCTCAACAGCAGTGGCTAGTCTTGACAGAGTCGTTTGCTTCACCACCAATGCTGCAAATACCAAAGAGTCACATAAACACATTCCAGAGGAGCCATTTTGTGGTAAAACACACCTTTGAATGCCCATTTAGATCCATTTTAACGTCTATAGTCTCATTTTAACTTAGTATGAAATGTTACCATAAGGCTTAAATATGTTTAACGGCTCCAGGCAGATTTTTTAATTTATTTTTTTGTCTAGAATTACAATTTGTCAGAGCGTGTTGGTGACCCCTGACCTGAACCATCTGAACTTGCAGTTCCTGTTTGCTCCACTGGGGGCGCTGTGCTGTCGAGTCGGGGGTTTCCTCAGCACAAAGATGTTTGATGTGCAAGTGATAGATAACTCTGCTGCAAACCGCTCAAAACACAACCGAGCAGATTCGTGTTTTTCCAGCACAGCATCACCAACTATTTTTGTCTGAGTGTTGCACGACGGTGACGCACATGTGCAGACCAGTAAAAGTGGAATATTTTAGTCCACATCGACATATTGAGGAAGGTGCTGAAGACGAGGATCCACGGTGGGGTTGTTGTCTGGCTGGCAGCGTGACATCTTCGCGGTGTCCGTCAGATAAACACTTGTGTTGGTATTTTGTTGCTGCCTGTTAGCTTGAAACCCAAATTGCCTCATCGGTGTCGTACTTGGCACATACACCGGCTATTATTTCGCTTTTCCTGAAGCTAGTTTCGCTAACACTGACAGCTCTCTCTCTGCAGTCGAGGGGAGTTAGATGTTGTCGGTTTCCTGTCGTTAGTATCAGTGATATTACATAATGTGGCGGTAAGCCGTCGGTTTAGCTTTATACCAGTCCGGTTTTTTAAAAATACGCCCGTAACTCTCAGGCCTGTCAGAAACATTGAGGTGACATTAGTTGTACTAAACAATGGGAGTCAACAGAGTCTACATTAGCATAGGATATGCTACCTTTGGCACCCTGGTTGGACTTTCGGCTTTCTTCGTCTGGAATATAGCCTACAAACAGCCGTGGACGGCGGCCATGGGAGGCCTGTCAGGTACGTGTTTAACTGTTAAATGTTGCTGGGATTGTCTTCATCACATCATACTGGAGCATTTCACTCAGGTGGTGTGATCCTGAGACCAGGCCTGCACAGTCAGACATCACACTGTAATCCTCTCACAGCAAGATGTGTGTTGTACTCTATGTTCTTTATTTGGTTTCACTCTTATCACTGAAATGTTAACTCGTGATTTGCTGTCAGTAATTGTTTAAATTGAGTTTTGTTCTGTGTTAGCTAGCTGGATGAATACTCTCACTAATGTGGGTCACGCTTGTGCATATGACCAGCTGATCCCCCTCCTCAGCATCACCTTTAAAGGCGACCTACACCCACTTTCACAATTCATTCAAGTTATTCCTATGAGCTAAGACAGCCCGAAATTATTAGTAACATTGAACTCTCCTCCAAATCTAATAACTAGAGAGCTAAAACATAAATTTGTTATGTAATAAAATATAAAGTCTGGAGCTGCTCCTTGGCAAATGAACTGGGAAATATGTTATAGATGACACTGAGAGCAACCAGGGAAATGCTCTGAGTGCACTTTGTTTAACAACTGAGAACACTACAATAGAATAAAGCTTATTTCGGTATATAAAAAAGAAAAATTAGACTCCCAATTAACGTCTACGGAGCAGCTCCAGAATTTTATGTATGCTTACTTTATGCTTGATCAGTTTTGACATCACATGTTTGGGACTCTGCCGCTGTCTGTGTTTTCTGGTTTTGAGACACTGAGTCGCTCATTTTCACAAGCATTGATTGAACTTTCCAAAGCCATGGAAATAACCATTGACATTTTGAACTTCAGAGCTCTTCTGATACCATTTTTTTTCTGTCCCGATACCGATTCCAGTACCTGAACTTGCATATTGGTTGATACTGAGAACCAGTTCCGATACATCCAGCTGTATACTGTGGATGTGAAATAACTGCCATCATCAGGGTTTCACACACATTCATTTGCTTGTGGCGCCCCACCACGATTAAAACATTTACCGCCACGTTTAGATTTTCTGTTTTTGGAGCTGGAATATATATACCGTGCATCACATTCTTGGAGCGCAGAGCATACTGTTGGCACAGATGTTGCAGCAGAATGCCAGGCGCTGTGAAAGTGAAACTGTCACTCTTAAAAGTTTGCTTTCACTAACAAACCGTTGCTCCTCTCATCTGTTGATCTGATTTGATCAGCTCTGATCAGATCTACTGATCAGTTATGCACCTAGTGACTCAAAACTCAAAACTGCTGCTGAAAAAAAGAGTTCTGTCTCTGCTGTGTTCATGGACATGCAAAAACATTTGAATTTAGAGAGGGGACGCAGTCTGATACACAAGGACACACAACAAAATAAAGTGAAGTTATACACCCACCCCAAAGTTTATACTTTAAAGCATTTCCAGTACTAGTAGTCAAACAATGCTACTTAATTTAGGTGATGTTCCTTTTTCAACCGGCCATAAACAACACCAGGTTTAGTGAATGTCACTTTTAGGATGTGCAGCTCAATATGTATTATTGCCTGACCCATATTTGCTTTTGAGGGCTACATTTGAGAGATAAAACAATAAATAACAGTATATGATACTGGCTGATAGAAGGAGATTAACAGCAATGAATTTCGAGTGGGGCATTTTGGTGATTAAAAATAATCAACTACGTGATGCAGACATATGTCTGTGCTGCATGTTCTTGTTACTTAATGACTGCCATGTTTCTTTCAACAGGAGTTTTGGCGCTCTGGTGTCTTGTCACACACATCATGTACCTGCAGGACTTCTGGCGCACTTGGCTCAAAGGTCTCAAGTTCTTCATCGCTGTTGGTGTGCTCTTCTCCGTTTTGGCGGTGGCCGCCTTGATCACCTTCCTAACTATCGCCATCACTCAGAAGCAATGTAATCCTCTCTCTACTCTGATGTTCTGTATGATATACTACTCATATACTTATTCACTCAGAGAATTGATTTCTTAATGCATCCCAATTAATCACTCTGCTGTTTCTGTCCCACAGCTCCCACTGACCCGAGGAGCCTCTACCTCTCCTGTGTGTGGAGCTTCCTGACTCTGAAATGGTCCTTCCTCTTGGGTTTATACTCCTACAGATATCGCCAGGAGTTTGCGGACATCAGCATCCTCAGCGATTTCTAGTCAGTGCTGATTTCACAGACTGCAATGGACTTTTGAAGGTTTTAAGCTGCCAGCAGGAGCTGGTCAAAGAGCTTTTGTTACAAAGAGGTGGAAAAGCAGACCTGGCTAGATTATAAAAATCATCTGACTTTTACCATATATGGAGTTGCACTTGTCGCACTTGCTTAACAAGCTTTGTATTTGTATCGTTACCTGTTCTCCTACTTTTAATGACCCACATATTATACTCCTGTAAGTAGTCATAAGTCTAAACCTCTGAAGACTGGAACTGCTTTTGAATTAATTGCTTAAGGCGATTAACGGAGAGACATGCTGTGGTTTGTCAGACAGATTTTACCTTGGGATTGTTTAATCTTAAAACAGCTAATGCACACAAGGAAATCCCCACCATAACCAGCTTTTAATCCAGTGATAAGATGTTAAAATGAAAGTGAAAATACTCTCAAAGCTGAAATCCTCACAACCAAAACTAAAACCTACCTGAAGCCACTCTGCTAATTGCTTGGTTGACGGTGTTTGCTGGAGTGCTTGAATGTTTGTACCCAAATGAGCTTTTTCATAGTCGCAGTTTTGAACCTCATCACCAGACAGCCACTGTCTCAGTGTCTGCAGAGTCGGTCTCTTCGCTCCCTTCATCGCCAATGAAACAATTTGAGAAACAAATCTTTTTAAATCTAATCAAGTATGAGTAGTTGAGCTCTCATTGAAAGCTTTTTAAAGAGGATTGTATGTGTCCTCCCTTCATGCCCTGCTTTCCTTATAGAAGAATTGAAGAAAAGGCATTCCTGTGGAATCTGTGCTTTTCATGTTTTACTCCACCAGGGGGAGACTTGCTTTGTTTCTGTCAAGAGTCCACTGGAAAATGACGACATTCCTCTGAAGAGAAAACACAAATGAATTTGATATATAATTGCACTTTAGTCTTTGATATGGATGCCATTGTTTTGCACACGGATCCTGATACAAGGGGTCAAAAACAAATCATGTTTTACACATGGTCATCTCTGTCTCACCCTTTTAAATGTTGAAATACACTGTTTATATGTATCATTTATTTTACAGTTCATATGATTTGTGTAGGTCAAGTTAAATCAAGTTTTGTAATTAGTTTAGTTCCAGCTGTTGCGCATGTCTACCTTTAACCATAAAACATGTTTAAATGTATTTCTGTTGATGAGAGAATGAATGTGAGGATGCTACATGTATATAGAACCCATTAAAGTCGCATTAATTGTTAATTAAATCATGTCTCCGTGCTCTGTACTGAACACATACAACAGCATCCAAACAAATCAACATGTAAGTAATTCAGCTGCACCTGCAAGGCTGAAGCTTTTCAGTTTCTTAGCTCCACCCTGAAGGTGTAGAGGGTCTTTGGCGTAGCTTGATAAGACATCAAACAAGTGGGCAATACACACATGTGAGCCAAATGCCTGCAGACGTTGTGCTTCAACAATAAGGTACAGTGCTTTCTTTCCACATTTCTGGATTAATACAGAATCAGAGCTTCTGAACATACTAATGTTAAAGTCAGCATGTTAAATTCTGGAGGTCAGTTTGTTACTTGCTGCCATTTTGATTCATTCAAAATCTTTTACAAAATGCACATTGTTAACTGTTATTAATTGTAAATAAAATGCATTGTAGTCTTCACAGGTGGTTTTTAAATCGTTAAGAATCTCTTTACAAATTCAGTTATTTCTTCTTGACTTGTAATCTTCCTAAACTCTTACAGTTTAACAAGAAATTTTTACCTTAAATGAATTATGCTTTTTGCTCAAACTGTGTTGCTACTTACATCTAAACACTAATTTGGCAGTTTGCTCACTTCATGTTTTCAAATGCAGATATTATTTTAAAATGTAGATTTTCTTACAGACCGTAGATTGTGTTGGACTTGTCAGATTATTTCTACAGCATGCAGACTGCAAACGAACTGAATGATCTTGTACGTGCGCTATTATTTACCTGGTGCTGAGCAAATATTTTAGCAGCCTGCCGACCTGTTGGCTGATCCTTCAAGGTTAGATTAAGGCCTCGCACTTGAAATGTGACACTTCAATGTAAAACGACAGAAGTGCAATCCTAAAAATCCACTTTGTTTTCCACAACTGTTAAGATAAAATCATCAAATCAGTTGGGCTGGGTTTAAAGATACAGTTGGTAACTTGTATAAAAATAAATCTTTGTCATATTTGCAGCAACTCACTATATATAGATAATAGTCCATAAGCCAAATAATCTAAGAATAAAGTAATGTTGCTCTGAGTCCTCTTAGTGCTTATAATGGGATTTGCAAGAATCCACCACACGAGTGAAAAGAACCAAACAGAGCTGAGGAGTCTCTGATCATGTCAGTTACTGCTGATGAACTACGGTCAGTCTATCAAACTAGGCAGCACTGATCAAATATGAATCATCAGTGTCACTGCGTTGCCTCAAAATGTTTTCAGAAACACATTTTAGTGTACTGTTTAGCTGTAATTCTGTTCAGCTGGTGCCTGGTTTTATCTGTTAGCCTGATTGTTAGCTTGACTGTTTCCAACATGGCAGCCAGGTCGAACCTTTCTCATTTTCTGTGGCCATCAAACTGTATAACTCCTCCATCTTCTGTAGGGAGGAGAGACAAAAATATTCACCTACATTACGTGAATATCACTGAAATGATGTATATTACTACTTTTCATTATCAATATTTTCTAAAATCATGTGCAGCACTACTTCTCATTTTTATATACCATATAACATAGATGATCAAGCGCAGTCTGCTTTTCCCACCATTTTAGTTCATTTTTAGTAACTCCTGTTCTTACTTATTCCTATTATTACTCTAATAGGCACTAGTTTTCACTTTTGCTCCTTGAAAACACTTAATCTTGTATATTTGCTAGATATTTAATACTCTATTGTTTCTAAAACTGGGCCCAGTGAGTGATCCTGACCCAGGAAACCCACTCGGTTTGTTGGTTGTTTTTCATGTGTTGTAGATTCTTGCAAATGCCATTAGAAGCACGACGAAGAGGCAGAGGAACATGACTTTTTTGTCTCGCACTACTGTCAGGAGATAGTGACAGTTTCACTAATATGTCAAAAACTTATTTTTCTAACAGTTGCCACCCACAGCTTCAGTGATTGACAGTAGCAGACATTTGTATTGTGCTTCCTCTCTGTTAAACATCTCTCACATCTCCTGCACCGAGTCTTGTGATTTCACGAGTGACTCAGATGGTTGCCTGTTTGTTCTTTGGGTTTTTCTTCAAGCCACTGCTATTTGCCCGGGGTGGTGGTCTCGAGATGCACAGAGTCTTGATTCATAGTTAATCAGCGCTGCCTTGTTTGACAGTTTGACCACAGCTCACAGCAGTGGTTTACATGACTGACAGCTGCGTCAGAGACTCTGCTCTGATCGATTGGTTTCGTTCACGTGCAAAATGCCATTATAAGCACTAGGAGGAAGTGGGGGAACATGATTTTTCTCATAGATAATTTGTGTCATGTACTACTATGTGATGAAGTGAGTATGAGTTTTTTAACTCCAGCTTTAAAATTCAATTTTGTTTTTGTTTAAGGTAAAAAATCAAGTGTGTAAACAAGCGTGTTACTGTTTAAGTAGAATTATATTGACACACCTTGACTTGGTTAGTTGATTTTAGTACAATGTAAGTCCTTGACAAAAGGACATAATATTAGACAGAGCTTTCTATGGTTTTAATGTGTCTCAATGTGCTATAATAGCCATGCACCAGGACCACCCACGTTATGTGATTGACAGGCCGGCGTATAACCTCCCAGACTTTGACAGAGAGTTTGACAAGAAGAGTCGACAATTCCCCGTTGGAGAGAAAGTGAAGAAACTCTTCAGGTACTGAATTGCAATCTCGCCGCACAGTCAACACGAACTACATGTCTTCCCATCACACAAACTCTACCTCTGACAAGCTTTGTGTTGTGATCAAACGGCGGAGAGCCCTGTAGCTATGACTCAATATAAAGTTTAGACATGTGTTACGGGCTTTTTCCAAAGTAACAACCAGAAAACCCGAGCTCTTCAAAGAGTTTCCCTTGTTTGTTTCTGTCAGATGCTCTGCGCTGAGACTGAAGGGCTTGTTATTCAGACATCTGCCCGTTCTGAGCTGGCTCCCCAAGTACAAAGTGAAAGAGAACCTGCTGTGTGATGTCATCAGCGGGGTCAGCGCCGGCACCATTCAGGTTCCCCAAGGTTACTCGATACTCTCCTCTCTCTGATGCCTTTGTATAAGACACACTGACTGAAGCTAGTTGCAGCAGTGTTGTCTCCAGTATATACCACAGTGTTTGTATTTTCTTTATATCTTGTCGTGATTTATATGACAGATATAAAAAGGTTTCTGTTCTTTCCAGGCATGGCATTTGCCCTCCTCGCAAACCTCCCTCCTGTCAATGGTCTCTATTCCTCTTTCTTCCCTCTCATCCCATATTTCTTCATGGGCACTGCTCACCAGATGGTCCCAGGTAAATCAGAGTGATTTATCTGCAGCGATTTCATATGATGACAGTGATAAGTTGCCAGAGCTGCACAGTGCCGATCAGATGCGCTCCGCCTAACTCTGCCCAGTTTGCAGTTTGGCAAAGAAAATAGATGTGACACACTACTTTCTACGTTCAGGTACGTTTGCTGTCCTCAGCATTATGGTGGGAATCGTGTGTCTTAGGCTGGCACCAGAGTCAGACTTCAGTCATTTCAACGCCACTCTTAATGCCACAGTAGTGGACACAGATGTGATGAACGAGGTTCGCCTGGGAATATCTGGAACTCTGGCCTGTCTCACTGCAATCATACAGGTACTCCGCACTAAACGCTCAGTCTTTTAATGTGACATTTGATAGAAATGAAAGACATAGGGTTCATTTGATGTTGAGAACCGCTTCTGTCTGTGCAGATCGGCCTCGGCTTCATGCAGTTTGGGTTTGTAGCCATCTATCTGTCAGAATCCTTTGTCAGAGGCTTCATGACGGCTGCAGGATTACAGATCCTCATCTCAGTGCTCAAGTATCTTTGGCATCAAAGTGCCACCTTACAGTGGTCCACTGGCTGTTATATATGTAAGTGATTCCTCGTATTGTGTTTAAAAAACATCAAAAGACTGGTTGAAATTTTTTTCATTAAAGAATGTAATTTCTTACAGACTCTTGTAGATATTATAGGTGGCCTTCCAGATACCAACATAGCGTCGTTAGTGTTTGCTCTGGTCAGCAGCGTAGTTCTGATGGTGGTGAAGGAGCTGAGTGCACGCTACCGCCACAAGCTGCCCTTCCCCATTCCTATGGAGATCATTATTGTAAGTAGTCTGTCGTTTTCCATTTCTCTGAAGACACAAATATGGAGTGTTAGAGTCAGACATAAGGGACAAAACATTGAGGAGAATACATATATTTTTGTTTTGCATCACAAGGATAAAATCTATGTGGAGAATAAGGTCAAAATTTGAAGAATTAAGTTGAAATGTCGAGGAAAAGTCAGACTTTCAGTTTTAATACCAGGCATAAGAATAAAAATCACAAGGAAGATGTTTTGGGTTTTTTTTGCATTTGAAGAATAAAGTCGAAATGTTGAGAATGAAGTTGACATTTTAACAATTAGGTTGTAATGCTGAAAATTAAGTTCAAATGACAAGAATGAAGTTGCAATGTTGAGAATAAAGTTGAAATAGCATTTGAGAATGAAGTCAAAATGTTGACCTCACATTTCAAGAGAACTTTGAGAATAAATCTGCGTCTATGGCTGCCTCTACAGAATGACTTGGGGACTTGCATTTCTCTTTAGTGCAGAAACAAAGTGGTCAGTGGATAGATGAAAGGATATTGATGGTTACACCCGGGAGCAATACAGACATTTAATGGACCAGAGGAATTGACTTTCTTCTAGACATTTCAACTTTATTTTGGACATTCCTCCTCTCATGTTTTTCCTATATGCCTTGCCTTAATATCCTTCTGTACACAAAACTGCACTTCTTCAATCTTTGTTTCATTTCATGAAGTGTTTCTATATTCGTGACACATAAAGTAAAAGGTTGATAGTGGTGGTTGATTCCTGTTCCTGCTCGACACAGGTGGTGGTGGCCACAGCCATCTCAGGCCCTCTGCATCTTCCGAGATCTATCACATGGACATAGTGGGAGAAATTCCTTTGGGGTAAAGATACAGTACATCAGCATACCTACAATCAATGGTTGTTTCGTTGATTCAAATTATACATGCAGCTAATTTTTTTATTATTCAGTTTAGATGTAATTCTTGCCTCTATTTTCAGATTCCCAGCACCGATCCTGCCAACAGTGAGTCAGTGGGAAGACATGTTGAGCACAGCTTTCTCCCTGGCAATCGTTGGTTATGTCATCAACCTGGCTATGGGCAGGACACTGGCAGCAAAGCACGGCTACGACGTGGATCCCAACCAGGTAGAAAACTGCATATCTTTTACTAGTTCAACATTAAATGTGTTATTCCATTTTATAAATACCAATCCAATCCAACTTTATTTATATAGCACCATTCGTACAATCATGCAGCCTAAGGTGCTTCACAGAGAACAATTAAAACACAGAGAAAAACAACATCTAAGATTTACAGTAATAAACACAAATGTGTAAAATAAATAAAAGTTAAAAAAAAATATCTAAACACAAGGGATTAGAAATATTAAACAAAAGATAAGTGAAAAACTGAGGCAACAAATATCAAAAAGCTAAGCTTTGAAGATGCGTCTTAGTTCAGACAATGATTCGCGAAGAGACAGACAGAGAAAAGCTGCAAACTGATGACTTCAGCCGACCTTGTAAAAGCTAAAACTGCTGGCGGCTGGTTTTAGAACTGAAAGCACATCGACTGTTTCAACAGCCAATCCTGTTGTAGTGAAGTCCGCAGGTCAAGTCAAATGACCACAGGCAGCATGTTTGCTTGCTGTGGCAGGTGCTCCGTCCCCACCAAGCCCTCTGTTTCCACAACTGTATCCAGTATCTCACTATCACTGTCCTCATTTATATTTTAAGAAGCTGCAAATTATATTCAGCCACAAACTCAGCCTGAAACGCTGCAAATCAGAACAGAAGTACAGAGAGTTGTTGCATAGAGATGATACACTGTGTCATCGAGTTGCAGCCAGCAGGTTTTTAGAACGTTGCAGTATGGCACATTGCAAGTAGCTGCATGTTTCAACTCATCTCCTCGCAAATCTTTGGTCTGCAGTGGGCTTAAGATTTCTTTTAAAAATGTCCACAGAGGTTTAGTACTTAAAATGCTCAGGTAGACTTCTTCCACAGACTTGGGCGTCAGTTGTTAAACGCTGACCACATGTGTGTTCTTGTGCAGGAAATGTTGGCTCTTGGCTGCAGCAATTTCCTCGGGTCCTTCTTTAAGATCCATGTGATCTGCTGCGCCCTGTCTGTGACCTTGGCTGTGGACAATGCCGGTGGAACATCACAGGTGAGTGCTGCGTTACCACTCCAAAGTACTTTAACTGTGTAATTTATGATGTGCAGTTTAATGAGAATTAGTGTGAACTACAAGGAAGCTACTAACATCTGCACCTCTGTTGCTGCCCTCCCATAGTTTGCCAGTTTCTGTGTGATGCTAGTCGTAATGGTTACCATGCTTGCACTTGGAGCCTTCCTAAAACCACTTCCAAAGGTTGGTGAACAAACGAGTATGACACTTCAGAAATTAGACAAAAAAATCCAGGCATGATTAGAAATATACGTAATCTTGGTTTCCACAGTCAGTGCTCGGAGCCTTGATTGCAGTCAACCTGAAGAACACACTCCTCCAGCTCTCTGATCCCTACTACTTGTGGAAGAAGAGCAAATTGGACTGTGTAAGTCGAAGCCTTGGATGCAATATTGCAGCACAATGTGATGTCTGTTTTTTGTCCATATTTTATCTCATTCTATTGTTCTTTCTCTTCCAGTGTGTGTGGGTTGTGTCATTCTTGGCCACGTTTTTTCTCAGCTTGCCGTATGGAGTAGCTATCGGAGTGGGCTTTTCCATCCTGGTTGTGATATTCAAGACGCAGTTGTGAGCAAACACTATATTTTTATCCAAAATTTAAAAAAAGAGAGAAAGCAACAGAGTGTGAAGTGTAATAAATGTACTGCTCTTTTTAATAATGTGTTCCCTGTAGTCGTAATGGTTCGGCAATGGCTCAGATCGTGGACACAGATATCTACAAAAACCCGAAGGTGTACAGTAAGGTATGAAAACAAAATATCTGTGTGTATTTTTGTTAGTACACATAATCTAAGAGGAAGTACATCTAATCTTTTTGTATTCTCTCTGCAGGTCGTGTCAATAACAGGTGTGAAAATAGTGAACTATTGCTCACCACTCTATTTTGCAAATGCTGAAATATTTCGACAGAGGGTCATCAGAAAGGTACGGCGATAAAAATACCTGCTTTGCTGTCGTTTAAGGTTTGAATTATGTGACATATGTGTGTTAATGTATAGGCATATTTGTGTCTAGACCGGACTGGACCCTGGTAAACTCATCCTGGCCAAGAGGAAGTTCTTAAAGAAGGAGCAGAAGGAAAAAGAGAAGGAGGAGAAGAAGGACAAGGAGACAAGAAGGAGGAAACCCAGCTCTTTGGTTAACATGAAAGCTCAGGTGGGATCAAGTATATGTCATGACACGTGTTTGACCTAACAGCTCATAGCTAGAAACAAAATCTTAAATGGGTCATTTTCCACCAGTTGCCTTACAAATATTTGAAATACAACCCGTGACCTTTTCTGTGCACCTTCCTCTGTGTATTTCCTCTAAATCTAGACCATATCTCAGCTTGAACTGCAAAATGACTTTGATATGAGCGATGGCAGTGCCAGCAAAGCTGAACCTCCCAGCAGCTATGTCAACTTCCGCTGTAGTGACATTGAGCTGGGCGAGCAGGCGCCCGACCAAGAGTCGGCCAGTCCCTCTGCTGTCACACTGGAGTCCCAGCCCATGCCCTTCCACACCCTCATCCTCGACTTGGCAGGAGTCTGCTTCATAGACCTCATGGGCATCAAAGTGTTGATAAAGGTTAGAGGCTTGTTTGCAATACTAGATTCTCTCTCAGGACAAGTGGTTGAAATATTTTTTAGAACTATTTGGGTTCTTTATAAGCAAGAAAAGACGAAAATGACGACAATAATGATTTGAATAATGATGATAAAGATATACAACATTTTATAGGGTATAATTTAGATGTTTTTAATCATTAGCGAAAAGCACATCAGTTATTATTTTGTCTTAAACATTCTTCAAAAATTAAGTTTATTTAAGATGATTTTTAGCTAATAGCTAGCTTTAACTGACACTTAAGTGATGTGTAAATGAACATTTCCAGTTTTATATCATTCACCTTGTGTTATGTTTAATTCATAAGGAAAACTGTTTTTTCTCGAATGCCTCCACAGTGAACGAAGAATCCAAAAACTGAAAAATCTTAATTAAAGTCATGCAGTTTAATCTAAATCTCATTGCTCAGTGCTTCCCAAACAAACAGCCCTTTCCGACATGTAACTGAACGGAGAGTGAAAGTTGTCTATGCTCTCTTCAGTGCCAGACTCCACTGGCACAATAGTGATTTTACCTCGCTAAAAACGAGAGCTGCTGGTCCAACACTGGATCCTTAATCACTAGTTTATTTGTATTATTGTGTGACTTTGCTGAATCTGAACTAACCCTTTAAAACATCCAAGTCAAACAATAACACAAACAAACCAACTGATTGAGGCAGTGGTCGACCCGCAGCTCCAGGTCAGAGATGTAACATTACTGCTTTGTAGTGTTGGTACACTTGTGAGTCTGGCTTTGAAGAGAGTTTCACTTGTAGTTCAGTCCCCAGTCAGAGACAGCTTTCTGTTTGAGATGTACTGAGCATATGGCTGGAAAATAAGACTTGGATATGCAGCACGAGCTGTGTTTCAGTTTGTAAACGGATGTCTTGATATATATGTTTTGCTGACTGGGTCTGTTTCGCAGACCCCTTTTTACTTCAATTCATCAAGAATTTTTTGGGATTCTTCGTTCACCAGAGACATGCGAGAACAAATTAAACACAAATTCAATGTTGCGATTCAATGTTGATACACAAATGGTAATTTTGGGGGGTAAATTATTTCCTCAAGTTAACTGACACAAGCTCAATCAGAGCATCATTCAACATTTCAGTGTCTGATGTTAAAATGTTCATGCTGAAGACACACAGAGCCAGATAAAATGCAAAAGAAATGTCTAAAAAAAAGATTCACAATTCTGTTGCTCTCCTCTCCAAGTCTATCTGTAAGTCTAAGAACCCCTAAAACATAAAAGATTATTTTTTCTGTACACATCGAATATTGAACCTTTTTTGACCAAAACATTCTTTGGTTTGGGAGATTAAATCCAGTCATTCTCTCCTGAAGCTTTTTATTATAAGAGAATTTTAGTATGGCTGTATATGATCATAATTTTTCCAACCTGTCCATGAACAGTCTTCTCTTTGTCTTTCTCCACATAGATGAACTCAAGCTACACAATGCTGGGCATTAAACTATACCTGGCGAATGTTCAAGGTAAAATCTTAAATGACTTCAGTGCATTTCACACTTGTTGGCTCTACCGAACAGTCGGCATGGAAACGGAGACCTAGTCATTCATTCAACATTAAATCCATATCGCTGTGAAGGACACTGGTAGAATGAGTGGACAACTGTAAATCAGAGATTAAATCTTTAAACCTGTCATAGATAGCACGTGACGTCTGTTTCCTAGTGAGATAAAGATTTTGGTTTGACGCACAGTAATTGTAATTTGTCATGATTGACTACCGTTACGAATTTTCTTTTCATGGCAAATAGTGTAGCTTTTTTGCTTTAAACAGCACAGGGATGTCAAGGCAAAGTACGCTTTTTCATTGTGTTCAAGTCTTTGTGTGATATTTGCCGTCTTGCAGCCCAGGTGTATGAAGAACTGGAGGCTGGAGGAGCTTTTGATGACGGCAATATTGCCCGCAGTAATCTTTTCCTTTCTGTCCACGATGCCATTGTGTTTGCTCAGCAGACCTCTGGAGAGCGGCAAGTCTCCCCAAAGGTAGGCCCCCACTGTATAAAATAACCTTATCATACAAATCCTTTTCAAAACATCACATACAAACACCTGCTGTTCAAAGGTTCTCAGGTTAGGGATACAGGGAGAGATTAAGACGAGTAGAAAAGCAAGATTTATTTTCTAAGTACCAAATTCCTCTTTTAGCACAGCTTTTGTCGCCTTATCTGGTTCAACAAGGTAAACAGAAATATCACACAGGTTTTGTGACACATTAAGTGCGACAGCAAACAAAGTTGTAAGTTACACCAAGGTCACGCTGTATATTAAATGCACTGTGCCTGATTTTGTCTTCTTTTACTGCCTGATAAGCACAGGCAAGTTTGTAAGTATCTGACAGGACATGCATCGTCTTTAACATGATTTAAAACACAACTAATATGGAAACATTGCTGCAAATAAAAGAAAGTTTCTCTTTAAAAACTGGTGGATACTTTGACTTAAATGTGCACAGTTCAATAAAACTGTAAACCATAATGTAACCGTCTAGTGTCAGATTGCTTTGAGGATCACTCTTAAGCTTGCCTCTGACATCTCAACCCAATTGCTAGCATGAATGATGGCATTGTACATTTCTGCAGATCATGGGTATGTTACAATTGTGCATTTTATGAGTGGCAGATATGTTACAACTTTTTTTCTTTTTTCAATTTCAATTATGTGTTGTGATAACATTTGGCTCAAAATACCTGGTTTGACTTGACCACTACACATACAGCTGAAAACATACAGCTGAAAATGTTGCTCCAAACATGGCTGGAAATGTCTAAGCTCTCGTTAAAAACAAACCTGCATTTGTTGCTACAAACATGGCTGAAAATGTCCCGACATCTCATCAAAAAATATCTGATTTTTCCTTGCTCCAAACACAGCTGGACATGTCTTGACCTCTTGTTAAAAAATATCCGCTTTTGTTGTTACAATCTCAGCTGGAAATGTCCCAACCTCTTGTTAAAAACATACCTGCATTTGTTGCTACAAACATGGCTGGAAATGTCCAGACCTCATGTTAAAAAATACTGGGTTGGTTGCTTTAAACACGGCTGGAAATGTCTCAACTTCTTGTTTGAGGTACCCACTTTGGTTGCCTCAAACACAACTGGAAATGTCCCGATTTCTTGATAAAACAATACCTGTTAGTTGCTACAAACATAACTGTAAATGACCTGTCATCTCGTTAAAAAATACCCAGTTTGGATGCTACAAACAGCTGGAAATATCTGGACTTCTTGATTAAAAACATGCATGCTTTTCTTGTTCCAACACTGCTGGAAACAATACTACTGGAAATGTCTTGACCTCCTGTAAAAAAAACAACCTAATTTGGTTGCTACAAACACTGCTGGAAATGTCCCGACCTCTTGTTAAAAAAATATCACTCTTGTAACTTCAGACACTGCTGGAAATGTCCTGACATCTCATTAAAAAATACCCTTTTTCGCAGCTACAAACACACCTGGAAATGTCCTGACCTCTGTTTTTTAAAAAATTACTTTTGCCGCTAAAATCATGCCTTGAAATGTCCCGACATTTCTTTAAAAAATATCGTGTTTGGTTGCTACGAACAGCTGGAAATGTCCCGGCCTCTTGTTAAAAATTACCTGCTTTTGTTGTTTGTTGGTCTTGAGCAATAGTCATCAGCTGATACACATGTACTGTATTCTGAACTATATCACTTTAGAAATTTTAATAAAATACATCTCATAGATTCAAATATAACATATTCTTATACAATGCCAACATTTCATTCTAGTGACTGGGCTGAATATCTGTATGTATTCTACTACAGTGCCACCAACATTATTGCAGAGGGAGCAAAGCAGTTTTAGTGTTTGCTTTGATGCCTGTTTGACTTTAAATATGTACATTCACTTTGTTGGCTGCAGGCAGAGAGAGCGAGACAGGAACTTGCCTTTAACATTAATGAGGAGAAAGATCTGGAGCAGGTATGCACTTGTTTGCCCAAACAAGCTGAAACAAAATGCCATTTTCTCCTGCTTACTTTTATTTACAATGAATCCATTACTCTGCATCTAAGTGTAGCTTTGCTTTCACAGGAAATGTTTTGAATCACTGGTTTGCTGCAGTGAAGATGAGCAGAAGAAACACGCCGAAGATACTGACAGTTATCGTCAATGCCATTTATGTAATTTATGGAAATGTGTTGCTGCCAAAATGCTTTCTGTGCTTGGTTATGCGTCTCTTCGTTGACTATCAGTTATCAAAATAAAATGTTTTACTTTGTGCTTCAAGATTCAAGAGCTTTATTGTCTTTTTGCAGCCAGAACAAACTTGCAAATACGTCATCATCTAATAATGCACCCTGTTAAAACTTCACACATATTTACAAAGGCACGGATATAAGAGAAAATAAATAATCAACCATAAAATCTAACCAATATAAGTACAACATATAAGCAGTTTTATGTATAAAGAAAATATACAATCAGTAATCAGTACCTGACTCTACTGACAGGGGGTGGTACACACCAGCGCAGCAGACCCCAGTAACAAGTGAGCGCTGAGCAGATAATGAGTGGAACTCCGAGGCTTAGTTCGCCCACCCCTCACAATAACTGCGGAGTGAACCTGCTGACTGCGCAGTCATACAGAAGTGGTCCTGTAATTAACTGAGAGTGTGCATGGCCACAGCTGTGAGGTATAGCCAGCTGAGCAGCCTGGCTAAGTCCCTGTGGAGGCAAGACACTGAGAAGGGCTAAACACAAATGAAAGGAGAAATACACGGCATCAGCACTTTCACGACTTTGTTGTCTTGCAAACTCTATTAGGAACCACAGTCTCCATCATTTTCCATCAGGCATAGTAAAGCTCCAACAACCAAAATAACTTCTAATTGTTGCCAGTTGCATTGGCAGGGTGACCGTAACAAAGAGAAATATGTGGGCCAGCTAACTGGTGTTTGTGTAGCAGGTGCTTAAAGGCATGTGGCGCCGAGCCTCGCAGCAGGCTGACAGTAGTGTTGGTACGCCTGTGATGCATGAATGGATTTATGAAGCTATTAAGAAATCATCCTAAGGTATTCTGGCACACATCTGCTCCTCTGCTCTCCTTTCTCTCTGCAGCAAATTGGCACCACAAGTGATTACAAGGTTTCTATGGCCATCAGCTTTAATTTGGAGCTCTGGGAAAGTCTCTCATCACTTAATGTGTGTGCGTATGTGTGTGCGTGTGTTTAATTTCATCAACTGCTGCTCATCCCTTCCTTTCTTTTCTCCCTCATTGTTTTGAGACTGTCTGTAGAAACCATTTGCTGCTTGGGCCTGATTTAATTAATTTGAATGAGAGAAATATTCAGATTGAAAGGATTATTTTGACCATCGTTTGTCTCGTGGTTATGAGCCATTATGTCTCTGTCCTGGCTTCCTTGTCTTAAAATGTTTGAACTTATAAGTAGAGACACCCCAAGATGTCCCAGCTGTAAATAAACACAAGTGCCCCACTTGCATAGTACGTACTAATTCCACACAGGTAATTGTTATGTATTGTTTATGTACAGTTATGTGCCACACAGCAATGCACCTGAGAAACAGAGATGCCCACAGCTGCAAAAAAACAATCAAAACACACTACAGATGGTAGGAGGATAGCTGCAGAATAATCTTGAAAAACAATCAAACACACAAAAGAAATCTTTGGAAAAACATTTTTGTTTAATTGGCAGAGGCTCCCACGTCGCAGCGTGGCATATAAACTGTATAATTTCCTTGTAAACTAACTGAAAACAAAATAACAATGTACCAATACTATTAGTCCAGTACATACCGTACACAATGAGTCTGTAGTATTGAGGGGGGGCTCTGCATCTGCCTCAGTGCATTCTTGTGCATCCCAATCCCCAGGATAAATGTTGCCATTACACGTCTGCAAACCAGGGATATATAACATTATGTTACTATGCCTTTTTACGTCTCAACAACACTGTACAATGTTTGCTTAGGTTTAGGCACAAAACCCCTCTTGGTTATAGTTAGGAAAAGATCATGTGTTGGTTTACAGCACCCTCTTTTTGTGGCACAATGTCTGCAGGAAATGCAGCAATGTCTTGGTAAAACACAGCTGCGTTTTGTGGCACTATCCTAGCAGGAAACGCAGTGATGTCTCCGGAAAAAACTGTCATTTTTCGTGGCATTATCCTAGCAGGAAACACAACAATGTTACCCTGAAATACAAACGCTTTTTGTGGCTTTAGCCCAGCAGGAAAGCAGCAATGTCTCCATAAAAAATAACCACTTTGCATGACACAATCCTGGCAGGAAACACATTAATGTTTAGGTAAAACATTGATGTACTATTCAAGGCACTATTGCGGCAGGAATAGCTTTGTCCCGGTAAATATCAACTGCTGGCACTATCTTGGCAGGAAAAACAATGTTTCTGTAAAAAACAGCAACTTTTTGTGGCACTGTCTTGGCAGGAATAGCAACGTTTTGGTAAAACACAACTGCTTTTTGTGGCACTATCTGAACAGGAAAAACCATGTTTCTGTAAAAAACTGCAACTTTTTGTGGCACTGTACTGGTAAGAAAGGCAGTGATAGCTCAGTAAAAACAAGCGCCCTTTAATTGCCAGCTCATATCTAAAATACATCCACCAATCAGTGCCGAGCAACCTTTTTTTGTTGTTGTTGTTTTTAATCTCTCCTTCTCTCATTACATTTAAAGTCACAGCGTATTGCCTTTAATATTTTTTCGTTATCTAAATTTACTGTAGGCCCTTTAATTTGACCTTCTTGATGTTGCGCCATATAATTGGCCCTTATCAGTAAAGCTATAGGTGGAAAGAAAAACCCTATTTTTTTTCTGGAGGTCAAATGATGATTATATTGAATCATGAAATGCTTCTAGCTAAATCCTTTTTCAAACGAGATACTGTTATAATGGACTAGCTTCTCAATCCCTGTAATTGCAAGTTCACATAAAAATTAATTTTACACCCCTTGCACATTCATTGACCATGATAGTTTAATTAACAAGGTCCCTTTTAGAAATTTGAGAAGGAGAGATTTATGTATTAAATTTGTTTACACGCCCAGTGGTTTCATACTATTGAAACTAATTGCATGGTGTCAGAGGGTATCTCCTCGTTGAGTCATGGGACCTTGTCATTTAGCGCTCCCCCGCTTTTATGAAGGGCTGTCCCTGAGAAAATATTCAGCTCTGACCTTTCAGAATCAAGATTTAAATTTGGAGCGCTTTAATAAAGAGCCGGGGAGCCAAATTTTATTAAAAGACTTGCTTAAATGGGCTGCGAGGGCCATGTGAGGGAACGAGGATGACGGAGCAACCAGAACCATTCCTGGAAATTTAAATAATGGCTTTTTGACATTGATCAAGCGATAGCATTTAGTGCTTTGCATATGCATTTTACAGACCTATGTGTGGGGGATGTATTTGGCTTAATTAACAAACCAGTTTGCAGGCGGGGAATCATAAATCTTGATTGTTCGATGTCAGCAAATTGTCTTTAGACAGGGTTTGTTTACAAAGTTGCTGAGGGCAAATCTGACCACTGATAGCTGGTATTAATTAATGTAGCGCATTGTCTCATTCCAGTAGTTCAACAGCAATTAAATGCACCAACAATGGAACATTCTCTGGTGATTAATTAAGGCATAAAATTATTGAGTCTGCGTCTCTGACTGGAGGATGGTTAATTATTTATAGTTAAATTAAGCCACAACCCCATGTCTGATAGAAAATACTGCTCAACCTGCTCGCCATTTTTGTTTTCCTCTTTTGCTGCTTGTAGTTGTAATGAGTTCTTTCATTTCACGGTAACATTATTGCATTAAAACTAATCACATCTGTTAATTATTTCAAAAGACATTGACCTTTATGAAATGATAACAGCGTTTGAAATCCAGGCTGCAGAGAAGCTCCAAGATTTTTATATTTGTAATGTCTGTTTTGTGTGAAAGGAAGGAATTAATTTGAATTTCATAAACAGTATCATAAACGGAGGCTGGCACAAGAAGATAAAGCTTTTAGAAAGATAAACAAATTTGACCTTCCTTCTGAACATGCCATCGAGACAAGGATAGATTTGCAGCTATCGTGTTGGACAGATATGCATGTGAGTGCCATCAGTGAGGTGTTTTATCAGCCCATCAACTCATTAAACCGAGCGGCAGGTACTGTTTGCTCTCCTCTTCTTCTTATTAGATAAAAACCGCAGTGTGATGACTACAGATACCAGCTCCTTACTGAGCCGTTCAGTATCAGCGGGGAAATTAGACAAGACAATGCAAAACAACGCAGTGTGGTGCAACGCTAAGGGAACTCATTAGAACACTACAGCATGGGAGGAAGCCACATGATGCTTTGCAACATGTCATCAGGGGTGTTGTGAGTGTTATTACACAATCATAATTTGATAGCTTGCGCACAATTACTTCATTAATTTTGAGACTCTCGCATGATAAACAAGAAGGACATGAAAGAGGAGAAGCTTTGATGCAATGTGGCGAACTAGAGCTCCTGATAGCTGTCGCTTAAAGGGACAGTTCACCACAAAATCACAAACACATATTTTGCCTCCTTTTTCCTCCTACTTTACCTGTAGTGCTGTTTATCAGTCTAGATTGTTTTGGTGTGAGTTAATGAGTGTTGGAGATATCAGCTGAAGAGATGTCTGCCTTCTCTCCAGTATATTGGAACTAGATGTCACTCAGCTTGCGATGCTCAAAGTGCCAAAAACAAATTTGAAAAACTCAACAGCAATGTCTCTTTCCAGAAATCATGACCTGCTTAATCCACAGACCTTGTTGTGAGCAGTTTCATGTAGGAACTATTTTCTTTTCATCCAACTACTCCCACCTACCGTATCACTGTGCTGAAGGAAGTGTGCATCTACTCATGAACAAGAGGCTCATAACAGCGTGAGACGTAAACATTAATTAAAATCCAGGTGAGGATGGGTGTAAAGTTGTCTGGGGAGGGATTCCAGGACTGCATTGCAGGTGGATATTAAGTGGTGTCGTAGGTCACCTCCTCTGTTTAACGATGGTTGTTCTAGTTTGGCGTAGATGGCTTCATCTGTGGATTATCGTAGCCATTATTTTGGGAAGAGGGCAGGCATCTCTCTGGCCGATGTCTCCAACACTCGGGAACTCACACCAAAAAAATCTAGATAGACAATACAGGTAAGGGGAGAGTATGTTTTTTTGTTTTTGTGGCACACTGTCCCTTTAAACTGATCCATTGAGATGTAAATTTGTGTATTGAATGATCGTTACAGGTGGGACTTGACTTGACATTTCATGCTGCTTGGTTTTTTCTCAAAGTCTCAAATCTATTTGACGAGATCTCAATCGGCACTGACAGGATGTCAATAACGCTGTGAATATGTGGGTTCAAGCACAGCAACTCCGTAAGTAAATATATATTTATAGGAGACGGGGTTGTCTGACGAGATGCTTAGACCAGTGTAAAGGACTTCTTGGAAAGTCTACAAGAACCATCAGTTTCACTTCACTTCTTGGCATACTGTATTAAAGTCAGGCTTGAAGAATTGAACTGTCATCAGCGTGGCTCAGCTGACACTTGAATCAGACTTTAGGGACAAAGACAAGCCGTGTCTGAGTATCTACAAACGTCTGTCAGAGCAGAGCAGGCAGAGACCATTAACCACACAAGCATTAGGGAAATTGCCCCCCGCCTCAGCTGCCTAAATATATCAGAATCATTAACGCAAACATTTGCAAATGAGCTTTCCAGCGTGCTCTACATGAAAGCGCCTCATACAGTTCTCCATATGATACTCATTAATTTCAAAACACAACGCTTACAAACTGAAAATAAGGTAAAGACGGGGAAGAGAAAACTTGGGGTGTTTGAATTGCAGTGTTTTTCTCTAAAATTGTGATTTAGACCAGTTTGATTTGCTCTCTCGTTGTTGAGTGTCCCTTGGGTGCCTCTGTCTGCAGAGGAAACACACCTGTCTGAAGCTCAGAGGAGAAATCTCTGCTTTTATCTCAATAAACAGACGAGCCAGGCAGCCATTATCCAAAGCCCTTTGCTGCTTTTGTTTACCTCTCTATCATGACTCACCTTTCATCGGGGGAATTTCACTGTGGTGGTGATTTATTAACTCTTTTAAATTAGGGCTCAATTAAATTCGTTGGTGCATGAAGATTGACACAAAGCCGATTGCCTGGACTTTGAACAGAGTGTCATGATATTATGAAACATAATATTGATCATTTTATAATTACCTGTTTCTGTTTTGAAGCTAACATTGCAGTATTTAAATGCTTGAAGGTCCAGTGTGTTGGATTTATGGGGATATATTGGCAACAATGGAATAGTGTTCATAATTATGTTTTCATTAGTTTATAATCAATTGAAAATAGGAATTATGTTCTCATTACCTTCGAATGAGACGTTTATATCTACATCTTCAGGCCATGAACACCGGTCTCCTGGGTGAAAGTTCTGTGCTTGTTGACACATCCACCACCACCCTCCCGCCCTTTAGGGATGTCTTCCGTCTTTTACACTACGTCACCTCACTTCCTCTTCTGCTCCTGTGATAAATACTACGGCCACAAGAGGGCGCTACCTTACAACAAATGTAAGTGTGGGTGGTGCTACAGTCCCTCCAGGATGTCATGATGCTACAATCGCGACTGTTAACGCAAATTCAGCCAATCCCCGTGAATTCACCACAACTTTACTGCGAATTTGACCATTTAAAGCGGGTAAAATCTCTTCATCTTCATTGCAGAGCTGCACACGGCATATTGATTCGCTTAGCCCCTCTCTGTCTCCCTGTTTACCATGAGACTACCTGCTGCGGGACCACAGCTCTGTGCCTCTGACAGGAGCACACACACACACACACACACAGTGACAGGGCTAACTGTTAGCATCACACAGCTAGTCGAGTTGTTTTTGTGTCAGCATTAATGGCCCAGTGTTCGATGTTAACTGCTGCTGTCAGGCCTCTGCCCAAGTGGAAAAATGAAATTAGAGATGATCATGTTG